>CM042159.1:6509620-6529620 GCA_023376005.1 Doryteuthis pealeii
ATATCTTGCTGAATATTCCGATAAAAAGCGGAGTATTCATTTAGCGCCAGACACATTACACAACCGTTTTGTTTGGGAAACTATTTTCCTAGCCACCAACTCGACAGCATTTAACTGTCATAGCTGGCTAGTTGGTTTGGTTGGTTGGTTGGCTGGGTGGGTGGGTGTAAGGTATGTCAACTCTTGATGAGTTTTTTTAATGGGTGGGTCGGAGAAACAGATAACGAAAGAAAACAAAATATCTAAAAAAGAAATGAGGAAAAAATAACAGAAGAAAGAATTCGTAGGATTACAATTTGTCGTTTAGTTATTTTACGGCATATCAACTGTAGCTGGATTATTCAATGTTGATCTTTCTATTAGAAGCAATTATACCTATTTGATGATAATCATTTGGTATTATATGCGTTATTCGGACTATTGTCCGCATCCTCATTGTTATCTATACAACGTTACGGCCGATGTGCTCTCCGGTCTTCCTCAGGTATTTCTTGTTGGATTCGGGAACCTTCTTTTTGAACTCGGGAACCTTCTTGTCGTAATCGGGAACCTTCTTGTCGTATTTGTACAGATAACAAAGAAGATGAGGACAATAGTCCTAATAACGCAGATAATACTAATCATCAAGCCTCATCTCAAACATTCAGAGAAATTGTTTGTGACAAGTTATCGATCATATAAAAATCTGATAAAATAAAATGGTAATTAATTAAAGATGTAGCCGTGTCAGTGCTACTATATTGCTGCACTACTCGGACTCTGACGAAACAATTAGAGTTCAAGCTAGATGGGAGCTACAAAATGAGGATGTGTGTTGTGCTGAACTAATGATTGATATAGGATCACACAAAAAAGCAACTGTACCTCCTTGCCTCCAATCACAAAAAACATATAAGTAAGACAAACAAGACATACTGGGTACTGTTGGAGATGTAAGGACGAACTCATAAGTGACATTCTCCCGTGCACAAGTACACAAGGACACACCAGTTTTAGCTGATTAGCAGCAAATGCTTATATTGATTAGATCTATGCGTATACTGGATGGCATGACCCAGAGTGGTAGTACCTGTTAGAGTCCAATCTATGGTTTAAATAGATTAAAAATGAGTTTTCAAAAATGTGTTTAAAAAAGAGTTAAAAAATCTTAATACCCATCAAAAATTAATAAAACAAAAATATTCTTCGGCATAAAATAACCCATGGGTTGTAAAATGCCGTAAAATCTAACCAACCAAACAATCAACTTTGTCTGTCATCATTTCGGAGTTTGTCTACATCGTCTCGGGTGTTAAAAATCTCCGCTTCCATCTTTGTTAAGTTTTCTTAGAATCAGAAACACGGAGACTTAATTTTGTGTATACATCTTTATTACCCGATACCGCATATGTTAACTTGCGCATAGAATAAAAGCATTGATGCCATTACGCATCTGAATCTGAAGGGATATGTCGTCTATTTCAACTAACTAACTAACTAACTGACCCCAGTTGTTCGGTCACGTGATTTACTCAACCAATGAAAGAATCCCCTGAAAGGTCAAGCAACCGTGCAAGCTTGTCTATCAACCCTATCTGTATGATTTTTCCATGATTTAACTGCTGATCGTTATATTCAAGTCTTGTTTATCTCAATTAGTCTAATTTTCGCCAATGAACCACAATGTTCCGAGTTCGATATCAGCCCTCACCAACTCAGTGCATGCGTAGCAACGCTTAGACCTCTGCGGTAAAGTGAGGAGCTTACTGTATGTATGGTGCTCCATTTCAGAGGCAAAAACAATCTTCCCTTGTCTAGCGCTAGTGAAAAGGGGATAGATGCCCTCACCGTCCGGCTGATGCCGACAATTGGCCACTTCGCTGATTTTACATTATTTTACACTACATTACAAAAGGAACCCTCACTGTCCGGCTGATACGACAATTGGCCATACATTACAAAGGAATGGGGATAGATGCCCTCACTGTCCGGCTGATACCGACAATTGGCACTTCGCTGATTTTACATTATTTTACACTACATTACAAAAGGAATGGGGATAGATGCCCTCACTGTCCGGCTGATACCGACAATTGGCACTTCGCTGATTTTACATTATTTTACACTACATTACAAAAGGAATGGGGATAGATGCCCTCACTGTCCGGCTGATACCGACAATTGGCCACTTCGCTGATTTTACATTATTTTACACTACATTACAAAGGAATGGGGATAGATGCCCTCACTGTCCGGCTGATACCGACAATTGGCACTTCGCTGATTTTACATTATTTTACACTACATTACAAAAGGAATGGGGATAGATGCCCTCACTGTCCGGCTGATACCGACAATTGGCCACTTCGCTGATTTTACATTATTTTACACTACATTACAAAAGGAATGGGGATAGATGCCCTCACTGTCCGGCTGATACCGACAATTGGCACTTCGCTGATTTTACATTATTTTACACTACATTACAAAAGGAATGGGGATAGATGCCCTCACTGTCCGGCTGATACCGACAATTGGCCACTTCGCTGATTTTACATTATTTTACATACATTACAAAAGGAATGGGGATAGATGCCCTCACTGTCCGGCTGATACCGACAATTGGCCACTTCGCTGATTTTACATTATTTTACACTACATTACAAAAGGAATGGGGATAGATGCCCTCACTGTCCGGCTGATACCGACAATTGGCCACTTCGCTGATTTTACATTACTGTCCGACAATTGGACACTTCGCTGATTTTACATTATTTTACACTACATTACAAAAGGAATGGGTGACCCATTCATTATGTAATAGGATTACCGAAAAATCAAACAAGACGAAATATCATACGGCTGAAAATATCAGATCCCAATTTGATGTGCCAATAGCCACGAGTCACGATGACCAAAACGACAAATGTACCGTTATTGGTTTCAATATTTCATTACAATAATCGAAATTAGAATAAGTGTCTGTGTTTGGGCTTTTATTGAGAGCATTAAAATAAATTACTCATTGCGCTGATTTAATTTTTTTTCATATCATTTTATTTCATTTTGGCCACGCACCAAATTTTGCTGGAAGGTAATCAACTGATTTATCAGGTTATGAGTTCTTTATGTGCATAATTTATTGAACAACTCGAGTAGATAAAAATTTATGTGCAACGCTAAAAATGATTTTGTAGAAATAATTTAGATCTCAGTTTTGTTTTGTGTTTTTTTTTGCTTTTTTTTTTTCGTTAGAAAAGTGAAATGAATTTTGCTATAAATTAAATGAAGAATATATTTCATTCGAAATGGAAACATATATCTACATTTGCATCTGCAAGTGCACAATTAAATGACAGAAAAGACAAATAGGAATATATATATATATATATATATATATATATATATATATATATTAGCGTTCGGCTAGAAACCGCAAGGTTCTTAGTTCGATACCGGCCCTCACCAACTCAGCGTAGGAGTAGCACAGGGATCTGTGCGGTAAAGTAAGGAGCTGATGGTAGGTGTGGCGCTCCACCTCAGACGCTAAAATAATCTCCTTGGTCTAGTTAGTGAAGAAGGGGATAGACTCCCTTGCTGATTGGCTGGTACCGACATTAGGCCGCCCCGACGACTACTTATATATATATATATATATATATATCATCATCATCATGTCGCGCAGTTTGCACGGACATCCATGACAATCTCTCGCCAACCTTCCCTATCATTCATCGACTCTGGGAGCTCCTCCGCGCAGCAGCCAGCATCCTTACATAGTTGGTCAATGTAGGTCCTGACTGGGCGGCCCACATTAGCGTGTCCATGTGCTGGCTTCCACAATAGTACGTCGCTTACGATCTCGTCCTTGTTTTCTCCAGCAATGTCCTGCATGCCTAGCCCGTCTTACTCGTATGGTTTGTGAGATGGGGGTAGGTGGCCATACAGTTGCTTTTTTGTGGGGTGCTGCGTCCACGACTTATTCAGGACCGCTCGCAGCATTCTGGTGCAGCTCCCATCTAGCTTATTCTCAAGGCGTTTTGTTAGGGTCCAGGTGGTACAGCCATACAGCAGCACCGACACAACCACAGCCTGGAAGAATCGTCTCTTTAGTTTCGGGGAGATCGGATTTCCATATGACTGATAATTTGTTGGTGGCCAACCATGCCTTTCCTATTCGAGTGTTAACATCGCTTTCTGTGGATGAGATATTACTACCTAGGTATGTGAATTGTTCCACCGACTTAAGAGGCTTGCCGTCAAGTGTGGAGATGTCTCCTTTCTTTTTGAAGCTCATGAACTCAGTTTTATCAGAGTTCACATATAGGCCGACGCTCTTTGCTGCCTTCTCCAGGCTGTGCAGGAGTGCCTCAGCCTGTGCCGGGGTATCTGCAAGAAGTGCGAGATCATCAGCATAGTCTACATCTGTGACAGTTTGTGCAGGATATCGCCTGCTTCTTGCTTTTCTTAGAGTGAAACCTTTTTCTTTTATGGTATCTAGTGAAGTTCGGAGTACATAGTCTAGGCATATGATAAATATATATGGTGCTAATGTATCTCCCTGAAGGACCCCCGCGGTGATGTCGAAGAAATCTGTGTCGCCATCTGGTGAGCGTACCATTGCTTTAGTGTCTTTGTAGAGCATCATTATGGCGGCAACAATTTCTTTGGGAGACCGTATGCTAGTAGTATTTGTTCCATTTTCCCTCTGTGTATGGAATCAAATGCCTTAGAGAAATCTACGAATAGTAGCGTTGCCTCTAGATTTTTTGCTCTAACCCCTTCTATGATTCGTCGTATAGTTAGGATTTGAGAGGTTGTGGATCTATTTCTGCGGAAACCGTTTTGGTTTTTCCTGAGGACTTTCTCTATTTCGGGTCGGATGCGATTAAGAAGAAGGGCATTATATATCTTAGCTGCAATAGCAGTAAGAGTTATGCCTCTGTAATTTTTAGCGATTCCTAGATCTCCTTTTTTTGGGAATGGGAGGATGCATCCTTCTGTCCATTTATTTATTCTATTTTGTCTATATACAGCATTGCATAGCCTAAGCAGTATGTCGTTGAACTTTCCCATCTTCCATACTTCTGGGGTATTTCGTCTAGACCTGCTGCTTTTCTATTTTTTAGTTTCTTTAATACTTCGTCGAGTTCTTCTGTTGTAAAATCCCCTAGTTTTATGTCTAGTTGTCTATTTATGATCTTTTGGGTATTATTTTCTATGTTTTTAGGTGGGTTCCCCAGAAGTTTCTGGAAGTGGTCTTTCCATTTCTGCAGTCTATCTTTCTGGCTGGTTGCCTTTAGCTTTGATCTAGAGGTACTTTTCCTATCGCTGATTTCATTTACTATTTGCCATGCTAATCGCGATTGTCTGTCTTCCACTGATTGTTTGATGTTGTTTATTTGCGCCTGTATATATTCTGTTTGTTTTTTGTATGTTTTGGTTAGTTCTATCTGGGCTTTTCTAAGGTTGTGTAAATTTGTGTTGGCCGGGTTTTATTGAGTTGGGCTGCTTTTTTAAAATTATTTCTTTTTTCTCTAACTTCTTCTGTCTCCCAGGGAACAGTGTGTTTAGCTCTTAGTTTGGTTGGTACGCACTCTGCTGCTGCTTCTATGTGAGCACTAACAAAGTTCTCGTATTCCTCGTTTGGTGAGAGGCTTTCAGATGTCTCCTGGAGGATATCGAATTTATTTTTTACTGTGACAGCGTAGCGATTGCATATATCGCTGTTTGCAAGTGTCGACCAATTGTATCGTACAGTTTTACTAGTTTGCTTTCTATTTCTACGCAAGCTTAGTCGTAATTTTGCAGTGACTATTCTGTGGTCAGAGGATACCCCTTCAAAGGAGGAATATGCCTCGCAGTTCATAGCACTATTTATCCATTTCTTGTTTATTAGGATGTAGTCAAGTTGTGCTTTTGTTTTATTTGGGTGTGTGTATGTCCATAGTTTGCCCTTCCGTTTTTGAAATTTGGTGTTTAGGCAAACAAGCCTGTTCTCAAGGGAGAACTCAGCTAGGAGATCACCGTTCCTGTTTGAGGTGTTGTGTAAGCTGAATCTATTAAGTGTTTTATAATTTGCTTGAAGCATTGTGTATATATTGGTTTGGAGGTTGGTTTTGAAGGCTGCCATAATGCAGGTGTAAAGAAAAAATAAGGTAACAATGGTGTTGTTTGTTAACCTGTGATTTATTCTTAATAATAACCAATATATATATATATATATATATATATATATATATATATATATAAGAAGTAAGTCTTAAATACTACCCCCGGTATAGCGATTATGGTCCATTTCCACCCGTGGGTATCTGAGACCCACCGAGCTTCCTCAGATCCCTTTATTCATACTGGCACCCGGTATTTAAGGCTTTTTTCTTTACAAATTACTTTGCTCTGTTTATAAAAATTAAACATTGAGCTCTCAAACGTGACCTGAACTCTGCAGCAACATACTGTTGGAGAAAAGGCCAGCTTAGAATCATCCTAATACCAAGAAACTTTGTACCCCTCCAAATATATATATATATATATATATATATATAGAGAGAGAGATAGACGGTAGCGTGGACATAGAGTCAATGGAGCCTGGTTACTGACAGTTTCTCGCCACGGTGCGCATAGGCACCGTTGATTCTATGTCCACACTATTTTAACTTGTATGTTCCATCAATGATATTGATCACTGTTTACGTATAAATATACACCTATATTATTTAATATATATATATATATATATATATATATATATGTTGTATTTTAGGTGGTCTCCGTATGCGTCTCTCGGTATATATATTAAAAAAAATGTTGTTTTTTTTTAAATTGGGCGTTATTATGAAGCATTAAAAATGTATAAATGAATGAACTCGATATTATGGAGTATTGGATTCACTTATTTTTTAATTATTTTTTGTCATAAATTTTCAGGTTCGTTAGATACGTTATTACAAATATTTCACAGACGCTGCCACTGTCGATAACAACAGAGACAAAGAAACCGTTAAACAGTAATAACATTTGACAAAGGGTATCTAACGAACCTGAAAATGTATGACAAAAATAATTAAAAAAATAAGTGCATCCAATACTCCATAATATCGAGTTCATTCATTTATACATTTTTAATGCTTCATAATAACGCCCAATTTTAAAAAAAACATTTTTTTGATATATATATATACTAGCAAATATATGCACCCTCCGGGTGCAAGTATTTAAGTTTAATGTAATAAAATATTATATTAAATTAGAAAGGCTAAATAAGAATACCGATAAAAAGATTTGAAACAGAAGGAGTATAATAAAAAATAGAACAACTGAAACTTACTCTTTCATCACTCGTCTTTCATTGTTATTTTTTCTAATTTAAGTATTTAGTTAAAAGAGGAAGTAAAGAATAAAATGATAATTATTTTTTCTTGTTAATGGATTTCATTTAAGATTCATTGAAGAGATTGTTGATTATATTCATTAAAATAAAACCAAACAGTTAGAAATCAATAATACTAAGCACATATTTAATAAAATCACATTTTTAATATCAATATGCAAATTAGCCTTCCCGTTCACACTGTAAACCACTATTTTGTTGTATATATAAATATAATTGGATGTTGTCAGTATGTAGACATGGTTAACAGTATTAATAATGTAAAACAATTTTATTAATAATTGAGGTTAAAATAAGGATAAATTCATGGTGAATGTGACGTCAATAACTAAGGGAATTGTGACTTGAGTAGTGATTTAGTTTCGGTTACAGACAGAAAAGCACACAATCTCCATTATAATAAGATGTGTGTGTGTGTTTAATAAAATGTTATCATTACTAAGTATGTTTCAGAAAAAAATAATATTTTGTAATCTTATATCGTTACCAATTTTCGTTCAAATGATCTCCGGTCCCCTCCGATCAATCAGCTGGTCATGTCAATCCCTAGCGTCTACATGATAATTCCAACTCCTTTGCCCTTATGTTAAACTCCCTATCATTTTTATCATATATGTGCTAGAATGCGGTGGCTGGGGTTTTAGTGTTCTGGATCTAGTGGTGAGGTTGCAGTTCTGGAGCTTTGGTAGAATGGAGAACACCTCCATCACCATTATTCTCAGGTCCACTCTAACCCGGTGTGGGATTCCTGTTAGAATTCTATCCATGGATAAAATAGATTTAAAAAATGCCTTTCGCGTCTGCCTAAGAACCACAGGTTCTTGGTTCGATACCGGCCCTCGCCAACTCAGCGTATGAGTAGCACAGGGATCTGTGCGGTAAAGTGAGGAGCTGATGGTAGGTGTGGCGATCCATCTAAGATGCTAAAAAATAATCTCCTTGGTCTAGCGCCAGTGAGAAGGGGATAGAATCCCTCGGTGTCTGGCTGATACCGACATTATGCCACCCTGACGACGACTTACTACCACTCTGAGTCTGAGTGGACCTGAGAGAAATGGCAAAGAAAGGGTACCACACACACACACACACACACACACACATACACACACAGACACACACATACACACCAGGCTCCAAAAATAGAACCACGCAACAAAGTGCATTTATTTGGTTTCGGTGTTTTGTTTTATGGCATATCCTCCATTTTCAGGTCATTTAATGGCGAATCAATTCATTTTGATAAATAAAGGACTCGTGTCGGTTACAGTCACTTCTTTTGATTGGGTGGTCACCCAGTTTAGTATTGAACAGGCTTATCGCTGCTTAACATCGGTAATCTAGCTGGAAATAAGGCTTTCAGTCTGACTTGAACATACTCACAAAATGTAGTGTAGTGCCATTCTCATGGTAGCCATTTGTGGAGGGGGGTCTGACGCCACGGAATGGGATACAATTGGTGTATTCGAAACCTCACCGACAGAGCGGTAAGAGTTTGCCCTCATATAAAGTTTCCGATTTCTTAGCTCATTTTTGAAGAAGAAGAAGAAGAAGAAGAAGAAGAAGAAGAAGAAGAAGAAGAAGAAGAAGAAGAAGAAGAAGAAGAATAATAGGATAAGAAATAAAGAAAGAAAGAAGAAAGAAAGAAAGAAAGAAAGAAAGAAAGAAGAAAGAAGGCGTAAAAGGATAAGAAAGAAAGAAAAAAAGAAAGAAAGAAAAAAAGAAAGGCGTAAAAGGATAAGAAAGAAAGAAAAAAAGAAAGAAAGAAAGAAAGAACAAGAACAAGAACAATGACAATGACAATGAAAATAAGAATAAGAAAAATCGAAAAAACAAACGAAGAAGAAGAAGAAGAAGAAGAAGAAGAAGAAGAAGAAGAAGAAGAAGAAGAAGAAGAAGTGATTTCCTAGAGTTGATCTGTTTTTGTGATGTTTGTTGAACTGATAGAAAATACTTTTCTTATATAAAAGCAATTCATTTATTTACAGTCTACCAAACTAGCATATCTCAGTCCACCGATTCACATGTAATGAAAAATCAATAGTTTTCATTTGTTATTTTATACTCTCACTGAACCCTTAACCTAATGTTATCAAACCTCTTCGATTCTTTTGCGTTCGATTTTCTCTATGAAATAAGTTAAATCTACAAGGAAAAACAAAAACGACATTCCTTTTAGACAAAATACTTTCTATCTGAAAGGTTACCTTCTTTTTCGCTTTTTTGTTTTCTTTTTTTCACATTTTGGTATTTCTTCTTCTTCTTCTTCTTCTTCTTCTTCTTCTTCTTTTCCTTCTTCTTCTCCTTCTTTTTTCTTCTTCTTTTTCTCCTTCTTCTTCTTTTATTCTTCTTCTTCTTCTTCTTCTTCTTTTTATTCTTCTTTCTTCTCTTCTTCTTCTTCTTCTTCTTCTTCTTCTTCTTTCTTCTTCTTCTTCTTCTTCTTCTTCTTCTTCTTCTTCTTCTTTTTCTTCTTTCTTCTTTTCTTCTTTTTCTTCTTCTTCTTCTTCTTCTTCTTTTCTTCTTCTTCCTTCTTCTTCTTCTTCTTCTTCTTCTTTCTTTTCTTCTTTCTTCCTTCTTCTTCTTCTTCTTCTTCTTCTTCCTTCTTCTTCTTCTTCTTCTTCTTCTTCTTCTTCTTCTTCTTCTTCTTTTCTTCTTTCTTCTTCTTCTTCTTCTTCTTCTTCTTCTTACCTCTTCTTATTCTTCTTCTTCTTCTTCTTCTTACTTCTTTCTTATTCTTACCTTCCTTCTTCTTCTTCTTCTTCTTCTTCTTCTTCTTCTTCTTCTTACCTCCTCCTTCTTCTTCTTCTTCTTCTTCTTCTTCTTTTGCATTTTTTAAATATTTTCTTTGTGTTCTTTTTTTAAATTGCGTATTTTTTAAATATTTTTCTCTGTTCCTGTATTTGATATATTTCCTCTTTAAACCGACTCCCTTCCCCATTCATTTTTATATATTAATAAGTCGTCGTCAGGGTGGCTGGTATCAGCCAATCAGCGAGGGAGTTTATCACCTTTTCAATAGCGCTAGATCAAGGAGATTGTTTTTGTGTCTGAGTTGGAGCGCCCCACCTACCATCAGCTCGTTACTTTACTGCACAGATCCCTGTGCTACTCATACGCTGAGTTGGCGAGGGCCGGTTTCGAACTAGGAACCTTGTGTTTTTTTAGCCGAACGCTCTACCGACTGAGATAACCCGGCCGGCTTACGGTCAGGGCACGTTCAAAAATATTGCAAAAACCAGAATTATTTGCAGATACGATGCAGATAGTTCTTTAGATTTAACGAGCTGTATTTACTCGGTCTTGCTCTGGCTATATAATATCTGATTAAATCTAAGTGTATATTTGTCTCATAACACAGCCGGTAATATGGCCTTTTGTGATCCAAAATGAATTAAAGTGTAAATATGATTGGCACTACTGGATTCCTCGTAAAATTCACCCTGGGAAAATTTTTTTGTTGATCTTGGTACTGTTTTTTTAATTGAATACCTAGAAATATATGCATACTATATGAAAACCATCTTCTGGTTAAATTATCTTCAATTGTATATATATATATATATACATATATATATATATATATATATATATATATATATGGGTGTGTGTGTGTGTGTGTGTGTGAAGAAAAGGAAGTGAATCCGACGGTATGTAGTATATTAGGAAAAATGAAAAAACACAGGTTTAAATGAGTTAAGTGGTGAGTTTATTGGCCGACGCTGCAGTGTTTCGATCTATTATTAGATCATCTTCAGGGCATTTGTTGGTATATGGAAGGTGATAAGAAGTTTTTATCACAGAATAACGAGAAAAGCGAGTGATAGTCCTTGTTATTCAGTCTGTTTAAAAAATGTTGAGGTTTGAAAAAAGGGGAGACGGTTTGAAATATTCTATTTTATGGCGTGAGTATGGGACTGTGTAAGTGTGCGTATCGAAAGGAAACATTCTGCATTTTTTAGGTGTGTGGTTGCATGTCTATATATATATATATATATAATATATATATATATATATATATATATGTGTATGGTGTCTCTGATGAATGCCCTGGAAAATGATTTTCATTAGATTTTGAAGTGGCTCATTTAAAGTTAAATGTGGGAGATCAGTGTCTGATATTTTTTTTTATATAGGTGTTAATGAAACCCATATTTTATTACCCGATCGGTAATTTTCAGATTAAATCGAAAATGGATTATAGATCTTTAAATTGTTTATCCAGTTATCTTCCTTCCGTTCAATTAATGAATTTATGTTGATACCCTTTTTCGATTCTTTCTATGATGGTGATTTTTATCTGTTAAAATTGTGATTATATGAGTGCAACGGAAATTTGTGCATACTATTCTCATTTAACAATAACGAAATGATAGGGAACGGGACGCTATATCAAAAGTGTTATCATTATTGAGTAGTCTTATGAACAGAAAACTCGATATAAAAATTAATTACATTTGCAAACAAATTATCAGTTATTGCCGTTAGCCCATAGAAATGGGAAGGGTATACGGCATTTTCCTCTTGGATTGTGCCCTGTTCACTGCCGACGTACCCATCTATATCACTTTCTGTAAATCAAATTTTCTGTAAATCGAATTTTAAATCTGTAGCTGCCCAACGGAGATACTTCTGGGGGTACATATAAACAAACATACATACAGATGTCGTACTTTATAATAATCAACTCGATTCAAGTTAATAAAACATTGCATTATATTTTGAATGCACACACACACACACACACACACACACATACATATATATATATATATATATATATATATATATATAAAAGTAAAGTCGACGGGGAGGCCTAAAGTCGGTATCAGCCAATCAGCAAGGGAGCCTATCCCCTTTTCAATAGCGCTAGACCAAGGAGATTGTTTTTAGCATCTGTGGTGGAGCGCCACACATACCATCAGCTCCTTACCTTACCGCACTGATCCCTGTGCTACTCATACGCTGAGTTGGCGGGGACCGGTATCGAACTAGGAACCTAGTGGTTTCTAGCCGAACGCTCTACCGACTGAGCTAACCCAGCCCCTAATACATATATATGGAGAACGTTTTTAAAAAACAAACACAGGATGTTACGATGGATGGAAAATGTATTGTCGATACTCGAGTATTTCGGTTTTACAGTGGAAACCTTCTTCAGGACTAAGAATCTGTGTAAAAGTTTAAAAGTTGTGACGTATTCCAAATGAATATCAATGTATTAAAACGGATATAATTGTTAAATTGTTAAATCTTAGGATATATATATATATATATATATATATATATATATATATATATATATTAATAAGTCATCCACAGAAACGTGTTTCGGCGTTTCACACCTCTTCAGTGTGGCTAGACACAAATACTATCTTTGGCTAGGGTCGAACTCAGACTGGCATATATATAAATATAGATATAGATATACATAAAATGATATGAAAAACACAGATGTTGTTTGATTGAATTTAATTTTACAACTTTTGCATTGCTAAAGCACCATTCAGCAACTACAGAGTTGAAATTTAGTTTACAAAAAAATTTGATTTACAGAAAGTCAATATATATATATATATATATATATATATATATATATATATATATATATAAGAGGGTTGTATAATTTGCTTGAAGCATTGTGTATATATTGGTTTGGAGGTTGATTTTGAAGGATATCACAATGCAGGTGTAAAGAATAAGGTAACAATGGTGTTGTGTGTTAACCTGTATTTTATTCTTGAATTTTCGAGATAAAATCTCTTTTTCAGAAGATCACTGGAACTGAAGTCATCTTGTTATGGCATTTCAGTGATCTTCTGAAAAAGAGATTTTATCTCGAAAATTCAAGAATAAAATACAGGTTAACACACAACACCATTGTTACCTTATTCTTTACACCTGCATTGTGATAGCCTTCAAAATCAACTCCGAACCAATATATATATATATATATATATATATATATATATATATATATATATAATATATATTCAAATAATATCCACACGAGGAGGAAGTGACACTTTCTTAAAGCGGAATTTAATAACTGTGAACTCAGAGTCTTCCTTCTCTTAAACTGGTTCCAACCTTCTGCACGAGCAGGATGCGAAACAGTCAAATTTTTAGCCGGAGTTGAACAGGTTTGTATTTAGAGTTTTCCTACTCAAGGTTAAATAGTCCAGTCTGCACCACCATTTATCCATAGCAGGGGGGAGAATAATTGAATTCATACATTTCCCACGGGTATTAGCGCTATGTGAAAGACAGAAAAACCTTGTCAAGCATTTGAACTCGGATCCACGAGTTCCTTTCCGCCATCTCTAACCATTACACTACACACGTTCATGTGGGTGGTATAGTTATTTACTAAGCTTAGTTTAGATGCGCCCAATGAAAATAGAACTCACTAACTGTTGTGAGATTTTAAGGGGTCAAATAAGAACAAAACAACGGGTAACGAAAAGTAGAAAAATGTATTAACAGAAAGTAGACAATACAATTGAGAGATGTAGAAATTACGTCCGACGAACAGAGTTATTGGCACTCGCATTGGCTTGCTCCTAAGCCACAATTATCCCTGTTTATTTATAGTAATCTGTTGGCGCATTCTATTGGTCTTATAGGGTGTGTCACCTATAACACTAACAATGGTCTGCGAATTTACCTCTCTAACCATTACACTACGTCAAGTGGTATATATATATTTACCAACTCCTCTGCACAAGCAGGATGGGACACAAGGTCAATTTCTTAAGCGGAGTTCAACAGGTTTGAATTCAGAGTTTTCCTCCTGCTAGACCGGTTGCCTAACCAAGGTTAAAGAGCCCAGTCTGTCCATGCTATTTATCCATAGCTAGAGGGAGAGTAGGATTCATACCTTTCCCAATGGTATTAGCGCTAAGTGAAATGCAATTACTACGTCCAGGATTTGAACTCGGGGCGACGAGTCCATTTTCAATGACTTTAACCATTACACCAAGCGCTTCCATGGGGTGGTATAAGTGGGGTTAGTAAGCTAGTGCCACAGTCCCTTTTCGTGACCCACCGAGTACCCATACTTTTGACTCTGATTACAAACTGAGTCGAGTTTAAAAATGACCGCTGTCTATGGCAGAGAAACTAGCAAAGTTGAAAAGAAATTCATTTTTGTTTTATGTGTTCCTTTAACATTTGTGAGAAAATGCTGTTCGTGACATTTTCATTTGAGCGTCTTCCAACGAAAAACATAAATAAATGAAAAATACTCTCGCAATTTGAGAGCACTGAAAATTCTCATAATGACAAGACAATGCTAATAATGGCGAGGTTCTTTTGTTGTTTTTGTTTTAAATAATTTCATTCGTTTTTAATTCTATCAGAGAATGTGAAGCGCTTTGTATTTTAAGAGCAGAGTTTAATTTTGTAATTCAATTCGTCGTCTTTTGTTCCAGCAACTGTTTCGCAAACGCTCTTTTCGATTTTGCTGTCACCTTTTCCTTTTGTGTTGAATTCAAAGCGATATTAAAACGGAAATATTTGCTTTTGATTAAGAAGCCGACAAAAGATGGCTTCAGAGATACAACAAACGTCAGCGTCTGGCTTAACCATCATGGAAAATATACTATTGTGTAGGTAATTTCAAAGAGCATAATTCAAGTAATTCTCATCGTAATTCAAGTCTTTGATAACTTTATTTATAGTACACTTGTAAAGTTATAATAATAATAATAATAATAATAATAATAATAATAATAATAATCTTGGAAAAAAGATTGAAGGAACTGGAAGTTAGAGGAAGAATTAAGACCATCCAGACAACAGTATTGTTGGGATTGGCTAGTATCCTTAGAAGACTCCTATTTTATTTATTTATTTATTTATTTTTTGGGTGTTTTGGTCAATTACAGAAATATGAGTATAGAACAATAGCAAAAAGTCGTAGGGAAATGTTATATTTCTAATTAATCTCTCTCTCTCTCTCTCTCTCTCTCTCTCTCTCTCTCTCTCTCTCTCTCTCTCTCTCTCTCTCTCTGTGTGTGTGTGTGTGTGTGTGTTTTACACTATATAGTTGACTACAGAATGAAAAGGATCGAGAACCTCTAAACAAAAGCATAGTTAAGATCGGCTAGACTACTCTGAAGAGTCCTGGAGTCCTGATGAAATTTGCTGCCAGTCAGACTCAACTGAAAGACCATCGGTTAATGCTGGTGAGAAAAACTCACAGAAGAAGAAGAAGAAGAAGAAGAAGAAGAAGAAGAAGAAGAAGAAGAGAAGAGAAGAAGAAGAAAACGTCGATGACGAACGATAACAATAACAATTCGCAAAGAGTGATATAATAATAATATATGCCGCAATAACTGTATATATATATATAATATATATATATATATTATATATATAATATATATATACCAACCGCTCTGCACGAGCAGGATGTGACAGAAGGTCAATTTCTCAAGCGGAGTTTAACAGGTTTGAATTCAGAGTTTTCCTTCTCCTAGACTGGTTACCTAGCCATGGTTAAAGTGCCTAGTCTTCCCTGCTATTTACCCATAGCTAGAGGGGGATTGGATTCATACGTTTCCCAAGGTTATTAGCGCCATGTGAAATGCACGTCCAAGAATTTAACTCGGGTCGATGTGTCTATTTCCTACGACTCTAACCATTACAGCATACGCCCCCATATACATACATACATATATATATATATATATATTGAGAATCGGAACAATCAATCTCTGTATGTACATTTCGGCCTATTAGGCCTCATCAGCAGACCTATAGATAGAAAGACCGCCTTGTGCGTGATTCGAAACCCAACTGTCAACTATGGCTTCATTTAGCCGACAATTTTGGGGAGAATATGTGCTTAATTGAAGTCGTACCTAATTTTGAAATATAAAGCCATATCATAAACACACCGTGTGTGTATTTACTTTCTCATATAGGAATATGAACCTACTTCTAAACAAAACAGAAAATCTAAGAAGGTCCGGTTGGTGTAGAGGTTACGGTACTCGCTTGTCAGCTTGACAGTTGGGTTTCGAATCACGCACAAGGCGGTCTTTCTATCTATAGGTCTGCTGATGAGGCCTAATAGACCGAAATGTACATACAGAGATTGATTTTTCTCGATTTGTTTAGCCTTACATTTGAATAGGTATGCCTGCCTAATTAATTAATTATTTATTAATTAACTTTCAAAATTAGGTACGACTTCAATTAAGCACATATTCTCCCCAAAATATATATATATATTATATTTGTGTGTGTGCTTATGTGTGTTTGCGTGTGTGGGTGAGTGTGTTTGTTTGTTACGGTATTACCCCGACTCAACACCAACCAATTAAATCTCACAGAGATTAAAATACTACTACTACTACTACTACTACTATCACTACTACTATTAATAATAATAATAATAATAATAATGATGATAATAATAATAATAATAATAATAATAATAATAATAATAATAAATGGAATTAATAATTAATAATGGGAATTATGCAAAAATTAAATTTTGACCACACAACAAAATGGTAAATGCATAAACCAGAATCTGTTCTTGAGAACGAAACGCACAAAATTCTCTGGGACTTTGAAATAAAAACGGATCACCTTATCCCAGCAAGAAGACCAGATCTAGTGTTGATTAACAAAAAAAAGAACTTGTCAACTGGTGGATTTTGCAGTTCCAGCAGATCACAGGGTGAAGTTAAAGGAAAATGAAAAAATTGACAAATATATGGACCTTGCCAGAGAACTGAAAAAGTTATGGAATATGAAAGTGAAAGTGATACCAATTGTGGTTGGTGCACTTGGAACAGTCCCAAAAGGATTAGAAAAGGGATTGGAATGTTTGGAAATCAGGGGAAGGATTGAAACCATTCAGAACACTGCACTGCTGCAATCTGCCAGAATACTCAGAAGAGTCCTGGAGACCTGAGGAGACTTGCTGTCACTCAGACTCCAGTGAAAGACCATTAGCTAATGCTGATGTGAAAACTCAAAAGGAGTAAATAATAATAATAATAATAATAATAATAATAATAATAATAATAATAATAATAAGAAGAAGAAGAAGAAGAAGAAGAAGAAGAAAGAAGAAGAAGAAGAAGCAGATGACGCCATAACCACTACTTATGCAATAGCTAAAATAGATACACAAGAGAGTAGGAAGTACAGATAACAAATTGTGTGTGCATGGGTATGTGTGTGCGTGTATATATATATATGTGTGTGTGTGTGTGTGTGTGGTGTGTGTGTGTGTGTGTGTTTGTGTGTGTGTGTGTGTACATTCATAATGGTGCCAACTTAATCGAGCGTAAGATCACTTTGGACAACGTCATTTTTCGAGAGGCGCTCTACTGAGTCTTTCTTAAGGATTAGATCAGGTCGACAATGATCGATAACGCAGACCGTCTTGCGAAATCCCGCGAGATTTTCAAGTTCTCGTTCTTCAACACCGCTTCAGGTCCTCTCTGGCGCCGATTGTCTTTCACTGAGATATCTTGTACACTTCACAAGTTTTGAAGTGGAGATTTTTACACAGGATTTTTTTTCATTGAATCAAATAGAAAGCGATTTTTAATACAATTTTGATAGAATTTTAATAAAAATTTGGGATTTTGGGATTTTTATAAATAAAATCAAATAGAATATGATTTTAATAGAATATTAATAGAATTTTTGAATTTTAATACAATTTTAACATAATTTTAATAGAATGCTTGGATTCATGGTCGACGATGTATTCCTTTCACGCAATAATTGTACACTATTATTGGCAAGGAAGTGTGTCCCTGTGGCGTAGTGGCTTAAGTGCTAGACATCGATATCGTAGTAAGCGAGTTCTAATCACAGTCGCGCTATTACGTTCACTTTCGGACTAATACCTTTAGGAAATGTGTGAAACCCTTCGTTTCAGCTGATTATGGGTTGAATAGTAAGACTACTGTTCTTCTACAAGGATGTCTTTGGCATTAAATAACAGCAAGGGAGTCTATTCCTCTTTTCGCAAGTTCTAGACCAGAGTGGAGCGCCAAACATACCAGCAGCTCCTCCCTTTAGCGCACAGATCAGATTACTCGAGCTGTGATACACAAGCGCTAAGTTGACGAGGACTGGTATCGAATCTGGAACCTTGCGATTCCGAGGCAGGTGCTCTACTGATTAAGCTAAACCTACCCTCAGAAAATAAAAAAAAACATGAAATAAAATGAAACAAACCCTGTCTTAATAGAACAAGAAATCCTGTATCTATAATTTTTGCTTTTGTTCCAATTCAATAGAACCTTAATGAAGATAGAGATATAAATCAGAATTATTTCATTAAAACATTGTGTGTCATATATATTTTTCCGATCAACGCTGGTCTGACAATATATCTTTTTATAATCTTGTGTATCCTTCTTTTGACAACGCCCCCCACTCTCTCTCTCTCTCTCTCTCTCTCTCTCTATATATATATATATATATATATATATATATATATATATATATATAATAAATCTATTCTTCTAGATGTTTTAAAATAAGTGTTTCTTTTTCTGCTTAAAATTCATTCATCTCTGATTTAAGAGCAAAAAGTTTTTTGTATTTCTAGACGAGTAAATCAGAATGATTGATTATTCAATGGACACTTAGCGATGGGTATCTATCTATCTATCTATCTATCTATACTAATTTTCATCTATCTATCTATCTATCTATCTATCTATCTATCTCATTTTCTATCTATCTATCTATCTATCTGTCTATCTATACTGATTTTAATCAGCTTCTATCTATCTATTGATATATTCAACTCTGTACGCATCTATTTCATTCGGCTTCTATTCATATTCTCTCTCACCCTCCTCTCTCTCTCTCTCTCTCTCTCTCTCTCTCTCTCTCTCTCTCTCTCTCTCTCTCTCTCTCTCTCTCTCTCCAGCAAAGAAACTGCATAATAGACGGAATGGTTGGGTGTTTGGTTTAATGGCATACCAATTGTTTACTATTTCTCTGAATGTTTGAGATGAGGCTTAATGATTAGTATTATCTGCGTTATTCGGACTATTGTCCCCATCTTCATCGGCGTGGCGGTACTTCCGGACAAAATCTTACGATTTAATCCAAAAGTGGTTTCCTGACCAAACTCACTAGGGTTAAAAAAGGAAGAAGATGACAGACAAAATCAATGATAGAAATCTACGAGTTGATATAATTTAAATGTATATTTACACGTGGTTTCTTTGTATTTTGGCACAGTGAACGACTTTCGACTTTTAACAACAATAATGGATGGTAATCCTTAACTATTTCCTCATAAATTCCTACCATAAAATAAACTGAACCCTCATTTTATGTTCCGTGTTTTTGCAATAAAAGTTTTATTTTTCTTGCACCCGTTATTTTACAACACTAAATATTTTTTTTATTTATTTTAATATTCACTTTTATGTGTATATTTTAAAAGTTTTTATTTTGTGAGAATGGTTAGTTTTAAAGTGGGGGCTCGTTTTACAATTTAGGTATAAATTGGATCCTTCTTTCATGACCGTAATTTTGTTTTTTCGTCGACGATGATTAAAATCTGACGTTTTTATTTTAGAGTACCAAAGCCAAAAAAAAAAGAAAAGAAATAACAACAACAGAAAAGTAGTGATAT
>CM042159.1:6534620-6549620 GCA_023376005.1 Doryteuthis pealeii
CAATGTTGGCGAGACCTCTATCACCTTCCTCTCTTGATACATAGCCTGTCTCTATCATCTCTCGTTGTTTGGTTTGTTTGATTTGGTTTGGTTTGTTTTACGGCATATCAACCTCAATGGGTCATTTAATGCCGATAAAGTTTGGAAATAAATCAATTCTTAATGGATAATCAAATTTTGTTTATAAACTCTATTTAACTCATAGATGGGACCCTAGCAGGTACTACCACTCCGGGTCAGAGTGGACCAGGGAGCAGTAGTGATGAAGGGGTGCTCCACATTCCCCAAACCTCCAAAACTGGAACCTCACCATCAGATAGAGTTTAACGTCATTCCCAGGACATGTAGACCCTCAGCCACAACCTTCTAGCACCCATATGATAAAAAGGGTTGGGCTTGCCATAAGAACAATCGGGTTGGGGCAATCATACAGATGCTAGGAGTTGACGTGACCAGCTGATTGATCGGAGGGGGCCTCTCCGACAGCCCATCTAGCCTAAGTAAGGGCCAAAGTGGAATATTGCATATCAGCAGAACCACCTGGGTTCTATCCTTAAGCATCACGGATCGCCACACACGGCCAACAGGTGGCCCCATTGGGTGAGTCTTACCCCTCTGCAGAGGTGCAATCGGTGCATTCTAACGCCCCAGACGACATGAGATCTCACGGTTTTAATCCCTTTATCATTGACTTTCATTGTCATTGCTTTTCTTTTCATTTGGTCAATCTCTCGGAGTCCCCCTCTTGTTCATTTTAAGAATGGTCCAGGGTATCTTATAATGAGGACGGCCCAGCTATTTATTCCCTTGATTTCTGCTGTAGAGTTTGGTTTCTAGAAGTCTTCTTATTCTTCTGCGGTATTCTTTCTTAAAACTTTTTCTTACATCTCTGTTTGACGGTGTCCGCATCTAAGATTCTTAAGTATTTGTAATTCTCCTTCTCTACTAGTGTTCCCTTATTTTCATATTTGGTAGTTTTATTCCATCCATTTTTACTCTTAACAGTTTTATATCTCTAGCATATCACATTTTTCGATGCTGAATTCCATTTCTGGCTGTATATTCGTATGGTTTGTACAAGGGTTTCCAGTGCTTTTCGTTTTTTGTAAAAATCTTGATATCCTCTATGTACATGAGGTGGTTTATTTATATTAACAATGCTCTTGTCTAGATGATCTCAATTCTTCCTCTGATTTCCAATTCCTCTGGTCTGTTTTCTAAACTTTTGCAAACCGTTCAAAGTGCAGCAATTCAAATATTCAATGGGTTTTTTTCAATACATTTGCAAGGTCCATATATTATTATTACTAGCAAATATATGCACCCTCCGGGTGCAAGTATTTAAGTTTTAATGTAATGAAATATCGTATTAAATTAGAAAGTCTAATAAGAATGCAGATAAAAAGATTTGAAACTGAGTGGGGTTATAATAGAAAAATAGAAATGAAACTTACTCTTCCATCACTGCCGTCTTTGATTGCTGAATTTTACTTATTTAACTATTTAGTTAAATTAGGAAATAAAGAATAATTACACTTATTTTTTCTTGTTAATGGATTTCATTTAAGATTCATTGGAGAGATTTTTGCTTATATTCATTAAAATAAACCCAAACAGTTAGAAATCAATAATACTTTAATAAAATCACATTTTTAATATCAATATGCAAATTAGGCTTCCCGTTCACACTGCAAACCGCTATTTTTTATATATATAAATACAATAGCATGTTCTTTGTATGTAGATATGGACAACACTAATAAATAGGTGAAGCAATTTTATTAATAATTGAGGTTTAAATTAAATATAAATAAAATCATGAAGAATGTGATGTTAATTGTGACTCGATTAGTAATATAGATTCGGTTACAGACACAAAAAGACACAATCTCCATTATAATAAGATTATTATTATTATTATTTGCTCTTTTTGAGTTTTCACATCAGCATTAG
Organism: Doryteuthis pealeii; assembly: GCA_023376005.1. Classification (NCBI taxonomy): domain Eukaryota; kingdom Metazoa; phylum Mollusca; class Cephalopoda; order Myopsida; family Loliginidae; genus Doryteuthis; species Doryteuthis pealeii. The sequence goes on from CM042159.1 coordinate 6,536,574, forward strand.
TTGATGGTCTTTCACTGGAGTCTGAGTGACAGCAAGTATCCTTAGGTCTCCAGGACTCTTCTGAGTATTCTGGCAGATTGCAGCAGTGCAGTTTTCTGAATGGTTTCAATCCTTCCTCTGATTTCCAAACATTCCAGACCCTTTTCCAATTCTTTTGGGACTGTTCCAAGTGCACCAACTACAATTGGTATCACTTTCACTTTCATATTCCATAATTTTTCAGTTCTCTGGCAAGGTCCAGATATTTGTCCATTTTTTCATTTTCCTTTAGCTTCACCCTGTGATCTGCTGGCACTGCAAAATCCACCAAGTTCTTTCTTTTTTGTTAATCAACACTAGGTCTGGTCTTCTTGCTGGGATAAGGTGATCCGTTTTTATTTCAAAGTTCCAGAGAATTTTATGCGTTTCGTTCTCAAGAACAGATTCTGATTTATACATATACCATTTTTTTGTATGGTGAAATTTTTATTTTTTGCATAAATACCAGTGAATCACGTTCCCAACCCAATCGTGTCTAGTTTTGTATTCCCGTTGTGCTAGTTTGCTACATTCGCAGAGTATATTGTTTACAGTCTCATCTCTATTCCCGCAAAGTCTACATAGTAGTAGTGTTGTTGTTGTTGTTGTTGTTGTTGTTGTTGTTGCTTTTGTTCTTTCCAGATTTTTACACTATTAGTAACAGGTGAGCTTCACTAGACTCCAAATGTCAGCAAATCCTGCCGGGATCTTTTTTTTATAGTATTAAATTTTGGCAGCAAAATAGGGAAAAGAAATTCGAGTAAATGATGACACGCTATTTTCCCATAGCTGAGGGGAGAAGAGATACCTTCATTCCTTTCCCAAGTGAAACTCAAACAACTTCATAAATTTCCTATCGTGGTCCATTGTCGGTATCAGCCAAAACGCGAGGGAGTTTATCCCATTTTTGCTAGCGCAAGAGCAGGGAGATTGCTTTTGCTAAGGTGAAGTGCGACAACTATCGTCAGCTCCCGGATGCTTTACCGCACAGATCAGATTACCAAAAACGTGCTACTCATGCGCTGAGTTGGTGGGGACCAGTATCGTGACCTGAACCTTGAGATTCCTAGGCGAGTGCTGTGGTCTGATCGATCCCAATCTCTTCCCCTGATCATCTAATCTCCATGGAAAATCTAGAAAGTGATACCAGTGATTTGCATCGAACATCATTCAACGTCGCTTCTGCTTTTGATAAGATCAAAATTTACAAATATCCTTTCGGCGTATAATTCTCGTTTTTTTTTTTATTGTCTACGCCGGTTCGCCGTAAAAGGCAATGTAAATTTCCTTCGTATTGATTGTCATAAAAACCTTCTATTTCGAAATAATCAGTTTTTACGACTGTTGGACAAATGAGAGGCGCCAAATCGACGTCTATAACGCCACATTAAAGAAAGTCTCAGTAAATAAAGTCTGCTTTAATTTGGCTCGATGTGAAAAGGATGACTTCATCGTACAACACATCAGGAATAAAACATAACTTAAAGTATAAATTCTTTCATTGATTTTTGGATTTTAATGGCAGGTCGAACCGTCTGGGGTTATTTTAGGGAATCGCGTTTATTATAAGATAATTCTTTTTTGCTCATTTTCTTTATTAAGCGTTTGTTTTTGTTGTTGTTGTTTGCAAAAGTTTATGTATTATCAAACATTTCTATCATATATATATATATATATATATATATATATATATATAAAATAAATGGGGGGGGGTTACACGAAGGCCTTTTCAACCGGATCTTTTCAAGTGATACTCCGGTGACGAATAAAAGTCAAATTGTACAAGAATTTTGTAAGAAACGAATGGGGGTGAGCCAGAGGGGGACAAATTTTAAAAAAAGAAAAGGGGGTATGTATGAACCCTAGGTTGAAACAGGGTTGGAAGTGTCTCCCAATAAATAGAGGGAGTGCTTTGGTGTTTGTTTGCACAGAGTAGGCCGGAAAAAGGAGATGTAAACAAACACCAAAGCACTCCCTCTATTTATTGGGTGACACTTCCAACCCTGTTTCCACCTAGGGTTCAGACATACCCCCCTCTTTCTCCCTCTTTCTTTTCTTTTTTTGTCCCCCTCTGGCTCACCCCCATTCGTTTCTTACAAAATTCTTGTACAATTTGACTTTTATTCGTCACCGGAGTATCACTTGAAAAGATCCGGTTGAAAAGGCCTTCGTGTAACCCCCCCCCCCCATTTATTTTATATTTTATTCATTAATCAAATATTCTCCCAAATTACATATGATTCCTCCACTTTTAGTTTTATATATATATATATATATATATATATATATATATATATATATATATATATATATATCGGTCATGTAATCTAATAAGGTAATACGAAATTCTGTTTTCAACACACGATTTGAAGTGAACGAAAATAGAAAGTAGATTGATCATTGATGGCTAGCTATACAAATATATCGAGGACGACAGTCGGTAGAGCGTTCGGCTAGAAACCACATGGTTCCTAGTTCGATACCGGTCATCGCCAACTCAGCGTGAGTAGCACAGGGATCTGTGCGTTAAAGTAAGGAGCTGATGGTAGGTGTGACGCTCCACCTCAGATGCAAAAACAATCTCCTTGGTCTAGCGCTATAGAAAAGGGGATAGACTCCCTCGCTGACTGGCTGATACCGACTTTAGGCCGCCCCGTCGACTTTACTTATATATATATATATATATATATAATATATATATATATATATATATGTGTGTCTGTGTGTGTGTGTGTGTGTGTGAGAGAGAGAGAGAGAGAGAGACAAAGAGAGAGAAAGAGAGAGAGACAGTTTAGAAGAGAGGATGATTTAACGAAGAAGGCATATAGATAGATAGAGATAATATTAGCATATATATATATATATATATATATTATATATATATATATATATATATATATATATGTTAATGTATGAGTAGTAGCTTACCGGTGGGTACGAGTACGATCGTTGGAAGCGCACAGTATCCAGGGGTTACGATTGAGAAAAAACAAATACAAAGTGCTCAATACACTGTAGAGCAAAAATTTATTTATATAATGGATAAAAGTAACCTACTCGAGTTTCATCGACTGATTCTTCAGGGTTACATCCGTTGAATTAATCGAGTTTTCGATTGTACCAACTGAGATTAATCGAAAACTCGATTAATTCAACGGATGTAACCCTGAAGAATTAGTCGATGAAACTCGAGTAGATTACTTTTATCCATTATATATATACATATATATATATATATATATATATATATATATATATACATGGTGATGTGTTAGAAATTAAAGTCAGTTAAGTGGCCTATTGGTCTATTCACTATAAATAAAAGGTAAAATATGCTCGATACATAACTCATTTTTTATTTTTTCAGGCTGAAGATTATACCGTACATGCCTTTGCAAATTTTGCGTAGAGACAATGTCTATGAAATTATTTGACGTTGTTTTAAATACTATTTACTGATTTACAAGCGCAGCGAGCTCTTCAGAAATCGATTATGGGTGTGAGCGTGGCAAGCCTGTCCCAAAGCAACGCAGCCGTTTGCAAGCGTGTGCCGAATTCTCTAGTACAATAATTTGAACACAGAATGGTTTCTAATAACTAATAATATTCTTAGTAAACAATTGTAGCTTCAAATAACTATTCTTGCTCATCGACATCATCATTAACTTGTGATGGCAGTACAGACTCTCTCTCTCTCTCTCTCTCTCTCTCTCTCTCTCTCTCTCTCTCTCTCTCTCTCTCTCTCTCTCTCTCTCTATCGGTCATCGCTCCTGGAAAGTCTTCAGCTCGGTATCTAGTGTCCATAAATAACTGTTAATTGTAAGTTTTCTCTGTTCGTCCAACACGTGTGTCCATGAGTATTAGTCCACATGTAAACGTCTTTTATAAGTACGTCCTTATTTCTCCAAGAGATAGGTTGTGTGATAGGATGTAAATAACCGTAAAGCTGCTGTTTTGAGGGGCCTTCAAGGAGTTGTTAAAAAAGGCACACAATATCCTTGTGTAGTTTCCATCTAGCTTATGCTCAAAGCGATTCGTTAAAGTTCAAGTGGTGCTGGCATACAGTAGAACTGATACGGCTACAGCTTGGAAAAATTCTCGTTTTATCTCATTAGAGTTATCAGATTTCCATATGATCGAAAACTTGTTGATAGTAGTCCATGCATTTATCATTCGTATATTGACATCGTTTTCAGTAGATGAGATACTGCTTCCTAGGTATGTAAACTGGTCTACTACTTTCAGATTTAATGTGGAGATGTATCTATCTTGTTTAAAACACATGAACTCTGTTTTATCTGAGAATACGTAGAGGCCAATTCCTGTTATTATCTGCTTTAGGCATTCAGTCCAGTCCTCATTTGAAACCACTCTGTCATTTATTTTGCGAGTGTCTTTATGTTGTATAGCCGACTACTGGACTTCAATAAAACCACAGACACGCGTACATAAAAATATGACCCGTCTTTATTTTCGTCGGTGTGTGGGTGGTGACGGGTGACGGCTGTTCACAATGAACTTCCGAGTAGGTTCGTGAAGAGCGCAGTGTTGATACGGGAGCGACAAGGTTACCTTCTCGGCTGCTGCTGGGCACTGAATTGACACCCTTCATCGACTAGCCTTTATATACAATAAATATGCCCACGCATTTTTATCTTTAGATCTGATAACGGACATTTTTTATATATTTCTTTATCTTTCTCTCCGCCTTTTCACCGGAAGAGAAGTCTTCCGTTTTTCTTTTTTCTTTTATTTATTTCTTCATCTTCTCCCTGTTTCTTGACCGGAAGGCCTCTCTTCCGTTCTCTCTTTTTTAAATATATAGTTTTATCTTTCTCTTTGTCTTTTTCCGGAAGCTTCCTCTTCCGTTGTACGCTATGCAACATTTAGCTCTCATAGTAACTTGCCAAATCACTAGGCTCTCAGTACTGCAATTTGGAGGTGCGCTCACAGATTACCAAGTTTAATATTATACCAAGAAGAAGAAAGAAAAAGAAGGAGTAAGAAGGAGAAAGAAAAAGAAGGAGTAAGAAGAAGAAGAAAAAAGAAGTACAAGGAGTAAGAAGAAAAAAAATGAAAAAGGAGTAAGAAGAAAGAAAAAGAAGGAGTAAGAAGAAAGAAAAGAGGGAGTGAGAAAAGAAAGAAAAGAAGGAGTAAGAAGAAAGAAAAAGGAGTAAGAAGAAAAAAGAAGAAAAAGGAGTAAGAAGAAGAAAGAAAAGAAGGAGTAAGAAGAAGAAAGAAAAAGAAGGAGTAAGAAGAACAAAGAAGAAAAGTGAGTAATAAGAAGAAAGAAAAAGAAGAAGTAAGAAGAAGAAGAAAAAAGAAGTACAAGGAGTAAGAAGAAGAAGATGAAAGAAAAAGGAGTAAATAAATCTTTTCAGTGGTTAAAACCTTCCTGTTCGTTATTTGTTTGACCCTGTTACAACAAAATACTGGAATGATGTTGCACATCTTTTACAAAGCCTTTTTGGAGATTAGGCACTATGGCTATTCAGTTGTACTGGATCTGTGAGACTAGCTTGATAATCATTTCACTACGATTAGACGAACTAGGTCACCGAGTGAGTATAGAACTCATTACAGAACTGCCCTTCTCATACTGTGGTCTGCAGGCTACTATGTCTCCGTAAGACCCACCTCTTAGGGTCAACAAAAGTTAAATCCTTTAAAAAAAAGGATGAATTTTAAAAAAAGAAATAAAATGAAATCATTTTTATGGAGTTTTATTGTAGAAGAGCAGCTTCTTTTCTTTCATTTATTTTAGAAGTCCCTTACAGACGACGATGACGATACAGTTGTGGACCCTCTGGCGGATAGTTAGTCCAATTCTGGACTTGCAGATGCGGTCACACACATAGCAACGGAAATTCCCATCTGCATCTGGTGGTTCATAACGTCGAAGACGTCGCCGCTCTGCAGACCTGTTAATCACGATATTGACCCGCTTAGCTCCTGTGCGGCACGCGTCTCACTAACCCTGTCTGTTGGAGGCCAGGATCTTTTAGGCTTTAGGATGTGAAGGTGCATTTCTTTAGCAAGAAGAATAGCAGTAAATAAAGATTAAATTACAGATCCATATAATATGGAAGAAAAGACGTAATGTGTAAAGCGAATTTGAATGCAGTGGAATATGATAAGTTTATTGACTTCAATACAGATTTCACTTTGGGAATCGCATTTCAAAGTTATCAGAAAATGATATTAGAATAATTTCATCCTTTCCAAATAAACTGGATTTTCTGCATATTTAACAATAAAAACTAATAATCATGTGAACTATAAAATAGAATTGTAAGTGTATGTCTCTGTGTCTGTGTGTGTGAGTGTCTCTTTGTCTGTGTGTGTGAGTGTCTCTTTGTCTGTGTGTGTGAGTGTCTCTGTGTCTGTATGTATTAGTGTCTCTGTGTCTGTGATTTATCAACGCGAATATCGCATAACCGAATTGTACTGTTACTGTGTATATGTATCTAACACTGGGTGTTGCCTGGCTGTTGCCCGCCCTGTTGGCTGGGGCGTTAGAAGGCACCGACTGCACTTCTGCACAGGGGTAATACTCCCCCCAATGGGGCTACCTATTAGGTGTGGGTGGCGACCCGTGATGCTTAAGAATAGAACCCAGGTGGATGAGCAGTCCATGACTTGCAAAACTCCACTTTGGCCCTATCTTGGGCTAGACGGGCGGTCGGAGACGCCCCCTCCGATCAATCGGCTGGTCACGCCAAGCCCTACCACCTATATGATTTCTCCTTATGGCAAACCCAGCTTTTTTATCATATGGGAGCTAGAAGGCGCTGGTTGTGGGTATACATGTCCTGGGAATGACGTTAAACTCTGATGGTGAGGTTCCAGTTTTGGAGGTTTGGGGAATGTGGAGCACCCCTTCATCACCATTGCTCCCTGGTTCACCCTGAGCCAGAGTGGTAGTACCTGTTAGGGTCCCATCTTTGGGTTAAATAGAAAAACATGAGTTTATAAACAAAATTTGATTATCTATTAAGACTGACTTTATTTCAAAATTTTATCTGCATTAAATGACCCACTGAGGTTGATATGCCGTAAAACTAACCATACCTGGCTGGTTGCTGGGATTTTACGCTATGTCAACCATTGTTGGGTTATTTTATGCCGAAGAGGTTTTAGTTTTATTCATTACACAATTTTTCAAACTCATTAAAAGAAAGTAAAGAAGCAGTTATGAAAAAGAACGAGAGAAAGAAAAGAAAAAGAAGTAAAAACAGAAAGAAAGAAAGAAAGAAAGCAAAATGCACGAATGAAAAAAGAAGAAAGGAATAGATAAAAGCAAAATGCCTCAAGGAAAGTAAAAAAAGAAAAGAAAGAAAAAGAAATAATGTTGGTTGTTCGGGTTTTACGGCATGTTAACCCTTGCGTAATTTTATGGCGAAAATGTTTTGCTTTATTCATTTTGGGTATTCAAATTTTTTACCGAAACAAGCCACAACTGAAAAGAGTTCTGACTTGCCATAAATGTAATAGGATGGGGACAATCATATCGGTGCCAGGGCTTGACATGACCAGCCGACTGACCTCTCCTAAGTAAGGACTAAAGTGGATTGTTGCATGTCATTGACTGTTCGGCCACCCAGTTTCTACCCTTAAGCATCACAGGTCGCCATCCACGACCAACAGGTTCCACATTGGCGGGGTTTTACCCCTCTGCAGAGGGACAGTCGGTGTATTCTAAGCCTCAGCCGACATGTATAAGGATGACTTTGGTATTAAATACACACAGAAGTTGTTATGCCATTAAACTAAGAAACCAAGGCTTGTTCTATTCGGTGTGATTTTGAATTTAAAGAAAAAGTATTAAAAAAAAAAAAAGAAACTAGTATTATCTGTGTTATTCGGACTAGTGTCTTCATTGTTATCTGTACAACGTTTCGACCGATGTACCCTCCGTCCTCCTTCAGGTATTTCTTGTCGGACTCGAGAACCTTCTCTGAGTCGGGAACTTTCTCGGATTCGGGAACCTTCTTGTCGTAATCGGGAGCCATCACGGAACTTTGAACCCAACACTTTATTCAATCCAGGGGGGTATCCTGTTCTCATTCACTAACCATAACTGGGGTAGAGGTGTTAAGCTGTGTTAATTATTATTCTGTGTTACTGCTGCCCTTGGCCAGGATTGAACCTGTAGTCCAGAGATAACTGTCACTTAGAACTGTCTTAACCTAACTCCTTTAACCACTAGGCCATTCCCATCTATGGGTTAAATAGAAAAATGTATTTATAAAAGAAATTGTATTATACATTAAGAATTGATTTATTTCAAACTTTATCGGCATTAAATGACCCACTGAGGTTGATATGCCGTAAAACAAAACCAAAACCAAAAGACTAGGCCATTGAACATTCAGAGTAATAGAAAAAAAGAAACATAAAGAACATTGCATTTCGGACTAAGGCCGTCTACCTCATGAAAGTTAAACCAAAGACGAATAAAAACATTACTATTGTCTGTTTGTTTGTTTGTTTTTATTCATTTACTTATTGCTTTCGGGTTTGTTTGTTTTTTAATGATAAAATCATGAGTGGAAAAAAAAGGATAAAGAATATTTGCATATCAGGCCAAGAAAATCTCTTCTTTTTTTCTTATCTTTTTTATTAGAGAACAGAAAGGAAAAAAAACTGAATATTAAATGAATTCATGGAATTTTACTCAATAGATCTAATGACCTGACAATATTTCGAGACATTCAACTTGATCACTATCAAGGACATTAGCTTCTAGGGAAAAAAGGTTTTATCTCGAAATATTCGTGGGTAGGAGATAAAGTAAGAAGAACGAAAGATGAAAGCAAAATGCAAGAGAATAGAAAGAAATGAAAAACTAGCAAAGTAAGAAAGAAAGAAAGAAAAAAGGCAAAGTAAGAAAGAAAGAAAGAAAGAAAGAAAGGCAAAGAAAGAAAAAGAAAGAAAGAAAGAAAGGCAAAGAAAGAAAGAAAGAAAGAAAGAAAGAAAGAAAGAAAGAAAGAAGAAAGAAGAAAGAAAGAAAGAAAGAAAGAAAGAAAGAAAGAAAGAAAGAAGGAAAGAAAGAAAGGCAAAGAAAGAAAGAAAGAAAGAAAGAAAGAAAGAAAGAAGAAAGAAAGAAAGAAAGAAAGAAAGGCAAAGAAAGAAAGAAAGAAAGAAAGAAAGGCAAAGAAAGAAAGAAGAAAGAAGAAAGAAAGAAAGAAAGAAAGAAAGAAAGAAGAAGAAAGGCAAAGTAAGAAAGAAAGAAAGAAAGAAAGAAAGAAAGAAAGAAAGGCAAAGTAAGAAAGAAAGAAAGAAAGAAAGAAAGAAAGAAAGAAAGAAAGAAGAAGAAAGAAAGAAGAAAGAAAGAAAGAAAGAAAGAAAGAAAGAAAGAAAGAAAGAAAGAAAGAAAGAAAGAAAGAAAAAAGAAAGAAAGAAAGAAAGAAGGCAAAGTAAGAAGAAAGAAAGAAAAAGAAAGAAAGAAAGAAAGAAAGAAAGAAAGAAAGAAAGGCAAAGAAGAAAGAAAGAAAGAAGAAAGAAAGAAAGAAGAAAGAAAGCAAAGAAAGAAAGAAAGAAAGAAAGAAAGAAAGAAAGAAAGAAAGAAGAAAGAAGAAAGAAAGAAAGAAAGAAAGAAAGAAAGAAAGAAAGAAAGAAAGAAAGAAAGAAAGAAAGAAAGAAAGAAAGGCAAAGAAAAGAAAGAAAGAAAGAAAGAAAGAAAGAAAGAAAGAAAGAAAGAAAGCAAAGTAAGAAGAAAGAAAGAAAGAAAGAAAGAAAGAAAGAAAGGCAAAGAAAGAAAGAAAGAAAGAAAGAAAGAAAGAAAGAAAGAAAGAAAGAAAGAAAGGCAAAGTAAGAAAGAAAGAAAGAAAGAAAGAAAGAAAGAAAGAAAGAAAGAAAGGCAAAGTAAGAAAGAAAGAAAGAAAAAGAAAGAAAGAAAGAAAGAAAGAAAGAAGAAAGGCAAAGAAAGAAAGAAAGAAAGAAAGAAAGAAAGAAAGAAAGAAAGGCAAAGAAAGAAAGAAAGAAAGAAAGAAAGAAAGAAAGAAGAAAGAAAGAAAGAAAGAAAGAAAGAAAGAAAGAAAGAAAGAAAGAAGAAAAAGAAAGAAAGAAAGAAAGAAAGAAAGAAAGAAAGAAAGAAAGAAAGAAAGGCAAAGAAGAAAGAAAGAAGAAAGAAAGAAAGAAAAAGAAAGAAAGAAAGAAAGAAAGAAAGAAAGAAAGAAAGAAAGAAAGAAGAAAGAAAGGCAAAGAAGAAAGAAAGAAAGAAAGAAAGAAAGAAAAGAAAGGCAAAGAAAGAAAGAAAGAAAGAAAGAAAGAAAGAAAGAAAGAAAGAAAGAAAGCAAAGTAAGAAAGAAAGAAAGAAAGAAAGAAAGGCAAAGTAAGAAAGAAAAAGAAAGAAAGAAGAAAGAAAGAAAGAAAGAAAGAAAAGAAAGAAGAAAGAAAGAAAGAAAGAAAGAAGAAAGAAAAAAGAAAGAAAGAAAGAAAAAAGAAAGAAAGAAAGAAAGAAAGAAAGAAAAAGGGGAAAGAGGTGTAAATAAAGGAAATAAAAACATAGTAGCAATTATGTAAAAAAAGACAGGAAGTAAAGAAAAAGAAACCAGAAAATTAGAAAGAAAGAAAGAAAGAAAGAAAGAAGAAAGTGTCTGAGAAATAAAAAAAGAAAGAAAGAAAGAATTGTCTGGGGTAGAAAGAAAGAAAGAGAGAAAGAGAGAAAGAAAGAAAGAAAGAAGATTCTCGAGTCCGACAAGAAATACCTGAAGAAGGCCGGAAGGCACATCGACCGAAACGTTGTACAGATAACAATGAAGATGGGGACAATAGTCCGAATAATGCAGATAATACTAATCATCAAGCCTCATCTCAAACATTCAGAGAAAAAGATGTTTTTGTTTTATTCATTCTTGTTGGGTTTTCTGATAGTTTTTAAACTCATTTCTTTATCTGCTTAACTCATAGATGGTACCCTAACTGGTACTACCACTTAAGGTCAAAGTAGACCTTGAAGTAATGGCCATGAAGGGGTACTCCACATTCCCTAGAGCTCTAGAATTGGAACCGCACCACTCGATGCAGTTTAGTGTCATACTCAGGACACTAAATTGGGTGAAATACCTTTAAGTTTGATTTTTCAATAAATTAGAAGAAACAGCTTCATATGTATTATTAACAAGTTATCCGTCCCTCGGGGCGGGGGTCCAGTGGCTTCGGCCCTGGACTGTGGTTACAATTAACAGCGTTGATCCCAGGCAGCTATCCTCCCAGGAAATACCTGCCCCCTTAATTTAAAGGAGCAGGACTGGGTTTATTGCCCAGTGCCTGAGATGCCCCCTTAAGGGGTAATGCCGACGGGATCAAAGCAATTTTTCACCCGCCACCCATGAGTCTCGGCTTGAGGGTGGTCCCACATTAATAGGGCTCTGTGCCCAACCCGTACACGTGGGGTACGAGGTAAATACTAGTATTATTAACAAGGGGCTGAATCTTACCTGCCACCTTCTGGCACCTATATAACAAAAAATGTGTTGGGCATTTGCCATGAGAGCAATTTGAAGAATATGCTCCGTCAATTATATAGGGGCCTGACATGACCAATCAAATTGATAGGTTCGGGCCTCTCCGACCGCCTGTCTAGACCAAGGGGAGTATTGCATGTCAAGGGATCATTTGTCCGGTTTGCGGATAGCTCAACCACCAGGATCCTGTCCTCATACATCATATGCCGCCCTGAACGTCTAACAGGAGGGCCCAATATTGGGATGGGTCTTATCCTTCTGCAAGAGATGCAGTTGGCATTTTCTACACTCCAAATCGACAGTACAGACAATGTTTACAATAATTCGGTAGGTTGTTTGCATTTTACGGCATATCAACACTTGTTGGGTTATTTTGTGCCAAAGACATTTTGTTTTATTCATTCTTGTTGGGTATTCAATTTTTTTTTCAAACTGAATTTTTTAAACACATTTTGATACTCATTTTTTCATCTATTTAACCCAATGGTTCTCAACCTTTTTTTACCCATGGACCCCTTTTTTAACTCTATTTTACTCTGGTGGACCCTCCCATAGCCATTCGATGTTTAAAAAAATTCCATTGTAATTTTATAGTTAAATACATTTTGCTTGCCTGGGTCCCAAAACATTTTATATGGTCCACGGGGGTCCACATGAACCCCGGTTGAGAACCACTGATTTAACACATAGATGGGACCCTAACAGAAACTACAACTCCAAATCAGGATGGGAGTAATGGCGATAGAGGAGTACTCTACATTCTCCAGTATTCCAGTATTGGATCTTATCCACTAGATGCGGTTTGTCATACCCAGGACACGCAGTAGTTTGGTAATGTGTATCAAAATTTGGTAACTATGAATGTTTTTCTGAGGTCCTGGAGGTGGGGAATCATACTGTACTGCAAAATGCCGAGCTGCCCACATACTGTCCGAGTGTTACTCGCTTGATTTGCCACTATGGCTTAGAGCACAGCCTCGGAATTCACTTTTTTTAGACGTACCTGATCTTGCCTGGTCGTCGAGGTTCATTTATTTACTGTACTGTCATCAACTGCGCCTTCACTTTTCTAACAACAAATGTGGTTATTTCTTATAACTCCTACTTAAAAAAGGGAAACCACTCTAAATGAATTTTATCTGCTAATTAATCTGCGCATTATTTTCCCATTAATCTAACCCTAAACCCTAACCCTGGACCGTCTTCTTTTTTCCTAGTAGATAAATTAATAAATAAATGATTTATAAAATTCATTCAGAGTGTTTCCCCTTTTTATGTTGGAGTTATAGGAAATAACCACAAATGTTTTTGGTTGTTTACGAGGATTTATGACTCAGTTTCAAGCCTTAAAGCTTAAATTCCCGGGTAAGGCTACGTTTTACATTAATCTGTGCGGCTTTCAGATCACACAGGAGGAGAAACAAGCACAACGTGTGAGCACACTATCTACCACGACACTCTCAACCATAGTGGGTAGCAGTCCTTTCTTGAACTGCTTCGGTCACATACCAATATATTTCTAACTGTTAATTCACCCTAGTATTAAGCGTTTCCTGGG
>CM042159.1:6552120-6557120 GCA_023376005.1 Doryteuthis pealeii
TTTACATTTACACCGTTAAAATCCGGTTGTTTGTTAGGAGTTAGGTTTAGGGATAAGGGTTAGGGTTAGGGGTTAATCGTCTGTTAACAAACAGTACCTGCTATTTGCTGAAATGTTTGCCCATTCAAGTACTGAACGGGCTCATTACTGCTTAACTTCAATGATCTAGCAGGAACCGGTGCTTTTAACGTGACTTGGTCATAACAGAGTGATTGGGAAAGATATGTCTGATTTTTTGGACCATATGACCTTTAGGCACACCTTTTGCGATCTCGATTCGTGAGTACATTTTTTCTATTTTCACCGTCAAAATCCGGTTAATTGTTAACAGACGATTTTTAGAGGTTTTTAATTAAAAAACTAACCCCTAACCCTAGCCCTAACCCTAACCCCTAATCCTAGCCCCGAACAAACAACCGGATTTTGACGGTGTGAATGAGAAAAGCGTCCCCACGAATCTAGATCGCTAAAGGGGTGCCTAAAGATCATATGGTCCGAATTTTTTATGGGTCCAGTGAAGAAGGGACGTAGACTGAACTAATCCCAAGAGCTTAAAAAATAAATGAATACATAAGAACTGTGCTTCCTATATAATATATAAATATATTTGAATGTAGGATCTGTAATTATACATGAAATATAAGATACTTTTAGAATTGGACGTGTGACATTTGTCAGATTGTCTTCAGGATTTTTAGGTAGGGGTGTATTCAGACTTTTATTCCAAAGGATTTTTTTTTTTGGCTAGTGACTCCCGAAAAGTGAACGGAATATTAAATTAGGTATCAAACTACAACAGAAAGCGACAGAAACAGGTTTATATTGATCAGGATTCTAGAAGAATTTTGGTTGGTATATTTGGTTGGTATATCAAAATAAAAATAGAAATTAATATACTTTTATTACTTTTTTGTTACCGATCTTTGTTATTTTTCCGTATTTCACTAATCCATGGTATGTGGTGGCTGATATTAAAAGCAGTTGTTATTGGTACATTCCCGTCCATTAAAACTAACGCCTAACTATAACCCTAACCCTAATCCCTAACCCTTAACCCCTAACCCCTAACAATCAACTGGATATTGACAGTGTAAATGAAAAACATGTCCTTTTGAATCGAGATAAAAAAGGGGTGCCTAAAGGTCATATGGTCCTATAAAACATACAAAAAAGATCAAATAGAATACACCCAAGAGCAAATTTTTAAAAATGAGACATTCAGTAAAAGACAGACAGTTGTGATTAGCGTGGCAAACTCTTAATGAAATTAGTGGTAGGAAAAGTACTTCGACACGAAAATTAAAGGCAACCAGCCAAAAAGAGAGACTGCATAAGTGGAAAGATCACTTCCAGAAATTGGTCAGCAGCAATGAACACTCCACACTCGATGGTAAACCCCTGGTATCACTGTACTAGTTTACGTACCTAGGTAGTAATATCTCATCGACAAATATTAATGTACGCATAAAGAAGGCTTGGTCAGCTATAGACAGGTAATCAATTATATGAAAATCAGATCTCGCTGATAAGGGGAAGTGACAACTCTTCCAAGCCGTAGTTATATCAGTGCTACTCTACGACTGCACCACTTAGACCCTACGGATGAACCTAGAGAATGTGGAGTTCATATATTTGTATTTATGAATGGGACAAGATTTATATTTATAAAAGTGGTTTGCTGAGATTGCTGTGACTTCAAACAAAAACAACGCTAAGAGAAGAATGTTTTATTTACGTCGTGTCAAGTCGGAAAGAGAGAAAGAAAATGAGATGAATGGATTCTTGTGACTTTGTTGTTTACATAATTCAAAAACTTATAACATACAATTGTAAAATTAATTGTTTAAGAAAACTTAATTATTTTTGGGAGGTTGATTTTGAAGGTTATCACAATGCAGGTGTAAAGAAAAAGAATAAGGTAACAATGGTGTTGTGTATTAACCTGTATTTTATTCTTGAATTTTCGAGATAAAATCTCTTTTTCAGAAGATCACTGAAACTGAAGTCGTCTTGTTATGGCATTTCTAGTTAAATGACATTTTTTTTTAAAATGATGGTATTTTTTTATAACGGTATTCTTGTGTTGCATGTTTACGTGAATGCGTTTTTTTTTCTTTTCATTCAACTAGAAATGCCATAACAAGATGACTTCAGTTCCAGTGATCTTCTGAAAAAGAGATTTTATCTCGAAAATTCAAGAATAAAATACAGGTTAATACACAACACCATTGTTACCTTATTCTTTACACCTGCATTGTGGTAGCTTTCTAAATCAACATCCAAACCAATATATACACAATGCTTCAAGCAAATTATAAAACTATCTTAATTATTTTTATTCTATTCCACATGCTCGTAAAAATATAGGAGTTAATCCTATAAGAATAAGTGGACTATATGACCTTTAGGCACCCCTTTTTGATCTCAATTGAGAAAGGACATGTTTTTCATTTACACCGTCAATATCCAGTTATTTTAACAGACGTTTTTTTTAGATTTTTTTAAATTATAAAACTAACACTTAACCCTAACCCCTAACCCTAACAAAGAACCGGATATTGACGGTGTAAATGAAAAATATGTCCTTTCTTAATCGAGATCAAAAAGGGGTGCCTAAAGGTAATATGGTCCTAATAAGTTAGTTGCAAAAGAAACAAATCGTGTAAGCAACACCCATAATGATGATGATATGAGCTTGGGTGATGTATCACTGCAGAAGATTTACTGAACAGTTTAAATGCTCATAATGTTGCAGATTTAGTTTTAATTAGCATGGTAAGGGTATTTGCCTGCTCATCCCACTTATGAGGGCTGGACACAAGGTCTCGTTTTTACGTGGGCACATAAAAATTGAATCGATCTGGGGGATGGCCCCCTTGGATCGATGCTATTAATTGTACTTTACCGGTCCAGAGGCCGAAGCACACTGGACCCCAGCCGAGGCCGGGTATAGAAGGTAAGGGTATTTGCCTGCTCATCCCACTTATGAGGGCTGGACACATAAAAATTGCATCGATCTGGGGGATGGCCCCTTGGATCGATGCTATTAATTGTACTTTACCGGTCCAGATGCCGAAGCACACTGGACCCCCAGCCGAGGCCGGGTATAGAAGGTAAGGGTATTTGCCTGCTCATCCCACTTATGAGGGCTGGACACAAGGTCTCGTTTTTACGTGGGCACATAAAAATTGCAAGGATCTGGGGGGCATAGCCCACTTGGATCGATGCTATTAATTGTACTTTACCGGTCCAGAGGCCAAAGCACACTGGACCCCCAGCCGAGGCCGGGTATAGAAGGTAAGGGTCAAAGCTTAGAATCTGGAACAGATACTACACTTTGATCCTCCTTTCTTAGCATGGTAAGTATTTAAAAAAAAACATTTTATTCATTAAAAAAAACATTTTATTCATTTAATATTTATTTTTATATAAGATGATATCAAGTAAAAGTAAGGTCGGTGGAGTGGCCTATTGTCAGTATCAGCTAGATAGCCTATTCCTTTTTCTCTAGTGTTAGACCAAGGAGATTTCTTTGTGTCAGAGATGGAGCTCCCCACTTTATCGCACAGATCCAACAAGAAGATTATATCAAACTCTCATAATATTATTGCCATAACAATTCAATCTCTATTCAATGTTTATAATATTGAGAATTTAGGAAGTGTTTTCTATACTTGACTATCCATTTTCTAGTTTTCAACTGTCGGAAGTGCTGCAGATCACTTCCCTTAGTAGTTTCCTAACTTTATTATTTATTTGTTTTTATTTCAGCTAACAACCCGTTTATTATATTTAAACTGTATGTCAGCACTTGTAACTTTTTAAAGTCTATTTTATTACCGATTTTTTAAAGAACCATTGAGGAAATGAAAGTGCATGCTGAATAATATGATTCTATCTGACAAATATACTTTAGCTAAAAATTGTGTCTGCGCTTCACAACTTAAAAGAAATCGATAAGAAATAATTACGGTTCAAAATATGATTTTAAATAAAACATTAAAGAATTGTCTCCTCGAATTTCCCACACAAACACATTGTGGCGAAAAACAAAAAAAGAAAAAGAGCACAATACGAATAAAAAAAAAAGAGCAAAGAAATGGGAAAATACGAATAAATAACGACTATAAATGCATTGGGCTTTTGTATTCGTGACCCACGTTTGCTTATGATTGCCCGGGGTAAAAGGGAAGCTCTGTCCAATTGGTGCGCAAGAATCGTATTGAATATAAAAATTAAATTAGAAAAAAAAGGGGGGATAAGTACCATAAAATGGCGGGAAAATGGAATCAACGAAGTATACGAAATTTGATGGCTGCTTTATGGAAGAAAAAAATAAATGTTTGAAGGCCTCCTCTGTCCTATTTCCAGGGAATATGCGTCGTTTCGCTTTAATTGATGCAATCTCAGTTATATCTCAGGGGGGCAATATGAAAAAGAATTTTAAAGACGGCAAAAAAGAGTCGGGGCAAATTGAAAATGGACCAATAAATAAAAGTAGAACTTGTAATTCAAATTCAGTGGAAAAAGAAGTCGGTACGCATGTTTATGAGGGATATATATATATATATATATATATATATATTATATATATATATATATATGAGTGTGCGCGTTCATAGATGGGCGTGTCTGTTTTCTGTGTAGAAACAAATGGCAGACAGACGAAGAGATAAAGGATATAAAGACAAAATGATCAATATATTCATTTATATATTTACATATTACTTATATATATATGTGTGTGTGTATATATGTGTGCATGTGTGTGTATATATTGTATATACTGTATATATATATATATATATATATATAGAGAGAGAGAGAGAGAGAGAGAGAGAGAGAGAAATAGATAGATAGATTTACATATTTACATATTACTTATATATGTGTGTATATATGTGTGAATGTGTGTGTATATATATATATATATATATATATAGAGAGAGAGAGAGAGAGAGAGAGAGAGAGAAAGAGAGAGAGAGAGAGAAAGAGATAGA
>CM042159.1:6564620-6567120 GCA_023376005.1 Doryteuthis pealeii
GACATCGAAATCCAACAAGTGTTTATTCTTCTTTTCACATAGAATTGTAATATATTTTAAGACGCAGAAGGAAAATTGAACCCTACCTGAATATTAAACCCTCTTGCACAGTATGATTATATAAGTAAAATAAATCATTAAATTAATTTAAAAATTGATTAATTTAAGAATTGATTGATCTAAAAATTTGTAGGTGTAATTTATTTATAGACTACAGCAGCAGCAACATCTACTTCGGATAAAATAGCCAGTAAATACAACTCAAAACATGTTAGGTCATTCAGTGTCTGGATAAAGGAAAATACAGAACTGCAGTGAATTGCTACTACATACTTTAGACTTTGAATTAACAGGAACAATGTCTGTACGAATTCCAACAAACGTCTTACCCATGACACCAAGACCTTCACCCACAGCCTTCCGACACTTATAGGATAAAAAGCGCGTGGTATAATGGTTACCGTCGTCGGAAATGGGCACGGTGAGACGAGTTCAAATCCTGGACGAAGCTCTTTGCATTTCCCATAGTGCTAACACAATTATTCTCCCTCCCGCTATGGACCAATAGTAGTACAGACTGGGTTTTTTAACCTAGGTTAGACAACCGTTCTAGGAGAAGGAAAACTCTGAATTCAAACCTGTTCAACTCCGTGTAAGAAATTGACCTTGTGTCACACACTGTTCTTGCGAAGGGGTTGGTAAATATGTATATGATAAGAAATGGTTGATGGTGGCTATCAGAGCAATAGGATAGGGATAATAGTGTAGGTGCTGGGGTTTGAAATGACCAGCCTATTGATCGCAGGAGACCTTCGGGCCACCCGTCTAGCCTAAGGGTCAAAGTGTCTTGGACGGCTCTCAGCCACTAGAATCCGTCTATCACGGGTCACCATCCATGGTCCACAGATGAGCCTAGGTGGGTCTTTCTTCTGCATGAGTGCATTTGGCGTATTCTACATCCCATCTAATACGGTCGGGATAATCATATATATATTTACCAACTCCTCCGCACGAGCAGGATGTGACACAAGGTCATTTTTAAGCGGTGTTTAACAGGTTTGAATTTGAGTTTTCCTTATCCTAGACCGGTTGCCTAATCAAGGCTCATGATCCCAGTCTGTCCTACTATTTACCCAAAGCTGGAGGGAGAGTTGGATTCATACCTTTCCAAGGGTATTAGCGCTAAGTTAAATGCATTTACCACATCCAGGATTTGAACTCGCGGCGACGAGTCCATTTTCCATGACTTCAACCATTACACCACGCGCTTCTATCGGGATAATCATATATGTAATAAAGAGAGAAAGAGAAGAGAGAGAGAGGGAGAGAGAGAGAAAGAGAGAGAGAGAGAGGGGAAAGAACTAGTAGGTTAGCAGGGGAAATCTTTAGGGATGAATCAGCAGAATGCCTCATGTCATTGCATGTTTCTACTGGTGGAGAAGTGTCACGTGGAGAAGTGGGAGAGGGGAGGAGTGAGAGGCGAGAATTTTCAGTGAGTTTGGACAATTGTGTTGATTGAGTGAAACGTGTTTCTTGCTTATATATATACATACATATACATATATGTATGTGTACACTATACACAACTATAGTTCCATATAGAATTTGAACTAATATATATATATATATATATATATTATATATATATAGTTCAAATTCTATATATCAAGTATATATATAAACATATATGCGTGGAATGCACCTCACGTGATGTAATGGTTAGCAAGCTAGATTCGTAAACCATTGTGAGTGATTTCGATTCTCATTGTGTGCCCCATTCTCATTAAATAACACACACACACACACACACACAACACACATATATATATATATTATATACACATATACCTATATATATATATGTGTGTGTGTGTGTGTGTACATACATATATATATAAATATAACTCTCTCTATATGTGTATGAATGTGTTTTTGTAATTATATGTGAATAAAAAGGATATATATATATATATATATATATTATATATATATATATATATATATATATATATATATATATGAGATTTATACGTACGTATGTATATTTGTGCATGTGTAAGTATAGATGAAATTCAAAGTAGATATATGTTTATTATGGGTAACTTCATATTTTCCCTACCTTAATTGCGTTAATCTTAAATAATGGATAAGGGAAATTTAGGATATGAGTAAATAATGATTTAATAATGAACTATAATAGATAATATATAGATAGATTAATGACAGAGATAGATAGAGAGGTAGATAGATAGATAAGAAACAGACAGACAGACATATAGATACATAGATAAACTTATAGATATATAGATTGATAGATAACAGACTAAGATACACACACACACACACACAACACACACACACACACACACACACATTATATATATTATAATATATATATATTATATATATATTAATAGATATTATAGATAGATGGCAGACTAGACAGATTCATAAATAGATAGGTACATATCTTTGTATCTGTAACGTTTCTCATGTGGCG
>CM042159.1:6569620-6589620 GCA_023376005.1 Doryteuthis pealeii
AGCAACAACAACAACAATAATAATAATAATAATAATAATAATAATAATAATAATATTAACAAAACAAGAGAACTGGTAGATTTTTAGGTTCCAGCAGATCACAGGGTAAAAATGAAAGAAAACGAAAAGATAGACAAATACCTAGACCTTGCTAGAGAATTGAAGAAACTGTGAAATATGAGGGTGAAAGTGATAGCAATAGTAGTTGGGGCACTTGGAATGGTCACCAAAATCTTAGAAAAAAGACTTGAGAATCTGGAAATCAGAGGAAGAATTGAGTCCTTCCAGACAACAACATTGTTGAAATCAGCTGGAATACTCAGGAGAGTCCTGGAGATGTGAGGAGACTTGTTGTCCCTCAAACTCCAGTAAAAGACCATAAGCTTAGGCTAGAGTGAAAAACTCACCTAATAATAAGCGAATGTAACAAACTAGCATAATGAGAATATAATTCTTGACACGACTGGGTAGGAAATGTGATCCATTGGTAACTGTTCAAGAAACTACATTTCTAACATTCAAAACAGGTACTAGCACTCGGGGTCAGAATGGACCTAGAGGAAGTTCCTTGGCGTAGTGGCTAACGTACTGGACTGCTTCATTGTAGTCAACGAGTTTGAACATCGGTCATGCTATTAGGTTATCTTTCGGACTAATACCGTTGGGAAAGGTATGAACCGATTCATACCCAGCTATGTATTGAATAGTAGTACCACTCTACATCTACAATGGTGGTTCTGGCGATAAATAACCCAAGAACGTTGATGCAAACGAGTGGGTTGGCAATGTGATCCATTGGGAATTGTACAAGATACTAAATTTTTAACATACAAAAAAATGGTACACGCTTAATCAATCAATTCACAACTTTTGGTGTTTCGTGTAATTTAATATTTTTAAAAAGTGAAAAATCGACCTACCTTACTGTGGATATACCACAGTATGATAATTTAATTATTACAACGTTTGATATGTTTACTTACGAGTTATTGGAAATATGTAGATGCTCAGATGTTTATCACGGGCAGGATGGGACACAAGGTCAGTTTTTTTTTAGTTCTAATATTTAGGAACTTGGATGATTAAAAAATCATGTCCTGTGCAATTGAAGATCTCACTGAAATATTATTTGCAAATTGGACTGGAAATTCCTTATTCTCTAAGAGTATTTAAATCTACTAGCAGGACACGTGATATTACCATAGTATGATAATTTAATTATTACAATGTTTGATATGTTTACTTAAGAGCAATTGTAAATACTTCAATATGTAATTTTGAAATATCTGATTGTGTTCGTTAGAATGAGACGCATAAAAAAATTTTTGTTCAACAAAGAAATCAAACCAAATCGAATTGGACTTTGGAGCACGTCAGATCCCCAGACTAAGAGTCTCACTATCAGATACGTATTAGTTTCATGCTCTTTAGCGTCATGGACTTTTGGGGGGGGGGGGGGGTTATCGCTCTACTGTAAAGTGCATTCTAAGCCCTTCCGACAGGGTAGTTGTTTTATCAGTTTGGTTTGTTTTGTTTTACGGCATATCAACATCAATGGGTCATTTAATGCCGACAAAGTTTTGAAATATATTCATTCTTATGGATACTCAATTTTGTTTATGAACTCATGTTTTTCAATTCAAACCACAGATGGGACCCTAAAAGGTACTACCACTCCGGGCCAGAGTGGATCAGGGAGTAATGGTGATGAAGGGGTGTCCCACATTCCCCAAAACTCCAGAACTGGAACCTCACCATCAGATAGAGTTTAACGTCATTCCCAGGGCATGTAGACCCTCAGTCACCGCATTCTAGCACCCATATGATAAAAAGGGTTGAGGCTTGCCATAAGGGCAATAGAGTAGGGGCAATCATATAGGTGCTAGGGCTCGACGTGACCAGCCGATTGATCGGAGGGGGGATTCACCGACAGCCCGTCTAGCCTAAGTAATGTTTATCAGAGATATTTTCCTATGATATTAAAAGGAAATATAAATGAGTGGATACTAAGGCACAAGTTGTTTCTTGCATGTGAATGGCCAGTTGGATTTTACGGCATATCAAATCCTGTTGGGTTAATTTATGCCGAAGACGTTTTGTTTGATTCTTTCTTGATCGATATTCAAAAACAAAATTCTAGCTCAATTTTTAATCACGTTTTTTTTTCAAACTCATTTATCTATTTGTTGTGGGGTTTTAAGGGGTCAAATAAGAACAAAACGACGGGTAACAAATGTAGGAAAATGTATTTACAAAAGAGTAGACAATTACAGTAAAGAAAAGTGGGAATTGCGTCCGACCAAATAGATTTATGAGCTGACTCGCATTGGCTTCCTTCAAACCATAATTGCTCCTGTTACTTATAGTAACCGTCGGCGCATTCCACTATAGTCTGTAGGGTATATCACCTATAACACTATTTAATCCATAGATGGGACCTAACAGGTACTATCACTTCCGTTTAGAGTAGACCTGGGAGTAATGGCGATGAAGCGGTATCACACTCCCCAGAGCTCCGAATAGAAATTTCAAAGTTAGATGCAGTTTAACTTCTTATCCAGGAAACTAAGACTCTCAGCCACCGCTTTCTAGCACATAAAAATGGTTAGGGATTTGCTATAAGTGTTGCAACAATCGAGCCTTTCCGACTGCCCGTCTAGCTAAAGTAATGGCCTACGTTGTGTTGCAAGTCATGGACTGTTCAGTCATCAGGAGTCTGTAGTTAAGCATCAGGGGTCACTACCCACGGCCAAAATGTGACCCTATTGGGAGGTATCCCATCTCTGTAGAGGTGTAGCCATCATATTCTACAGCTACAACCGACAGGGCAGGAATCTGACAGGTGCCCAATGAAGACTAAGTAGTGTATTAGGTAGAACTGCCTATTGTTTTCATATATATAATATATATATATTATAATATTATATATATATATATATATGGATAGGAATGGATGTAGTAGAATCCGACAGTATGAGGTAGGTAAAGGATGATGAACAAGAAATTTTTGACCGATGATGTCCGTATGAATTCGGACGAAACGTTTCAGCTCTTAGATTTGTTTGAGTTCTCATTTCTTGTTCACCCTCCTTCTACCTACCTCATATATATATATATATATATATATATATATATATATATTACCATGATCGATTTCGGTTGAGTTACGTCAAACAATTTCAAAAGAAAAAACGGCTAAACAGAGCCAAATCTTTTCACTTCATTATTTTTTGTCTCTCATATACAGTATTTAATTTTTCTCCAGATAGTCTCTAATACCTATAACTTGAAAAAGGGTGAAGGTTCACCGGAAATATCGGAATTAATCGAACCAGGGACAGAATAACAGTAGAATATTAAAATTCTGTTTTTTGTTCATTTTTTTTTGTTCGTTTTTTTAATTTTTATTTTGTTTTTGTTCTTTTTTTCCAATGCTCCAAAATACAAAAAAAAACAAAACAACGTTAACAAGAAAAAAGGTTATACATAACATCCATATATAAATTGTTCAAGTAAACGGTGTCTATTGATTCAAACTTGAAATTTGAACTTCAACTCTTTAAATCGAATTGTACGTCGCAGTCAACGCTACTGTCAATGTCAGACGGAAGTATGGATGAGTGTACGCGCTACAATGATAGCTGCTGTAATTATAACCGATTCTAACTTTTAAACTATTGTTATTGACATTTTAATGTCTTCTGTCACTTACTTTAAGATAGCAATATCCGTTCAAAGCTGCTGTTGTTGGAAAGGTTATTTAGTTAGAAAATATTCCGTTAAGTAGTTTTGAAATAGGAGAAATGAGTCGCAGATTTCTATCTGAAATCACGGAACGATTTTTACTTATCTTTCATTATTTTTCTTTTGACGTGATGGGCATTAAGATGTGTAATTTGTTGAATTGTTGCGGTGATTTTTTAGGGTTGTATAATATAATTATAGAAAGGAAAATAAGCATTTCAAGGTCTGAGAATTCTATCGTCTATTATGAAATATGTTGTTTATTATCTATTACATCGTCTTTTAAGATTCTCATTACATATACATTATCGCTCATGAATAAGTCGTCTACGGTAAGGGTAAGTGGCGTAGTGCTAATGTGCTGGACTGTGATATCTTAGTAAGCGAGTTCGCACTCCAGCAGCGGTATAAAATTCACTTTCAGATTAGAACCCTTAGGGAATGGTATGGATCTCTTCATCAACTCCAATTATTATTAATCTGCGTTATTCGGACTATTGTCCGCATCTTCATTGTTATTTATACAACGTTTCGGCCGATATGCCCTCCGGCCTTCTTCAGGTATTTTCTTGTCGGACTCGGGAACTTCTCGGACTCGGAACTTTCTTGTCGTAATCGGGAGCCATCACGGAACTTTGAATCTAACCCTTTATTTATTCCACGGGGGTATCCTGTTCTCATTCCGCTAAACATAGCTGGGGTAGGAGTTGTATTAATTATTTTTCTAACTGCCTCTACTCAGGATTGAACTCGGTATCCAGAAATAACTGTCACTTCAATTCAACACAAATACAGCATATCGACCGAAACGTTGTACAAATAACAATGAAGATGAGGGACAATAGTCCGAATAACGCAGATAATACTAATCTTCAAGTCTCATCTCAAACATTCAGAGAAACTCCATTATGTATTAAATAGTACCACTACTTTGTTTCTTGGCTTTTGGCATTAAAATAGCATAAACAACTTCCCACTAACAAAACAAGCTGCTTACAAACACTGAACTCATCTATACATATATAAAGGGAATTGTGTGATCTGTAAGTCCGGAGAAAACTTTCGAAACTAAAACAATTAACGACAAAGATAAATATATATATACATTAAATATACACAAGGGCTTGTGATTTTGAGCAAAAAAATAATAGAGATTTAATTTATATTCGTGAGATAATTTAAAAATAAAATTTAAACTGAATAACAGGATGGATTTTTTTTTCATTTAGTATTTTAAATAGGAGACTTAAGCATTATATTTCAGAGTAGCTAAGCATCAAATGCAAGGTCTATTTTGTTATATACGGGATTTAAACTGGGACATCCACGAGGGAGTTCAAAGGCTCACTGGATTCAGTAGAATGGATCTGCGGGGACCTAACTGTTAAAATAATCCCCTCTGCCCAAGGGACGCCTGGCTGCTAGTAAGCAAATAATAGGCATGAACAAATTTTTTATTAAGCTAACCGAATCATAACATTCATAGAAACTAAAATAAAGTCACATAAAATGAATAGAATAAAAAGTGAATAAAATAGACAATAAATATGAGATACTGTCAATACTACTACTACTAGGTTTGAAATAATAATAAATTAATAATAATAATAAATATTAATAATAATATAATACATGATGATGATGATGATGATGATGATGATGATGATAATTATATAATGGAGAAAAATAAAAAAAGCTTAGCATAGAACTAACCTAATAGAAAAACAAGTAGCATTCATGAAATGTGATACAATAAAGGATTAGGAGGCCGACCCTAGAATCCAAAATGAAACCGAGTCTTCCATCATGTCTCTACAACTAAATTAACCCTTGACCCCTCCATGTGTATTGCACAACAGTATAAAGAGAAAAATAAGAAAACACGAATTTATTTGGTTTTAAATATATCATAGGCGATAAATGTCTATTAACAAAGCGTCGTTGACTTCAGGTATTCTTACTTTAACTTAGATATAGATCGATTTATCAATGATATTGAGTAGTCTTTACTTATAAAGATACGCAAATATATATATATATTATATATATATATATCATATATATAATCTAAATGAGTCAGATAAACCTACTTAAAAGTTTCGCCTACTGCTCTTCAGTGCTAAGAGATCTAAGAGTAGATCTTAGCCTTCAGAAAGCACTAAGCGAAACTTTTTAGTAGGTTTTCTGACTATTAGATTTTATCTTTATTATTTGCTCTACTTAGGTATTGAGCACTTTTATTATTAGCTTTTGTTTCCTGGCTAGTTTTGTATGAATATATATAATCTTTATACATATATATAATATAATTGTTTTTTTTCTTTTGGCCAATATTGTACCAATGATTATTTTTGGTTGGTACGATTAACTTGTTTTTCTTTTTTACAAAATGTTTTTTCTCCGCCCATGTGATTGTTTGGTAGTTTATTTTTTTACAAATCAAGACTTCCAAAAGAAGAAAAAATTAACAAACCGTTTCGTAATTAATTATTTGTACAGAAGCTCAAAAGACGGATTTTCAAACATATTGAAGAAATTCACCTAACGGAGCCATACAGTATTGGGGTTATACAGTGGAGATTTTGATCAGATCCAACGTGGTCCTTCTTACTGCCAGTCATTTTGATACCATTACATTTATATATAAATATAATCATATATATATATATACATATATATATATATATATATATTATATGACTATGAAATAATATTGATGGTGTTGGTGTGTGTGTGTGTGTGTGTGTGTGTGTGTGTCGGGCACGGCGCGGGGCAACACATCCAGAGAGTTGTATTTAAGCAATAAACTTAAAAATACCGAAAAAGCAAGAGAATAAATAATTTCCAGTCAATTTGCAGAATAAAAGTGTAATCTTTGGGGTTTCGCATTTTCCTCTGCTGAACGACTTTGTAATCACCGAAATTTCTTGTACTGCGAACACCACTATCTAAAGCTTTCACTTCTTATGAAATAGAAGCACCAGTATGATCATGGACCGAAGCGGTTTTCACCAGGGCCATTCGTAAACATAAAATAGGAAAGAAATACGTCAGTTGTAAGCAGTTCATACTGAAATGCGCAGTTTGATTTCCAATATCTGATCGGTATTATTCTTTGACATGTTCTACTCTAATGTTGTAAGTATAATTAGAAAAGGTCGTTTTTAAAAAAGACACTCCGACCCCTCAAAAAAAAAAAAATGAAATAAAAAGAATATTAAGCTTTACTTTACGCACTTAAAAAGGCCAGGTTTGATGTTCGGCTTAAAACATCGATCTAATGAAAAATACATTTTATTTAACCTATACGCACATGGTATAACATATATCAACACACACACACAGCATCAATTATATATACATATATATATAATATATATATCTAATATATAACTATGCACACATATATGTATTACACATAAATATATGTACTATATATATATGCCACACACCACACACACAATTATAAATAAATATAATATATATATATATACTATAAATATAATATGATACACACTCAAGTATATATAACACATATAATATACGCACATTATGCAATAGGTAAAATAGACATTGAATAGTACAAAATAATAATGCATAAAACACATAACACAGCATTATATCTATATGCATGCACACACACCAATACATACAAAACATATATACATGCACATACAAAAAAACATTATATACTACAACACCACCACAAACCATATATATATCATACACACAACACATAATATAATTCAAAACATAAATACACACACACATAACAAGACACACACACAACTATACACAACACACAGCACAATACACAAACACACACACACACCAACATATATAACCACACACACAGAATAAAACATATTATACGACACACACATTGCATAAAACATATTAACATAACACAAACAAACACAAAACCAATATAAATACACACAACATAAAACATACACACACACACACATACAACATATATACAGACACACACGCCACAAAACACTACACACACAAAACATATATACACTATCACACCACAACAACATATACACATACACATACACTAACATACACACAACACATAACAACACTACACACATAACATCACACATCACTAACACATAACATCACACACACATAACATTATCACCACACACACCAACAAACATATAAAACACACACATGCACAAAATACACCAACAACATATCAAACAACAAACATATACCACACCACAAACATATACACACACACACAACATAATACACATACACATTACAATAACATGAACCAACCAATACAACATATACACACACACGATAACATAAACCAACACACATATAACACACACACATACACACACCGAACACACACAGCACCACATATATACACATATTACTATATATATATATTATATAGTTCACATTAAGCCACAGTCGGGGTTATAATTGAGGACTTCCGCGTCTCGTCTGAGCATTACTGTCACAGGACGTTTTTTTAGGCTGTTCCAGCAAACCGAAATGGGAATTAAAAATCTATACGAATATTTAATGTGGGAGCAACCCATCGTTAACTGGTTATCGTCGTAAAAATGGACACGGCGACACAAGTTCAAATCCTGAATCGAAGCTTCTGTTTGCATTTCACCAATAGACACTAATATATTTTGTGAAAAACTATACATCCGATTTCTCCTTTAGCTGAGGTAAATAGCTAAGGCGACTGGGCTCTTTAATATTTGTTATGGCAATCGTCTAGGAGTCGTAAAACTCTGAAATTCCAATTTACTCTTTAAAAATTTACGTTGTGACCACATTGCTCGGTAACCTTTTCTTATTCTTTTGCTACTACATGTGTCTTGGCTCGCAGACAGTCTACTGTTTCACACTTAGACCGCTTACTTAGGCTAACGGGCGGCGGAGCAGGCCCCTCCGATAAATCGGCTGGTCACGTCAAGGCCCTAAGCACCTATATATTGCACACAACCCTATGCCTTATGGCAATCCCCAACCCTTTTAATCTATGGTGCTATAGAGGCGGTACTGAGGTCTACATATCTGGAATGCAGTTAAACTCTATCTGATGGAGAGGTTCCAGTTTTGGGGAGGTTTGAGGAATGTGGAGAACCCTCAATCACATTGCTTCCTGGTCCACTCTGACCCGGAGTGTAGTACCTGTTAGTTCCCATCATATGGGTTAAATAGAAAGATATTTACTAAAAAAATTGTTATCCCATTAAGAATGACTTATTTCAAAACTTAATCGGCATTAAATGACCCACTGAGTTGTATGCCTGTTTCTATTGTTCTTTGACTTCCTTCTGGGGTTGGCTTGGTTGTTTCTATTTTGTATCCTTCTCAGTTGGTATAGTTTGATTTGTCTTTATTCAGGATAATCATTTGGTAAATTAAAAATTCATGCTGAACAACGTGAGTTGATAAAGTGTTGAGGTCTCGTAGAAAAGAGTTTAAAAGTTTATTGTTTTGTGACATCGTAATAAGCAAATTTGAACTCCAGTCACACCTGCTACTGTCACATTTGGACTTAATACCTTGGGAAAGTTTAACATTTCTTATACCCAAGCTATGGGTTAAAAGTATTCTTGAACTGTCTCCTACAAGGATGGAGTTCGCATTAAATAAGCCAAGAAAGATTGATATGCATTAAACAAGAACCACCATCCAACTTAGATGTGTATTGAATCAGTTAATTCTCTTCTTGAGGAATGTCGTTGTCTTTTTCAAATAGGAACAGTGAAAATTATTTTTTCTGCGCTGCCCGATTATGGGATAACCTGCAACCACCACTGGTACCAGTCTCTGTCAGCTTTTTTTGTCTGGCCTTTGCTTCTTCTTCTTCTTCTTTCTTCTTCTTCTTCTTCTTCTTCTTCTTCTTCTTCTTTTCTTCTTTCTTTCTTTCTTCTTCTTCTTCTTTTCTCTTCTTCTATTTTCTTCTTCTCTTTCTTTCTATCTTCTTCTTCTTCTACTCTTCTTCTTTTCTCTTTTCTTTCTCTTTCTTTCTTCTTCTTTCTCATCTTTCCTGCTCTTTCTTCTTTCTTTCTTTCTTCCTTCTTGCGTTTCCTTCTTTCTTCTTCTTCTTCTTCTTCTTCTTTCTTTCTTCTTTTACCCTTCTCACTTTCTTTTTCTCTCTTCTTCTCTCTTTCTTTTGCTTCTCTCTCTACCTTTTTAAGCATTTTTTCTCCTCTGCTCTTTTTTTAAAATAATTTTAGAATATTATTGTCGATTCATTCATTTGATGTGAAAATTAGGATTACTAGGGTAGGAATAAGAAGTAGCACATTGTTGAAAAAGATTTTATACGTGTTTAATTTTTGTTGTTTGTTTGCTTCATTTGAATTCTTCCCTTTTGATGTGTTGTGTGTTTGGCATCAGAGCTGATTTCGGGGCATTTGGTGTAATTTCGTAAATATTTCCACCTATTCTCCCTCCAGTATATAAATAACAGGAAATCTGGACTCTATAACCTTGGTATGGCAACACGTTATGGAGGAGAAAAACTCACAAACTGGTAAACTCCCCTAAAAAATAAGATTGTTCCCAATTCCGTGCGGAGGGTTGGGTAAATATCATACAATTAATATTTTGTTAGATTGCTTGCTTCATAATTTTGATTGATTTGACAGTAATGTTAATTCCGTCTAGGGTTATTTTATGCTGTAGAGATATAGGGTACATTACGCACAGCTGTTGTATCCAATAAAGCTAAAGCCAGTAACAAAATTGCTACCAACTGCTTAAATTTCTGCTTAAAAGTTGATTATTGTGTCAAATACTGCACAATAAGAATAATTCCTAGAATTTCTTATAGAAAGAAGAAGTTATAGAACATACATAAATAAATGAAGTCGTAGAATTGGATATCTTGTAATAGCAATTAAAAAAGAGTAGTTTAATTTAGTTGATAGATTATATGTGTATGGTTAAATCAAGATAATCACCTAATGGAGCGTATCGGACGGTGACTGACAGTTAACGCAAGTGCTGACCCCAGTGTCATGCTAATCCTACAATGTAGCGTAATTATGTATGGTCTACGGAATATTTGCGGATTTTAGTAGAAAGAGGAAGAAAGAAATAAGAACATAACAAAGGTTAAAATTTCGAAGAGTAACAAATCACTAAGTGAGGGTGCCAGTAATTGTGACGGACGAAATGACCGAAATAGATTTTAAATAAAATAAATGGAAGTTACCAAGGTTTCACCGAAAAACGGATGGCTCCCAACACCTCCGAAGACGAGAAAGGAAAGAGGAAGTATAAAATCGTGTCCTCTTTTTGGCCGGCCTCCTGAGGAGATACAGCGTGGGGACTCTATTCGCGGTTAGCCCTATGGGATTCGATATAGTAGTAGCAAAACATGATCCCACAGCAGTAATTAACTTTGATCCCTCCTCTCTCCCGTTCTCTCCACCTCTACTCCTCTTCATTCTTCTCTCTACATCCTCCTTCTCTACTTCTCTTCCACTTTCCTCTGAAAAAGAACAACGAGCCTAGAAATCAATACACAGACCCTGGGACTATACAACTTGCGTGTATGTTGTTTCTGAACTACGACGATCCACTACTGTTATTTATATGTACAAACGGAAATATGAATTTCCCGGTTTTATTAAACAAGAAGTTTTAACACTGCCGTTTATCAGATTAAGAGATAAAAAAATAGAATAGTGTGAGTGCTATGAATATCAAAAGAACGAGGGCTCTCGAAGAACAGGAGTTCGTCAGTTAGCCCGGAAGGCAGTCAACACCGGGGAGGAGAGAGTGAGGTGAATGGGGGTCAGTAGTTTCGCCGATGTCGGAGAAACTCGTGGTAGTTGGTTGGTTCGGAAAAAAAGCAGCCTTATATTTTACGCACTGAAAAAGCTTGTTCACCCCCAGAATTTATCGAAGGACCGGGGGGAAAGTCTAAAGACTGAATATATTATTAAATTGACCGTCTCTCTCGAAGATTAAGAAAGCTTGAATTTATTTCATAAACTTCTGGAGGATAAATTTGGTGTTATTGTCATCCCTTACAACGAAGATAAAACTATTGGCATTGTAGTACAACCGAAGGACGAACGCGCTATGGAACACTAACTACTGAACGGTGCGACTACTACTACAAACTTGTATGCGAACAGAAATACTGTTCTGATACCGTGAGCACTAATTATGCTACACTACATCTAAATTCTTATCTATCTATACTATCATCCATTCTGTTTTTTTTCAATATATCTTCCTGCTCTATTCAATTCTTTTTTTAGTTTGGTTGTTTGTTTTGTTTTATACGGCATATAAACACATAACCTTTTTGGTCATTAATGCTGATTTAAAGGTTTCATTTTGGATATTCAGTATTTTACACGTAAATTTGCTGTCTTTGCTTAAATATATACGGAAACCCATATATGCTATAAATTCTTTCGAGGAATATTAGCACACAGTAATCGGTTGCTTCAAATGTGGGCCTTGACATTATACGCCTATATATATACTATATATATATATATTATAATAATATATATTTCTTTGTCAAATTTAATATTTTATCTATATATTTAATCTATTTGAAAATTTAAAAAAATACTCATGAATTAAATAGTTTTCTAAAATTAATTCTTTTTGAAAATTTCAATTTTTCTTTATATATAATTAAAAAAAGATAAATAGTTTCTTTTTCATTTAACTTTAACTGATATATCTAATTAATTTAAATATATTTTATTTTATTTTTAATTTTAACAAACTGACAAAAAAGCAAGTAAATTTTTAATAAATTCTTCTATTTGACCCGGTTTTTTATTTTTGAATTCAAGAATAGTTACAAATGTAGCAATATTCACACGCGAAGTTAAACAAACATGATTAGATATCTATAAAACATATAAATTCAAAACGCATTCTCAACAGAT
Organism: Doryteuthis pealeii; assembly: GCA_023376005.1. Taxonomy (NCBI): domain Eukaryota; kingdom Metazoa; phylum Mollusca; class Cephalopoda; order Myopsida; family Loliginidae; genus Doryteuthis; species Doryteuthis pealeii. Next base: position 6,582,280 of record CM042159.1, read on the forward strand.
ATTACAAAGGTAAGAGATTCGATTTATTTCGNGATAAGATGGCAGACTGAGACAATTCATAATAGATAGGTACATATCTTTGTATCTGTAACGTTTCCCATGTGGCGAAAGTTACAAATTAGCATAATAAATTACCACAAAAAAATATGTTTTTTTTTAATTTGAGGAAATATATTAAGATCTTTTAAAGTTTTATCATTGTTGAGCTTAATTATTATGTAAAAAGCAGCGTATCGGATGTGTCGGTTGTGATGGGGGACATATTTCCAATTTGAATTCTTGTGATAATATTTTATTCGTTTCATTTAAAATAACAACCTTTTCTATTTTAAATATTGAAATTACTATATTTTCTAACCAATTTCTTGGCAAAACGAGGGTTTTTGGTGCATTTTAGCAGATGATCTTTGATACTATTTCCTCAACCAAAGTTGCAAGTAAGACCATCAAGAATTCATTAAATCTATTAATGAGTATTTGATTTATAGCCAAAATCCTTAATACATAGAATAAATCTTATTTATCAACGATGTCTCAATGAAAATCTGAGTTTGCCTCAAAACAGCCCATGTTATTATTGCGTTTAAAATCCTACAATGCGTCTTATGTATCACTTATAAATAAAGGTTTACATAATATATGGTGCGGTTAATTTACATATTGGTTTTAACGAAACCGAGTTTAATAATTAATCAGTTGGTGTTATTATTTTATTCTTCAACGTATATCAAAATCAATCCTATGAATGATTGTATATAAGAAGCAATTAAAATAAGTGTAATCTTTTTATATGCGTTCTTATTTATTAGGAGCAGTATTTAGTATATCATGAAACAACTTTCGCGCCTCTGGACAATTTGATATTCTAAGTAAAGTGAAAAATCAACCTACCCGAATGTGTGTATATATATATATACACATATTTACACACACACGCGCATACGCACACACACTCACACACACATGCTTACGCATACGCATGCACATACACACACACACACGCATACCATACACACACACATACACACCACAATCACACACACACACGCATACGCATGCACACACACACACACACACACACACACACACACATATATATATATATATATGTAATTATAAGCTCGATGTTTCACTGACAACGCCAGATGACTAAGATTATAGATAGAAAAGAAGCCATATTAAAAATGAAAATCAAACACAGATAAAAAGAAAAGAATATGACATGTACACAATTTTGTGATTCTTTTGTTTAGAATTTTGTGTTCTTTTAAGCCATCTTTTATTTTTAGAGCATTTTTATTCTCAACTAAAACTCTTTTCTGACGCTCGGCAGGTAAAAAAAAAACGTGAGATGTCTAGACAAAAGTCAATTTCACTTTATTGCATATTTTACAAAAGATTACGTTTTTCCCCCAAGCTCCCCTCTCTCTCTCTCTTCTCTCTCTCTCTCTCTCTCTCTCTCTCTCTCTTCTCTCTCTCTCTCTCTCTCTCTCTTCACGCGCCTGCGCACACCTCTCTCACCCTCATTCTCTCACTATCACTCGTTTTCACTCTCAGTCTCAGTCTCATTCTCTCTCTCTCTCTCTCTCTCTCTCACTCATTTTTTCTCATTATCCCCTTTCTCTCTCTCTCTCTCTCTCTCTCTCTCTCTCTCTCTCACACACACACACACACACAAACACACACAAGCGGGCGCACACATTCTCACTCTCTCTCACACTCTCTCACTCTCGTTCTCACTATCTCTCTTTCTCACTCTCACTTTCATTCTCATACTCTCTCTCTCTCCCACTCTCATTCTTCTTATTATCCCCTCTTTCTATCTCTCTCTCTCACACACACACACACGCACACACACACAAACACACACAAGCGGGCGCACACACTCTTACTCTCTCTCACTCTCGTTCTCACTATCTCTCTTTCTCACTCTCATTCTCATTCTCATACTCTCTCTCTCTCTCTCTCTCTCTCTCTCTCTCTCTCTCTCTCTCTCTCTCTTTCTAAATGTGCAACATTTCTCAAGGTGTTTCTCTTGATTCTCTTAGACCAATTGTTTTTGCTTCTTATGGGTTTTTTTCTTCTTTTGTTTTTCACTATTTGCAGTTTAAAAATTGTTTATCTTCTGGGTTTTTTTTTATGTTTTACAACAAATTTTTTCTATTTGGTCTTTTAAGTTTTTTCTTCTTTTCTACAGTTTAATATGTGGTCCCGATGTTTTTACGTTTGTCTGGACCCGAAAGTAAAGAACAAAAATCAAATCATTTTTCCATTAACTTTTTAGGAAAAAAAGAAAATATATTCACATAGGCAAAAACGTGCACATTAATGTTAAGGCTGGGAAACAATATTTTCGGAATATTTGTAGATTAAGCTTGTTTTCTAAATGTTTTAAACTTAATGTTTAAACAAATGGTAGAATATTAAGTGGGCATTTTAACAAAAACAACAACAACAACAACAACAACAGCAGCAGCAGCAACAACAGCAGCAACAACAACAACAACAATAATAATAATAATGATAATAATAATAACAAAACAAGAGAACTGGTTGATTTTTAGGTTCCAGCAGATCACAGGGTAAAAATGAAAGAAAACGAAAAGATAGACAAATACCTAGACCTTGCTAGAGAATTGAAGAAACTGTGAAATATGATGGTGAAAGTGATAGCAATAGTAGTTGGGGAACGGTCACCAAAATCTTAGAAAAACGACTCGAGAATCTGGAAATCAGAGGAAGAATTGAGTCCTTCCAGACAACAGCATTGTTGAAATCAGCTGGAATACTCAGGAGATTCATGGAGATGTGAGGAGACTTGTTGTCCCTCAAACTCCAGTAAAAGACCATAAGCTTAGGCTAGAGTGAAAAACTCACCTAATAATAAGCGAATGTAACAAACTAGCACAATGAGAATACAATTCTAGACACGACTGGGTAGGAAATGTGATCCATTGGTAATTGTTCAGGAAACTACATTTCTAACATTCAAAACATTGGTACATGCATAAACATGATTCTTAGTATTATCTGAGGTATTCGGACTATTGTCCTCATCTTCATTGTTATCTGTACAACGTTTCGGCCGATGTGCCCTCCGGCCTTTTTCACGTATTTCTTGTCGAACTCGGGAACCTTCTCGGACTCGGGAACCTTCTTTGTTGTACAGACAACAATGAATTTGAGGATAATAGTCCGAATAACTCAGATAATACTAATCATCAATCCTCATCTCAAACATTCAGAGAAATAAACCTGATTCTGCTCTTTAGAATGAGACGCATAAAATTATCTGGATCTTTGAGATAAAGATGTAAGACCTTATCTCATCCAAAAGACCAGACCTAGTATTGATTAAAAAGAAAAAGAAAACTTGTCAACCAGTAGACTTTTCAATCCCAGTACCACTCTACATCTACATTGGTGGTTCTGGCGATAAATAACCCACGAACGTTGATGCAAACGGCTGGGTTGGCAATGTGATCCATTGGCAATTGTGCAAGATACTAAATTTTTAACATACAAAAAAACGGTACACGCATAGACCTGATTAGGTTCGTTAGAATGAGACGCATAAAATTCTTTTTGTTCAGCAAAGAAATCAAACCAAATCGAATTGGACTTTGGAGCAATGGCAATTAACGGATACTCAAGATCCCCAGACTAAGAGTCTCACTATCAGATACATATTAGTTTCATGCTCTTTAGTGTTATGGACTTTTTTTTTTGGGGGGGGGGTATCGCTCTACAGTAAGTGTATTCTAAGCCCTTCTGACAGGGTCGTTGTTTATCAGTTTTGGTTTGTTTTGTTTTTCGGCATATCAACCTCAATGGGTCATTTAATGCCGATAAAGTTTTGAAATATATTCATTCTTATGGATACTCAATTTTGTTTATGAACTCAAGTTTTTCAATTCAAACCACAGATGGGACCCTAAAAGATACTACCACTCCGGGTCACAGTGGATCAGGGAGTAATGGTGATGAAGGGGTGCTCCACATTCCCCAAACCTCCAGAACTGGAACCTCACCATCAGATAGAGTTTAACGTCATTCCCTGGGCATGTAGACCCTCAGCCACCGCCTTCTAGCACCCATATGATAAAAGGGGTTGGGGCTTGCCATAAGGACAATAGAGTTGGGATAATCATATAGGTGATATGGCTTGACATGACCAGCCGATTGATCGGAGGGGGGGATTCACCGACAGCCCGTTTAGCCTAAGTAATGTTTATCAGTGATATTTTCCTATGATATTAAAAGGAAATATAGATGAGTGGATACTAAGGCACAAGTTGTTTCTTGGATGTGAATGGCCAGTTGGATTTTACGGCATATCAAATCCTGTTGGGTTAATTTATGCCGAAGACGTTTTGTTTGATTCTTTCTTGATCGATATCCAAAAACAAAATTCTAGCTCAATTTTTAATCACGTTTTTTTTTCAAACTCATTTATCTATTTGTTGTGGGGTTTTAAGGGGTCAAATAAGAACAAAACGACGGGTAACAAATGCAGGAAAATGTATTTACAAAAGTGTAGACAATTACAGTAAAGAAAAGTGGGAATTACGTCCGACCAAATAGAGTTATGAGCTGACTCGCATTGGCTTCCTTCAAACCATAATTGTTCCTGTTACTTATAGTAACCGTCGGCGCATTCCACTATAGTCTGTAGGGTATATCACCTATAACACTATTTAACCCATAGATGTGACCTAACAGGTACTATCACTTCCATTTAGAGTTGACCTGGGAGTAATGACGATGAAGCGGTAGCACACTCTCCAGAGCTCCGAAATAAAAACTTCAAAGTTAGATGCAGTTTAACTTCTTATCCAGGAAACTAAGACCCTCAGCCACCGCTTTCTAGCACATAAAAAGGGTTGGGGATTTGCTATATGGGTAATAGGCTTGCGACAATCGAGCCTCTCCGACCGCCCATCTAGCCAAAGTAATGTGTTGCAAGTCATGGACTGCTCAGTCATCAGAAGTCTGTAGTTAAGCATCAGGGGTCACTACCCACGGCCAAAATGTGACCCTATTGGGAGGTATCCCATCTCTGTAGAGGTGTAGTCATCATATTCTACAGCTACAACCGACAGGGCGGGAATCTGAAGGTGCCCAATGAAGACTAAGTAGTGTATTAGGTAGAACTGCCTATTGTTTTCATATATATATATATATATATATATATATATATATATATATATGGAGATAGGATGGATGTAGTAGAATCCGACAGTATGAGGTAGGTAAAAGGATGATGAACAAGAAATGTTTTGACCGATGATGTCCGTATGAATTCGGACGAAACGTTTCAGCTCTTAGATTTGTTTTGGTTCTCATTTCTTGTTCACCCTCCTTCTACCTACCTCATATATATATATATATATATATATATATATATATATTACCATGATCGATTTCGGTTGAGTTACGTCAAACAATTTCAAAAGAAAAATAACGGCTAAACAGAGCCAAATCTTTTCACTTCATTCCTTTTTTGTCTCTCATATACAGTATTTAATTTTTCTCCAGATAGTCTCTAATACCTATAACTTGAAAAAGGGTGAAGGTTCACCGGAAATATCGGAATTAATCGAACCAGGGACAGAATAACAGTAGAATATTAAAATTCTGTTTTTTGTTCATTTTTTTTTTTTTTTTTTTTTTTTTTTTGTTCTTTTTTTCCAATGCTTCAAAGTACAAAAAAAAAACAACGTTAACAAGAAAAAAGGTTATACATAACATCCATATATAAATTGTTCAAGTAAACGGTGTCTATTGATTCAAACTTGAAATTTGAACTTCAACTCTTTAAATCGAATTGTACGTCGCAGTCAACGCTACTGTCAATGTCAGACGGAAGTATGGATGAGTGTACGCGCTACAATGATAGCTGCTGTAATTATAACCGATTCTAACTTTTAAACTATTGTTATTGACATTTTAATGTCTTCTGTCACTTACTTTAAGATAGCAATATCCGTTCAAAGCTGCTGTTGTTGGAAAGGTTATTTAGTTAGAAAATATTCCGTTAAGTAGTTTTGAAATAGGAGAAATGAGTCGCAGATTTCTATCTGAAATCACGGAACGATTTTTTACGTTATCTTTTCATTATTCTTTTCTTTTGACGTGATGGGCATTAAGATTGCTGTATTTGTTGAATTGTTGCGGTGATTTTTTAGGGGGTTGTATAATATAATTATAGAAAAAGGAAAAATAGCATTTCAAGGTCTGAGAATTTCTATCGTCTATTATGGAAATATGTTGTTTATTATCTATTACATCGTCTTATTAAGATTCTCATTACATATACATTATCGCTCATGAATAAGTCGTCTACGGTAAGGGTAAGTGGCGTAGTGGCTAATGTGCTGGACTGTGATATCTTAGTAAGCGAGTTCGCACTCCAGCAGCGGTATAAAATTCACTTTCAGATTAGAACCCTTAGGGAATGGTATGGATCTCTTCATCAACTCCAATTATTATTATCTGCGTTATTCGGACTATTGTCCCCATCTTCATTGTTATTTATACAACGTTTCGGCCGATATGCCCTCCGGCCTTCTTCAGGTATTTCTTGTCGGACTCGGGAACCTTCTCGGACTCGGGAACTTTCTTGTCGTAATCGGGAGCCATCACGGAACTTTGAATCTAACCCTTTATTTATTCCAAGGGGGTATCCTGTTCTCATTCCGCTAAACATAGCTGGGGTAGGAGTTGTATTAATTATTTTTCTAACTGCCTCTACTCAGGATTGAACTCGGTATCCAGAAATAACTGTCACTTCAATTCAACAAATACAGCATATCGACCAAAACGTTGTACAATAACAATGAAGATGAGGACAATAGTCCGAATAACGCAGATAATACTAATCTTCAAGTCTCATCTCAAACATTCAGAGAAACTCCAATTATGTATTAAATAGTACCACTACTTTGTTTCTTGGCTTTTGGCATTTAATAATCATAAACAACTTCCACTAACAAAACAAGCTGCTTACAAACAACTGGAACTCATCTATACATATATAAAGGGAAATTGTGTGAATCTGTAAGTCCGGAGGAAACTTCGAAACTAAAACAATTAACGACAAAATAAATATATATACACATTAAATATCACCAGGGCTTGGATTTTGAGCAAAAATAATAGAGATTTTATTTATATTCGTGAAGATAATTAAAAAAAAATAAAAATGATAACAGCATGGATTTTTTTTTCATTTAGTATTTTAATAGGAGACATTAACAATTTTTTCAGAGTAGCTACATCAATGCAAGGTCTATTTTTTATATAGGGATTTAAAGGGACATCCCACGAGGATTCAACTCA
>CM042159.1:6594620-6614620 GCA_023376005.1 Doryteuthis pealeii
TTTTTCTTTCTTCCTTTCTTTCTTCTTCTTCTTCTTCTTCTTCTTCTTCTTCTTCTTCTTCTTCTTCTTCTTCTTCTTCTTCTTTCTTTCTTCCTTTTCAGTATTTTTTCTCTCTTGCTTCTTTTTTATTAAAATAATTTTTTAGAATATTATTGTGTTCATTCATTTGATGGTTGAAAATTAGATTATCAGGGTAGAGAATTAAGAGAAGCACATTGTTGAAACAAGATTTTATACGGTTTAATTTAGCTTGTTTGTTGCTTGCATATTGAATTTCCCTTTGATGTGTTGTGTTTGGCCATCAGAGTGATTCGGGCATTTGGTGTAATTTCGTAAATTTCCACCTATTCTCCCTCCAGTTATATAATAACAGGAAATCCTGGACTCTATAACCTTGGTATGGCAACCAGTCTAGGAGGAGAAAAACTCACAACTGGTAAACTCCACCTAAAAATAGAGATTGATTCCCATTCGTGCGGAGGGTTTGGGTAAATACATACAATTAATATTTTGTTAGATTGCTTGCTTCATAATTTGATTGATTTCATCAGTATGTTAATCGGTCTAGGGTTATTTTATGCTTAGAGATTAGGGAATTACGCACCTGTTGACTCATAGCTAAGAACGTAACAAATGCTACCAAACTTGCTAAATTCTGCTTAAAAGTTGATCTTGTGTCAAATACTGCACACTAAAATGAATTCCTAGAATTTCTATACAAACGAAGTTACATACATAAATAAATGAGTGCGTAGAAATTGATATTATGGTACATCAATAAAAAAAGAGTAGTTAATTTTAGTTATAGATTATATGTTAGGTTAAATGCAAGATATGCACCTAATGGACGTATCGGCGTGTAACTGACAGTTAACAGCAAGTGCTGACCCAGTGTCAATGCTATCCTACTGTAGCGTAATTTGTATGGTCTACGGAGAATTTTGGGATTTCTAGTAGAAAGAGGGGAAGAAGAAATAAGAACAAACAAAGGTTAAAATTTCGAAGAGTAAACACTAAGTGGGGTGCCAGTAATGTGACCGACGAATGACCCCGGAAATAGATTTTAAAATAAAATTGGAAGTTCCAGGTTTTAACCGAAAACGGATGTGGCTCTCACACCCCGAGACGAGAAACGGAAGAGGAAAAATCGGTCTCTTTTTGGCCAGGCCTCCTGAGAATCAGGTGGGACCTTTCGCGGTTCCCCCTATGGGTTCGATATAGTAGTAGCAAACATGATTCACCCACAGAGTAATTTGATCGTACCTCTCTCTCTCTCTCTCTCTCTCTCTCTCTCTCTCTCTCTCTCTCTCTCTCTCTCTCTCTCTCTCTCTCTCTCTCTCTCTCTCTCTCTCTCTCTCTCTCTCTCTCTCTCTCTCTCTCTCTCTCTCTGAAAAAGAACTAACGAGCCTAGAAATAAATACACAGACCCTTGGGACTATACAACTTGCGTGTATGTTGTTTCTGAACTAACGAATATTACTGCTACTAACGGCGACTACTACTACAACTTGAGTTGGCCTATGCGACAAATACTGTTCTGATACCGCGACCATCATTATGCGACGCTACATTAAATCTATCTATCTATTCTATCCCCTTCTGTTTCAATATATCTTCCTCTCTATTCCATTCTATTTTCTTAATTTGGTTGTTTGTTTTGTTTTACGGCAATATCCAACCACTTTTTGGTCATGTAATGTTGAATTAAGTCATTTTGATATTCAGTATTTTACAGTAATTGCTTTGCTTAAATTTTGTCACCCATCTATGCTTAATTCCGAGGATTTAGCAAGAATCGGTGCTTTCAATGTGCCTTGACATATACGCCTATATATATATATATATATATATATATATATATTATATATATTATATATATCTTTTGTAATTTAAATATTTAATCTATAATATTTTATCTATTGAACTTTTTAAAAATACTCAATGAATATAGTTTTCTAAAAATTATTCATCAATCTTTCTTAATATATATAATAAAGATATATCTTTTTAATTTATTTACTGAATATATCTAATTAATTCAATATTTTTTATTTTATTTTTTTACAACTGAAAAAAAAAAAAGCTAAGTAAATAAATTCCCTCTATTTGACCGTTTTTTTTATTTGAATTCAAGATAGTTACAATGTAGCAATATTCAGCGGAAGTTAACCAGACAAGATTAGATATATATAAATACATATAAAAATTCAAACCCATTCTGAACAGATATTACAAAGGTAAGAAGATCGATTTTATTTTCTCAAATAACTTAATAGAAATAATTATATTAACTTGATGCTTCAAAGGAGTCTAATAATTAGATGAGAAAGATTTTCTATCAGGACCCCACTCTCAAAAAGTGTTTTAATTACTTTTTGAGAGGGGTCCCTTGGAAAGGATTTTTTCATTTACCTCCTCATTTTCATTCATTCTTGTTTCATCCATTTTCATTCATTTTACCATCAATTTTTAAACTATATATATATATATATAATATATATATTATAATAATATATATATATATATATTATATATATTTATATATATTCCTATTGGTTATATATAGCTAGCTTAGCAACTTTTAGATTGTTATATTTTAATACATAGTAATCAAAATGAATTGAATTAAAAGAAGATAAAGAAAGCGCATTTCATAATATTGAAAAAAAAAAACCTTTATATTCAATTAGTCATTCAGTCGTTCAGGAACTTCATATTAATATTGCGTTAATCGATTTCAATATTGAATTTGCTAGTTATTTTGATTGGTCTACTCAAGTGGAAGAAGCAAAATGGACATTGAAAAAAAGAATAATAGGCCACTAAACACACACACACACAACACACACCACACACCACACATATATATATAATATGTATATATATATATATATATATTATCCCCTATTGGGTGTTTCCCCCGGTCGACACATGCACAAACTATAAACTAAGCTACCTCACCGGAACAATATAAAAAAATTCCTACAACCGACCCCACAAACAAAGGTCCATCTTCAAAACCCCGCCCAGCATCAACGAAAAAAAAAAAAAAAAAAAAAAAAAACCCCAACACCCAAACCTAACGTAACATCCTCACTGATCCAGAGGGAAGAAAACATTTTTAGATAACACCGTTACAGAAAGATAACCAAAAAGATCATGCAACAAGCCTAGACGCCAAATTTAGTTGCCATATAACACACTTGAAACCGAAATTAAAAATACCTTACACGAAACATAAACAAATTCCATCGCCACACCATAACAGGGGCGATAGCCCTAAATATAGTATAAATTACATATACTGCACACACTGCATCAATTTTTTTTAAAAAGTGGATATGTGGGAGAAAACAATCTACATCTTTTAGACTAAGGATTAAATAACCACAAATCCAAATAAAATTTCAAACCACCCCATAGCACGATAGCACTTCACTTTTAACCCACAAACCTTACACACTCTCAAATGGTATTTTTAATAGAACCACGCCATTGTCCAACAACACAATCTCGAAAACAAGCAGAAACCAAATGCGATTTAAAACTACCAAACTCACAGTGAGGGGACTAAACGCCGTATCGGAATAGTCCGTTATTACAATATTTTACAGATCGCTGGGCCTGCTGTCAAAAACAACAAACGACAAAGGATCCGTTTCAACAGAAGCGGACATTCATCGAGAGGGAATCTAACGATCCCGAAATTTTATTTGATAACAAAAAATAAAAAATAAGTGAATCCAGTACTCCATAACATCGATTTCTTTCCATTTTATTTTAAATGCTTCTAATAAACGCCCAACTTTTTTTTTTCCCACATAAAAAAGGACAATATATATATATAATATATATATATATAGGAGCCATCCACAGACATGCCGTTTGACTTAATTCAAGTCTTTCAGTTGTGGCTAGACATTTTGTAAGCTACCTAACAGCCGGGAATTGAATCCGGTCTGGTTGGTGTCGTCCGGCACCTTAAACCACTAGGCAGTCTTCCTTACAGAATGGGAAGGGGATCTTTTTTAACTGTTTTAAATACACACACGCTTTGTGTGTAAATGCCGTCACAGAAGTGGCCCATTCCTTATAGAGGAAGGGCGTTAATGCTTACTTTACACACTTGAAAAGACATTTACGTTTTTTGGCTGCCAAAAAAAAATTCTTCGACTTTAAGGGGAAAAAAATGGGGCCGATGATTCCAATTGTTTGAAGTGCTTTTACCATTAGACTTGCATTAGCCATTATTCATGTCGTGATCAAGCTGTTTGGGCGCATTGTTTAACAATATAATGACATTAAAGGGAGTCTTATTGGGAAAAAAAAGTTCTGAAACCAGTATTTTCGCTTTGTAAAAACATTTTACTATTTTTTTTATCTATTTAACCATTTATGGGGCCCTAACAATACTGAGGATTCTTTTCCAGGAAGATTACCAAGGATTTCTGCCTGAACAGCGCTCTTACTAAAAGATTAAAGGGATGCCAATAGACTACAACCAGTTGGCATCGTATGTTAAGCGAGTCACGTTCACTTTCGGACTAATACCCTTAGAGAAGGTATAAAACCACTCATTTCCAGCTCTAGGTTTAAAACTACTGTTAAGTTCTTTAAATGTTCCATCCTTGGGCCAGTTGAAAACGGACTTAAAGTAAGTAAGTTCCTGAGTATGGAATCCTTTGGTAAGTGAATAAGTTCCTATTCTTGCGTATTGTTAAAGGGTGTCCCAGTGATTTAATCCTATGTCCATCGTCCACGAAGTTCAAAGTAGTTATGAGTAAGTTTATGGCCAGTACAGGCCGGTTTAATTAAGTATTATATCAGCAGCAGAGTACTTGCCAGTGATTTGGCCAAGGAGGATTGATCCATAGTTCTCGGCGAGTCTATAAATAGAAGTGAGCCTTCTAACCACACGCCTTTATAACGAAGACAATCTCAACCAGTGCCACGACTGTTCTTCTACAAGTATGACTTATAGATTATCCAATTAACCCACAAAGGTTGATATGCCATTAAACAAAGAAACCAAACCAAACAAAACCTATATACACCATACGTCATCATAATTCATCCGTTTATATAATCAAGGCGTGGCAACAGACGAACTCATTGGACTCTTTTTTGGCACCCGTCTACTCTCAACTATTACAATGTTGCGTCCTCTAGAACGCACCAGTGTCCGCCATTGAACTGTTTAATCTAAGTTATGCTGATCGACTAACACTTGGTGTGTTCATGTGCAGGATAATAAGTGCATACGAGATAGTTTATTTGTAAGTTCGTCCTTAATACTGCCAGCAGTAGCGTCCAGGCATGTTTAGCTTGTTGAGATGAGTCGGAAAAGTTTTCAACATTTACTAGCATTTATCAGTAAAAAATAAGAAAATCTGTTTAAAGTCATCAAAGAAAGAAGAAGAGAAGAAGAAAGAAGAAGAAAAGAAAGAAGAAATGAAGAAGAAGTAGAAGAAGAAGAACTGTTCATCTACAAGGATATCTTGGCATTAGATAACCCCCATTAAAGCTTGAAATATTGTCACATTAAAACTATGAAACCAAACCTTTTGATCAAGAGCATTTGCATGGTAAGAAAATAAAACAGTCCTATCCTGGTCGATACCGGCCCTCGCCAAACTCAGCGTATGAGTACACAGGATCAGGTGCAGTAAAGTGAGGAGCAGATGGTAAGTGTTGCCGTCCGTCCCAGACGTTAAAAAACATCTCCTTGGCTAGTTCCAGTGAAAAGAGGATAGACGCCCTCGTTGTCTGGTTGATACCTAATTCTAGCCACCCCGATTAACTTTTACTTTTACTTAATTATTCCAAACTTGAACCCGGCTTACCGATTCACTTATCTCGACCAGTAACCATCACAAATTCACGGCTTATATTATTTTACCAACTCCCCTCCGTAACGGAGTAGGCATTGGGACACAAGCGTCAATTTCTGTAAGCGGAGTTTAACAGGTTTGATTTTCAGGTTTTTCCTTCTCATAGTCTGGTTACCTAGCTCAGGTTAGAGAACCCAGTCTGCCCTGCTATTTAACCATAGCTAGAGGGGAAAATTTGGATTCATACCTTTTACCCAACTATTGTGAAATTCAAACAGCTTTCGGCGAGGAATTGAAACTCGGGTCGACAAGTCCATTTCCTATTGACTTTAACGATTAGACCACGCGCCTTCCACTCAATTCAACGGCTTATACATAAGTTGTGACGATAAAAAAAAAATGCAAGCACAAAACGGAAAGAAACATTACATTTTGAGTCTTCGGTGACAGGCATGTCATAATTAAAAGGTTCCAGTTCGATTTCCAATATTTGATTGGTGGTTATTATGTTCTTCCCGTTGTCTCAAGTGTAAAAAGTAAGAAACATATTTTTTAAAAAAATAAATAAATAAAAATTAAAAACCAAAATTACAAAAAAAAAGCAATTAAAACAAGTGTTACTTTCCAGCACGTAAATGATAGAAAATTATTCCTATTGCTAACCCCCAAAAAACATTATCATTTTCAAATTTCTCTTGAATGTTTGAGATGAGGCTTGATGGATTAGATTATCTGCCGTTTATTCGGACTATTGTCCTCATTTCTTCCTTGATATCTGTTACAACGTTTGGGCCGATGTACCCCCCGGCCTTCTTCTGGGTTTTTTTCTTGTCGCGGACTCAGGGAACCTTCCCTTTTCGAAACTCGGGGAAACTTTTATCTTGTCGTAATCGCGGAGCCCATCACGGAATTTGAATCCAATCCATTTATTTTCAGTCGATTTCGTGGGGAATATCCATGTTCTCATTTCCACTAACTAATTCATTATTTCAATGCTGGCGAGACATGAAGTTTATAAGTGAAGGGGTTTCCTCCTCCCATTCTTGGGTTTGTATTGCTTTACAAAAATGTTTCCTTAGAGGCTGTTTTACTAGACCAGGCTACTTAACCTAAACTTATCGATATTCCTAGCATATTTGGTGATATGCGGAAGGCCGTCGCGTAAAAAATTATATCCAACCAAGATCAAGAATAATTTCGTTCTTGCTGGTGATAAATTACACATAAATTTAACACACTAGCTAATTATATGTGTACCAATCTGTTGAGCCTATTCCTGCTAAGCCTCAAGCCAAGTTTTTTATGAACTCGTCTGTACGGTTTTTTTCTATTTAAACCCATAGATTGGCGACCCTCCTAAAACAGTACTACCACCCGGTCATGAGTGACAACGGAGCAATGCGTGATATAATGAAGGGGTGCCTCCACAATTCCTCAAAACTCCAAAACCTGGAATTTCACCATCAGATTTTAGAGTTTAAACGTCATGTCCCCAGGACCATTTAGAACCCTCAAATCACGGCCTTCAGACACGGTCAGACTGTTGAATAAAAACATAAGGGTTTGCTTGAAAGAAGATTTGCCTAAAGGGCAAAAAGATGGTTATTGAGCCCCGCCAAACATAGAGTACTTGGGTCGGCCAATCATATTGTTTGATTTCGCATTGAGGAGTTTTTGTACGTGACCAGCGCGATTTATACGTTATTCCTCGGAGAAGCGGGGCCCTCTTCCGACCGTTCGGATGGCCCGGATTTATTCGTAAGTCTTAACGAAACCCTAGTTCCAAAGAATATTAACCAAACGTGTCAACGTATTGGAATCTGCTTAACCACCCGGCGCGTTCTCTATTCTCTCTCTAGAGAAACATCTACTGTGGATCTGCCACCCAAGAGATCCAAAACTCAGGTGGCCTCATTTGGAGGTGGAGAGGGATACTTTAACTCCTCTCTGCGTGCAGCAGTGAGCAGCTCTCTCAGATTGTGGCAATATGTCCCAAATATACGCCTCCACGCAGGGCCGGCCCGCTCACAATGGGCTTACTGTTCGTATGATATAATACTAAACTACATCTGATAGTACAAAGCTCACCTTTCTAGTTTTTCTAGTAGATTCTGGGGATAAGTAGTGGAATCAAATATACATAACTCAATTAAGCCAAAATTTTAAAAAGTGTATAAATCTTATATTATAATATGATAAGATTGTGTGTGATTTTATTTTGTGATCTGTAAATCCGAAACTAGGGTATGTGCCTACTCAGTCACAATTCTCTTAGTATATGTTGAAATCATTCTCCATTGATTTTTTTATCTTAACCTCAATTTATTTTAATTAAATAAAAATTGTCTTACATTATTAATACTGAGTTAACTGAATGAGTCTACGATACTAACAACTATACAATTAGAGATATTGGGTTAATATATACAACAAAATAGCCTACGCGGGCGCTTTTGTACAATTGTGAACAGGGAAGGCTAATTTCAATATTGACAATATTTGTAAGAAAAAGAAATTGCGAATGTTAAGATAAAGAGTGACACTTGAGTATTGGAATTGGCGATTTCTGAAAACTGTTTGGTTTTATTTTAGATAGGGTCATAGCAAAAAATCTCTTCAATGGAATCGTTAAAATGAAATGAAATAGCGAGGAAAGGCAAGTTAACAAGAAAAAATAACGGTAATTTATTTTATTCTTTACTTACCAACACTCTGACTGTATATAAATATGAAATTCAACATTATGATGAGAAAAAATAACAAAAAAAAATTAACAATGAAAGAACTCCCTGAGAATATTTATAAATGGCATCTATCTAAGTGTTGAGCTTGGAGAAAAAGTTTCAGATTGTTTCCATTTTATGATTAAGGATTATTAATAGATATACTCCCTCCTGTTTTCTAAATCGTTAGTTGTATCTAGAGGGTTTATTCCATTTTTTATAAATTTTGCAAGTTTGTTCTATAAATCCCGTTTTATCTTCGAATTTGTTTAAGAGATACCAAAGATTGATTTTTTACTTTTAACACTGTATCAAAACCACTTATACTAATTAACTTGCACCCTTAGTCGGAGGTGATCATTCACACATTAAATATATTGTTCTGCTTTTACGAGCCTGATACAATCAATTGCTGCGATGTGCTTACTCCTAAATACAAACTGCATAAATGAATCGCAATGTACCAATTTTTAGCAATTATGCGGAATCATTTATGAAGTTTTTCACTATCTTAGTTTGAAAATTCTAGACAGCAACGCGTGCTTGTATTGTTTAAAATTGTTTTTTTCGTGGCATGCAACCACTTCGATAAAGTCGACTGTTTCAATGTGCAAGCCCATAGCAATTATATAAATTTTCTCTCCGAAACGATTCTTTTCCAATTGCTCTTATGGCAAACAACCCAGCAGCCTTTTTATCATATTGCTATTTCCCCAATCCCTTTTCTCATTGTGAGTTGATGTGAGTGCGAGCAATATAAAGTAAAAAGGAATTCAAGATCCTATGGTAGCGTGCTGAATGTCAGGATCTCGGTGAGGCGTTCCATAATCTCTGTATTATGTAGATAACTCAATCCACGCGCCCAGAATTTCTATTTAGTCTCTCCCAATATCACCATTTATTGTGTGATGACACAGTCGTTATACGCGTCGAAAATGTGTGTATTCTCTAACCCTAATTCACTTTGACCCTGCGTGTTATACTGAAATTCAGGTTATATTTTTGTGTAAGGATTCTACTCTCTTTAGAAAAAGTACTCTCCACAACAACCTCAGCAAACACACTCGACCATCGAAGTCGGGTAAGTCTTCATCTGGTAATAGGGAATCTTCACGGGAACTTCGAACGAAACCCTTTATTCAATCCACGGGGTTTTAGACTGTTACCAATTACCGTTATTAACCTAATGTNTTGAGAGACTAATGCAAAATAACTAGCAATCAATATTGGAAATCGAAACGCATTTTTAATATGAAAGTTCCTGGAGAACTGATTTTGAATATATGAATATAAGGTTTTTTTCAGATTATGAAATGCCTTTCTTTATTTCTTTTAATTCATTCATTTGATACTATGTATTAAAATATAACAATCTAAAAGTTGCTAGCTAGCTATATATAACCCAATAGGATATATATATATATATAATATATAATATAATATCTTATTATAATGGAGATTGTGTATTTTTCTGTCTGTAACCGAAACTATATTACTACTCAAGTCACAATTCCCTTCGTAATTTACATCACATTCTCCATGATTTTATTTATATTAAACCTCAATTATTAATAAAATTGTTTCACTTTTTATTAGTGTTGTCCATATCTACATACAAATAACACATGCAATTGTATTTATATATACAAAAAATGCGGTTTACAGTGTGAATGGGAGGCTAATTTGCATATTGATATTAAAATGTGATTTTATTAAATATGTGCTTAGTATTATTGATTTCTAATTGTTTGGTTTTATTTTAATGAATATAAGCAAAAATCTCTTCAATGAATCTTAATGAAATCCATTAACAAGAAAAAATAACTGTCATTTTATTCTTTATTTCCTAAACTTAACTAATAGTTAAATAAGTAAAATTCAGCAATGAAAGACGGGAGTGATGGAATAGTAAGTTGCATTTCTATTTTTCTATATACCCCACTCTGTTACATATCTTTTTATCTGCCTTCTTATTAGACTTTTCTAATTTAATACGATATTTCATTACATTAAAAATTAATCCTTGCACCCGGAGGTGCATATATTTGCTAGTATATATAATTTAAGTTTTATAAGCGTATACTTCCAAATCATTTAAAAATTGTGGTAAAATGAATGAATGGATGAAATAAGAAGAATAAGAAGGAATGAAATGAGGGGTTAAAAGGGGCCCTCTCAAAGTATTAAAACACTTTTTGAGAGTGGGTCCCTGATAGAAAGTCTTTCTCATCTATTATTAGACTCCTTTGAAGCATCAAGTTAATATATTATTCTATAAGTTATTTGAGAAAATAAAATCGATCTCTTACCTTTGTAATATCTGTTAGAATGGTTTGAATTTTTATAGTGATAATATCTAATCTTGTCTGGTTAACTTCGGTGAATATTGCTAAATTGTAACTATCTTGAATTCAAAATAAAAACGTCAAATAGAAGATTTATTTACTTAGCTTTTTTTTCAGTTGTAAAATAAAATAAAATATATTAAAATTAATTAGATATATCAGTAAATAAATAAAAAGATTATCTTTAATTATATATTAGAAAGATTGATGAATAATTTTAGAAACTATATTCATTGAGTTTTTTTAAATTTCAAATAGATTAAATATTATAGATTAAATATTTAAATTACAAAAGATATATATATATATATATAATATATATTATATATAATATAGGGTATATGTCAAGGCACATTGAAAGCACCGATTCTTGCTAAATCCTCGGAATTAAGCATAGATGGGTGATAATTTAAGCAAAGCAATTACTGTAAAATACTGAATATCAAAATGACTTAATTCAACATTACATGACCAAAAAGTTGTTTATATGCCGTAAAACAAAACAAACAACCAAATTAAAAATAGAATGGAATAGAGAGGAAGATATATTGAAACAGAAGGGAATAGATAGATAGATTAGTAGATTTAATGTAGTGTAGCAATAATTATGTTCACGGTATCAGAACAGTATTTGTCGATACAAGTTGTAGTAGTAGTCGCGTTAGTAGTAGTGTTGCATAGCGCGCTCGTCCTGTACTAAATTGCAATAGTTTTATCTTCGTTGTAAGGGATGACAATAACACACAAGTTATCCCCAGAAGTTTATTGAAATTAAATTCAAGCTTTCTAACTTCGAGAGAGAGGGTCAATTTAATTAATATATTCAGTCTTTAGACTTTCGTCCTTCGATTAAATTTCGGGTGACAAGCTTTTTCAGTTGGTAAATATTAAGGCTAGCTTTTCCGACACCAACTACACGAGGTCCGCCTCGGCGACGATACTGACCCGATCACCTCACTCTCTCTCCGGGTGACTGCCTCCGGGGCTAACTGACGACTCCTGTCTCGAGCCCTCGTTTTTTTATATTCATAGCTACTCCACGTATTTTTATCTCTTGACTTGATAACGGGCAGTTGTTAAACTTCTTTGTTAATAAAACCGGAATTCATATTTCCGTTTGTACAATATTATACAGTAGTGATGGTCGTTAGTTCAGAAAAACATACACGCAAGTTTATATCCAAAGGGCTTGGTATTTTCTAGGCTCGTGGGTTCTTTTTCAGAGAGAAGGAAAGATAGAGAGAAAGAGAGAGAGGTACGATCCAAATTATCTGTGGTGAATCATGTTTGCTACTACTAATCCGAACCATAGGGGGAACCGCGAAAGGTCCACCTGATTCCCAGGAGCTGGCCAAAAAGAGACCGATTTTATTATCTTCTTTCTCGTACTGCGGGGTGTTAAGTGGAAGAAGCAAAATGGACATTGAAAAAAAGAATAATAGGCCACTCAAACACACACACACACTCACACACACACACACACACACACACAACACACATATATATATATATATATATATATAATATATATGTATATATATATATATATATATATATATCCCATGGTGTTTCCCCACGGTCGACACATGCACAAACTAACTAAGCTACTCACCGAACAATATAAAATCCTACAAACCGACCCCACAACAAAGTCCATCTTCAAAACCCCGCCCATCAACGAAAAAAAAACCCAACCACCCAACCTACGTAACATCCTCACTGAATCCAGAAAACATTTAGATAACACCGTACAGAAAGATAACAAAAGATGCAACAAGCCTAGACGCCAAATTTGTTGCCATATACACACTGAAACCGAAATAAAAATACCCTACACGAACATAACAATCCATCCGCCACACATAACATGCGATAGCCCTAATATAGTATATTACATATACTGCACATACTGCATAAATAGTGGATATGTGGGAGAAACATCTACATCTTTTAGACTAAGATTAAATAACCACAAATCCAAAATAAAATTCAAACCACCCCATAGCACGATAGCACTTCACTTTAACACACAACCTTACACACCTCAAATGTATTTTAATAGACCACGCATTTCCAACAACACAATCTCGAAAACAAGCAGAAACCAAATGGATTTTAAAACTACAAACTCACGTGAGGGGACTAAACGCCGATATCGGAATAGTCCGTTATTACAAATATTTTACAGACGCGGCCGCTGTCAATAACAACAAAGACAAAGGATCCGTTCAACAGAAGCGACATTCATCCGAAGAAGGGAATCTAACGATCCCGAAAATTTATGATAACAAAAAATAAAAAATAAGTGAATCCAGTACTCCATAACATCGAGTTCTTTCATTTATTTTTAAATGCTTCATAACAACGCCCAACTTCAACATAAAAAAGACAAATATATATATATATATATATATATATAGGGCCATCCACAGACATGCGTTTCGACTTATCAAGTCTCTTCAGTGTGGCTAGACATTTTGTAAGCTACCTACAGCCGGAATTGAAATCCGGTCGGTTGGGTGTCAGTCCGGCACCTTAACCACTAGGCAGTCTTCCCTTACAGAATGGGAAGGGGATTTTAACTGTTTTAATACACACATCGCTTTGTGTGTAAAGGCCGCTACAGGGAGCTCCATTCCTTATAGAGAAGGGCCATAATGCTTACTTTAACACACTTGGAAAAGCACATTTACGTTTTTGGCTGCCAAAAAATCGACTTAGAAAAATGCGATGATTCCAATTGGTTGAAGTGCTGTTACCATAGACTTGCATTAGCCATATTCCTGTCGTGATCAGAGCTGTTGGGCGATGTTTAACAATATTAATGACATTAAAGAGTCTTATGTTGATAAAAAAAAGTTCGGAACCAGTATTTTCGTTTTGTAAAAACATTTTTAACTATTTTTTTCTATTTAACCCATTTATGGGGCCCTAACAATACTGAGGATTCTTTTCCAGATGATTACCAAGGATTTCTGCTGAACAAATGCTCTTATTTAAAGATTAAAGGATGGCCAATAAGACTACAACAGTGGCATCGTAGTAAGCGAGTCACGTTCACTTTCGGACTAATACCCTTAGAGAAGGTATAAACCCACCCATTTCCCAGCTCTGGGTTAAATACTACTGTTAAGTTTTTAAATGTCATCCTTGGCCAGTTGAAAAGGGCTTAAAGTAAGTAAGTCCTGAGTTATGGAATCCTTTGGTAAGCGAATAAGTCCTATCCTGCGTATTGTTAAAGGTCCAGTGATTTAATCCTATGTCCATCGTCCACGAAGGTTCAAAGTAGTTATGAGTAGTTATGGCCAGTACAGCCGGTATAAGTATTATATCAGCAGCAGAGTACTGCCAGTGATTGGCCAAGAGGATGATCACATAGTTCTCGGCGAGTCTATAAATAGAAGTGAGCTTCTAACACACGCCTTATAACGAAGAAATCTCAACAAGTGCCACGACTGTTCTTCTACAAGTATGACTATAGTATCAATTAACCCACAAAGGTTGATATGCCATTAAACAAAGAAACCAAACAAAACAAAACCTAATAGGCATATTACGTCATCATCGTCATATAATCAAGGCGTGGCAACAGTACGAACTCATTGGACTCTTTTTGGTCATCCATCTCAGTCAACTATTACAATTGTTGCGTCCTCTAGAACGCCCCCAGTGTCCGCATTGAACTGTTCAATCTAAGTTATGGCTGATCGAACAACACCGATGTGTTCATGTGCAGTAGTGCATACGAGATAGTTATTATGAGTTTGTCCTTAATACTCCGGCAGAGTCCAGCATTGTTTGGCTTGTGAGATGGGTCGGAAAAGTTTTCAACAATATTAGCATTTATCAGTAAAAAATAAGAAAATCTGTTTAAAGCCATCAAAGAAAGAAAGAAAGAAAGAAAGAAGAAGAAGAAGAAGAAGAAGAACTGTTCATCTACAAGGATAGCCTTGACATTAGATAACCCATAAAGCTTGATATGTCATTAAACTATGAAACCAAACCTTTTTCAAGAGCATTTGCATGGAAGAGAAATAAACGTTCTATCCTGGTTCGATACCGGCCCTCGCAAACTCAGTGTATGAGTAGCACAGGGATCTATGCAGTAAAGTGAGGAGCAGATGGTAAGTGTGCCGCTCCGTCCCAGACGCTAAAAAACAATCTCCTTGGTCTAGTTCCAGAGAAAAGGGGATAGACTCCCTCGTTGTCTGGCTGATACCGAATTTAGGCCACCCCGATAACTTTACTTTTACTTAATTATTCCAAAACTTGAACCCGGCTTACTGATTCCACTTATCTCGACAGTAACCATCACACAATTCACGGCTTATATATATTTACCAACTCCTCCGTACGAGTAGGATGGGACACAAGGTCAATTTCTTAAGCGGAGTTTAACAGGTTTGAATTCAGAGTTTTCCTTCTCATTGTCTGGTTACCTAGCTCAAGGTTAGAGAACCCAGTCTGCCCTGCTATTTAACCATAGCTGGAGGGGAATTGGATCCATACCTTTCCCAACTATGTGAAAACAAACAGCTTCGGCGAGGAATTGAACTCGGGTCGACAAGTCTATTTCCTATGACTTTAACCATTAGACCACGCGCCTCCACTCAATTCACGGCTTATACATAAGTTGTGACGATAAAAAAAAATGCAGACACAAAACGAAGAAACATTACATTTTGAGTGTTCGGTTGACAGGCACTTCATATTAAAAGGTTCAGTTCGATTTCCAATATTTGATTGGTGGTTATTATGTCTTCGTTGTCTCAAGTGTAAAAAGTAAGAAACATATTTTTTTTAAATAAATAAATAAATTAAAACAAAATACAAAAAAAAAGCATAAAACAAGTGTATACTTTCACAGACGTAAATGTAGAAAATTGATTCCTTTGCTAACCAAAAAAAAACATCATCATTTCAATTTCTCCGAATGTTTGAGATGAGGCTTGATGATTAGTATTATCTGCGTTATTCGGACTATTGTCCTCATCTTCCTTGATATCTGTACAACGTTTCGACCGAAGTACCCCCGGCCTTCTTCGGGTTTTTCTTGTCGGACTCGGAACCTTCTCCGACTCGGGAACCTTCTTTTCGAACTCGGGAACTTTCTTGTCGTAATCGGGAGCCATCACGGAATTTTGAACCCAATCCATTATTCAGTCCATGTGGATATCCTGTTCTCATTCCACTAACTAATCAATTGGTCGAGACATGTTTATAAGTGAAGGGTTCCTCCTCCCATCTTGGGTTATTGCTACAAAATGTTTCTTAGAGGCTATTTACTAGACCAGGCTACTTAACCTAAACTATCGATATTCCTAGCATATTTTGGTGATATGGAAGGCCGTCGGGGAAATTATATACAACCAAATCAAGAATAATTTCGTCTTGCTGGTGAAAATTACAACATAAATTAAACACACTAGCTAATATATGTGTTACAATCTGTTGAGCCATCCTGTAAGCTTCAAGCCAGCTTATGAACTCGTGTTTTTCTATTTAACCCATAGATGGGACCCTAACAGGTACTACCACTCCGGGTCAGAGTGAACAAGGGAGCAATGGTGATGAAGGGGTGCTCCACATTCCTCAAAACTCCAAAACTGGAATCTCACCATCAGATAGAGTTTAACGTCATTCCCAGGACATGTAGACCCTCAAACACCGCCTTCTAGCACCCATGTGATAAAAAGGGTTGGGAATTGCCATAAGGGCAATAGAGTTGGGGCAATCATATAGTTGCTTGGGTTTGACGTGACCAGCCGATTGATCGAAGGGGGCCTCTCGGACCACCCGTCTAGCCCAAAAAAGGGCTAAGTGGAGTATTGCAAGTCATGGACTGCTCAACCACCTGGGTTCTATCCTTAAGCATCACGGGTCGCCACCCACGACCAAACAGGTGGCCTCATTTGGGGGCGTCTAACTCCTCTGTAGAGGTGCAGTCGGTGCATTCTAACGTCGCAGCCGACAGGGCGGCCCTCACAATGGGTATGACACTAAACTACATCTGATAGTAAAGCTCCAGTTCTAGAGTTCTGGGGAATGTAGAGACAATACAACAATAGCAAAATTTAAAAAGTAAATCTTATTATAATGGAGATTGTGTGTTTTTCTGTCTGTAACCGAAACTATATTCCTACTCAAGTCACAATTCTCTTAGTTATGTGAAATCATTCTCCATGATTTTTTTATCTTAACCTCAATTATTAATAAAATTGTCTTACATTATTAATACTGTTAACTATGTCTACATACTAACAATATACAATTATATTTATATATACAACAAAATAGCGCTTTACAATGTGAACGGGAAGGCTAATTTGCATATTAATATTAAAAAATCGAATTTAATAAATATGTGCTTAGTATTATTGGTTTCTAACTGTTTGGTTTTATTTTAATGAATATAAGCAAAAATCTCTTCAATGAATCTTAAATGAAATCCATTAACAAGATAAAATAACTGTCATTTCATTCTTTACTTCCTCTTATAACTAAATACTTAAATGAGAAAAAATAACAATGAAAGACGAGAGTGATGGAAGAGTAAGTTTCAGTTGTTCCATTTTTTATTATACTTCCTCTGTTTCAAATCTTTTATTATACTCTCTCTGTTTCAAATCTTTTTATCTGTATTCTTATTTAGTTTCATTAGCCTTTCTAATTTAATACAATATTTTATTACATTAAAACTTAAATACTTGCACCCGGAGGGTGCATATATTTGCTAGTTAGGATAATAAATCATGTGGTGGTACCAAAAGAATCGCCCTTCACTATCAGTAATTCTAGACAAGCAACGCGTGATTGTATTGAAAAATTGTTTTGTGACATGCAACACTCCGATAAATCGACTGTTCATGTCAAGCCCAAGCAATTATATAATTTTCCCGAACGTATTCTTCAAATTGCTCTTATGGCAAACACCCAAGCCTTTTTATCATATGCTAATTCCCAATCCTTTTTATTATATACTAGAAGGAGGTGGGGCTGGGGGTTAACCACCAGAATTTAATAATACACATGACGTTAACGATAATTATTTCTACCAATTTATTAATGCGTACGAAGTTAATGAAAATTATTTCTTTAGAAAATCACACACACACACACACACACACATATATATATATATATATATATATATATATATATGTAAATAAATGGAAATTAATCCGACAGAATGAATTTAACATTTTGAAAAAACAATTAGTAATTATTATCTGCTGACAGAAATCTGTTTCGACGCCTTATAGAAGGGTCATCTTCAACGAGCAAAAAATATATGAAAAAGAGACGGGATAAAAATTTTTTTCTTCAAACGGTTTTATCCCGTCTCTTTTTCATATATTTTTTGCTCGTTGAAGATGACCCTTCTTTAAGGCGTCGAAACAGATTTCTGTCAGCAGATAATAATTACTAATTGTTTTTTCAAAATGTTAAATTCATATATATATATATATATATATATATATATATGTAAATGTATAAGTAGTAGCTTACCGGTGGGTATGAGTACGATCGTTGGAAGCGCACAGTATCCATGGGTTAAGATTGAGAAAAAACAAATACAAAGTGCTCAATACAATGTAGAGCAAACATTTATTTTAACAATGGAAAGGAGTAACCTACTTGAGTTTCATCGATTGATTCTTCAGGGTTACATTAGTTAAATTAATCGAGTTTTCGATTAATCTTAGATGGTATAATACATGTCCGTTGGAATGGGATTTATCCTAATAGAGTAGACGAACGCTTATTTAATATTTTCAAAGATCGAGAACTCGATTAATTTAACTAATGTAACACTGAAGAATCAATCGATGAAACTCGAGTAGGTTACTCCTTTCCATTGTTAATATATATATATATATATATATATATATATATATATATAAGCTATTGGAAAAGATAAAATCGGTCGCTTACCTTCGTGGTGTTCTATTGAGAAACGATTTGAATTCGAATCTTTATATATACTAGCAAATATATGCACCCTCCGGGTGCAAGTATTTAAGTTTTAATGTAATAAAATATTGTATTAAATTAGAAAGGCTAATGAAACTAAATAAGAATACAGATAAAAAGATTTGAAACAGAGGGAGTATAATAAAAGATTTGAATCAGAGGGAGTATAATAAAAAATGGAACAACTGAAACTTACTCTTCCATCACTCTCGTCTTTCATTGTTATTTTTTTTTATTTAAGTATTTAGTTATAAAAGGAAGTAAAGAACAAAATGACAGTTATTTTATCTTATTAATGGATTTCATTTAAGATTCATTGAAGAGACTTTTGCTTATATTCATTAAAATAAAACCAAACAATTAGAAATCAATAATACTAAGCACATATTTATTAAATTCGATTTTTTAATATTAATATGCAAATTAGCCTTCCCGTTCACACTGTAAACCACTATTTTGTTGTATATATAAATATAATTGCATGTTGTCTGTATGTAGACGTAGTTAACAGTATTAATAATGTAAGACAATTTTATTAATAATTGAGGTTTAGATAAAAATAAAATCATGGAGAATGTGAAGTCAATAACTAAGAGAATTGTGACTTGAGTAGGAATATAGTTTCGGTTACAGACAGAAAAAACACACAATATCCATTATAATAAGATATATATATATATATATATATATATATATTATATATGGGGGGGGGGGGGTAAAAAGATGAAATCAATTCGACAGATGTGTAGAAAAGTAGACAAACACGGGCTGTAGTATTAGGTGGATGTTTATTATATGTAGTGATGTCGACGTTATAACGCTTCGGTCTGTTAGACCTTCTTCAGGAGAGTGGACTGAGTTCTTGTGTGTAAGGATGTCGTTCTCATACTGACAATTTTTCAGGTCGTGAATGGAGAGGGTGGTCAGTTGGTAATGCCAATGGGAATGTTTAGGATGGTAGTGGGAGTTATTTTTGTCTTTTTTTAATTTATTTATTTATTTATTTATATTTATTTATTTTTAGGTGTAACTAGTCAGGTCATGGAGTGGAATTGAGGTGATTTGGTGTATATATATATATAGAGAGAGAGAGAAAAATAGACAAACAAGGGATGTTATGGAAATTG
>CM042159.1:6627120-6649620 GCA_023376005.1 Doryteuthis pealeii
AACCTACAAAAATGAAACTGTATGGCCACTGACCTTCTATCATACAAATCATCAAAGTAAAACAAACAATACATCCTGGAGAAGCAATAGAAGCCATTTGTAAGTGACGTTCTTCTCTAGATACTTACACAATGTGGAACATGTCAAACACCTTTGACAGTTAAACACTTATTCATAGAATGCAGGTTTCTTGCTCACATCAGAAACCGTCATTTTACAGCAAACAATATGAAAGATCTGTTTGAAAATGTCAACATGGAGGATATTCTCTCCTTTTTGAGGGAAATAAAATTATACCATAGAATATAGACATGAAACTAATCAATACCATACAACATAATCCCCAATAATGCTAACACATTGTTAAAACCAATTACTAAAAAGTATAAATATAAATACACGATTTGTATTACTTCCTAACCGTTAGGCATGATATAACCCCAGACGGGTTGATATTCCGTTAAAATCAATAAACAACAACATGGGAACACCAGTGTAGGTTGACCAGCAAAAACCTACATCTGTTACGTACCCCTTTCGCGTCGGGTACACAACAAAAGTTCTTATATGATGGCGAGAGAGAGAGAGAGAGAGAGAGAGAGAGAGAGAGAGAGAGTGTGTGTATGTGTGTGTGTGTGTGTGTGTGGACCAAAATAGAGACATCAGAGAGAGAGAGACAGATGAATAACTTACTTGGTTGTTATTTTCGTCTAGTCGCCATGTTTTCGTTTCCGTCTTTCTATTTCGGCCATTTGTGTGATCGCCCAGGTTCTTCTTTCTTGTTGCTTCTTTATTTTCTAAGAGCATTGTGACGGAGAACGAGAAAGGAAAAAGAGCAAGACATTGTCTTGCCTGCTGGGATCGAACTCGCGTCCTCCAGCATGCAAAAACAAATGCGTTTTGGGCACTGGACGGACACGAGGTTCGACTGATGTGCCCGGATGTTTGGCTAATATGCCCATAAAATAACAAGTGAGTCGAGCGCTGGGCAGTCAGCAGTAGCAGAAGCAGCCGACGACGAAGCGCTTTTCAGTAAAGAAATTGATTTTAGTCGAACAGAAACAAAACTAAATAGGAAATGTGATTTTGAACTGCTAAAGATTATTTCGACTACGACGACGGATTTTCCAGCTGCTAGACGAAGAATGTGTTGACCAACAGAGGGTCTGGCTTGTGAGAAGACTGAGAACTCGCTTGTTTTTGGTTCTCCCTCGGCGGGAGCTTGTTGATTCGAAGGTCTATTTCGCCCCATATATTTTCCCCCCTTCTAGAGGCATGAATTTAAGTCATGTAATAACTAAGTATCAACAATACTTATGGCTTTGATCAAAGTTTTATTTGCCCTTTCTCACTCATCGCGCGAAGTGAGTCCAGCCGCAAAGGCACACGTCTTTGCTGCACTACATCTCGACTGGAACTGAAAACCTAACTAGTCAATCACGTGACGTGCGAGATTCCCGCTTTTACCAAAGGTCTGCATTTGTCCACGGAAACTGCCGACTACGTCCTGACTTGAAAGTCCCATTCTACAGGTTCTTGTCACTAATCTATGCTACCACATAGATTATGAAACACATCAATCTCTGCAGATAATGGATGCCGTAGAGAGGACATGCTATGAGCGATAAGCGGTAGTGACAGGTGGTGAGAGAGAATCATGGAACAAAGCGATGTCAGCACGAACTGATATGAATGATATTTTCAGTCAAGACAATATATTAAAAACCCGTTACTGACCCAGGATACATTTGTAACTGACATTAAACAACGTTAGTTTATTAGGTAACTACGTTCTCTAAGTTTTTCAAGAAATATACTGAAGGGACCAGTTTCAAGTTGCCTGTCGAACATTTATAGATATTTTTCCAATTTTCTATAAATACCATTACTGGTTTCCTCGTAAATTTCAACTAAGAAAAGCTTAGTTCGGTTTTTTGTACAGGTCTTTATTTTCAATTGCATTCCCTGGCAGGCAGACAAATAGATAGACAGAGGGGGACACCACACACCTATCTAGCTAGCTATATCCATCACTTTTCTCTCTCTCTCTCTCTCTCTCTCTCTCTCTCTCTCTCTCTCTCTCTCTCTCTCTGTCTCTCTCTCTATATATATATATAATATATATGTAGAGAGAGAGAGAGAGAGGGGGTAGAGAGAGAGAGAGAAAGAAAAGTGATGGATATAGCTCCTCTCTCTCTCTCTCTCTATATATATATATATATATATGTAGAGAGAGAGAGAGAGATAGGGGGAGAGACAGACAGACATACAGACAGAGAGGGAGAGATAGATAGAAAGAAAGAAAGAAAGAAAGAAGGCAAGTAAGAAGGAAATAACAGCTTATTCTACTATTTTAAACGAAAACTGAGGTTGGTAAAGTGGTATAAGCAAACGATACAAGCTTATTAGTGCTTAATATATATATATATATATATATATATATATATATATATATATATATATATATATATATATATAAGTTAAGAGTAAGGAAATGAATCCACTGTATAAGTAAAGATAAAAAGTTTATGAAAACACACAATGTTATTAAAATGAATATATTTTAATATAATTTTCATTGCTATGAATCTATCCCTTTTTCGCTAATGCTTGACCAGGGAGATTGTTTATGCTGATGTAGAGCGACATACCTACTGCCAGATTCCCACTTTACCATACAGATCAAATTATCTAAACTGTGCTACTCATATGCTGAGGGACATGTAAAGAACCTGAAAATTTGTAGTTCCACGGCGAATGCTTTACCGACTGAGCTAATAAGGACAATATCTCTACTTGTTAATTAAATCTAGGTCTGGTCTTTTTGTATCTCAAGGTCAACAGAGAATTTTAGGTTATTTCCTATAAGTCTAACATAAACAAAGGGGAACTACTCTTGACTGATAAATGATTCATTTATTTTCCCATTAAACTAAACCTAACCCTAACCCTAACAGTAAACCCTAACCCTAACCCTAAACCCTAACCCCGTCTTATTTTTTCCTAGTAGATCAATAAATAAATAATTTAACAGTCAAGAGTGATTCCCCTTTGTTTATGTTAGACTTATTGAAAATAACCGAATTTTATGTGTCTCATTTCGAAGGGTGGATACCGGTTTGAGCATATACCATTTGTCAGTATGGTCAAATCTTAATTCCTTGCACAGTTCCCAGTGGATGGATATCCTATCCAGACGTACCTAATCTTTTACTCCATGTGTACTAGTTTGCTGCATTCGCTTATTATATGATAAAAAGTTTCGTCTCACTCTCCATATATCCTAAACTTGCTATTCTATTGCATCTTATCTGTTTTCGCTTAGATATAATTGGTCCTTATGGGATTATTTTGTGCTGCAATTATAATATATTCAATTTCTCTCTTGAGTTTTTCCTTTCTTATCCATATGCAGGTCCTTTCGTGTGATTATTATTATTATTATTATTATTATTATTATTATTATTATTATTATTATTCATTTATTTATTTATCTGTTTATTTATTTATTTACTTGAAACCATATAATTGCTTGCAAATTATTTATGTTAGACAGAAAGTTTTGAGGCCATATAACTGCCAGAACGAATATGCTTATTCAAGAAAATATTACAAAATATTGTTTACCATTTTGGGAAGTTACGATGGAAAAAAAAAACAATTGAATTTAATGCAAAATGACTATTAGTTTGCGTGTATTGTTTTTAACAAACATTTACTTAAAGCTGTGCCCAGATGGGAGTGAACGAAACTACATTGGATGAAAGAAAGAAAGAAGAGAGAGAGAGAGAGAGAGAGAGAGAGAGAGAGAGAAAGAGAGAGAGAATGTCGCCTTGTATTACTAGTTTATTACAATCGCTCCTTTACGTAGAAATGTTCAGAGATATAGGAAGTTAGAGGCAATTCTTTCAAGCTGTAGCCGTGTTAGTGCTACTCTATGGCTGCACCACTTGGATTGTGTTGAAGGAGAAAAAGTTACCTTATACCCCTAGTTTATTACAGCGCTCCTTTACGTAGAAATGTTCAGAGATATAGGAAGTTAGAGGCAATTCTTTCAAGCTGTAGCCGTGTTAGTGCTACTCTATGGCTGCACCACTTGGATTGTGTTGAAGGAGAAAAAAGTTACCTTATACCCCTAGTTTATTACAAGCGCTCCTTTACGTAGAAATGTTCAGAGATATAGGAAGTTAGAGGCAATTCTTTCAAGCTGTAGCCGTGTTAGTGCTACTCTATGGCTGCACCACTTGGATTGTGTTGAAGGAGAAAAAGTTACCTTATACCCCTAGTTTATTACAAGCGCTCCTTTACGTAGAAATGTTCAGAGATATAGGAAGTTAGAGGCAATTCTTTCAAGCTGTAGCCGTGTTAGTGCTACTCTATGGCTGCACCACTTGGATTGTGTTGAAGGAGAAAAAGTTACCTTATACCCTAGTTTATTACAAGCGCTCCTTTACGTAGAAATGTTCAGAGATATAGAAGTTAGAGGCAATTCTTTCAAGCTGTAGCCGTGTTAGTGCTACTCTATGGCTGCACCACTTGGATTGTGTTGAAGGAGAAAAAGTTACCTTATACCCTAGTTATTACAAGCGCTCCTTTACGTAGAAATGTTCAGAGATATAGGAAGTTAGAGGCAATTCTTTCAAGCTGTAGGCCGTGTTTAGTGCTACTATATGGCTACATCATTTGAACTTGGATTTTATTGAAAGAGAGGGGTAAAGTCGCTTTGTATTACTAGTTTATTAAAAGCGCTCTTTTATGTAGAAATGTTCAGAAAGATAGGAAGTTACAGAGAGAGGTGATTCTTTCAAGCTATAGCCGTGTTAGTGCTACTCTATGGCTGCACCACTTGGATTGTGTTGAAGGAGAAAAAAGTTACCTTCAATCAATAGGCATTTCAGTCTCGGAAGACTATGATAAAGTTTTTATGTGCCCCTGAAGTTACAGCGCCTCCTGTGACTGTTAAGTCCGATGTTTGAAAAACATTCTCGACCACAGATTGTGCATTTGAAAGCTGTCCCTGAAGATGTTGATGTTCCGATGCTTTGTTGCCGCTGTTTTCTTCTGGATTTCAGGGTGACTTCTAACATGTACAGTCCTCTATGGAGATTCTGCCACCAACGAGGGCGGTCCTGGGCCAAATTTTCCCAGCTAGAAGGGGCAATGCCAAAGCACCTGAGATCATTCTTGCAGACATCCTTGAATCGCAGCTGGGGGCGACCAATCTGTCTTTTACCAGACGTAAGCACTCCATAGAGGATGTCTTTTGGGATTCGTCCATCATCCATCCGACGTACTTGACCCAAATATCGGAGACGACGTTGTCTCAGTAGAGAGTATAAGCTGGGGAGTTGAGCTCTCTCTAGGACTGCTGTGACTTCCATACATGAGGGTGCTGATAACACATGCCCTATACACTTGTACCTTTGAACTGATAGTGAGCTTACTGTTGTCCCA
Organism: Doryteuthis pealeii; assembly: GCA_023376005.1. Classification (NCBI taxonomy): domain Eukaryota; kingdom Metazoa; phylum Mollusca; class Cephalopoda; order Myopsida; family Loliginidae; genus Doryteuthis; species Doryteuthis pealeii. The sequence goes on from CM042159.1 coordinate 6,632,575, forward strand.
CACTCTTGCTAAAGTTACCTTATACCCCTAGTTTATTACAATCGCTCCTTTACGTAGAAATGTTCAGAGATATAGGAAGTTAGAGGACAATTCTTTCAAGCCATAGCCGTGTTAATGCTACTCTATGGCTGCACCACTTGGATTGTGTTGAAGGAGAGAAAAAACTTACCTTATACCACTAGTTTATTACAAGCACTCCTTTAAGTAGAAATGTTCAGAGATATAGGAAGCTAGAGGCAATTCTTTCAAGCTGTAGCCGTGTTAGTGTTACTTTATGGCTGCACCACTTGGATTGTGTTGAAGGAGAAAAAAAAACTTATACCCCAAGTTTATTACAATCGCTTCTTTACGTAGAAATGTTCAGAGATATAGGAAGTTAGATGTAAATGTTGATAATCCTTTAAAAACATTAATGGTCCTATGTTTGGTTTTTATGGCATGTCAGCCTTTGTGCTATTTTATTCCGAAGTAGTTTTGTTTTATTCCTTATTGTTGGGTATTCATTTTTAATTTATTTTTAAACGCAATTTCAATACTAATTTTCTATCTCTTTAACCCATAGATTCATCTGTTACGTAGCGGCCTTCTTCGCTACTCTAAATCGGTGTATGTTAGTAGTCGTTGCAGATATATATGGTCACGTAGCAAAGTATGTAGTAGTCGACTACTACCGACTAATGGACTTCAATAAACAACAGATGCGTATATACAAAAATAGGACCCTTCTTTATTTCTCTTCGGTGTGTAGGTAGGTGAGGAGCGTATAGCTTCACAATGAAAATGCCGGTGGCTGGCGAAGACGGCGACGAGTGTTCACAGTGGAAAATGCCCGAGGGTTGACGGGAGACGACGTGATGATATCGGCTGTTCGCTGGGGTCTGTCTGACTGTCGGCTCAAATCTTCTCGTCTTTATATTGATAGATACTCCTACGCATCTTTATCTTTTGATCTGATAACGGACATTTGTTATATATTTCTTTATCTTCTCCCTGCTTCTTTGACCGGAAAGCCTCGCTTCCGTTTTCCCCTTTTTTAAATATATTTTTTTATATTTCTCTTTGTCTTTTTGCCGGAAGCTACGTTTTTCCGGCGAGGACAATATAACACATCAACTCCGGGTCAGAGTGGACCAGGAAGTAATGGTAATCATGGGGTACTCGACATTTCCTAGAGCTCAAGAATTGGAACCTAAACACTAAATGCAGTTTAAAGTCATGTCTAGGACACTAAGACCATCAGCCACCGCCTTCTAGCCCATTTATGATAAAATGGGTTAGGGTTTTTGACATAAGAGCAATCATATAGGTATTTGACGTGACCAGCTGATTAAATGGAGCCGGCCTCTCCGACAGCCTGTCTAGTCTAAGTAGGCGCCACAGTCGAGTGTTGCATGTCAAAAACATTAACGATAATTCTAGTAAAATTCATGTCGTAACAGTAACCTTGGTGTATTTATATATTATTACATGCGTGAGCGGTAAGTTGTGATGAACAGTGTCAGGTTTCTGGATGGATGGAAAAAATATTGTAGTTCAAATAGACATGGAGAGAGAATTGATGGGTAAAATAGAAATTGATTCTGGTTCTTGCTAAGTGGGTTTGAACTCAAACATAATTAAACAAGATAAATCAAAATCGGTATAAAAGAGATTCCCCATCTTTCGCGTCTGTCGCCATCGTTTCTAGAGTTTTATTCACTTTTTATCAGAGATTACCAGGAGACATTTTCACTTTCCTCAAAATATGTTAAAAAAGGATAAATCGGTGAATGAAGATTTTACTAAGAAGATTATCACTAATGAGTTTTTTTATTCTGTATTCGCGTTGTCTAATGGTTAGAGTCGGGGGAAATGGACTCGTCACCCCGAGTTCAATTCCTGGACGAGGCTGTTTGCATTTCAAATAGCGGTATTACCATTGGGAAAGGTAGGAATCCAATTCTCGCTCAAGCTGTGGGTAAATAGCAGGAGAGACTGGACTCTTTAACCATGGCTTGGTAACCACTCTAGGAGAAGGAAAACTCTGAATCCAAACCTGTTAAACCCCGCTTAAGAAATTGACCTTGTGTCACATGCTGTTCGTGCGGAGGGGTTGGTAAATATATATATATATTCTGTATTCGCCCTTTATCAAAAGATTCAAGGTAACATTTCACGTTCCCCAAAATATGTTACAAAGGTATAAAAATTTCAAAAGCGCTTACCTTTAGACAAATATATACACTTGTTAAGGGAGGTGTTAACTATGATTGATCAGAAAAATGTTTTTTCTCGACCGAGTAAATGGGAGTGAAAGATACATTTGTTTTGTTAGACAAAATAATTGTGACTAGACTTGATATCTTGAAGTTGAATGTTATCTTAAAGCCACCTGTTGAGTATCACAATGATATGAGAGTTTTTTTTAATTTTATTTTCGTTTGGGATAAAAAGCGATACGATGAATCATTGTTTTATTTATAAGATAATTACAAATGATTTTGCGATATAGACGAATATTTAAGAAGCTGCCCCGGGCTGATCCAATAATATATGAGCATAGGTTAGTGAAGAAAACACAATAGGGTAGAGACCAGAGAAGAATTTCCTACAATGATAAGCATTACATCATGTGCCTCCACTTTAATATGGCTGTTACTCTAACACAGTAATAATGGCATATCATAATGACATTTTTTGATAAGGAGTAAGCATCAAAATGCTCTAAATTTTTATCCAATTTGCAAATTAATAATTATATAATTTGCACTGACTCGTATCATTATAATTTCTCAAGGGAGATTTTTTTTAAATTCAATGCTATTATAGAATATTTTCCCTTATTTATTTGCAATTAATCATAATATAAATTCTACAAATAGGATGTGCTTTGACACTGATCTTAATGACTACCAGAGATGGCCTTTAATCAAATCAAAATAAGATTTTGCAATGTATACCAAAATATTTGTTTTACATATCAAATATTTTAAATTGATTGTAATCCAAAGAAAGATTAATGGATTTTATTTTTTTAATTGAAGTTGAACTGAAACTTTTAAAAATATATATTAAAGGCATTTTGTTGTGTCGTGGAATTAGTGAAGGTCGACATACATGTAGATATAACAAGAAGGTTTATTTCCGAGAAGAAATAAGGTACATGATTAAATGCGATTAGTTGTAAGCTGCTTTCTCAGTTTCGAGAGCTGACCACCAAATAGTTCTCAGATTAGATCTGGGAACGGAGGCATTGAGAGTGGACCGGACTAAAAACGCCAAGACTGCTAGTTAATTATTCCACGTTGCTGATTGACAAGCCTCAAACCTAGAGGAAGTAATATTCTGTTGTTTCTAAGAAATTGAATGCCAATCATATTTCTTGGCAAAAATCAACCATACAATAAATGTATTTCAGTATTATATAAACGTGTGGATTTTCATCGTTGAATTTCGGCTGTTTCTTTTCTTTTTAAAACTGTAAACGAAAAAACACGGCCTGTCAATTTGAATCGTAATATTTTATCGGCAGGGGCACAACCCGATCAGTGAAAGAGACCTTATAAAATTTGGGATCGTGTTGAGGAATTGAACTCCTCACTGCTAGGCAAAGAGTGAAATGTCATATTTGGAGCAGAGTGAATGCTCAATTGTACCAACAGATGTGTTTATTGTGTTAGTATAGCATTTCATTCTAAGGCTAACAACAACAAATAAATGAATAAATACTTCGTTTAATTCTAATTAATAATGGAGATTCGCTTCCGGTTTTTGTCTGTAACAAAAATTACGTCACTGCTTACGTTACATTACCCAAAATCGTCACAACATAGAATAAAATTTATTCTACGATTTTTGGCATGTTCAAATTTTGTGTGTATTTATTCAATAAATCCACTCAAAATTTGAACATGCAACATTAGACAGTCCTCATTGTTTTTTAAAACAAGTTTTAATATCTAATATCTAAGCACGTTATATTTTTTATAAATAAATGTCTCGTGAAATTTGATCTTACCACATGAACACACCCAAACGCTTAACTATTTTTGTTGTTTCTTTCTTTTTTTATTACACTCCTGAAGATTGTGTGTAACATATGGAACTTGACTAACGGAACTATAGTATCCATAATCATATCTATCAATCTATTAATAATAGAGATTCGCTTCCGATTTTTGTCTGTAACAAAAATTACGTCACTGCTTACGTCACATTACCCAAAATCATCATAACATAGAATAAATACACTCAAAATTTGAACGTGCAATATTAGACAGTCCTTATTGGGGTTTTTAAACAAGTTTTAATAAATACATGAATGGTATTATATATCTATATATAGTTTGTTTTATTTTAATACATATTTAAAATTTACATTTCAAATTGTTTTCTTTTTTAATCCTCTAATGAATTCGATGATTTTACTTACTTAGGGTACAAACTCGCTGACATTGAAGTTTTTACTCCCACCCCTCAGGCAATATGTTTCAAATATATATTTTTACATCGCCTGGAGGGTGTTTTTTTATTTTGTACTAGTTCTAACAATTTATTAACCAGCACATGAAACAATGAATAACAATGTAAAGTCCCTCCTGTGTATAAATTTGAGTTTAAGGGACTTACCGGCGAGCCGAGGAAGATATCTGGTATCTTAGCGTTGACTCTCGGGGAGCTTTTAGTGTCGCTGCCTCCTGGAACTGCTGGTCGAATCTGACTGGCAGGATTTTTGTATTTTGCGCCTAAACTTCTGGGCTCATCCCGTGATTAGTATATCCAATCACAGAGAGCCTCTCCCTCATTCACTCTATACACAGGAATTACCATTTTACTGACCCAACACGTTGAATGTCTTCTGTCGTTTGTTTTCTTTTTAATACTGTAATAGGAAATATGGTCTGTGGATTTACGAGGTTTTATCGGCATATACACAACCAGATCAGCGAAAGATAATTCATATGATGGTGATTTAAAATTATTCGCACTCTTGTTTTCTGGAAGCCGAGCTCATGGTCGATTACCATTTCTCAAGCTTACTGCATTTTCTTATCAGGGATGGGGGTTGACGAGTGTTCTCTCTCTCTCCATGCATCACGCTTGTCCAGCCACTTTTAAACATCTCTGTCCACTCATACACACTTATACGCGGTAGTGCACTATCCATGTATAGCCCCCGATTAATATCATGCCCTGACACTCCTTCCGACTAGAGAAATCGGGTCACTTCCTTGGTGCATAATGCTAGTGCAGCGATCATGTACACTGTAAAGACGGCAAGCAAAATGGCACGATCAGGCTCAAACTTTCATCACATGACCAGAACCGTACCAACTATAAGCATGCATATACAGACAGCATTGTGACAATAATAAATATATCTTATGGCGAAAGTGCCGATAATTTTTTACTCTCTATCGTACAATTTAAGATCGTGTAGAGGCATTGAACCCGTCCTCCGCTAGATAAAGAGTGAAGTGTCATATTTGGAGGGAAGTGAACACCCCTTTGGACCAAGGGACGCATTCGCATTTCCCAGCTGAGCAAGACTCGTTCATATTTGATTACCGTTGCCAATTAATTCCCCAATGGTCGAAGCAAATTCGTTCATATCTTGGTGGCCGTTACCTGGAAATACCAGAGACAATGTTATAAATTCATGAATGATTTGATAATATTTCTCAGATTTTTTTAGATGAAGCTTGATAATGCATTAAAAAGCACCGACTACATCTCTGCAGAGGGGGAAGACTCTCCCAATGAGGCCACCTTTTGGCCATAGGTGGCGACCCGTGATGCTTAAGGACGGAACCCAGGTGGATGAGCAGTGCATGACATGCAACACTCCATTTTGGTCCTTTCTTAGGCTAGGCGGGCGGTCGGAGAGCCCCCTCCAATCAATCGGCTGGTCACGTCAAGCCCTAGCACCTATATGACTGCCCCAACCCTATTGCCCTTATGGCAAGCTCCAATCCTTTTTATCATATGGGTGCTAAAAGGCGGTGGTTGAGGGTCTACATATCCTGGGAATGACGTTAAACTCTATCTGATGGTGAGGTTCCAGTTTTGGAGGTTTGAGGAATGTGGAGCACCCCTTCATCACCATTGCGCCGTGATCCACTCTGACCCGGAGTGGTAGTACCTGTTAGGGTCCTATCTATGGGTTAAATGGAAAAACATTAGTTTATAAACAAAATTTGATTATCCATTAAGAATGAATTTATTTCAAAACTTTGTCGGCATTAAATGACCCACCGAGGTTGATATGCCGTAAAACAAACCAAATCAAACCTCTGCCTTACACAAAGAATCACCGCTGGGGATTGCTCTTGATTGAAGCCAAACGATGGCCACACAAATCGTAACAAATGTATAAAAAGAAAGAAGATTTTTTTTTTATTTGTTTTTTAAATGTTATTCCAAGCGTATAATTTTAGCACATTATTTTAGGAAAATAATTTTATTTTTCTAATATATATTTTTATTAGGTGTCAACAATTCAAGCGCCAATTTTCACTTTAAAATTAATTTAATCGATTATTTAAAGTCAAATTCTTGTTTTAGTCGAAAAGTAGTAACATAATGAGCATCAGTAAAAAATTTTAAAAAAGAAAAAGAAAAGAAAAATAATATTACATATGTGATTAATTTTTGATACATTTTAAACATTAAATTCTGCCAAAACTTTGTCGAAAACGGGCACTTTGTGAGAAGTAAATTACGTACAGAAGTGCTGCCGGTGTATTCTATAGATAGAATTAAATAAATAAGGACACAAGTTTAATACTTAACTCTTTTTAATTGTTACTTTTTAGGAGTAAAAAATGAAAAATTAAATTAATATTTTATCAACTTAACGCAATAAGCAATTAAGAAATGAAGTTGATTTGGTTTGGTTTGGTTTGGTTTTACGGCATATCAACCTCAGTGGGTCATTTAATGCCGATAAAGTTTTGAAATAAATCAATTCTTAATGAATAATACAATATTTTTAAAAAATATACATTTTCTATTAACCTAATAGATGGGACCCTAACAGGTACTACACTCGGGTCAGAGTGGACAGGGGGCAATGGTGATGAAGGGGTGCTCCACATTCCAAACTTTCAACACTGTAAGACCTCACCATCAGATAGAGTTAACGANTAACGTCATTCCCAGGACATGTAACCCTCAATCACAGCCTTTTAGCACCCATATGATAAAAAGGGGCTTGTCATAAGGGCAATAGTGTTGGGAAAATCATATAGGTGTTAGGGCTTGACGTGACCAGCCGCTTGATCGGAGCAAGCCTCTCCGACCACCCTTCTAGCCCAAGATAGAGCCAAAGTGGAGTATTGCAAGTCACGAACTGCTCTACCACCTGGGTTCTATCCTTAAGCATCGTGGGTCGCCACCCACGGCCAACAGGTGGCCCATAAGGGAGTCTCACCCCTCTGCAGAGGCGCAGTTGCTGCATTCTAACACCCCAGTCGACAGGGCGGGAAATGAATTTGAGTTTTTGCCATATGTACAAAACAATTTTTTTTAAATAAATTAAGGATTACATTTTTAACATAATATTTTAAATGTACAAAAATGTGAAATGAACTCGTTCAACATCTCCAAGGCGGACATACTAAGTCTGAGCAAGCATCTGATAATTCAGTGATACTATACAATATTTTCAGCCGTTTTTATTGAAAGAAACGGACCGGAATATATTAATCGATCGACTTGATTTATCGATTTCTTTTTCTTATTATTACATCCGTTGATACTGGAGATTAATTCATATATCATATCTATGAAAGATATACAAGAAATATCAGTGTTCGCCTGTGAAACTTTTTCAAACACGTTTTCTTTGTATTTTAATGTATTTCAATAGAAAGCCATTAGCATTGCATTTACATTCAACATAATAGCCTATTCTGTTATTGAAGCATTGCATCAATTCATGACAACTGAAAATCACTTTTCCTGATTTTCAATACATTTCAATAGTAAAGTCATTAGCAATGCATTTACATCCAACATATAATAATCCTATTCAGCCAGAAAGTCTTGTAATAATTCCTTACAATGCACCATGATTTCATCATTTCTTCCTTATTCCAATGTGTTTCTATCGCAAAATCATCAGCAAAGAATTTACATATATATATACTATCGAAATAAAAATCGCCCTCTGGGCGACGTAAAATAAATTAACCTGAGGGATGGGAGTTGAAAATTTAATATCAGAGAGTTTGTATCATAAGTGAAGTAAAATCAAGAAATTCATTAAAGGAGTAAAGAATAAAATAAATTATTAAGGAGTAAAAAATTAAAAAATTGAAATGGAAATTTAGTTTCTGATAACTTTGAATATATATTTAAAATTTTAAAAAATATATAGATAGATAGATAATACAGGTATGTATTTGTTAAAACTTGTTTAAAAACCAGTGAGAGCTGTAACATTGCATGCTCAAATTTTGAGTGTATTCTATTTATGACGATTTTAGACAGTGTGACGTAAGCAGTGACGTAGTTTTTTTTTTTACAGCCAAAACCGAAGCAAATCTTCATTATTAATAAGATATATATATATAATAACCCGGGATTGTTGGATATTTACCACGTACTCCACATGTACGGTTAGGCACAAGGTCCCATTAATGTGGGATTACCCACGAACCGAAGCTCATGGGAGGCGAGTGCAAAAATGGGTTGATCCCGTCGGTATTCCTCTCAAGGGAGTGCTCATGCACCGGGTAATAAACCCAGCCCTGTCCTTTAAATCGAGGGTGGCAGGTGTTGCCTGTGGGGATGGCCCCCTGGGATCAACGTTGTTAGCTTACGTGGTCCAGGGCCGAATACACCGGACCCCCGGTCGACGATTGTTGAATACGCTGATTGCGCATCTCCAGAGGGGTAAGACCCCCCCTTCAATATGTGCATTATTTTGATACGTGCTAGTTTGCGTCTTATGATTTACAAGTACGAACTGAGCCATAATACCGTAAAAGCAACCAAAAGCATACCTACCAATGGGATACTCGTTGGCCGTAGATGGCAACCCATGATGCTTAAGAACTGAATATCGGTGGCTGAGCAGTCCATGACATGCAACACTCGACTTTGAGCTTTAACTTGGGGCAGAAAGGTGGTTGGACAGTCCCCCTTCAATCAAACTTATGGTTTCATCAAGCCCTAGCGCCTATATGATTTCCCGACCCTATTGCTCTTATAGAAAACACCCAACAATTTAATCATACATGTGCTTGACATATATTGGATTGACATATATTGGACAGAATAAGGTGAGAACGAGAGTGAGACTGAAAGAGAGGTATTGAGAAAGAGAGAGTCTATCCGAGTTTTTAGAGTAGGTGGATGGCTGCGTCTGGGCTAAGTGTCTAAAGAGGATAGACGCAAGTTGAGATATATCCGATGCTATTTACCTGGGTTAGAAAAATAAATGAACTATAAAAGCAAATCCATTAAGTCTTGTGTTCGTTAATTAAAAAACCAACAATGGACAACAAATACAGAGGAAACCTAGAAGATCACAAGTGGTTCCAGACCTAGAAGAAGAACGGATAGACAAGACCCAGCCACCCAGTTACCCGACCCAGAATAGCCCAGTGAGTTTAGAGATAAGTATGTGAGAATTAAACCTATTCCTTTAAATCAATCCCACTACGTAACACTCGGCTACAGTTGAAAACTATTGGGTTAATAGATCTTAATCAAATCATTTTAATTAGAAATACTTGTTATCTATAACTTTGAGAGTCTTGGTTTTCTGGCATGACGTAAACCGCATCGTGTGGTGAGGTTCTAGTTTGAGAACTCTGTAAGTGTGGAGTACACCTTGGTTGCCATTAATTAGGGTTCACTCTGTGTCGGATTGGGTTTGGGTCCAATCTATGAGATAAGAATCAAAATGAGTTTTAGAAAAAGAGTTAAAAAGAGTTTTCTTAAAGGTTGCATATCCAAATATCTCACCAGATCATGGAGTACGCACGCGCGCCATCCCTCACCTGCCTATAGCTGGCTACAATCAGTCTCTTGATCCTGCGTACTGCTGCTACTATGCTCATACTCCGGAAGCCTCTGCGGCCACCTTGGGCTCAGACCAGCTACTGAATCGCCTCAGTCTGCACCGGGAACGCCAGCTGGTCGTCTAACATACACGCTCTACCTCACGCGGCGATCACGTTTTAAGGAAGAAGTGCATTATCCAAGAAGAAAAAGACTGTTTTTTCCTATCTGTATCAATTCCAACTAAGACTATGAAAAAAAACAAACTTCCCAGGGATTAAAAGAAGTACTAACAGTGCTATAGGTGTATCGCTCAAGTTCGCTGTGTGGGACCTGCAGCAAGCTCAGCATCAATCAATCATCCTGCTACTCCGAAAATCACTGATGCAATCGTAGCGGCACGTACCACGGCCTTCTGAGCCGCTACTTTAAAACGACGCCACTGACCAATAAATCACCTCTTCCCAACTTCCTTACGCCGGTACCTAATCGTCTCAGTGTCTACCCAAACCACATAGAGCGATGTCGAATCTACCCCCCGATACACAACTTCAATCCGTTTTTAACGTGCTTCAGAATCTCTGTGATAGCCAGGTGCATGATAATTCGACTACACTATCGCTATGCATCTCCTCACTGCCGCTATTCCACATATCTCAATAGTATTCGGCTTCTGTACTCACTCCGTCCATGCGACTCAGCGATTGTCACTGACGACGCCTGCATCAACAGCGTCTCATCAGTTACCGCATCATATATAACACTCGTGCTGCTACTCTCGTCTCGCCTCTTAGTCCAAGTTTTGACATTTCTTTTCTACTAGTCTAACTGTGACTTGCTAGCCCGCCCTGTCGCGCTCAAGTCACGCGGATCAACGCGGAATATGCATCCAACCTAGGCCCTGTACGAGCTACACCTATACGTCTCACAGACGGCCTCTATCCGGCCCTCCTACTCACTCTAGTATCGCGAGAGAGTGCCTAAATTCTGCCAACAGTCCCAGCGTCCGCACTGATTCCGACTACCTAAAGAACATACACCGTCTCCTCTGTCCATCCCTATAACGACATCACTCAACCCATGTGCTAAGCTGGTGATGACGAGGACATATATCGCCCTAATACGCCGCTTTTTTAGTAAATCATAATTATCAAATACTCATAGCTGCATGATTCCAGCTCTATCACGACTCGCCTCGCACCTCACACCTACCTGTTTCGCATAGTAATACATCTGGAAAATTCATCGCCTGGAGAGCGGGATTTTTTCTTTTCGTGAGGTCAGCAGCGTATCCAACCATATACTGTCGCCCGCTAGCCCCTCACAGCGCTCTCTATACGTAGTCTCTATCCTAACTACTCACTCATTATCTAACATGGGACTCTAGAAATATATCTACGTGCTCCGACGACTAATACATGATGTTACTTCCGATATGGCACCACCTTGACTGATCCACACCCATATCACTCTTCCATCACCTACGCGTTCATCTACACATACACTAACGATCTAATACTCAACTCTACGCAAAGCTTCGACATCCACCAACACATCGTAAATCGCACCACTATAACCTATCTCTTTATCAAATGCCCTGATTTATTAAATCAAGTTAGCGATCGTGTTCGTATTGGTTTTACTTAATCCCAAACTGTTTGCGTTGAAGTGTGATTTTTGGAACATTTACAGCTTCCAGGGATCCACGTTTGGCTTCAACTCACGTAGAGGCCTATGCCAGCTCTCAAAACAGATTGTAAATTCGTCTCGCGTAAATCTTTGAGCGCAATACGGATATTTTTTTTCAGTTTGAGAAAAGCAGCTTAAAACGTATGGCTTCGAAACATGACTAGAATTTGCAAGGATAAGGCGAATAATTTGGCAAATTTCTCCACGAGGAAGATGGGCATTTATAAGTCGTCCCTCAGTTAATGTGGCACATGGCCACCAGCGGCCTCGTTCAAGACCCCAGGACTTAGAAAAATGAATAAGAAATATTGGATATAGTAAGGAACAAATGTTGGAAGACATTCGCGAAAAAGCATTGCATTGGATTTGAAATGGCCACACACACACGCACACACACACCGCAAACACAAACACAAACACACACACACATACACAACAGAAAAAACACTCACACACATACACACAGAAACACACACACCAAACATACACAAACACACAAACACACACAAACACACATACATACACTCACAAAACACACCAAAACACACACACATACAAACACACACACATACACACACAAACACACACACACAAACACCACACAAACACACACACATATACACACAGAAACACACACAGAAAAACCACACACACACAGAAACACTCACACACATACCAACACAAACACACACACACACACACACACACATATATAATATATATATTATATATATATATATATATATATATATATAAGAAAACCTTAATCTATCAGAAAAAATTAGCGCGGACCTTTTTGCATCTTTAATTCTAATTTTTTTTAAATTGCAAATGTCACCGAAATAAATTTATTTCGGGTAAGTTTCTTTTATTTCTCTATCTATAATATAAATATAATATAAATAATAAATATAATATGAAATATGATATAATATGAATATGAATCGGCCGGTTTAGTTCATTCGTGCGGTTAGAGCATACGCCTAGGAACCATAAGTTTCCGTGTTTGATACTGGCCTCGTCAATCAGCGTTATGAGTAGCACAGAGATTTGTACGGTTTAATACTGAAGAGTGAATGGTTGCGTCTACGCACACCCGTATGATAGCCAACAAGGATTTGTCGCATTGGAACTGTGGTGGGTGCGCGTTGCTCTAAGCCCGACACTTTACTTTTTTTTACCTATTTTATAATATTCCCACACATTTATGTTTACATGTATATACGCAAACTCTTTAATTATTATAAAAAATTATTCAATTTGAACACGACTGCTAATACCCTTGGAAAGGTATTGCTGCATCTAACTATTGTCCCATCAGCTATGTGCAAATGCAGGGCAGACTGGGTTGTTTAATTTTGTTATTTTAGGAACTAATCTAAGAGAATGAGTCCGTTTCTTAAGAAATTGACTTTGTGTCACATACGTGCTCGTGTAGTGGCATTGATAACATCGATAAACCTTGTCTCAACGCATCCCCTATTTTAAATGCTTATATAGCATGTTCTTCTCGAAGAGCCGAGTCGATGGATTCCCTTTAACAATGCGTTAATGGTTATCGTCGTCGATATGGACTCGACGATCTGAGTTCAAGTCCTGGCTGTTGTGTTCCTTGTAAAGCCCGGCTGATGATTATTCTCATATTATTAACTATATAAAGTTAGTATACTTTTATACTATTAAAACCAATATAGTTATCATTTTTACTATGTAAATCAAATTGCACATTGTATTCTATGTAAACACTACTGATCAGTATGAGACATGGCACAGTTTATACCTATGCATAAAATAGTATTACAGTTTATTTGTTTTTGCATCAAATAGTGTGTTATAGGGTATACTTATGGTTGGGTTCATAAAAATTTATTTATTATTATTCTCTATTCTAAATTGGCGGTTTTTTATATCTATTATATATATATATTATAATAAGGAAAGAAAGATACATTGCTTTTAAAGAACGCGTTTATATATATATATATCTTTTTTATTTTTACTATTCTTTTGTTCTAGATAAACGATAGATATCTGTCTATATGTAGTCATGAGTTTTGGTGTTGGTTTAGGTGTTTAGTTCTTAGGTAATTTTACGGTATTTCAATACTTGGCTTAATTCATTGACAAAATACAAATTAGTTCTTTTTTCTATTATTAATTATGATAAGATTTCATATACAGGTACTACCACTCCGGATCGTGAGGAGGGCGGTGGGAGGCCGATAGTCTCTCTCTCTCTCTCTCTCTCTCTCTCTCTCTCCTCGTTTAATTTCTATATGGAAAGAATTATAGTCTCTCTCTCTCTCTCTGCTCTCTCTCTCTCTCTCCTCTCTCTCTCTCGTTTAATTTCTATTTATGGGAGTCTCGATGCTTTTAAAGAGGTAGCTCGTGACGTAATACTTAACGTGCCAGAATGCGACACTTTCCGAATATTTACTCTTGGGAAAGTATGGAACCACCCATTACCCATCTATGAGTTTAAGAATGCTGCCATTACTACAAGGATGGCTTTGGTATTAAATAACCCACGTAGTTTGATATGCCATTAAACACCAGAACCGATTTTCAGTTTAACTCAGTCGAGTGAAGCTTCCACCTAGGAACCCACAGAGGCCCCGGGTTCGATACTGGCCCCACGCCAAACTCAGTGTATGAATAGCCACAGTTTGGATATGTCGGTAATGCGTGGAACTTGATATTAGTGTGGCGCTCCACCTCACATTAAAAAACAACCTACTTGGTCTAGCACTAGTGAACGGACATTGACTTCCTCACTATCAGGTCATTCCATTGACAACTTACCTAAAATAGAGCACGCATTCATTATATATATATATATATTATATATATTTTACAACCCCTCCGCACGAGCAGGGTGTTGACACAGGTCAATTTCCTTAAGCGGAATTCAACAGTTTGAATTCAGAGTTTTCCTTCTCCTAGACCGGTTGCCTAACCAAGGTTAAAGAGCCCAGTCTGCCCTACTATTTATCCATAGCTGGAGGGAGAGTAGGAATCATACCTTTCCCAAGGGTATTAGCGCCAAGTGAAATGCAATTATCACATCCAGGATTTGAATTCGGGCGACGAGTCCATTTCCCTGACTTTAACCATTACACCACGCACTTCCATACATATACGTTTCCTGGGTATGACAGCTAAACTGCATATGGAAGAAGGTGCTCGTCAAATGGTTATCGTCGCAAGAAAATCAATGAGACGAGACGAGTTCAAATCTTGGACAAAGCTGTTTAAATTTCACAAAGCGCTAATACATTTGGGAAAGGTATGCATTCAACTATGCTCCCTCCAACTGTGAGTAAGTAGTAGGACAGACTGGGCTCTTTAACCTTACTTCCGAAACTGCTGAAGGAAAACTCTTAATTCAAAGTTATTAAATCTCACTTAAAAGTGGCTTTGTTTTACATCATACGGCGGGGTTGGGTAAATACATACCCTAATAAATTATATTGCACAGCGTGTTATATATATATATATATATATATATATATATATATATATATATATATAAGAGAGATTTATCCAAAACTTGGTAGTAAGGGATGATTCTATATGTGATTTCTAAGATCCACTGTACTAATATTGATGATCCAGTATGTATAAATACAGCAAATCTTTAAATCACTGAAGAGAGCTCAATGTAAAATAACCTTGTAGATTATATACAGAGCAATATTTATGAATAAAGGAAGGAAGAATTCAATACAGTAATCCCATAATAAATTTATTTCGACGAAAATTGGGGCCCATATAAATCTAAGTTCATTTAAACCGGCTCCCCAAATTTTCGTCTCATCAGATGGGTCTCAATTCACTTATGGACAAGCATATCCCAAAAAACCCAAAGAGCTGAATATATATAAATTCAAACAAAAACAAAAAATAATTTAAAAAAAAAAAAAAAAAAATATATATATATATATATATTTTTAACAGTGTAGGATTGTAACCATGTGTGTGTGTGTGTTTGTGTATTATATATATATATATATATATATATATATATATATATATATATATATATATTTATGTCTTTTTATGCTGAAGTTGGGCGTTATTATGAAGCATTTAAAAATAAATGAAGGAACTCGAAGTTATGGAGTACTGGATTCACTTATTTCTTATTATTTGTTATCATACATTTTCGGGATCGTTAGATTCCCTTCTTCAAATGAATGTCGTTCCTGTTCAACGGATCATATATATATATATATATATATATATATATATATATATATATATATATATTTCATATACATATATATATATAAATTCATACTGTCGGGTTAATTTCCATCTATTTTTCATATATATATATATATATATATATATATAATATATATATATATATATATATATATATCGAGTTCAAATCCTGGACGTGGTAATTGCATTTCCCTTAGCGCTAATACCCTTGGGAATGGTATGAGTAAATAGTACCCTTGGGAAAGCTATGGGTAAATAGTAGGGCAGACTGGGCTCTTTAACCTTGGTTAGGCTAGAGAGAGAGGTTGGTAAATATATATATATATATATTGCCTTCAATTTTATTTGTTTATTTTTTCTCTCAATTCCTAGTTTGTTTGTTTCTTAAATAAAAATTATGCATATATTTCAAGTATTCATTTTTTTTATCCATTAGAATTAAATGCTGTAACTTAATTGCTTGAGAGTGACACACACATATATGGGCTTTTAAGGTTTTTTTAAATAAAAATAATAAAAGAAACAAAATTTTATATGCGTGTGAATATTGACAGAAAAGAAATATTTGGCAGAGAGAGTGTAAATGCATCTCAATTTGTGTATGCGTATCTATAGAAAAAAAAAGAGATATAGAGACAGAGAGAGGGTAGACTAGATATGGAGAAAGAGAGAGGGGGGAGAGAGATGGAGAGAAAGGAAGAAAGAGGGGGAGATAAAGAAAGAAATAGAGAGAGAGGGGAGGAGAAAAAGAAAAAGAGAGAGAGATAGAAAGAAAGAGAGAGATAGAAAGAGAGAGACAGGGAAAGTGAGAGAGGGGATGAAATTCCGAATCCATTAACGAATTTTTATTCTCTGACTTGAATGACATCGCCAACGTTAAGCTAAAGTCAGCTTTATGAAATGAAGGTCACCTTGACATTGGTCGGAATGACCTGGTTATATAATAGCTCAAAATTTGTTGACACGTGATTCCTCTTTTCCCGCCTTTGGCACTTGTCCTATGAGTAATGGCTCCGATTAAGATATCAACAACGTTGAAAATTTGATCGAAAATAACCTCAACAATCATCAAATATAAAAAAAAATAAAAAAAAAAAAACAATCAAACAAATGAATGCGTAAAAAATGCTGTTGACATTT
>CM042159.1:6654620-6672120 GCA_023376005.1 Doryteuthis pealeii
GAGTTGTGTTACGTAAAGTTGTTAGTTGATGTATGAACTCCGTGCGTACGCTGAGTTGTTTTCATTAGTTTACATGTTGTTGCGTTGGTTTTTTTGCAAGGTCGTATTTTATAAAGCGATTGAGAGATTACCTTGATTACGAAGCCATTCTCTTTCTCCGATTGTACCTTGTATTTATATTTATTTTATCTGTGTTGTGCATTTAACTAAGTGTTTACGGAAAGTGATGCTTTGTGTGTTAAGTGTTCTTTTTTTAAATGTGTTTGGTCTGTGGTGCCACCTATGTAAATATTGGTACATTTTTATGTATTATATACCACATTCAATTCGTGGTTCGGTTAGTAGCTCGTTTAAAGTTACCTGTATTGGTTAAACGGTTGGTTTTATGTTCTTGGAGTGATGGTAATTGAAGTGGGAAGGCTTTGTTGGAGAGGTTTTTCTCCTTGATGTGATGGTGTGAAAGCTCTCACTCCTTGATTACCGCTAGTGGTTATTTTAGTATTAATCTTTGATTGAAAGTTTTGGGTAATTGTTAACCACAGTGGGAAACGAGTGTGGTGTGTTTGATTGTCGTCCGTGTGCTCTTGCTGCTTTCGTTGGATTTAAGGGAGTTCATTTTCCCTGGTAGCCGATGTGTTTCCATGCGCTTTCGGGTTCTCGGTCAAACCCCCAGTTCCAGTTATAGAAGTAGATTTTCTCCTGTGCAGTCAAATCAGTGATAATGTGTGTGTGCAGTCGGATGTTCTAGGTGAAATGTATGTTGTTGTCTATGTTGTTGAATGTTGATGCGATTTTGTTGGCTTCTTCACGGGAAGATGTGAGGATGAGAATAATCATCTATATACCTGGTGAAGAAGGCACAAGAGCGGCAAATATTAAGTGCTTGGCGTTCAAGTCTGTCCATGTAGGAGATGGCCAGTAAGCCCGAGAGGCTGGATCCCATCGGCAGGCCCTTTATTTGCTTATATGTTCGTTCTTGAAACGTGAAGTATGTGTTGTCTACGATTATGATGAAGTTGGTGAAGTCTTGTAAGAGGTGTAGGTTGTAGCAGTATAGGCCGGATGATGCTATCCGTTCAGTCAACAGGTCGACCGCTGGTTGAGCTGGTACTGATGTGTATAGAGCGGTAACGTCCAAGCTAAATGCGTATTTATTATTTTCGAGTATATTTGATGGGGTTTGTTGCAGTTTGTGAATGACTTCGTCAGAGTTGCTGACATGTCCAGGGAGAGTCGCTAATATTGGTTTCAGTATTTTTGAAAGGAGCCATGATGTCTTATATAGTGGTCCTTCCACATATATATTGTATATGCTTTTAGCAGGAAACCATTGGTGGTAATATCGTTCCCAAATAAATTAATAAAAGCTAAAACTTTTATTTGTCACTTCATTCAACTATCAACGCTCTAGCACAGATATTGAGCACTCTTATAATAACACTGTACGTTGGATTACTATTACTTTTTCTACTATACTAGTACCAACCATACACATTAATATATATATATATATATATATATATATATATAAGGATTTTAAAAATAATGACATACTTTTATAATATATATATAATTCCCCCCCCCCTAATTGCTTTCATATTACCCCACGATTTCGTATGATTGAACCTCTCGTTTACCCATTTGATTTACATTGTTACTTTTAAACGATCTACCGGTCGTATATATATATATATATATATATATATATATATATATATATATATATAAGATTTTTGGATGTTTGTTTATTTAGAAACGTTGCTGAATAAAGTATATATTAAATTTTTACTTGAAGGCACTTACAACGCATGTATCGCATAAAATTCGATACTTTTTCTTATAGAAAATGAACAAGTGTAATCCCGGCAAAGGATGGCTCGATGTGTAGAATACCGTACAGACTGTTTCGACTTTATTAAGTCTCATCAGCGGTATATACTAACGATTTCCCTCCGACAGAAATCGAAACCGGGACTTCAGCAGACACAGTGAAACACTAATGAAACACTTTTATCGCCTCGGCCACAGTACACAACTGACCATCCTAGCGAAATTAAGCTTGTCAAATGATACTACACGCCTCTACCATAATAGGTAAGGGGGTGTTATTGAGAGAATAATAATAACAACAAACAGAACGTATGCCCTTCGGCGAAGTGAATTAAGATTTTTGGATGTTTGTTTATTTAGAAACGTTGCTGATAAAGTATATATTAAATTTTTACTTGAAGGCACTTACAACGCATGTATCGCATAAAATTTGATACTTTTTCTTATAGAAAATGAACTTGACAAGTTTTATGCGATACATGCGTTGTAAGTGCCTTCAAGTAAAATTTATATATATATATATATATATATATATATATATATATATGTCTGTGTGTCTGTGTGACCATACAAAACGTAGAATTATTTACACTATAATTCTGTCACGTAAGTTTCATGTGTTTCACACAATCTTCAGACGGAAATGTGATTAAAGCACTTTTATCACATTCCCATCAGAAGATTGTGTGCGAAATGCATGTAACGGCCCCACGGTGTCTATAAGTCAACGATGTATTGGTTTTATACCTGCTCCGGTATAAGAGCACAGAGAACTATTTTTTATGCAAAAGCCTTCCTTGTTTGTAGTTACCTTAAAAATCTTGATATAAATGTTCAGGGCTGGGAGAGGATAGCTACGAATCGTAGCGCGACACTTGTTTATCTATGACAAAAAATGCCCGGTAAATATCTAAAACAATAAAACTTTCTCTATTAAACTCTATTATTGCGCTTCCTATGTCCATTGTATTTTTGGCACAAATAAAGAGAAGGATTTATTTTCGAGACGCCATTACCTCATCTTTATGTATTGTTGTATAGCCCTTCCTCGCTGGCACTCAATAATTATAATGTTGCATACCTCTTTCTTTAATTCTATTTCTTGGCCGTCTTTATTATTCTGATCGTCTTTGGTATTTCTATCATCTATCTTGACTTGGTCTGGCATCTTCTAAGATCTTGCGTCTGGAGTTGACTTGGGGATTTCGGTCTGGTTTTCTGTTACTATGTTCTTGCTGGCTGGTCGTCATTTCTTAGTCTTGTTACCAAGACATTCCTTAACCACAAGAACATATTAATTATCCAAACTTTTATTTCCTTAACTATACATAATCCTCTAACTAACATAGCGCGCGTGAGTTCCAGTTTAGACAGAGCATAAAATGGCCGACTTCTCTGCCTGACGTCTAACTGAAAACTGGGGACTCAAAAGGTCCCACGTAACTTCACATATTTGGCGGGCTTCTGTAATTTTCCATGGAAGGACCCGGCCATGATATGAAAAGGGTCATCCTCTCAGAATTACAGGGGATTGACAATAATATTATGTCACTAATAGATTATGTAACAGTATTCGTTAACGAAATATTTCAGTTGAGAGCAGAAGTCGTACTGGGTATAATGTCATTTGCTTGTTCTCTTAAAAATATTAATTGATACTGGGGATTCAGAAACATAAATGGGTAAGAATTATCTCCCTTGGTCCGCCGTTGTTGCACGACTTATCAAACGAGAATCGCTCGCCGATCATTCTGTGTCCATTCGGCTCGTCTTATCTGCCACCGCAAGACGCCGTTTAAGAAGACCCTGCCAATAATTTCAGTTTAACAATTAATCACGCGGCGCATGCCTTCACAAGTGGACTGCGAGCGTTGGGGCATGATTGATATAGCGCCATTACTGAGATAATGAGTGTAGATATAGAATCGAGGCCGCCCCTCACATGAGAATGTTCAAAGTCGAAGAAACGAGCGAAGAGCTGATGATGGAATTCATTTGTGCGACATGTGTGGTTAGATGTCTGTAAAAGATAACGTAATGGACTTTCACCAGAACAAATCTCTCTCTCTCTGTCACTCTTTTTTTCTGTCTCTCTCCCTCTTTTTCTCTCTCTCTCTCTCTCTCTTCTCTCTCTCTCTCTCTCTCTCTCTCTCTCTCTCTAAATATATATATATATATATATATATATATATATATATATATTACCGCTCATAGGTATTTGGAGGAGCAGATATGTTGTTTCCAATTATTTTGTTTTGTTTTAGTTGTTCTGGTTCATTTGTTTGACGGCATACAAACACCTTATGGGGTATTTAATGCCAAAAGTTGAATCATTCTAAATTGTTTATGAATAATCATAACTATCTATATTTAGTTTGCTTAGTTTGTGTCTATTTATTCATTTATTTTGCTTTATTGTTTTAACGGCATATCAAATCCTTCTGGGCTATTTAATGCCGAAATATGATTTTTTTTTTCAAATGTTGGATTAAAATCATTAAATTTATTATTTAGTTTGGTTTCCTTAGGTTTATTTTTAACGGCATATCAACTCCTTATGGGTTATTTCATGCCAAAATTTGTTTTTATTTTAAAATGATTATGATCATAAATATTTATATTTAGTTTGGATAGTTTTTATTTGTTTAATTTGTTTTATTGTTTAATGGCATATTAACTCTTTATGGGTTATTTAATGCCGAAATGTAATTTATTTTTAAATTATTATTCATATTTTTCCTTGAAGGCAATTATAAATGCATGTATCGTATAAAATTCGATAATCATAGAAAATAAACTTGACAAGTAAATCCCGCAAAGGATGGCTCGCTTGCCTTCAAGGAAAAATATAAATAATAATTTATTCAACATTGCTTCTAAAAACAAACATCCAAAAATCTTATTTTTAAATGTTTGATTACAATCATTAAATTTATCATTTAGTTTGGTTTCCTCAGGTTTATTTTTTAACATATCAACTCCTTACGGGTAATTTAATGCCGAAATTTGAATCATTAAATGTTTGATTATAGTAATAATATTATATTTAATTTGGTTAGTTTTTATTATTTCATTTTGTTTTATTGTTTAACGGCATATCAACTCCTTATGGTTTATTCAATGCTGAAATTATATTCATTTGAAAAATGTGTGGTTATAATCATAGAATTTATATTTAATTTGATTTTCTTTGGGTTTTTTGTTTAATGCTCTATCAATTTTCATGGGATAATTAAAGCCGGGATTTGATTTATTTTAAAATGCTTGATTATAATCATAAATATCAGCATTTAGATGGGTTTATTTGTCGGTATCCAAACCGCGAGGGAGTCTATCCCCTTTTCAATAGCGCTGGTCCAAGGAGATTATTTTAGCGCCTAAGGTGGAGCGCCACACCTACCATCAGCTCCTTACTTTACCGCACACATCCCCGTGCTACTCATAAGCTAAGTTGGCGAGGGCCAGTATCGAACTAGGAACCTTGTGGTTTCTAGCCGAACGCTCTACCGACTGAGCTAACCCGGCCAACAAGAATGAATAAAATAACCCAAGGCTTGTCATGCCGTAAAATCCAACCAACATAACCTTTAATACGTTAAGTTTTATATCTTTTTTTTTTCCTGATTTAGATAAATTCTGCTGAAAATGTTCATCATACGAAAATAAAGATAAAAATTAATGTGGCTAGTTATTTCGGGAGTAAACAAAATCATCCAAATAATATGAATAGATTTCTGGCTAAATGATAAAAACTATTGCAAGTTCGATTCTCGCTGAATGCCCCGTACTTGCGACCTTGTGTCACATCCTACCCAAGACAAATGGGTGGGATAAATACCGATGCCATCCTCCTCCTACTACTGCTGCCATTTAAGAACACAACATTTTAAAAAGACAAACATATATTTTTTAAATGCGCCGTATTTGGATCCATTTCATTTCAGATATATTTTGGACCCGTATATAAATTATTTTTTCGTCAATTTTTTTTATGATTTCACCAGATTTAAGTTCAAAATAAACGTTGAAAAAATCCAGAAAGAAATAAATGTTTTTTTTTTTATTATTCATTTAATTGTTTCTCTAAGCAAGAAAATGTTTTGTGTTTTGTGTTTTGTGTTTTGTGTGTGCGTTTTTCCACTTCTTTAAAATCCATTCAGGCGAGTCTTTAAGCAAAAATATTCCCATTTTAAAAAAAAATCTATTATTCCGCTGTATATGCAATTTAACTGGTTTTATGGCTTGAAAGTTCACAAGACTTTAAACATGTCACGTTTCATGGGAACAGAAAGCCCTTCATGAAACATATACTCATATACAGTCGTATGACACGAACACCCACAAAATCCAATATATATATATTCATACATATAGATATATTATATATATATGTGTGTGTATATATATATATATATATATATATATATATATATATATATACATGTGTGTGTGTGTGTGTGTGTGTGTGTGTGTGTGTGTGTGTGATAACATTGATTTTGCGCCGTAGATATTCATTTTTAACGTAAACTTATTTCCTGTAAATGCACTTAATTTAATACTCAATATATGAATGTGAAATACACACACACTTACACATACAACCACACACACACAAACACACACACATAGACACACACAAACACACACACACACACAAACACACACACACACACACACACACACACATATATATATATATATATATATATATTAATAATATTGATAATATGATAGCGCGCTATATCTCAAAGTAAATACTACACAATATTCGTAGATAGACCTTGTATATCTAAGACATGAACTCAACGGCGGACTATGCGATTTTCAAACAAAGTGCTTGGTTTGAAAAACGTACAGACGAGAAACTGTCAGTATCCAAGCGTTATTGACTTCATGCCCACGCTACACTTACATAGATATACAAGGTCTTTCCACGAAATCAAGCACAATTTACTTATAAGTATAGCTTTCTGCATATATATATATATATATATATATATATATATATATATATATATATATATATATATAATATGAATAATATATATATATATATATAATATATATATATATATATATATATATATATATATATTTATATGACAAGACCTTTTTGGGAGAGTCAGTCTCACCTGTATTTCAATACATTGGGAAACTCTTTTAGACCCACAAAATCAGTGATAGAAACGTTCATTTTCATATCTTATATAATGTGGACTCTTGCTCGTGTTTTACGTGTTTGAGTAAAACAGTAAGTCCATTTTATTTAGGACAGGTATCATTACCAACACAGGAACATATATCATACATCAAAATGAAGCTGGTCCTCTGTGAATCACATCCCTACTTTTCCACATAGTCATCGAATAGAAACGTTCCACATTCAAATGAGAGATGTATCCCTGCCTCGTAAAATTCTGTTGGCTGTTCTTTGAGCCACTTTTTCACTACAGATTTCACTTTCGCGTCACTGGAATAATCATTCCCTTTCAAACACTTTTTCCTGGGGCTGAAGTGATGATAGTCTGAGGCAAAAGTGACATGGAAGGAGTAATCTGGGAAGAAATGGCTATTGAGAGAAATGGTGACTATGTGGAGAAGTAGGGATGTGATCCACAGAGGACCAGCTTCATTTTGATGTATGATACATGTTCCTGTGTTGGTACTTTACCTGTCCTAAACAAAATAGCATTACTTTTTGAATCACGAAAAAATGCAATTCACCTATGATTCATACAAAACCTTAAATTTTTAATGCACAAAATCACTGACAAAAACAGACACACGCGCACAAAGATACAGAGAGACAGACAGCTAGCAGACTTACAGAGAGAATGAAACACACACACACACACACACACACACACACATATATATATATATAGTGTATGTGTGTGAGTGTTTGTGTGCGAACGCTTGTGTGTGTGTGTGTGTGTGTGTGTGTGTGTGTGGAGAGAGAGAGAGACAGAGACAAACCAATAGAAAGGCTAGATAGATTGAAACACTCTAGATAGATACATAGACAGATATAAATACACAGTGAGATATATATATATATAGAGAGAGAGAGAGAGAGAGAGAGAGGAAGACAGTCAGACAGACAGACAGAGACAGACAGACAGAGAGAGACAGACAGACAGAGACAGAGAGAGATGTGAAGAGACTGACATAGATAGAAAGAGGTAGACAGAGAGAAGAACAGTGAAATACACTGGGATAGATAGCTAGATAACTAGCTAGCTAAATATATTGATTGATAGATAGATAGATAGATAGATAGATAGATAGATAGATAGTAGTACATTGGAATAGATAGATAGATAGGTAACTAGCTAGCTAGATAGATTGATTGATAGATAGATAGCACTACACTAGGATAGATAGATAGATAGATAGATAGATAGATGAAAACACACATATCTATGGATGATTAAATCTAAATTGATGAAGCAAACCGCAGCTCAACCATAGGCTTGTGCACTAATTTAGAAACACCCATGTATTCAACTGTGGCAACACACTTATAGACGAATGGCTACACCCATTTATTAGAATACTGATGTGTATTTCAATAAATCTACTTACAAGATATAGGCTTGTCCATCTCTTAAGCTCTGACTAACATTAAGCACATCAAAGCCAATCTAAAATGCCACTCCTACCCTCGAAGACATTTCAACGTGGTTAATCACTGAAGCAGTGATAAGGTCCCCAGCACCAAGTACAAGACATGATACTAACGGTACAAAACCGAAGATGTTCACCGAAAGCGACTTTGGCCCGTGTTCCCCGAGATAAACAAATCGTGTTGAAGATAACATGATGTTTGAACTGTATGGTGGTTTATTTTGTTTACGGCATATCAACCTCGGTGGGTCATTTAATGCCGGAAAATCAGATCATGAATAGTATGCAAAAGTAATAGGTACCAGGTACTTTTTGGAATATACCACGTTTTCCTTAAGGTATCCCGTTTTTTTTTGTTTTTTTGTTTTTTGCATATATGTCAAGTACCATAACGTTGACCTCCTTCTTTCTTTCCCATCTATGAGTTAAATAGAAAAATGTATCTATAAAAAATTGTATATCCATTAGAAATTTATTTCAAAACTTTATCGGCATTAAATGACCCACTGAGGTTGATATGCCGTAAAACAAAACAAACCAAACCAAACTAAACCTTCTTTCTTTATCTGACTGTGGTATTCTATTTCAATTTTTACCCTCCAGTTACAGTAGAGTTAACATGAAATAAGGAACTGACTTTTAGTGATTGATTAATTTATATATATATATATGTATATATATATATATATATATTATGTGTGTGTGTCTCTCTCTCTCTCTCTCTCTCTCTCTCTCTCTTCTCTCTTCTCTCTCTCTCTCTCTCTCTCTCTCTGTGTGTGTGTGTGTGTACTCTGAATTTGATAAAAAAATAAAAAGATGTATGTATATTTAATGACTGAATATGAAATGCGATAGAATATTTTCTTTAGTAGGTTACTACTTCTTCAGATCTGAATGATGAATATATATATATATATATATATATATATATATATATATATAAACTTAGTGAATATAAGAATTCTTACCCTCGGGAAGAGAAACTCAACACATTTCTCGCTTATTACAAAAATGTCTATGATAGAAAAGTGACGAACAAAGAAAATGGACGAAAATCCACGAAGTGATATCATGTGTAGCAGTAAAAGACGAAATTTCTCATCTAAATGGAAGAAAATCCTGTCGAAAAATAGATTTCCCCGAGGCTTATAAAGAAAAGGAATGAATATTCATATACATAACATAGGGAATAAGTTAAATTAAAACAAAAACTCGTTAAATCAGCACATGACTTATATAAAAAAGAAATAATAAATATAGCTATTAAGGCTTAGCTTAGATGTACCACAAGGCCAGAATGGTGCGCCTAGTGAAAATCGAACTCACTAACAATGGTTTGCGAATCTAGCTTGCTAATCATTACACCACGTGAGGTAAATATATATCTAAGAATGTGTGGCTGGTTGGTTGGTTGGTTGATTTTATGGCATGTCAACAAGTGACGGAATATTCAATGCCAAACCAGTTTTATTTTTGGAGAGGGTATTTTTTCAAAATAATTATTCCCACTTAATGATAATCGTTTGTGGTGTAATGTTTTTTTGCAGTAGGTAATGTATATGGTAAACCGTGTTGAAATCCTTGACGAGGCTGTTTTCATTTCATATAATGTTGGTGCTCTTGGACAAGTTATCAAGCCAATTGTTCTCCATCCATC
This sequence comes from Doryteuthis pealeii, assembly GCA_023376005.1. Classification (NCBI taxonomy): domain Eukaryota; kingdom Metazoa; phylum Mollusca; class Cephalopoda; order Myopsida; family Loliginidae; genus Doryteuthis; species Doryteuthis pealeii. Next base: position 6,664,735 of record CM042159.1, read on the forward strand.
TATGGGTAGATAGTAAGACAGACTGCGCTCTTTAAAATTGGTATGACAACCGGTCTATGAGAAGAAAACACTCTGGATGGAGGCGCGTGGTCAAATGGTTAGAGTCGTAGGAAATGGACTCGTCGACCCGAGTTCAATTCCTGGACGAAGCTGTTTGCATTTCACATGGCTCTAATACCCTTGGGAAAGGTATGAATCCAATTCTGGTTAATTCAAACTATTTAAACTGCGTTTAACAATGACCTTGTCTTATATCCTACCCGTGCGCAGGGGGTTTGGGTAAATACATGATAATAACACTGGTTTACAAAGAAATTGAGAAATTGAGGATTACTAAATATTTCAAAAAATTCCACTTTAATTGGTTCTAATTAGTCGTAATTTGCAATTAAGTCAAAAACTGACCCGTCTCTGCTTTACATTCTGCATAACTCTCTTTTTCTCTCTATATGCCAGTGAAGGGGAGGTGGCATTGGGATGAACAGAGAGACTTATAATAAGTCACCACACGTAATAATTTCACTGAAAAAGCAGCAGCAACAGAGAGAATACCCTTCCCTTCTTTCTCTCTTTTTGTTTTGTTTTAATAAAACAAAACAAAAGTTCTTTTTACGCTCAACTAAAATTGAATATCATGCTTTAAAATAGATTTTTTAAATTACTTTAATTATTAATTTTTTAAATTATAAAGTCAAAGGGTAAGCACATCAAATATTTATTAGTAAAACAATTTAGGAAGAGTCTATTTAGCTGATTTCGGTAAAATATAAAAACCTACTTGCTAGGCACTGTCAAATTTGCCACAAAATCCTTATTTTACAAAATACATTAACACCCCCTCCACACCCGATTGAAAGAAACTTACTAAAAATCAGTGAATAATCCGATTTTAATGAAATTTTCAATGTTGAGTTATCAATGAATGAATTTTATAATGCATCAGTTATTTTATTTCAAAACTTACTGATTTTTTTCAGGTCACTTAACACTGACCCCACTCCTTATTTTTTGGGTGCAAAATATCGGTGGGTTAAATAAAATTGAAACTAATTACAGTATAAATAAAAAGACAAAAACCTAAAGGTGTGAATTAGGTATACCCAAAATGGGCCTAAAACGTGTTTTTGACCAAATGAATTTAGCCCTCCCAACAGAAAATAATTTACCAAAAATCAGGGAATTATCAGATTTTAATGAAATTTTCAGTGTTTATTTATCAATAATTGAACTTTAAAATGCATTATTTATTTTATTTCAAAACTTTCTGATTTTTTTTCAGGTTTCTTAATTTTGACCCCCCTTATTTTGGGGGCGTAACATTTTTGCGAGTTGGTCATTTTCAGTACTAATTACAGTATAAATAAAGATATAAAAGACCGAAGTTACGAATAGAAAAACATTTACAAGGGCTTTTCTATGAGAAAATGTGTACCGAAAATCGGAAAATAAAATGTCAAAAAAAAAATAAATAAATACATTTTTGAAGATTTCTTTTTTACTCATTTCGATAATTATTTAATTGGCTTATAAAATTGCTTCTTATAAAAGAAAAAAAATATACATCGATATTTTTTCTGCTTAAAAAAGGAGGGCCTAAATTTTCAATCGAGTTTTTCTTCAAAACATTACTTTTTGTCCCTAAAATAAGGTTTGCATTAAATAGATATTTATTTCTAGAATCTAAAAGTATAACATTTTAGACAACATCAGACTTTTCATATTTATATATTAATTTTTCATAGCAAAAATACTTAATTATAGTTTTGAAATAAAATAACTCATGAATTATAAAATTCATTAATTGATAAATCAATACTGAAAATTTCATTAAAATCGGATAATTACCTGATTTTTGGTAATTTTTTTGCAATCGCGAAACAAATATCACCCTGTATGTGACCAAGAAAAAACAGAACCCACAAATTCTGTGATAAAACTTAATTTTAACTAGGGGGTTTAGGGTTACGGTTTAGGGTTGGGGTTAGGGTTGGGGTTTGTTTTTGGGGGTTTTTTGGGGTTTTTTTTCAAGTGATACCACTTCGTAGCTGGTGTTTTTTTTTGGGGGGGGGTTCAGCAGTCAGTGGTTAGCAGTTTTTGAGACAGGAGTCCAGGACGGAACTCCGCAAAGATTACCATTATTTGTATTATTCAGACGATTCACCTCATCTTCATTGTATTTCTTCTCGGACTCAGGATCCTTCTTGTAATCGGGAGCCATCACGGAACTTTGAACCTAACCCTTTATTCAGTCCATGGGGGTATCCTGTTCTCATTCCACTAACCATAGCTGGGGTACAGGTGTTAATCATTATTATATGTCACTGCTGGCCCTGACCAGGATTGAACCTGCAGTCTAGAGATAACTGTCATTTAGAACTGTCTTGACCTAACTCTTTTATCCACTAGGCTATGTGTCTAATTGGACAATCCAGTGTGAATTAGCAGGCATCTTGCTCGAAATTGACGGAAAAAATTGTTTTAAATGTATCAAAAATAAATTACATGCGTAATATTGTTTGGATTTTTTGCTGATGCTCATTATGTTACTATTTTTCGAATTAAACAAAAATTTGACCTTAAATAATCGGTTCAATGAATCTTAATTCGTTTTTAAAATGAAAATCAGACGATATTTTGGCAGATCCTACTCTTTTCCCTAATCCCAATCATCTAGCGAGAGCTTAATGGGTGACCCAACGGGTCCCTTTTTTTTAGTATATATATTTACCAAAATATATATTTACTAAAATCCTTCATATCCACCTCTTAAAATTAATCCCAACATCCTTAAAAAAATTATCCACTACGCCACAACTGAAGTCCCATTTTACGACCATCTAGGTAATTTATATCTACAACAAGACGGTATCTCGATGGGTTCTGTTTTGGTCAGACTTTTAGTAATTTCTCTATGGCACACCTTAAAAATAAAATATTTAATATTATAAAAAAAGCCCTCTATCTACGTTCGTTATGTTGATGATATTCTTGTCCTTGTCAACAACACAAATGAACTAACTGAACCCCAACAAGCATTCCAAAAAAACTCTGTCCTCAATTTCACATATGAACTAAACAATAATAATCAACTCCCGTTCCTTGATGTATTGATCGACACTAACAATAACACTTTTACAACATACCCATATAAAAAAGAACGTAACTGTTAACTCAACTACTTTAAATTTTAATAGCGAATGCCCTGAAAGGTACAAAAAAGCTATAATAAAAAAAACTAATATATCGCGCAAAGCTCATTTCTTCCTCAAAACCGATATTCTACTCCGAACTCAAAACATCAAACAGACGCTGGTCAATAACGGATTTCCTAATCCCGTCATTGACGAACAAATCAAACAGACCATCTAAAAAATAGACGCTAGTCACAAGGAAAAACATACAACAGCAAATACTTCTTCAAATAATATTTACTATCGCAACCAGATACACAGGAATTACAAACTTGATGAAATAGCTCTAAAAAATAATTCGGAATAATGTAACCACGCCTGATAATAAGGTAAAATTGATTATTTATTATACAAAATTCAAAACAACTAACCTCGTTGTCCGCAACAATTCCTCTCCCCAGACAAGTCGGCTTAATGAGACCAATGTACTATATAGATTTAAATGTCCCTGGGAGATTGCAGTCTCCCAGAAAATGAAAATACCTACATCGGTTTTACCTCAACGATATTGTCACGTCGTCTAACTCTCCATTTGACAGATAATTGCTCCATTTCACAACACCTAAAATTACATTCATAATTACCGAAATATTCTAACGGAAAATACACACATTAAGCACAAAGAAAAAAATGAACAAAAACTCCAAATACTAGAAGCTTTGTGCATGAAGCAATACAGGCCGTCCTTGGGCAAAGTTGATATCCAACGCAGTACGCACATTTTGAAATGCCTGTTGCACCTTTCACGTCAATTCTCCTCCTTCCAGCCTTCACATCCATTAATATAATTTAAGGGACTGGAACACATCACCGCAGATGGTGGCGCTACGTGGTGCCGAAAGTGCTCGGGACATGAACTTTAATGGACTAATCCACGGATTCCACCCAGGTATTAAAAGGTTGGCCGGAGGGCTTGAAAAGATCACAAATAAAATTGTTAAACAGGAGATGTGTCTTTTGTTTAATTCAACATGCATATATATATATATATATATATATATATATATATATGTGTGTGTGTGTGTGTGTGTGTGTGTGTGTGTGTGTATTTGGGCAGCATTCTTTCATTTATACATGTAGAATTAAACAAAAAACACATCTCCTGTTTAACAATTTTATTTTTGATCTTTTCGAGTTTTCTGGCCAACTTTTTAATATTTAGTTGGAATTCGTGGATTAGTCCACCAAAGTTCATGTCCCGAGTACTTTCGGCACTTCGAAGTGCCATCATCAGGGGTGATGTGTTCCAGTTTTTTAAAAATTATATCAATGTGGAGGCTGGAAGGAGAAGAATTGATGAGAAAGGTGTTATAGTCATTTTAAAATATGTGTACTGCATTGGAAATTAATTTTGTTTAAGGATGGTTTGTATTGCTTTAGAGTTTTTCTTTTTTTTTTTTTTCTTTGTGCAGAATGTGTTTATTTTCCGTTAGAATATTTCGGTAATTAGAGTGGGGTATGAATGTAATTTTAGGTGTTGTGAAATGGAGCTACTATCTGTTAAATGGAGGGTTAGACGACGTGACAGTGTGGTTGAGGTGAATGTTTAATTCTACATCTGATGAACTTTATCAAGATAACCCAAATAAAAAAGTAATAAAAAAAAGTTATAAAGATTCAGCTAATGAATTTATTAGCAAACCACCCAAAAAACGAAAACACCTGTTTAAAAGACTAATGTTAAAAATGAAATTCCTTTCCACTCCCACAAAAACAGGAAGAGGAGGTGAAATACTCATGTGTATGTATATATATACACATGCATGTAAAAATTCATTTTCACATTATCAATCAAAGCCTGAAGAAGATACCAGAAGATCTGAAACACGTGTTGCATATGTAAAACAAAAAGAATTTTTAAAAATTTTCTGAGAACAAAATACATTTTGCGGACCTTCCTTTTTTATAAAATATTGAATTTTCTCCCGTTGGAACCAGAACAAATATATATATATATATATATATATATATATATATATATATATATATATATATATACCTGCATATATGAATAGGGCTATGTAGCCTTGTTGGTGGCCAAAATTTCACACATCGACGGCGTTCAAAAATGTGTCGTTGATTCCATTATAGCCCGCTTCCATTACTTCACCCAGATGTTATTAAATGCAGAAAATGTGACGTTGTCTTCAATTGCTACACTCTTCTCCTGCAGAAAACACGCACCACCTTCACCTTCATGTTCAAATATATTCTTTAGTTCTCGAGCAAGGTATTTTTCTATCTTCTTGTTTTCTTTCATTTTCACTCTGTATTATTATTGTAATCAATTTACAGCCCCGCTTTCCTTTTCACGCTTTCTTTCATCAGAACTTTACGCAAGACCGAGGCTGAGAGAGTAACATAGGTATCAATTCATGATTATTTCCTAGTTGAGTAACATGATATTACAGGGTGACCCAGAAAAAACAGAACCCAATTATTTATTTTCCCATTAAACTAACCCTAAACCCCAACCCTAATCCTAACCCTAACCCTAAACCCTAACCATAACCCCCCTAATTGAGTAACATAATATTACATTGTGACCCAGAAAAAACAGAACCACAAATTTTGTAATAAAACTGTTAATTTTTATATTATTTTTTTAAAGTTTAAGCCCATCAACGGTTAGGGTAAGGGTTTGGGGTTAGAGTTGGGGTTTAGGGTTAGTTTAATGGGAAAATAAATAAATAATTTGGGTCCTGTTTTTCTGGGTCACTCATGTTACTCAACTAGGAAATAACCCAATTTATTATTGTATGTAACGTATTTGCATCTAATGGTGAAGTTCCAATTCTGTAGTTTTGTGGAGTGCAAAGAAACATCTTAATATATTTGGAGGTGGTGAAGTCGATGTTAAAACGTTTCGGTTTGTTATCAAATCTTCACCAGGAAATTAACATGAGTATAGTGCTGTCTAAACTGAGCTAGAATTTTCGAAATGAAATAAATTCAAACTCAGTTTAGACCATGATATATACATGAAGGTTTTATATCAAACCGAAACGTTTGAACGTCGACCTCCCTAACTACAATCGAATTCTTCTTTTGTAATACTTTGTTTTTCTTATTAATGTTCCTACATGCCCTCAAATATATTTCTAACTTTTTACCACACACACACACACACACACATATATATATATATATATATATATATTATATATATATATATATATATATGATAAAAAAGATGACTTACTGGGGAATAGAATATCGAGTTAATCACAAAATCGACCGTCGATAGAAATGTTAACTTAATTCCTCAATGTTATACGGGATATAAACGTGAGTAAAGCGGATTTGGTGAAACTTAATTTGGTTTTCTATCCATAACTTTCTAATATATATATATATATATATATATATATATATATATATATATATATATATATATATATATATAATTTAATATACCAAGCGTGTTGGTAGATCCTTGCGGAGAGAAAAAAACCAGCAGAAAGTTTGATTGTAAAAATATACTACCAAACATCAACCAGGAAGAGAAAAAAATTTGGAAAAAAAGAAAAGACCAAGATAATCGTACCAACAAAAAATAATCTATTGGTATAGTATTTGGCCAAAAGAAAAAACAATTTATATGTATATATATGTATATAAGATATATATATATTCATATAACCGCTAGGAGAAAGCTAATAAGTAAAAAGTGCTCGATACCTAAGTAGAGCCAAGTAATAAAGATAATCTAATGAGTCAGACGAACCTACTATTAGTTTCGCATAAAGCTCTTCAAGTCTGAAGAGCTTTATGCGAAACTAATAGTAGGTTCGTCTGACTCATTAGATTATCTATCTATCTATATATATATATATAATATATATATATATTGCACATTCAATTTAAAGGCCGTTGCAAATGAAACATAATGTGCAATATTTCAGGAATCATATACCCTTCAAATAGCGATGTAAATAGTATTATCACACACACACACACACACACACAATATATATATATATATATATATATATATATATTTGTGTGTGTGTGTGTGTGTGAAGAAAGGAATTGAATCCGACGGTATGTAGTATATGAGTTTATTGGCCGTGTGTAATAAAAAAAAAGTGGTGAGTTTATTGGCTGCAGTGTAATAAAAAAAAAAGAATATTTGACGTCATATTTCAAACCGTCCCCTTTTTTCAAACCTCAAAAAAAAATTTTAACAGACTGA
>CM042159.1:6677120-6682120 GCA_023376005.1 Doryteuthis pealeii
CACAGCTTACCTCACAATATTCTTATGCTATATACACCCAAAATTTGAGTAAGCAAGTTTAAAAATTGTTTTTTACTCTCGTCCTTTCTTTTACAGTAACAAGAAGTTAACTAAAAAGTTTACAAACAAATAAATACCTACGATTTTGTGGAAAATTGATGTGGATAATATTCAAAATAATTGTTTGATTATTACATGCACGCAACATTTTATTTGAGAGGGTCGGGGCTTAGTTTTCATTTCAAATTGTTTTATTTTTTTTTTACCCCTTTAATAAATATGAGGATTTGTCTTACATATTATACAAACCCTCTGACATTGAATTTTTAACTCCCACCCTCTCAGGCAATGTCTTTCAAAGATTAACTTTTACGACGCCCGGATGGTGTTTTCTGTTGCTAGTATATATAGTCTCCTTTGATTCTGAAGTCAACTGCAGAATAGCGAAAGCAGCAGCAGTCATGGCCAGACTGAGTAAGAGAGTCTGCCAGTCTCCCCAAGAAAACAAAGATGCGTGTCTACAAAGCGTGTGTCCTCAGTACACTCATCTACAGTAGCAAAGCGTGGACAACATAAACAAGCCACGAAAGGAAACTCAATAGTCTCCATCTCCGTTGTCTACGACGTATTCTACACATTCGTTAGCATGATAAAGTGCCCAACACAGTCGTGCTGGATTGCATCGACATGAACAGCATGTTCTCCTTTCTCTGTGAGAGGCACCTTCGTTGGCTTGGACATGTCAGTAGAAGCGGAAAATGGAAGCATCCCAAAAGATCTTTTGTATGGCGAATTAACAAAAGGCTCCCGATCGGTTGGTAGACCACGCCTACGATTTAAAGATGTCTGCAGGAGAGCTATGAGAATATGCCATATTGACACAAACACGTGGGAGGTAGATGCAAAAAATAAAGCGGCCTGGCGCCACAACGTTAAGCAAGGCACGGAGAGGAGTGAGGCAGAGAGGAGAGTAGCCTCGACAGAAAAGAGAGCCAGAAAGAGAGAGAAAAGCCAGCAGCCCCAGAAAGCATCACAGTTGTGTGCATTCAGTGCATCAAAGACTGTCACTCAAGAATTGGCCTGCAGAGTCACTTGCGCAGATGTAGATGAAATTCTTATTCTTTATTTTGGACACTACGCCATCGTCCTTAGTGGACGGAAAGGATCCAATAATATACATATATATATATATATGTGTGTGTGTGTGTGTATGTGTTTGTGTCTGTGTGTGTGTGTGTGTGTGTGTGTGTGTGTGTGTGTGTGTGTGCATGCCAATCCCCCCCGCACGAGTAAGGTGCGACTAATGGGCAATTTCTTAACTGGGGTTTAACGGGTTTTAATTTATAGTCTTCCTTGTCTTCCTTGCCCCAAGCTTGTTGCCTGACCAAAGTTAAAGCCCCAAGTTTTCCCTACTATTTAGAGATAGCTGGAGGAAGAAAAGCTGGATTCATATATTTCAAAAGAGAATTAGTGCTATGTGAAATGCAGATAGTCTCGTACTTGATTTAATCTCATCTCGCTGTGTCCATTTCCTATGACGGTAACCATTACATCACACGCCCTGACACACAAACTCTCTCTCTCTCTCTCTCTCTCTCTCTCTCTCTCTCTCGCTCTCTCACTCACTCACTCATTCACACACACACACACACACACACACACATTTGAACTATATATATATATATATATAATATATATATATATATATATACTAATCCTACCAGTAAACCCTCGCGTTAAGAAAAAAACGGCAACTAGTTTGCTAGTAAAAATATACTACCAAACTTCACTTGGGGAAAAAATGATTCTTGCCCTGATGAGCTACTAAACGAAGCTATTAGTAGGTATATCTGATTCAATAGGTTTAAATTTTTATATATATATATATGTGTGTGTGTGTGTGTGTGTGTGTAATGTATGTAATTTATATATATATATATATGTGTGTGTGTGTGTGTGTGTGTGTGCGTGTGTGTGCGTGCGTGTGTGTGTGGGTGGGGGGTTGAGTGTGTGAATAATTATTTCAAACATGAAACAGCTGGTTTTGACTGTTGAAAAGCAAATTTGATTATGGATTACATTGTATATTGATTTTAAGATTAAATGTATAGGAGATATAGATTGATTATCTATACAAAATAATACATACACAGGTTCCTGAATAAGGGGTGTATCAGCCAACAAGGGTCATTTGCAAAGGCAAAGTTCATCTATTTGGTTGATTATTATTTAGTAACCCAGTATTATTAAAACATTATAAACTTTATTTGTATAAAATATATATGTTTCGGCGTTTCACGCCACTTCAGTGTGGCTAGTGTTGTACCGGCCTTTCCTACAGTGGAGAATAGCACCGGTTCTCACTATAAATAGTGAGACACCGAGTGGAAAGGTACTACTGTTCCCGTTAACGACAAGCTAGTCGTACATGTACCATGATTGTAAATACACTTGTCTTATTTTACCCTATCTCGACTTGACTTCTTTTTACTGTTGGGACTAACATCACAACAGCTAGACACAACTATCTTTGGCTAGGATCGAAGTAAGACTGACCGTATGGTAGCCCGACATCTTATCCCCTCGTCCACTGACAGCTGTTGCGGAGACTGGTGTCTTTAAACTATTGATTACATAGGTTTGTTTATATATTTTACGGTCACAGAGAGATCAGATTTCCGGAGAAACCATATATATGGGGTTGGCATTTAAACTTTATATATGTATATATATATACATATATATAGTCATCCACAGACACCGTGTTTCGACGTATCACGTCTCTTCAGTGTGGCTAGACCTTTGCAAGCTCCCTCCAGCCGGGTTCATCATCAGTCAGGCTCCTTAACCACTTGGCTACCGTTTCCTACAAACTGGGAGGGGGGTTAACTAATAAATACACACATCTGTATATACGTAAAGGCCGCCAGAGAGTGCTCCATCTCTTTTATAGGAGAGCGTTACCTTTTTAAGCGTAGTTGGCGTTTGTCAGCGAAATTCCCTCCAATGTGGTCAACCCACTAGTAGAAGCAGGTCGTGCTAGTAGCAAGTATATCCATGACCCTCTCCCTCCAACCGGCCCTATTTGGGAAGTCCTCCATGCAGCATCCCAAATCGGCACAGAGCTGGCTAATCTGTGTTTATGATGGTCGACACATGCTGGTGTGCCCATGTGTACGTGTCCAGAGGGGAACATTATTCATGAGTTCTCCTCTTGCTTCTCTAGCTTATTTTTTTCATCTTCCTCTGATGGTGCAATACCAAAGTTATCCTTATGCCTTAAACCATCTTTGTGGAAGAACAGTAGAGGTACTATTTAACCCATAGCTGGGGGAGGGTAGGAAGTTCATAGCTTTCCCAAAAGTGAACGTAATAGCGTGAATATAGTTCGAACTCGCTTATTAAGTTGTAGCTATCCGGCTCGGTAGCCACAACTCCCTCCAAAATAATAGGTGACGTATTAGACACGTTTATATTTAGCTGTGGAAGAAGAGTAGTAGTAATATTCAACCCATAGCTGATGAGATGTCGGTGTTCATACAGCAATAGGTTTCAGTCGGTTTGAACCGGTTAAAAGAATCTGTTCATGTAATTTTAGTAGTTCTGAGAACGGATTGTTAGTTGAAATCAGGATTTGTCAACCCCTTTTTACCCGTGGATCTGCTACGGGACTATAGCAATAAGTTATTATCTGTGTGTTGCTGTTTTCAAGACGAGTCCAAGTGTAGCTCGCATCTAGCATTTTCTCTAAGCGCTTCTTCAGGTTTAAAGTGGTTTAGTCCTACACACACACACACACACACACACACACACATGCACGCACACACACACAAACACACACACACATATTACTACGGTGTATATAGAATAAACCTACTCGAGATTCACCATAAGGATCTTCCGGGTTAATTCTAATGAATTAATCACTATCTTGATTTATTCATTGGAATTAACCCTGAAGATCCGTATGATGAAAGTCGAGTAGGTTATTTATATATTCACCGTAATAACAAATCCGCTATACTAACGTATTGAGCACTTTATATTCGTTATAACACTGACTTATTCGGTTGATACTTGTATCGACCATTAATATTGCGATTAACTCAATATTCTATTCTCTGGTAAGTCATTTCCATTATCATATATATATATATATATATATATATATATATATATATATATATATATATATAAAGTTTTGTAGAAAAAACAAGTTAAAAATTTTCCTTTCATATATATATATATATATATATATATATATATATGACTTTCAAAGAAAGAAAAAAAATTAACAAACCGTATTTCTGTAATAAATTTATTTCGACCAAAAACTCAAAAGGCTTTTAAAAAATTATGTTTGGACCTACAGCAGCATACAGTATGGTTATACAGTGAGATTTTGAGGATCACAGGTTGAATCATCCCTTACTACCAGTCATTTCGATACCTTACATTTATATATATATATATATATATATATATATATATATATATATATATATATATATATGTAAACAAGGTTTGTTTAGAATGGCATTTTGCCGATAATTTTTGGGAGAATAAGTGCTTAATTGGAGTCGGACCTAATTTTGAAAATTAATTAATTAATAATGAATTAGGCGGGAATACCTATTTTTCTCGATTTGTTTAGCCATACATTTAATAGGTACTCCCGCCTAATTCATTATTAATTAATTAATTTTCAAAATTAGGTCCGACTCCAATTAAGCACTTATATATATATATATATATATATATATATATATATATATGAGCCTGTTTAGTATTCCATTAGGTAACCACCTAAGCAACAGCAGGTACAGTAAGTCAACCCGAGAACATTGTTTATCAAATTGAATTGATTCGGCATTAGATAGTGTGTGTGTGTGTGTGTGTGTGTGTGTGTGTGTGTGTAATAACGTTCTGTTCTAGAAACAGCTGTTATTATTTGTTTCAAACAATCATTGATTATAAGGTGTATACGTTGCTATTTTTAT
>CM042159.1:6687120-6689620 GCA_023376005.1 Doryteuthis pealeii
CCGCTCACAGCGGCTCCTCAGCCACTACTATCAATGTAAAAAAACTGACGAATTATACTTGAGCAGAAGGACTTAGATTACAATAATAATCGGACTTTGTTTGAATAGAATTAGTTCTGAGGTGAACAGATAGTGAACTTTAAAATATCCCATTATACAGATAAAAATACCAAGGAAATTAGGTGCAGCCGTTGAGGAAACTTGGTAGGTAAAGAGTTAAATACCATTATTTTATTCCATACAATGATTTTATAATTTCATTAAATACTATAATTAATCATAATAAATACCTTTTAAAATTCAAATAAATAACATTTTTTTTAAATCAACCGTTAACAGTCCCCTTTTCCCCACCCTGTAGCCACGATTCGAGTTTTGAACAATTTTCGTTAAAAGATTCCCACCCAGACCCCTACAGTATAAAAAAAGACGATAGTTTTATTTCTAAAATCCTTTTAAGCAAGCAATCATAGGAAGGTAAATCATTACTTTATTTTACTTATATATCTTATACAATGATTATTGTATTTTTATTTATCTATTTTTCTTTTAAGTTTATTTTATATTTAATCCATCGGTAAATGTTCATGTAATTTGAGTTTTCACAATATTTTCCAATTCATATGTGTGGCCGTTTATATATCTTAAAATAATAGAAATAAGATTTGAAAATTGATTACCGTCCTGTCGGCTGGGGCGTTAGAATGCACCGACTGCACCTCTGCAGAGGGGTAAGACTCCCCCAATGGGGCCAGCTGTTGGCCGTGGGTGGCGACCCGTGATGCTTAAGGATAGAGCCCAGGTGGATGAGCAGTTCATGTCATACAATACTCCACTTTGGCCCTATCTTGGGCGGAGAGGCCCCCTCCGATCAATCGGCTGGTCACGTCAAGCCCTAGCACCTATATGATTTTCCCAACTCTATTGCCCTTATGGCAAGCCCCAACCCCTCTTTATCATATGGGTGCTAGAAGGCGTTCCTGGGAATGACGTTAAACTCTATCTGATGGTGAGGTTCCAGTTTTGGAGGTTTGGGGAATGTGGAGCACCCCTTCATCACCATTGCTCCCTGGTCCACTCTGACCCGGAGTGGTAGTACCTGTTAGGGTCCCATCTATGGTTAAATAGAAAAACATGAGTTGATAAACAAAATTGTATTATCCATTAAGAATTGATTTATTTCAAAACTTTATCGGCATTAAATGACCCACTGAGGTTGATATGCCGTAAAACAAAACAAACCAAACCAAACTAAAAATTGATTAAATACCATAATTTTATTGACTTCTTTGATTAACCATATTAAATACAATTATTTTATCAAATACTGTAATTTTATTAAATACTATGATTTTCTTTTCAGATAAACTTAAAAGAACGACCCACACTGATCACCCAAAAAGAAGAACGCAGCACTGACTTTGTGAAGGTCGTTCTACATTGCCCATTATACTCCATGTAAAAAGTGACCTCCTCAGGCATGCAACCCTTGGCAAAGAATTTGGATAGATACATACATTAATTTAGTTTAATATTGGGAATATCTTTTTGACAATGGACTCGCCCAGATCTCGCAAAGAATTCGCTTTCGTCGATCACAGTGCCGTTTACTTCGAGAATGAAAGATTAGCCGATAAAATGCGCCAACAGGTTGAGACACTAACAAAGGATAAGCACCGGCTTTTTCTCAGCCGACAAGCCGAGATTGCTGGTGTCGTGGGATATTTTGACAAGCTTCAAGCATTTAGACAAGCCGTTACCAACACAGCCGCTTTTCGTCTCACGGCCATTTTAAACACCGTTTCAACGACTACTAACAATGATCGATCAACTGAACACGTACCACACCAAGAAACTAATAAAACGAACCCTTGGCCTGAAGACAGTCCAGAAAGAGACAAAAAGACAGGCGAGTTCCGGCAATCGCTCATCAAAATAAGTTCCTGCCCTGAAACCTCTGAAAATATATGTAACTCGGTCCAAAACGAACCGATTAATGGTAAGATGAAAAATCAAATTAAAAACCGTCACGTACGAACAGCCTGGGATATGAACAGTCAGACGGACCAGCTCAACCGGATGTCAACATTTGACCAGACACGCCCCACCTCTGTGCGAGAAAGACGTCAAAGATCTCTCGTTAGGGGAAATTCTATTTTAGATCGGCAAGCATCAGCACCTTTATACAAAACTCCGTCACAATACGGCTCGCCGACGCGGGTCGATAGTCGGGGTTTAAATAAAAGGCCATCGTCCTGCAAAGAACAATGGGCTGGTCTCACTGAAGGGTCAACACAAAAGAGAAATTCCTCAACGGTGACTAACTGGTGCAATTTCCGGCCAACCCAGACGAGACGGGTTTGCACGCCAAAATGTATCGAGGTGTTAACTCTTCGCCGTCTGCGAGAAATATATATCCTGGAAGAACCGGAAGTCGGAATTTCCGGACATAGGCGAGCCAATTTAACACAGCATCTATTATCGGAGAACAAAAAGCGAA
>CM042159.1:6694620-6714620 GCA_023376005.1 Doryteuthis pealeii
AGGCTGGAAGGAGAAGAATTGATGAGAAAGGTGTTATAGGCATTTTAGAATGTGTGTACTGCATTGGAAATTAATTTTGTTTAAGGATGGTTTGTATTGTTTTATGTATAGAGCTTCTAGTATTTGGAGTTTTTTTTTTTGTTTTTTTTTTTTGTGCAGAATGTGTGTATTTTCCGTTAGAATATTTCGGTAAGTAGAGTGGGGGCATGAATGTAATTTTAGGTGTTGTGAAATAGAGCTATTGTCTGTTAAATGGAGGGTTATTAAAAAAAAATTTGGAGGGTTTAAAAAAAAACTAAAAAAAACTGGAATACATCACCCCTGATGATGGCACTTCGAAGTGCCGAAAGTACTCGGGAACTGAACTTTGGTGGACTTATCCACCAATTCCACCCAAACATTAAAAAGTTGGCCAGAAAATTAGAAAAGATCAAAAATAAAATTGTTAAACAGGAGATGTGCCTTTTGTTTAATTCTACATGTATAAATGAAAGAATGCTGCCCAAATACACATATATACATATATATATATACATATATATATACATATTTATAAAGATAAAATGGGCACGGGAACGTAACATCTTATACAATGAACACATGTGTGATCGGCTGCAATTAATCGGTACCTCGATTAATTCAGTAGATTTAACCCTGAAGATCCTTATGCTGAAACCCGAGTAGGTTTCTATTGTATCCATTTTTTAATACATACATACATATATATATATATATATATATATATATATATATATATATATATAGTAGCAAGATTTTTATGAGGGCAACCAATATAATACTTTAACTTGGAGAATAACACTGTTTATTTAGAAATATCAATATTAACAGGGATACTTATTACAACTGGGACCCAATATTTCACGCATCGTCTTGTTGTTTGTGGAATATCTTCCGTAGTTTGAAATACGTTAAACAACTAAAAGAAGAAAAAAAGACCCATTCAATACAGGTGCAATTTACTTCATATCAACAGAGAAGGGTGTGTTTGTCGCCATCCAATTAGACAACCGTCTTTATAGACCGAAATAAACATCTCTTATGAGGATAAAAAACATCAACAAAGTGATATAACTATCTTTATTTCATCCCGATATGACAAAAACCAAAATAACTGCAAGTAATAGACGTAAGTCTCCAGACTTTCGTAAAAAGAAATATTGTCATTATCACGAAGGAATAGTTTTGCGAATTAATTTCAATGACGTCTGCAGGTCAGTTTTGTAGATTAATAGTAAGGTGATATTCCGGTGAGAGGATCTCAGTATCAAGTACAACCTATGCATTTACCAACTTCTCCGCAGAATAGAACGTGACACAAGGTCAATTTCTTTGGTGGTGTTTAACAGGTTTTGTTGGATTAGGGGCCGGGTTAGCTCAGTCGGTAGAGCGTTCGGCTAGAAACCACAAGGTTCCTAGTTCGATACCGGTCCCCGCCAACTCAGCGTATGAGTAGCACAGGGATCTGTGCGGTAAAGTAAGGAGCTAATGGTAGGTGTGGTGCTCCACCTCAGATGCTAAAAAACAATCTCCTTGGTCTAGCGCTATTGAAAAGGGGATAGACTCCCTCGCTGACTGGCTGTTACCGACTTTAGGCCGCCCCGTTGACTTTACTTTTTACTTTATATATATTTACCAATCCATCCGCACGAGCAGGATGTGACACAAGGTCAATTTCTTAAGCGGAGTTCAACAGGTTTGAATTCAGAGTTTTCCTTCTCCTAGACCGGTTGCCTAACTAAGGTTTAAGAGCCCAGTCAGCCCTACTATTTACCCATAGCTAGAGGAAGAGTAGAAATCAAGAGACTTTTTAAAGTTATTTTTCAGGTCAGCTACCTTGACTAAACATCGGCTAATTGATGCTGACTTTGGACACATGTTTAACGTTCCATTTCATATTTGTCTCAGAGAATTCACGTTCAACTAAGTAATTATGGATCATTACAAGTAGCGGCCGGATTAGCTCAGTCGGTAGAGCATTCGGCTAAAATCACAAGCTTCCTGGTTCGATACCGACCTTCGCCAACTCAGCGTATGAGTAGCACAGGGATCTGTGCGGTAATGTAAGGAACAGATGGTAGGTGTACGCATATCCACATATAATCATACATATATATATATATATATATATATATATATATATATATATATATAAAGCAATCTACAGACGCGCGTTTCGGGGGTTACCCCTCATCAGTGCAGCTAGACTTATTTTTCAGCAGCTACCTCTGGTCGGGTTCGAGACCCGAACGAACTTTCGCTCGTCAAGTCTCTTACCGATGGGTCCACAAGCAGCTGCCAAGGATAGAAGGTAGAATAATCGCTATATTTCCTAAACCGGAAATAAACTCACCAGAGGTCTCTAACTTGTAAACAAGTGAGACTATATATATATATATATATATATATATATATATATACATACATTCGTGTATACATATACATACGCATACACATATGTACATATATATAAATATACAAAATATATACATGCATGCATAGACGTATCATGTTATACTGTTGTGACCGTATATATGCGTATATATGGATTATATGTATTTATATATTATTTTAATATTCTTATTTTTCTAACAGCAATATTCCATATGAAATATGTCATATCATTATTAACTTTTCGTTCTCCGCTTATTCACGTTAATGCATGCGTCATTATATGATCTTCACCTTCCATTTTTGCACATGCATTGATTACGTCATTGGCTTTTGTAAACAAATGCGCATACAAAAACTTAACGGTTAATAACATCATATTCACACAATCACTATACACTTAACATCTTTCATTTTGTCCCTAACATAAACATTACTTAACAGTGTCCTGAAGATGGTACAATATACCGAAATACTTAAGTATTGACACTAAATATTGTTTCCTGATCATAACATCTGTGTTTGTTATATTTTTAAGATAGTTTCTTCTCATATTGTCGGATTAATTTCCTCACCGTATTTCCATATATAATATATATATATATATATATATATATATATATATATATATATATATATATATATATATATATATATAATGATTTATCATTAACTATATATATATATATATATATATATATATATATATATATATTTAATTTGTTGAGTTTTTAAAAATAAATGTTTATTATAAACAGCTACCCAGGTTGTCTTGCTAGGGCGCAATCATCAGACTGTCAAATTAGATCCCATGGTGTTTATTGAAGATCTTTTCTTAATGTCACATTCTGGACCGCAAATAAAGTCGGTTGCTTTCGTGGACGCTAATGCGCTTCGGATTTTGGTAGCTATCTATAATAAACATTTATTTTTAAAAACTCAACAAATTAAATAAATATTAGCTCTCACAATTTGTGATTGAGCACTGTTTTTTCTTTGTTTCATCACAAAAAAAATTGTTTATATATATATATATATATATATATATGAGGAAAAAATGAGTAAAGAAAAGAAATGTAGATGGATAAAATGAATTTAATTGATATCACATTAATCGATATCACTTACACATGTGTTTCGGTCAGTTTATGTGTGTGAAAATATTTCGCACACATAGAAGAATCGACCTTCATCAGAGTGAACATTTATTTTGAATGAAAAAAATCGTTGGGAAAAAAAAACAACAGAGATTTTTGGAAATATTCGAAAATCGAATTTTTTTTTTAATTTGGAACGCTGAAAATAGAGCGTTAAGGTAGACCGTTATGATTTGGATATTTGGTTGTTTTTTTCTAGGGGTTATGGTACAAAATAGTTTTTTATTACAAAAAATAAATAAATAAATAAAAATAAAGTGTTATTATTTATCAATAACATGTTGAACATTTTTCTCGGAGCTTAGGTTATGTTTTGAAAAAATCGGTGAAATGTTAAAAATTATATATATAAATTAAATCTACTTTTATATATAAAATATATATATAAATTAAATCTACTTTTACTTATTTCAACCAATACTATTTTTTTTAAAATCATGTGACAACAAGCCTTATCATTAACCTATCAATAATTTTTCTCTATATATCTACTTTATCCACTAATGTCATTTACCTTTTTCTACTTCATTCTCTTGAATTAACCACAATAAACTCTTATTATCATAAATTATCCCATCCTACATCTATTTTACTATTTTTAAAATCTAGATTTTCACGCAAACTCTTCCTAACACTTAGTTACCTTAAATTACCATACCACAAATATTTCATTTAAAATTTTTTAGATCTTCAATCAAACTTTCCCTACTTTTATTTACTATAAATTACCACATCACAAATATTTTATAACTTATTAATTAATTCCACACTTATTATATAACGCAACATTAGTATTATAACTAATTCTTCTTTACATAATCTGTTAAATAAAAATATATACACCACTTAAACTGAACCATCGTACGATAACATCTTAATAAATTAAACAACTTATACAAAATTATCTACCATCAATATGTGGTCCCTTTTTTAATCGACTACTGTTTCACCGATTTTTTTTCAAAACATAAACTAAGCTCCGAGAAAAATTGTTGTACCGGCCGTTCCTACAGTGGAGAACATGCACCGGTTCTCACTATAATAGTGAGACACCGAGTGGAAAGGGAGCACTGTTCCGTTAACGACAAGCTAGTCGTACATGTACCATTGATTGTAATACACTTGTCTTATTTTACCCATCTCGACTTGACTTCTTTTTACTGTTGGGACTAACATCACAACAAATGTTCAACATTATTGATAAATAATAACACTTTATTTTTATTTTATTTATTTATTTTTTGTAATAAAAAACTATTTTGTACCATAACAAATCTCTGTTGTTTTTTTTCCCAACGAATTTTTTCATTCAAAATAAATGTTCACTCTGATGAAGGTCGATTCTTCTATGTGTGCGAAATATTTTCACACACATAAACTGACCGAAACACATGTGTAAGTGATATCGATTAATGTGATATCAATTAAATTCATTTTATCCATCTACATTTCTTTTCTTTACTCATTTTTTCCTCATATTGTCGGATTCAATTCCTTTTCCATTTTCACACACACACACACACACACACACACACACATATATATATATATATATATATATATATATATAAGTGATTTATTTTTAACTTCTGTGAATCAGTACTCAATAAAAAACATCTTCTTCAATATAAACGTACATATCTACAGAGTCAATTGTGAATCTGACAACTTTGCCATTGCTACCTGTCCTAAATTCACGTTTATAAATTGGTCGATTGGACTCATTACATACCATCCGGCCGTTTTTCGCGTCCAGGTTGCTATTTCTTCGAGGCGTACATTTTCGAAGAATCCATACAAACAAGCCGGGCATTGTTGACGTGAGAAAATATTATTGACAAATGATGTTTAGTCGTTTTGCTCTGATCGAAAACCATTTCTGTTTTGAGTGGCAGCGTGAAGAGGCAAAAAGCAATCGAGTGAAGTGATACAGTGCGAAACAGACCGATCAATAGTCTCTCCACTCAATTCTCCATTGCTTCTCTATCATCAGTTTTTTTTTATTATTGAAAACAGCGTAAATCATAAGGAATCGATTGTTCAGATAAGCGGACAGTAAAAGTTAATAGGACAAAAAATAGAAGGAAAATCGATCGCCTCAGGGACAATAACTGCTTCGAGTATTGCAAAATAATAATAATAATAATAATAATAATAATAATAAGGAAAAAATTGCAAAAAATTTAATTTTGACCATGCAACAAAATGCTATATGCATAAACCAGAATCTGTTCTTGAGAACGAAACACATAAAATTCTCTGGGACTTTGAAATAAAAACGGATCACCTTATCCCAGCAAGAAGACCAGACCTAGTGTTGATAAACAAAAACGAAAGAGCTTGTCAATTGGTGGATTTTGCAGTGCCAGCAGATCACAGGGTGAAGCTAGAGGAAAATGAAAAAATGGACAAATATCTGGATCTTGTCAGAGAACTGAAAAGGTTATGGAATATGAAAGTGAAAGTGGATACCAATTGTAGTTGGTGCACTTGGAACAGTCCCAAAAGGATTAGAAAAGGGTTTGGAAAGTTTGGAAATCAGAGGAAGGATTGAAACCATTCAGAACACTGCACTGCTGCAATCTGCCAGAATACTCAGAAGAGTCATGGAGACCTGAGGAGACTTGCTGTCACTCAGACTCCAGTGAAAGACCATTAGCTAATGCTGATGTGAAAACTCATAAGGAAAATAAAAAGATGGAAAAATACCTGGACCTTGCCAGAGAATTGAAAAAGCTGTGGAACATAAGTGAAAGTGATACCAATTGTAGTTGGTGCACTCGGAACGGTCCTAATAAAATTGGAAAAAAGACTGGAGGATCTGGAAATTAGAGGAAGAATTGAGACCATCCAGACTACTGCACTGCTGCAATCGGCTAGAATACTCAGAATAGTTCTGGAGACCTGAGGAGACTTATTGTCCCTCAGCCTCCAGTGAAATACAGCAAGCTAACGCTATCTTGACCAAATCCTGGAAGAAGCACCTACAACAATGACTGGGGATCTGGAAATCAGAGTAAGAATTAAGACCATCCAGACTACTGCACTGCTGCAATCGCTAGAATACTCAGAATAGTTCTGGAGACCTTAGGAGACTTATTGTCCCTCAGCCTCAGTGAAATACAGCAAGCTAATGCTATCTTGACCAAATCTGGAAGAAGCAACCTACAACAATGACTGGAGGATCTGGAAATCAGAGGAAGAATTAAGACCATCCAGACTACTGCACTGCTGCAATCGGCTAGAATACTCAGAATAGTTCTGGAGACCTTAGGAGACTTATTGTCCCTCAGCCTCAGTGAAATACAGCAAGCTAATGCTATCTTGACCAAATCCTGGAAGAAGCAACCTGATCTGGAAATCAGAGGAAGAATTAAGACCATCCAGACTACTGCACTCCTGCAATCGGCTAGAATACTCAGAATAGTTCTGGAGACCTTAGGAGACTTATTGTCCCTCAGCCTCCAGTGAAATACAGCAAGCTAATGCTATCTTGACAAATCCTGGAAGAAGCAACCTACAACAATGACTGGAGGATCTGGAAATCAGAGGAAGAATTAAGACCATCCAGACTACTGCACTGCTGCAATCGGCTAGAATACTCAGAATAGTTTTGGAGACCTGAGGAGACTTATTGTCCCTCAGCCTCCAGTGAAATACAGCAAGCTAATGCTATCTTGACCAAATCCTGGAAGAAGCAACCTACAAAAAAAAACACAACTGTACGACTACGTATCTCTTATTATACAAGATAACCGAGTAAAACGAACAAGAGGTGCTGGTCACTATTAGAGCAGCAAGAACAAACTCATAAGCGATGTTATCCTACACATTGATAAACCAGTAGAGAGACTTCAGTGAAATACCATCAGCTAACGATGATGTAGAAAATCTCAAAAGGAGTGAAAATGATAATGATCATACAACAAAATGGTATATGCATAAATCAGAATCTGTTCTTGTGAATGAAACACATAAAATTCTCTGGGACTCTGAGATAAAGAGGGATCGCTTTATCCCAGCTAGAAGACTAGACAAACAAAATAAAAGCGAACTTCTCAACTTGTAGATTTTTAGTTCCAGCAGATCACAACGTGAAGATGAAAGAAAAATAAAAGATAGACACATATATGGGCTTTGTTAAGAAATTGAAGAAACTGTGGTATATGAGGGTGTAATCAATTGTAATTGGTGCACTTGGAACGTTTGTCAAAATTTTACAAAACAGACTAGAGGAAATGGAAATTAGAGGAAGAATTGAGAACATCCAGACAATAGCATTGTTAAGATCAGCAATAATACTAAGAAGAGACATGGAAAACTGATGAAACTTGTCACTCAGACTTCAAAAAGAGTGATAATAATAATAATAATAATAATAATAATAATAAACTCAAAAGGAGTGATAATGATGATGATAATAATAATAATAATAATAATAATAATAATAAACTCAAAAGGAGTGATAATGATGATAATAATAATAATAATAATAATAATAATAACAATAACAATTATAATAATAATAAACTCAAAAGGAATAATAATAATAATAATAATAATAATAATAATAATAATAATAATAATAATAATAATAATAAAGACCATCAGCTAATGCTGATGTGAAAACTCAAAAAGAGCAAATTATAATAATAATAATAATAATAATAATAATAATAATAATAATAATAATAATAATAATAATCCAAGCTCTGCAGCAGAAATCTCGTCATGGGAATAAACACCTGAGCAGTGCCTCTTGCAAGGAAAGAAAACTTTTAGAAACCAAGCTCTGCAGCAGAAACCTTGTCAAGGCAACATGGGTTGTTCCCCTTGTAACATACTATATCAAAGCAAAAATAGATAAGACGGAACAAAATAGCAAAAGTGTAAAATGTGTGGAAATAAAGACGAATCGAATAATCATATAGTGAGCGAATGCAACAAACTAACACAAATAGAGTATAAGACTAGACATGATTGGGTGAGAAAAGTGATCCACTGGGAATTGTGCAAGAAATAAAATTTTCATTATGCAACTAAATGGTATAGGCACAAACCGGAGTCTGTCCTCAAGAATGAGACGCATAACATTTTCTGGAACTTTGACATATAGACGGATCCTCTATGCCAGGCCAGACAACCAGACTCGATGTTTATTAACAAGAAGTGAATTAGTTATTTGATGGATTTTCCCATCCCGGCAGATCACAGATTGAAAATGAAAGAAAACGAAAAGATCGACAAATACATGGATCTGACCAAAAAATGAATAAACTGTGGAACATGAATGAAAATGTTGAACCGATTGTAATTGATCCCCTTTGGAAAGGTCCACGAGGGTTTGGAAAAATATTGGAGAATTGGAAATCAGAGAAAGAATTGAACCCACCCAGACAACAGCATTGTTAAGATCGGATAGAATATTTAGAGGAGCCTATGGCACTTTAGGAGACCGTGTTGTCTTAGACTCCAGTGAAAGTTCAGCAGCTGATGCCGGTGTGAAAAACTCATATAGCGTAAAATAAATATGCAATTACCTTAAGAAAGCAATAAATTTTCTAGATAATTCAATCTAATACTGAAAGAAATAAACACAAAAGATAATGCAATTGAAGCAACAAAAATATAAAGAAAGAATCATAATCACAAGATGTAGTTAAATTTTTCAAAAGTCTGGCAACAAAGAATACGTCAAAGATAAGTACAAATCTATTAATAATGGAGATTCGCTTCCGGTTTTAGTCTGTAACAAAAACTGCGTCACTGCTTACGTCACACTACGTAAAACGTCATAACATAGAATAAATACACTCAAAATTTGAGCATACAATGTTAGACAGTCCTCATTGGTTTTTTAAACAAATTTTAATAAACACATACCTAGTATTATCTATCTATATATAGTTTGTTTTATTTTAATATATATTTAAAGTTATCAGAACTAATTTCCATTTCAATTTTTTTATTTTTTACTTCTTTAATAAATTTATTTCATTTTTTACTCCTTTAATAAATTTGATGATTTTACTTTACTTATGATACAAACTCTCTGATATTAAATTTTCAACTCCCATCCCCTCAGGCAATATTTATTTTACGTCGCCCAGAGGGCATTTTTTTATTTTGCTAGTTATTAATAATGTCGATATTGATATAAAAGAAATAAACTAATCGATGGCTGAAAATTGTCTGACTGAAGTAATTCAATTTTTTTTAATGGGGCCGGTTTAGCTCAGTCGGTAGAGTACCCGCCTCGGAATCGCAAGGTTCTGAGTTCGATATCGGTCTCCGCCAACTCAGCGTACGAGTAGCACAGATTGTGTAATCTAATCTGTGCGGTAACGTAGAGAGCTGACGCTGTATGGTGCTCTACCTCAGCAAAAATACACCATCTGTCTAACGCTAGCGAAAAGGGGATATACTCTCTCGTTGTCCGGCGGATACCGACAATAGGCCACTCCGACAACTTTACTTTACAACTTTTAATTGTATTGTGATGTGCATCAATGTTATTTCATTTTTTTATTTTTTTTATTTATTAGTGAAATAGATTACTGATTAGGAGTCAGCATATTGAAATAGTGCCACTCCAAGTGGAGTTTAACAGGTTTGAATTCAGAGTTTCCTTCTCCTAGACTGGTTGCCTAACCAAAGTTAAAGAGCCCACTCTACGCTACTATTTACCCATAAATGAAGGGAGAGTAGTTAGATTCATACCTTTCCCAAGGGTATTAGCGCTACGTGAACTGTAGCCTCGTCCAGGATTTGAACTCGGATCAACGAGTCCATTTTCTACGACTCTACCCATTAAACCACACACCTCTATTCATTCATTTTCGATTAAATGTTTTTTTTTTTTTCATTTTTTAATCTTTTTAAATATTCAATATGAATATTGATGAAATAAATAAAAATGTGTTCTTTATAATTCAACATGTGAATCTTTTTCCATTGTAATACTGACAATTTAAATGAATAAACTATGAAATTAATGAAAACATTTGTATTATTACATTAATTTATAATCAACTTTTAAAATTGTCGCCCCTTTTTTTAATTTACAAGAAGTTAACTAAAAAGTTTACAAATAATAAATACTAACGATTTTGTGTAAAAAGAAACAATAAAATATGAGGCAAACATTATAAAATACGGAATGAACCCAATGTGAAGACTGTGCGAACAAAAACAACAGCAGATGCAACCTATGGAAAATCAGAAAAACAATAAAAACGAAATAAGATTTTTGGATGTTTGTTTATTTTAGAAGCATTGTTGAATAAAGTATATATTAATATTTATATTTTTGCTTCCTTCGCCAAAGAGTATAAGGCTCCGGGTTTGTTATTGTTCACTCAGCGCCCCCTTGCCTCCTATGGTAGAGACGTCTCAGTATCATTGACAGGTTAATTTCGCAGGAATTTCTCCGTGCTGTACCGTGGCCGAAGCAGTTGGTTTCTGACTATCCTGCTGAAGTCCCGGTTTCGATTTCTGTCGAAGGGAAATCGTTAGTATATATCACTGATGAGACTTAATAAAGTTGAAACAGTCTGTACGATATTCTACACACCGAGTAATTCTTTACGAAATTCACTTGTCATTATTATCTTCTATAATCATCGAATTTATGCGATATGCGCATTGTAATTGCCTTCAAGCAAAAATATAAATATTAAAATTTAAAAAATTAAAAAAAGAGAAGAAAAACCAATCTACGGATACTTTATGCTACAAATTGGAGAGATTGCACATGAAAAGACATGCATAAGGTTAAGAAAAGGAAACCTCAAGAGAAAAACCGAATCGCTCAAAACTGCAATTCAAAACAATGCCATAAAAACAAATTGTATCAAAGCAAAAATTGAAAAGACACAGTTATATAAGTGTTACTCGGATAAGTCAGCGTTATAACAAATATAAAGTGCTCAATACGTAAATAGAGCGGATTTATTATTCTATTGTGTACAGAAATAACCTACTCTAGTTTCACCATAAGGACTTCAGGGTTAAATCCACTAAATTAATCAAGAAATTGATTAATTACAGCAAACTGCGGGAGTTCATGTTGTAATTATAATATGTGGATTTAAACACGAAGATCCTTATGGTGAAACTCGAGTAGGTTATTTCTGTACACACTATTTGTATGAGGTGCAGGGAAATTAATGAGAGGAGAAAAGGGATAGGGCAGTTGAGAAGATGATTAATTGCATCTAGGGGTGGGGTGGTTTCCATTTAGGGGAATTTTCCTCTGGTCATTAAAATTAGAGGTTAGAGTTGAACAGAAACTTAATAAAATCTTCAAAGCAGTCTGTCTCTGTCTTGTGTTTTCAGTAGTCTGTTTTTTGTTTTTTTTTAGTTCCTTTGGCTACCTGTGTTTTTATTGCCATAGACAAAAACATCTTTGCCCACCCACCATACACACACATACATATATACGAGGGTGAGTAAAAAAGTAATACCATTTTGTTTAGGACAGCTATTATTACCAACACAGGAACATGTATCATACATCAGAAAGAAGCTGATCCTCTGTGGATCACATCCCTACTTCTCCACATAGGTTTGTCAAAAAGTAATACCATTTTGTTTAGGACAGCTATTATTACGAACACAGGAACATGTATCATACATCAAAATGAAGCTGGTCCTCTGTGGATCACATCTCTTCTTCTCCACATAGGTTTGTCAAAAAGTAATACCATTTTGTTTAGGACAGCTATTATTACCAACACAGGAACATGTATCATACATCAAAATGAAGCTGGTCCTCTGTGGATCACATCTCTTCTTCTCCACATAGGTTTGTCAAAAAGTAATACCATTTTGTTTAGGACAGCTATTATTACCAACACAGGAACATGTATCATACATCAGAAAGAAGCTGTTCTTCTGTGGATCACAAGCCTACTTTTGCACATAGTCACCTTTTCTCTATATAGATATTTTTTGGATAGCAACAGTTAAAAATTGAGGGAAAATTAACGAAGCGTTCAACCGTTATCGTCCGAAAAATATCTTTAATTCAACTAAGGAATTACATCGACTTAGTTAAACGTAATGTAGGGTCCTGATGAAATCATTTAAATTGCAACCATAGTAGATCCTTAATTTTCCCTCTAATATTATCATTATTATTATTACACACACACACACACACACGAAGATATATATATATATATATATATATTATATATATATATATATACACCAAACTTATTGGTAAATCCTCGCGGTGAGAAAAAAAACAGTAAATAGTTTGGTTGTAAAAATATACTACAAACATCAACCGGGAAGAAAAAAAATTTTGGAAAAAGAAAAGACCAAAATAATAGTACCAATAAAAAATAATCTATTAGTAAAATACTTTGGCCAAAAGAAAAAACAATTTATATGAATATATATATATATATATATAAGATATATATATATATTCATACAAAACCGCCAAGAGACTAAAGCTAATAAGTAAAAAGTGCTCAATACCTAAGTAGAGTAAATAATAAAGAGTAAATAAGATCTTAGCCCTGAAGAGCATTAAGCGAAACTTTTAGTAGGTTCGTCTGACTCATTAGGTTTATCTTTATATATATATGTGTGTGTGTGTGTGTGTGTGTGTGTGTGTGTGTGGTATTCTCGTGTTACAATTATCGACTGGAAATTATTCTTTTCTGCAGTCGATTTACGAGAAAAACAAAGAACAGCAAATGACGTCTGCCAAGTTCATTAAGTGAAGGAAATATTCAGGTTTGCCAGCAGAAATGAGCAATTGGTAATTCGTGGACGTCGTTCAGTGTCTGGAACATCGCTCACTGTGCTGCAACGCTGCTTCACTATGCGAAGCCGCAATTTCTTGAAACTAACACTTCTTGGATCAAACCCATTAGACTGCATCGAATGTTTCGATCCCATCGTCGAATAGAAACGTGCCTACTGGTGCAGAATTGATTTGATGTTCGGGAGGGTCGCTGGTTTTAGAATTCAGTGACGCAAAACTTTTCGTTCTTCCAATTAATGAACTAGCTTCCTCGATCCTACGTCCCTCTCTCTCTCTCTCTCTCTCTCTCTCTCCTCTCTCTCTCTCTCTCTCTCACACACACACACACACACACCTACATACTCTCTGTCTGTATTTAGTCTAATATATATATATATATATATATATATATATAATATTATATATATATACAGACGAACATACTAAAAGTTTCACTTGATGCTCTTCAGGGCTAAGAGTAAGATCTTAGCCCTGAAGAGCATTAAGCGAAACTTTTAGTAGGTTCGTCTGACACATTAGATTTATCTTTATTATTTGCTCTGCTTAGGTATTGAGCACTTTTTACTTATCAGCTTTAGTTTCCTCGATTTGTATATATATATATATATTATATATATAATATATATATAATATAATATACATTTTTTTTTCTTTTGGCCAAATATTGTACCAAAAGATTATTTTGGTTGGTACGATTATCTTTTTCTTTTTTCCAAATTTTTTTCTCCGGTTGATGTTAGTAGTATATTTTTTACAATCAAACTATTTGTTTTTTTTGTTTTTTTTCTCACCGCGAGGATTTACCAATAAGTTTGATATATATATATATATATATATATATATATATATAATATATATATAGGAAGACAGAGAGAGACAGACAGAAATAGAGACCGAGAGATTGTACTAAAAATATCGGCGTATTCCTTCCTAAAGTCTGCCGTTAAATGCTCTTCATTAGTATTCAACATGACTAATCTAATATATATATATATATATATATATATATATAGAGAGAGAGAGAGAGAGAGAGAGAGAGAGAGAGATAATAGATAGATGAGAGAGGTATCCAAAACTTGGTAGTAAGGGATGATTCTATATGTGATTTCTAAGACACACTGTATTATTATTGTATGATCCAGTATGTATAAATACAGCGAATCTTTAAATCACTAAAGAGAGCTCAATGTATAATACACGTTTTAGATTATATAAAGAGCAAAATTTATTCTAGAAAGGAAGGAAAAACTCAACACCGTAATTCCATAATAAATTTATTTCGACCAAAATTGGGGCCTATATAAATCTAAGTTGATTTAATATAGCTCCCCAAAATCCAGTCTCATCAGATGGAAGATCAGGTTATTTGAATTATATATATTATATATATATATATATATGTGTGTGTGTGTGGTAGGTTTAGCTCAGTCAGTAGAGCATTGGCCTACGAATCGCAAGGTTCCTGATTTGATACCGGTACTTGCACCCTTAATGCATGAATAGCACAGACTGGGTAATCTGATCTGAGCAATAAAGAGGGATGCTGACGGTAGGTGTAGCGCTCCACCAGGAATGTATCCTTAGTCATGCCTAGTCATATTCTTTTTTTTTTTTTTTTTGCTACTTGGCTTCATTGTCTTATATGTTTAACCGTTTAATCTGTGTCAATATATACTATCCTGTTGCTGTCATTACTGAGCTTTGCTTAGATGTGGCACAAGGCCAGAAGTATGCTCTTACGGCATTATTTTGTGCAAGAAGATTAAAGTCATACCAGTATTTCAACTAGGAGAAGCCAGCCTTTAAAATCTGGATTATAACTCTTGGATTTTAACAAAGTCTCAAACACTGACCACTGGCATAAGCTATCATATATGATAATGATGCTAATGAAGTGTGTTTGGTTCGTTGGTTAGATTTTACGGCATATCAACCCTTGTTGGGTTATTTTATGCCGAAGACATTTTTGTTTTATTCATTCTTGTTGGGTTTTACATTTTTTTTAACTCATTTTTGATCTATTGAACCCATAGATGGTTTGCTGTAATTAATCATTCTTTGCTCATATTTTAGGATTCTTCGAGTCCTTGGATTGTGGAATCTACGAAATCCTCAATGCTGGTTAGAATTTTACTCCTTCCTTTATTGATATATATATACTAGCAAATATATGCACCCTCCGGGTGCAAGTATTTAAGTTTTAATATAATAAAATATCATGTTAAATTAGAAAGGCTAATGAAACTAAATGGGAAATGCAGATAAAAATATTTGGAACAGAGGGGGTATAATCGAAAAATAGAACAGCTTTGAAACTAACTTTTCCATCATTTTCCATTACTCCCGTCTTTCATTGGTAAATTTTCCTAATTAAAACTCTTTACTTAAAATAGGAAGTAAAGGATAATATTACAGTTATTTCTTCTTGTTAATGAATTTCTTTTAAGATTTATCCCAGAGATTTTTGCTCATATTCAATAATATAAAACCAAACAATTAAAAATCAATAATACTTAGCATATATTTATTAAAATCAATTTTTAAGATCAATATGCAAATTAGCCTTCCCATTCACACTGTAAACCACTATTTTGTTGTATATATAAATACAATTGCATGTTATTAATATGTAGATATGGTCAACAGTCTTAATAATGTAAAACAATTTTATTAATAATTGAGGTTTAAATAAAAATAAAATCATGGAGAATGTGATGTAAATAATAAAGGGAATTGTGACTTGAGTAGTAACAGAGTTTCGGTTACAGACAGATAAACCCACAATCTCCATTATAATAAGATATATAGTCTGTCTTTATCATCTCCCGGCTGTAATACCTGCATGGTCAGTAATTTTCTTGTCTTCTGGTCGATCGGTCAGAGTTTCTCTCTTGTCTATTTTAAGAATGTTCCAGAGTATGTTATAATGGGAACAGACAAGGTATTTATTGTCTTGATGAGATTTTTACTGCAGAAATTAGTTTCTAGAAGTTTTCTTCTTCTTCTGAGGTATTCTTTTTTTTTCTTTTTTTTATTACTTTTTCTCTTATCTCTGTTTGTTTCATGGTATTCGTATGAGAAATTCTCAAGGATTTATAATTCTCCTTTTTTCCAAGCGTTCTTATATTTTCCTGTTTATTATTATATTATTATTATTATTATTATTATTATTATTATTATTATTTACTCCTTTTGAGTTTTCACATCAGCGTTAGCTGATGGTCTTTCACTGGAGTCTGAGTGAGAGCAAGTCTGCTCAGGTCTCCAGGACTCTTCTGGGTATTCTGGACAGATTGCAGCAGTGCAGTGTTCTGAATGGTTTCAATCCTTCCTCTGATTTCCAGACTTTCCAAACCCTTTTCCAATCCTTTTGGGACCGTTCCAAGTGCACCAACTACAATTGGTATAACTTTTCACTTTCATATTCCATAACTTTTTTCAGTTCTCTGGCAAAGTCCAGATATTTGTCTATTTTTTTCATTTTCTTTTAGCTTCACCCTGTGATCTGCTGGAACGCAAATCTACCAGTTGACAAGTTCTTTCTTTTTTGTTTATCAACCCTTGGTCTGGTCTTCTTGCTGGGATTATTATTAGTAGTAGTATTAGTATTATTATTATTATTCATTTATTTATTTTTTGTTTATTTACATTTTTGGAAAATAGTTTTATCAGGAAGTATAAAAATAGGGGCTTTTTGAACATTCGTAATCATTTTCTATATTCAGGTGTGTTTGTAACAATTCCCAACAAAAGGTGTGTAAGGGTCCAATGGAACACCTGAACAGTATTCATAGAATGTGTTTGCGAGTGATGAGAGACATGATGGGAACTGATTGAAGACATAAACAAACGTTTATTCATTCTAGCATTTTCATTATCTTGACAATTTTAAAGAAAGTATCGAGTTGTGTTTACCTGAAAAGATAGGAATGAAACACTGATTTTATTCAAAATAATCACCATGGTAACCCACTTATTGTAGAAAGTCGTCCATCTTTCAAAGCAAATCTGAAACTATTTATTTTTATACGCGTTTGTATTTCTTTTCAGGGACGGTTTAGCACAGTCGGGAGAGTGTTCGGCTGGGAACCGCAAGGTTCCTAGTTCGATACCGGCCCTCGCCAACTCAGCGAAGGAGTGCCGTAAAGTGAGGAGCTGATGGTAGGTGTGGCGCTCCACCTCAGACGATAAAGACATTCTCTTTGGTCTAGCGCTAGTAAAAAGGGGATAGACTCCCTCGCTGTGTGGCTGATACCGACTTTAGGCCACCCCGACGACTTTACTTTACTTTACTTTGCTTGTATTTATTTTACTTCGAACATCAACTCTGAGATGGAGTTTCAATTTAGGAAACAAGAAATGCCGCGAGGGTGATTTCACCAAATTCCTTTATAGTTTCTAGAAGTTTACGTATTACACCCGGAAGATGATAAGACAGACTATATATATCAGGAAAGGAAGGAGGAGAACTCTAACCAACATTTAAGATCTCGTAGATTCTACAATCCAAGGACCCGAAGAATACTCAAAATGTATGGAGACCAGTTTAATTGGTCTTTTCAAATAGGCCCTTGGTGTATCGATAGATATGTTGATATATGTTTGTATTTACCAACACCACGAGCAGGATGTAACACAAGGTCAATTTCTTAAGCGGAGTTCAACAGGTTTGAATTCAGAGTTTTCCTTCTCCTAGACCGGTTGCCTAACCAAGGTTAAAGAGTCCAGTCTGCCCTACTATTTATCCAGAGCTGGAGGGAGAGTAGGATTCATACCTTTCCCAAAGGTATTAGCGCTAAGTGAAATGCAATTACCACATCCAGGATTTGAACTCGGGACGACGAGTCTATTTCCCATGACTTTAACCATTACACCACGCGCTTCCCCTATAGATATGTTGATATATGTGAACATATTACACACACACACGCACATATTCATTTCATATACGAGTAAAATGAGTTACGAATGGAAATAATTAAACTCGTAAGCCCAGGTACTAATATACATACACACACACACATATATATATATATATATATATATATATATATATATATATATATATATATATATATATATATATATATATTATAAAGACAAATATATATACATATTATATTATGAAGACAAATATATATACATATACTATATTATAAAGAGAAATTGAAGGACAATTTGAAACGCCTCAATATTAACCTAGCATCAAACCGGAAAGAATGGCGTAAAACAAGTTTTGCTAGACTAAAGAGCTTTGAAGAAAATAGACTGAAGCACCGAGACCACCTCCGCCTAACTTTAAAACAAAAACATCTGACTCCCACCTTTTAACATTTCATTTGTCAGTGTGGCTTCATAGCTCGCAGCAAGGCTGGGCTGCTATCATACTCGAAGAAACACAAAAGGTATTTTTGATAGCATGCACAAAATGGGAGGAACAAATCACTCACTGCTCCACCCTCATTTATCGTTCACGATAGGAGAGTCCACCACACACACACACACACACGCACGCACACACACACACACACCACACACATATATATATATATATATATATTATATATATATATATATATATATATATATCTAAGCTGAACCTTGGCCAGTAGGGTTTCGATGCCAGCAATGTTCCATCTTTTTAATATTGTGCTATTTCTTACTCTATCATCACATTTTATACGGCAAATGACACGAAGACAACGCATGTGAAAGGCGTCAAGTTGGTTTATGTGCTTGCGGTAAAATGTCCAAGCTTCAGCACCATACAGTAGAGCAGAAAGCACGACTGTTCTGTAGATGTTAATTTTTATTTTAAGAGATACATCTTTGGTACTCCATAAACGATGTTTCAGATTGCCGAATGCAGTGATAGCTTTACCTATTCTGGAATGGATTTCTTTGTCCATTTTTTCCATCAGATGTGACTGTTAATCCAAGATATTTAAACGTGTCAACAGTCTTTAATGCTTTTTCATCAATGCAGACAGATGGATTTACAAGACGTGGATTGCAAGCTGCGGGCTGGTACAGTAGTTCATTTTTTTATACTGATAGTAAGTCCAAATGCTTTTGATATCTCAGAGAATTTATCAATAATGGTCTGGGTGTCTTCTAGGCTGTGTGCTAATAGAGCGGCATCGTCTGCAAAGAGTAGATCACGTACTAGCTGCAAGGAAATCTTTGACTTAACTTTAAAACGTTGTTGATTGTATAGGCCACCACTTGTTCTGAATTCAACATTTATTCCTTTGCTTAGATCTGAGAATGCTTTCTCAAGCATAGCAGAAAAATACAATGCAAATAGAAGTGGAGCAAGAACACAGTCTTGCTTAGTACTGTTTGGACAGAAAAGGTATTGGATTGCTCGCTACATGATCTCACAGAATCCCTCATTCCTTCATGCAAAGAGATGATGATCTGAAGCATTTTATTTGGGACTCCTAATTTCGACAACACTTTCCACAGAGCAGTCCGGGACACAGTGTCAAAGGCTTTTGTGAAATCCACGAAAACAATAAATAAGTCTTTGTTTTGCTCTCGAGCGATCTCCTGAGCCTGTCGAAGACAGAAAATCATATTTACTGTTCCTCTTCCTGAGCGAAAACCACACTGAGTTTCTGGTAGTGCTGATCCTGAGACAAAGTCATTAA
>CM042159.1:6719620-6757121 GCA_023376005.1 Doryteuthis pealeii
CATCCACAGACACCGCGTTTCGACGTTTCACGTCTCATCAGTGTGGCTAGACGCAGTAACTAACTTTGACCAGGATCGAAACCCGACTGACTTTACGTCTGCTGATCCGTTAACCTCTAGGCCATACCCAGCTGCCGTTAAGGAGTGTTGTTTTAACTGTTTTAAATACATACATCTGTGTATATACTTTACGATCACCAGAGAGATCAAATCTGTAAACAGATGATCATTGCGTTATGCTGGCAGTGAAAGTTTATTAAAGTCGCTCCTAAAGAGCTCTATCGGGTTACGGGAGCATATAATAAGTGTATATATATATATCAAGTGTATATATATATATATCAAGTGTATATATATATATATATATATATATATATATATATATGTATGTATATTTAATGATTTGAAGGCAATTACAATTCATATAAAAAAATAAAAAATAAAAGATGTTATTTTTGTCTTATCGATTTCAAAGCAAAACTTTATCTTCAGAGATGCTTATCAGAAATGTACGTGCTTCAGTCTTTTTTGTGTGGTTATATTTATGGGCGAATAACTGTAATTTCTTATTTTTGGAATATCTGTTGAGAACGAATGTTTGAACCCCTATGCATGTATATGTATCCAATATTGTCTGGTTACCTTCCGGTGAATATTGCAACATTGTAGCTATATTGAATTCAAAATAAAAACGGTCACATATAAAAATTCATATACTTAGCTTTTATTTTCTTTTTTCTTTTTTTTTCTAATTTTTTCTTTTTTTTAGTTGTAAAATGAAACAAAATGTATTAATTTAATTAGATGGACTAGTAAATAGATAAATAAAAAGATTATCTTTAATTATATATTAGGAGGATTGAAGGAAATTTAAGAAAAATATATTTTATGAGTATTTTTTTTTTAATAATTTTTAATTTAATAGTCATCCTTGTAGAAGAGCAGTATTGGTATTATTTAACACACAGCTGGCGGGAATTAGTAAACCGAATAACTACTCTTAAGAAATTGACCTTGTGTCGCATCATGTTCGTGTGGAGGGGTTGGTAAATATATACACCCTCATCTGACTCATGGCGAATGCGTTTGATGAATACCTATCTTTCCAAGAATTATTAGGGCGATATGAAATGCTAACAGCATGGATTTTTGTTTTTCATTTAATATTTTATATAGTAGACATTAACATTTCTTTTCAGAGGAGCTGGATCAATGCAAGGTCTATTTTTTTTATATAGGGATTTAAATGGGGGCATCCCACGAGGATTCAACTCACGATTCAGTAATAATGGATCTGCGGGACTAACTTTAAAAAATCACCCTCTACCCAGTCGACACCGGGTAGCCTTGTTTGTATCAATATACCCTTAAACACAAGTCGCCTTGTCCATTTCTTACTTTGATAAGCATTGCACCACAAACACAGTGTGTGTATGTGTATGTATGTGTGTGTATGTGTGTGTTTATGTGTGTGTGCAAGTCTCTTTGACCCTTTACCTTTTATCTATCTATGTATATACCTATCTATATCTTTTTCTATATTTCTGTTTATTTAACTATGTCTGTATCTATCTATCTATCTATCTATGAATGTTTGTTTCTATGGACGTTTGTATCTATGGACGTTTGTATCAATGTNCGAGATCTATCTCTCTCTCTCTCTCTCGTAATATATACTAACTTATATAATACTGTATACATATACTGTTGTTGTGTGTGTTGTGTGTGTGTGTTTCTGTCATAGACTATTTTTGTCCCTATTATCTCTTGTTCCATTTTATATCATACTATAATACAGACTTTGGTACACTATCTATATTGTTAATTCTTTCTTCCCTCTCTCTCTCCTGCTCTCTCTCTCTCTCTCTACTCTCTCTCTCTCTCTCTCTCTCTCTCCTCTCTCTCTCTCTCTTTGAATCTTCTCTTTTTGAATCTCCTTTTTGAATCTTCTCTCCTCTCTCTCTCTCTATTGAAATTCATCCTCTCTTCTGAAATCTTCCTCCTCTCTCTCTCTCCTCCTCTTCTCTCTCTCCTCTCTCTCTCTCTCTCTCTCCTCTCTCTCCTCTCTCTCTTCGTCTCTCTTGCCCCTGTCACCGTTTTATTTTATTATATTTTATAGTATACTGATTTTAAAGGACTATTATTCTCTTATTTCCATGTATTTACCTATCGTATATTTTCATTTCTCTCTCTCTCGTCTCTCTCTCTCTCTCTTCTCTCTCTTCTCTCTCTCTCTCTCTCTCTCTCTCTCTTCTCATCTGCTCCTATTCTCGGTATTTATAGTATACTGGATTTAAATACATATGGTCATAAAACCCTCTTCGACCTAGTATTTGCCTTATTTCTCAGCTGTATTTCTTTCTTCTTTCTCTCCTCTCATCCCCCTCCTCTCTCTCTCTCTCTTTCTCTCTCCTATCCATCCCCCATCCCATCTTCTCCACCTCTCTCTCTTCTCTTCGTCTCTCTTCTCCTCTCTCTCTCTCTCTTCTCCTCTCCTCGCTCTCTCTCTCTGCCCTCTCTGATATCTTGATTGTGTTCTGTTTTTAGTTATACTGATATATTGACATTGTCAAAAAACCCTCTTTTCATCCTATGATCTTTGCCTATTGTGTTCTTCTGTCTCTTTCTCTCCTCATTCTTCTCTCCTCTCTCTCTCGTCTTCCTCTCTCTCTCTCTCTCTCTCATCTTCATCTCTCCTCTCTCTCTCTCTCTCTCTCTCTCTCTCTACTAGCTCTATTTTATTAGCATACAATATTGTACTTATGAGATGCCAGACAACTAAAATTAATTGGTCTGTAACTAACATAAACATATTTCCA
This sequence comes from Doryteuthis pealeii, assembly GCA_023376005.1. Lineage (NCBI taxonomy): Eukaryota > Metazoa > Mollusca > Cephalopoda > Myopsida > Loliginidae > Doryteuthis > Doryteuthis pealeii. The sequence continues at coordinate 6,722,440 of CM042159.1, forward strand.
CAAAACTTATTTAAAAATTAAATAAACTGATATTCTCCGATTAAATAAACCAGAAAAGTTTTATTAAAATTTCAACAATTTCAATGTTCGAGAGCTGTATTTGAAACTTAAAAAATGTTCGGTAAATTAATTTCTTTGATGCTTCTTTTCTTTTTTTTTCTTTTTTTTTTTCTTCATTTTCATTCATAGGCTTAAACAAAATATTTTCAAAACCATAACTATTCTGATTCCAGTACGGCTGTGAAAATTTACATAAATCTTCCTCAATTCCTCACATTTTAATGATATGATTTTATTGCAAAGTCATAAAATATAAATTACCTTTTTTATTGTCAATGTGTGTCACTAATTTAAATTCGTCTCATACCTCCCAACTACTGATCTAGTTTGCTTGTTTTGTTTTTTTTTTTTTTGTTTTTGGTTTGTTTTGTGTGGGGGGGGTTCTTTCTTGCTGCGTTCTGATTGTTAACACTTGGCTTTATTGTGTCTCTACTAATTAATCATATTATTGAATCAATTCAAACATCTTTTTGTTTGTAATTCTATTACCACCTGCGGACCCTTATTCTTCCCGCCTTTTTTTTTTTTTTCGTTAAGTCGCCGCCATTTTTTTTTTAGTAGAGCACTGTTATTTTCAAGTAGTTTGTAGTTTTCTTATGCCTGCAGCGTATTCTTTTTAAGACCTAGAAAACTCTTTCACTAAACTGAAACAATATCTCTAAATTGCTTTGGCATTCGAAGACTTCAACATTCACTTTTTAGATCAGACACATTTTTTATACCCAGACAAGGCTATGTAAATAAAAAATTATTTTTGGTAGTGAGGAAGAAATAACCACCCATCCGATGTGCTGAGATTACGCCGAATGCTCCCGGTAACTCAGTACCTATATGATTTCCCAAGCGCGTGTTTAATGGTTAAAGTCATGGGAAATGACTCTCGTCCCTGAGTCAAAATCTGGGATGGTATTGCTATTTCACTTAGACGCTAATCCATTTGGGAAGTATGAATCCTACCTCCCCCCACTTGAGATAAATAGTAGACAGACTGGCTTCTTAACTTGGTTAGCAACCGGGTCTAGAGAAAAAGCGAAACTCTGATCAAACTGTTCGACTGCCGCTAAGAAATTGACCTTGGTCTCATCTTGCTCGTAGCGAGGACGGTTGATAAATTTATATATATGCATTTTCACCAACCCCTATTTTCCCGTATGGCTAATCCAAACCCCTTTTTATCATATAGTGCTAAAGCGTGAACTGAGTCCACATGTCCTGGGAAATGACGTTAAACTCTATCTGATGGTGGTTCCAGTCTTTGAGGGTTTTGGGAATGTGGAGCACCCCTTCCACCATCTCCCTGTCCCACTCTGACCGGATTGTTAGTACATGTTAGAGTCCCATCCTATGTTAAATTAGAAATCACAGTTGAAAACAAAATTGTAATATGCATTAAAATTAATAATTTCACAACTTTTATCGCATATATGACCCACTGAGATTGATATGCCGTTAAAACAAAACAAAACAAAATCAAATAAACCCCTGTACATTTGAATACCAAATTATCATAGAGTATTTCGCATAAAAATAAACCCAAGCTGACATGCCCGTGAAAACCCAAACAAACCAAACAAACAAACCATCCCCTGGGCAGATGATAAAATCTCTTCCAATGGGGACCACCTGTTGTTAGTGCGGTCGGTGAACCGTATATTTAAGGACGGAATCCTGCTGTCCTGAGCAGTCCATAACATCCAACACCCCACTTTGCTCTTTAACTAAACGGCGCTAGGAAGCCCCCTCAGGTTCAATCGGCCTGGTTACGTAGTTTTACGTCAGAAATGAAGACTACTAATCATTGTTTATTAAAAATACTTCATTCTAACACCCGGCTCCTCGTGTGATTCGAATTTTGGGTTATTTCCAATAAATCTACATAAACAAAGGAACCAACTCTGACTGATAAATTATTTATCTATTTTATTATCTACTAAGAAAAGAAACAGGGTTAGGTTAGGTTACGTTAAGTTAGGGTTAAGGTTAGTTTAGGTCTAGGAGGTAGTTTCAATGGAAAATAAATAAATATTTATCAGTCAAATGTCCACTTGTTTATTGTGAGATATAAGAAAACCCGAATTTGACCAACCAATTCCTGTTTGCAGATTCATCTTCTCTGGACTTCAGGTTTCTCGGTCTCTGCTCACTCTCTAATTTTTCTTCCACTTCGGCTCGTGTATATCCGTTGCGCTTCTTGATTCTGAACCTTTTCGAAGTTCTACACTTCCCAAAAATTCGAAGTTTCAGTTTATCGATTTATTTTGTTAATAACTAGTTAGTTATCACCCTATGACTAGCTCTGCCAAGAAGCAAATTGACCAACTTGACTCATTCGACGTCAATTCTTCAAAACTTATCGCGACTCTGCTTTCTCCTAAATATTATATTCTTCTCTTTTTCATCTCTCTTCCCCAAGTAGATCCTATTTTGATTCTCTATTCAATTTTAAATTACATTAACCATTCTATAACATTACAATGGTCGCTGGTTTTATTTGTTGGACATTCTTCCATTCGCCACTTGTTTCTGCTACTAGTTTCTTTCTAGTATCAAACTATATATATTATATATATATATATATATAATAGATATATAATGATACATAAGTAGTGCTTATATCGGGATAGAGCATGTATATCTAAGTTAAGGAAAGCGTTTTGGCTTACTGAAAAATTACTTTTTCTTTCTCTCTCTCTCTCTCTCTCTCTCTCTCTCTCAGAGATGTTTATAGAACGACGGGGCTGGCTAAATGTTGCAAATACGCACGAGGCCGCGATGTCAACCAACATGATTGCACGCACGCGCACATACACGCAACATAGGAAGACGCGCATGCGTAAGAACACATGTCTATGCGTGCGTAGACACTTACAAAACAATACTCGTACATGCCGATATGCACACACATGCTACTATATGTGCTACGTAGGCCTTACATACACACTCTGAAGCGTATACGCATACTACTATGCGCCCCACGTATACACATATACACACATACGCACACATGCACACACACATATATAAACCTTTATATATGTATCTTATTATATATATATATATATATATATATAATATATATATATATATAGGTATATGTAAAAACAAAATTTTTTGTGATGAAACAAAGAAAATACAGTGCTCAATCACAAATTGTAAGAGCTAATATTGAGTAAAGAACTTCAACAAACACAATAGGATCTTGCTCAACGACCTGATGATTGCCACTTAGCATGAAACCTGGGTCGCTGTTTATAATGAACATTGATCTGTGAAAACTTTGTAAAATAAATAAATATATATATATATATATATATATATATAGTTTTTAGCATTGGTGATTAATCAGACAGCCTAGCCCGTAAAACCTTATACCGCGATACTCGACAAATACTCTGAATTTAGCAAAATTGGAATTTGAACCCACGCGTTAGAACGTCTGTATATAATCCTAACTAAGACATTCATAGTTACCTATTTCCTTTTTAGATAATAACGGAATCAATATTTGTAAATAAGAATAGATTGTCTGTCAGGTTAAACAATAATGTGTGGAAAATCGTGTCTTATCTTATTTATCAATGGATACGATGAAATTGAGGTACGAGAAGAATTAACTAAACTCGTAAGTCAAAGTACGAATATCTATCTTATATTTCAGATGAATGAATGTTTATTTGGTTTTATTTGTCTCTGATTAGCTAAAGTGGTTAACTTGGCTACAATAAATGCATTGTTGTCTATTCTGTTATTTTTTCAATATACCGTATTTGACGGCATATAGGACGCACTTTTTTTCAAAGATTTTGGCTCAAAAAATTGCCCTGCGTCTTATACATCGTAGGTGAAGTTTGAAACCTTCCGTAGGCCTCGGCTAATCTTTCTATTATTTCCTGATATTGAGACGTCTTGTGTATGCTTATTGCTTGCCTGTACTGCCAAATTGCCTTTATACAGCTATGTTTCTGCTTGTGTAATGCACAACGAGACTGTTTTCAACAATATATGCTTAAATCTATTAATAATGGAGATTGTCTGTATTTCTGGCTGTAACAAAAACTACGTCATAGCTCTACGCACAGCTTTCGTCACAATATTCTTATACTATATACACCCAAAATTTGAGTAAGCAATTTTAAAAATTGTTTTTTTTACTCTCGTCCTTTTTTTTCTTTTTTTTTTACAGTAACAAGAAGTTAACTAAAAAGTTTACAAATAAATAAATACCTACGATTTCGTGGAAAATCTATGTGGAAAATATTCGAAATAATTGTTTTATTATTACATGCACGCAACATTTTATTTGAGAGGGACGGGCTCAGTTTTCATTTCAAATTGTTTTTTTTTTTTTTTACTCCTTTGATATGAGGATTTTGCTTACGTATGATACAAACCCTCTGACATTGAATTTTTAACTCCCACCCTCTTAGGCAATGTCTTTCAAAAATTATTTTTTACGATACCCGGAGGGTGTTTTCTGTTGCTAGTACACTTAAAACATTTTCCCTGAATCTGACCTGCTGAAATGGGGGTGCGTCTTATATTTCCATGCGTCTTATATGCCGTCAAATACGGTAGTCAATTACTAAGCTTAGCTTAGATGTGGCACAAGACCAGAAGTGTGAGGCACCCAGTGAGAATCGAACTCACTAACAATGGTCTGCACGTGATGTGCCTTATTTTTCAATATATCACCTCCTGTATACTACATTTGCAAGATAGTCTACATATCTTTTATTACTGAATAGCGAGTTTGATACCCGTTGGATGCCCCATACTTGCCAAATCTGATGGGAAAAATTAGGTAACAAAGTTGTTTAACTCTTTAGCTACTTTAAGCCCCTCACGGTGGTTCTCATACCACACCCAAGCAAAGAACAAAAATTGATGGTTAGTCCATTATAATTGAGAAGAATGACTTAAATCTTATTATAATGGAGATTGCGTGTTTTTCTGTCTGTAACCGAAACTAAATCACTACTCAAGTCACAATTCCCTTAGTTATTGACGTCACATTCACCATGAATATATTTTAATTTTAATCTCAATTATTAATAAAATTGTTTTACATTATTAATACTGTTAACCATATCTACATATTAATAACATGCTATTATATTTATATATACAACAAAATAGCGGTTTACAGTGTGAACGGAAAGGCTAATTTGCATATTGATATTAAAAATGTGATTTTAATAAATATGTGCTTAGTATTATTGATTTCTAACTGTTTGGTTTTATTTTAATGAATATAAAGAAAAATCTCTTCAATTAATCTTAAAAGAAATCCATTAACAAGAAAACGTAACTGTCATATTATTCTTTATTTCCTATTTTAACTAAATACTTAAATTAGAAAAAATAACAATGAAAGACGGGAGTGATGGAAAAATTTCAGTTCTATTTTTCGATTATACTCCCTCTGTTTCAAATCTTTTTATCTGCATTCTTATTTAGTTTCATTAGCCTTTCTAATTTAATACGATATTCTATTACATTAAAGCTGAAATACTTGCACCCGGAGGGTGCATATATTTGCTCGTTACAATAATAATAAGAATGAATGAAACAAAAAATAACCAAAAGGTTGATTTGCCATAAAATCCAACCAACCAACCAACCAACCAAATAATATTTAACTAGCCTCGAACGCTTCTACCCTAAATACTTACATACATACGTAAATCGATACATACGAATGAAATGGGAATTTGAGTAATGTATGGATTGACGTTAATAGAAAACTAAGAACATCCACTCTAAGAAAATTTGTTTCAGAAATTATGGCCTAAATATATTAAGATACTGGAAAGGTATGCATCAACTATTATCAGTCAAGGTCTTGGTAAATAGTAGGGCAGACATTGGTATGGCAACCTGTCTACAAGAAGAAAAACATAGCAGAGACACCGCTTAATTAATTGACCATGTGTCACATGCTACACGTATTGATATATATATATATATATATATATATATAGCGATTATATATATATATATATATATATATATATATATATATATATATATATATATATAATCCAAAAGTCCAGAGAAAAAATCTTCCTTACGACACAATAGTTTTATTTTAAAAAAACTGTCGCAGTTTGAGAGCTCATGTGTGCTCTTAATGTTAGAGTTATATAAGTTAACAAAAGACTTAGAGATTGAGCATTATAGTCTATTTCAGAGAGATTAGACAAAGTGTCTAACTCTCCCAACTCATCAGATGCTAATGATGAAATCTTCATTACTTTAAAGGCATTTGAAAACAGATTTTTATTTTTTATTTTATTTTTTTTTTTAAAAAAAATCTGAGTCAAACTGAGAACATTGATGTTGCAAAAAAAAAATTTTTTTCTTAAAAACACTTCCGTCAAAAGAAATGGGTCAGTGAAACATGTAACTAATAAAGTATCCAATATAATTTGACATCAAGAAAACCAGACAGACAGATCAAGCAAAATTCACCTATTCAAACAATACGAAAGAGCAACTGGAATAATGAAGGATTTTTTAAAAATATATATATATTAATTATTATATCTAAAGTAAGATAGTTAAATATCAAAATCTATATATATATTATTATTTGTTATATATAAAGTGAGATAGCTAAGAAAGAAAGTAAAGCTAAAAAATTAAATTTAAGTTAAAAGTTATATTATTAACTGCTTAAAAAGGGGGGGGGTACATTTTCAATAGAGTTTTTCTTCAAAACTTATTACTTTTTGTATCTTTTTGCATTAGATAGATATTTATTTCTAGAAACTAAAAATATAACATTTTAAACTTAACATCAGGGTTTTCATATTTTAAATGAATTTTATATATTAATTATTCATAGCAAAAATACTAAATTAAAGTTTTGAAATAGAACACCTAATGCGTTATAAAATTCATTAATTGTTAAATCAATACTGAAAATTTCATCAAAATCGGATAATTCCCTGATTTTTGGTAATTTATCGAGGGAAACCTAAAAAAAAAAAAAAAAGCAATCGCAAATGTTATATCAAATTTGTAAAAAAGCCATTTTAAGCCTTTTTAAACCAGCGTCTCAGACCGAAAGCGATAAAAATTGACCGAAAAATCGTTTTAAATGTTTGTTTTTTTAAATTGTATATGTAATGATATTTTTCTTTTTTTAATGATGGTCATTATGTTACTACTTATCGATTTAGACAAAGTTTGACCTTAAATAATAGATTTAATTAATTTTAATTCGTTTTTAAAACAAGATATGTCACAAGCAGACGAATTATGGGCCATCCTACTATTATCTTATAAAAGAAAAAATATACATCAATATTTGTTCTGTTCAAAAGGTAGGGGTCCTAAATTTTCAATATAGTGTTTCTAAAAAAATTATTAGATAACAATAATAAACTAAAGTAGTTATTAAATAGATATTTGTTTTTAGAATCTAAAAATAGGAAATTTGAAACTTAAAATTAGGCGTTTCATATTATGAATGAATTCTAAATATTAATTTACCATAGCGGAAATACCTAATCAAGTCAGAAAGTTTTGAAATAAAATAACTGATGCATTATAAAATTCATTTATTGATAAATCAACACTGAAAATTTCATTAAAATTGGAAAATTCCCTGATTTATTTTACATTATTGTGATTTTTTAATAACATAACCCGAGCTCAATGGGTGACCCAGCGGGTCACGGGTTTTCTAGTATATATATATATATATATATATATATATATTATCTTATTATGATGGAGATTGTGTGTTTGTCTGTCTGTAACCGAAACTAAATCACTACTCAAGTCACAATTCCCTTAGTTATTGACATCGCATTCACCATGAATTTATCTTTTATTTAAACCTCAATTATTGATAAAATTGTTATACCTTATTAATACTGTTGGATCTACATACCAATAACATGCAAGTATATTTATATATTCAACAAAATAGCCGTTTACAGTGTGAACGAGAAGGCTAATTTGCATATTGATGTTAAGAATTTGATTTTAATAAATATATGCTTAGTATTATTGATTTCTAATTGTTTGGTTTTCTCTTAACGAATCTGAGCAAAAATCTCGGGGATAAATCTTAAAAGAAATCTATAAACAAGATGAAAGAACTGTAATTTTATTAAATACTTCATAATCTAACTAAATAGATAAATTAGGAAAAATGAAAGACCGGAGTGATGGAAAATGATGGAAGAGTTAGATTTAAAGCTGTTCTATTTTTCGATTATACCCCCTCAGTTTATCATTTTCTAAATAGTTTCTAATTTGATACAATATTTTATTACATCAAAACCTAAATACTTGCACCCGAAGGGTGCATATATTTGCTAGTATATATAATTTAGGCTATCGGGGGCATGAATCAACGGCGCATGATTACTGACAGTTTATCGCCCTAAGAAATTCTCAAACGAAGCGCTTGTTTTGAGAATTGCATAGGCGAGAAACTGTCAGTAACCAAACGTTTCCTTAACTTAGATATACATGCTCTATACCCGATATTAAGCACTACTTGTATATATATATATATATATATATATATATATATATATATCATTATGTCGCGCTTTCAGTGCGGATATCCATGACAATCTCTCTCCATCCGTCCCTATCGCTCATCATTCTCGGGAGGTCCTCTATGTAGCATCCTGCATCCGCACAGTGCTGATCAATGTACGTTTTTGCTGGTCGGCCCACACTGGCTTGTCCATGTGCTGGCTTCCACAGGAGGACGTCGCTTATGAGTTCGTTCTTGCTTCTCCAGCAGTGTCCCGCGTGTCTTGTCCGTCTTACTCTGATGGTTTGGGTGATATGTGGTAGGTGGCCGTACAGCTGTTTTCTCGTAGGGTGTTATTTCCATGTCTTGTTCAGGATCACCCGCAGCATTCTTGTGCAGCTCCCATCTAGTTTATTCTCTAGTCGCTTAGTTAGGGTCCAGGGATATATAGTTAACGTAGGGTAGGGTCCTGAAGAAATTTCAATTTGATTGAAAACATGGTGGATCCTTTATTTTTCTTCTAATATTAATATTATTAGTTTTATATATATATATATATATATATATATATATATATATATATATAGAAGAGACAGAGACAGAGAGACAGAGACAGAGACAGAGACAGAGAGACAGAGAGAGACAGAAGAAAAAAGGAAATAAATCCGACGGTATGTAAGTATAAAAAAAGATATGGAAAAAAACAAATATTCTTTGGATGTATTCATTTATGAATGAATAGTTAAGCCCAAGTTTAAGCATTTTGGATTTTTTAATGTTTAAATATTTTCAGGGTGATTCACCAGAAAGTTATTTTCAAATGAAAAGTTAAACGCAGGATGGTTTAATATAAAACCAAACATGAGTACAAGTTGAATAGCTAAAATATATTCCGCCCGGGGTAACACTTGCATTCGCCCTCCCCAGACCCCGCAAAAAAACACATATATAGGTTTATAGACAGTAGAGCCAAACGTACCGCCCCGAACCTCAGCATAATTATTTATTCATAAATACAGTAGTCCAAAATATACAGGCCCGAACGTAAGAATTACTATTAATTCGTAAATAAATACATACTTTGAATTATTTTTCACACACACACACACACACACACATATATATATATATATATATATATATATATATATATATATATATATATATATATATATATATATATAATCAATAGTAATGGTATTATGGATCATTTAAACTCATAACTTTAAGTTTCATGCTTATGCAACGTTTGTATTTGCAGCTGTTTGTATTTGCAGCTGTTTGTATTTGACATGGCGCTAATACCCTTGGGAAAGGTATGAATCTAATTCTCTCTCCAGCTATGGGTAAATAGCTGGGCAGATTGGGCTATTTAACCATAGCTAGTTTCATTAGTAATGGATCTGCAACCATTGTTAACCATTACACCATGATGAGATGCACTGGCAGACAAGGGTGGTATAATTATGATTCTCTTTCCAAAAGAGAATTTGATCTCATAAATAAGTAATAGATCTTTTTAAAATCTATTTTGTCATATGAACATATGGGAGGCGAGTTATGTACTGGTTAGAATCGTAGGAAATGGACTTGTCGACCCAAGTTCAAATCCTGGACGAAGCCACAGTAACCATTGCGCTAGTACCTTTGGGAAAGGTATGAATCCAACTATTCTCTCTCCAGCTATGGGTAAATAGCACGGCAGACTGGGCTCTTAACCATGGCTAGGAAACCAGTCTAGGAGAATGAAAACTCGGAATTCAAACATGTTAAACTTCGCTTAAGAGATTGACCTTGTGTCTCATCATGCTCGTGCGGAGGGGTTGATATATATATATATATATATATATCATATAAAGAAAGGAAGAACTCAACACCGTAATTCCATAATAATTTTATTTCGACCAAAATTGGGGCCTGTATAAATCTAAGTTAATTTAATATAGCTCCCCAAAATCCAGTCTCATCAGATGGAAGATCAAGTCACTCAGAATGTTGAGTTCTTCCTTCCTTTATATGATAAATATTGCTCTGTATATAATCTAAAAAGTTTATTATACATTGAGCTCTCTTCGGTGATTTAAAGATTCGCTGTATTTATACATACTGGATCATACAATATTAATGTTAATACAGTGTATCTTAGAATTCACATATAGAATCATCCCTTACTACCAAGTTTTGGATAAATCTTATATATATATATATATATATATATATATATATATATATATTTTCGATTAGTTCCAACGTTTGACTAGCAGCGTTCTGTTTTACTAACGGTCTTTTTCCCGTCTTATATTTGTTGATGACCGACCCACGTGCGGTTGATATATTATAATGCAATAGGGTCCTCATATTAGTTGAGGATGGGCCGAGTGTTGCTTTTTAAACCGTCAAGAGAATTAGGCCCCGAAACGGTTTGCACACTTTCTCTTCTGATGAGCTATTTCAGTTGTAAACATCGTTTGTTTTTTCATTATATCTTATTCATATATATATATATATATATATATATATATATAATCGTGGAGAGAGTTATTGGGTATACAATAGAGAGAAAGAGAGAGAGGGAGAAAGAGAGAGTCAGAGTCTGAGACAGATTAGAGAGAGGAGATGATTGTTCTTAGTTTGTAACTTCTACTTGTTGCTGTTTACTAACTCGTTGCTTCTACTGGTTATATTATTGTTGGTATCAGCCGAACGCCAAGGGAGTCTACCCCTTTTATGCTAAACAGGCAGACTGTTCGGCGGACATGGATCCGTCAGTTCCCAGATGTTTATCGCACAGATCAGATGACTCAAACTGTGCTACTGTGTTGGCTAGGACCGGTATCGAACTCGGAACTTTGCGAATCCTAGGACGATGCATTACCGACTGAGCTAACCGGTACTTCTAAATATACATAATAGAGTCAAGACTTAGCATTGAACAAATGAAATTCATCTTAAAATGCTATTGGAAGTATGAATACATAGTTGAAGTACTGTTGTATAGCCGGATATACCCATTCATCTCGCGTGTATAATAGAGAGACAGACAGACAGACAGAGACAGAGAGACATATTAGAGACATCAGATGGTTAATCTTACTTTATAACTTCTACTTGTTGCTAGTTACTGCTTACCGTTTGCTTACTTACTGCCTCTTCTTCTTGGTCCTTTTACTTCTAATGCCTTTTTCTTTGGGCTGACTTCTATCTGCTGTTAAGGGTTGATTTTCTTCTGTTCTTCTTACAGGGCTGGGCTGGGCTGAGCTGGTCATTTTCTTAACAATTTAATGAACACACTAGACTTGGTTATACTTGATCAAGCTTTTATTTATTAGTCCATGACTGATTCCGCCACGGGGAGAGATAGATCCTGACAGAGCCGACAATACGTCTGCACTCCCTGAAAGCTGGGTCGCACCTGCTTGACTAACTGAACTTATTCTCACGTGTCACATAAAAGGTCACCAACTGTCCATAATCGGCGAGTCCATAGGGACCCCTTGATTTTAAATCAAGCAGACTTTAATTTATTTTTCTAGCTACAGGTATGTTCACAATTAATGACTCATCATAACTTGTAACAGGTTTGTGTGATAGGATGTAAGATTTCAATAGCAATCTTAACATTCTTTTAAATACACCATGTATTACTAACGAACGACTTTTGTTAAGATAGACGTTTTGTTCTTATATAGTTCACTGTGATATTTGTTTAGTAAAATTTCTTTTACAAGATAATATTTTTTATGTAAATAACAGACGGTCTTGTTTAAAAAAAATAACAATATGAAAGGTCTAAAGAAAGTTTAGTTGTTTTGTTTTGAAAGAAACAAATAAATATTCACGTACACGAACTGAAATTTATGTTATTACGTTTAAACTGATTGGAAGTGCTGAAAGAGACTTAACGCATCGAGTATTTCTAGTTTTATCTTTTCTGTAATAACATTCGACAGAATAATGTTATTAACTATTGGACAACATATTTAATTACCTAATATCATGAGTACAATTCCTGGTAGAAAGATAAGAACACTCAGATAGATAGATAGATAGATAGATAGATAAGTTGGTGGAGTGGCCACTTGTCGGTATCAGTCGCACAGCGAGGGAGCGTATTCCCCTTTTCGATGCGCTGCATATATATCTATCTATCTATCTATCTATCTATTTGAGTCGGTTTAGCTCAGTTGGTAGATCATCCTGCTTGGAACCTCAAGGTTCCGGGTTCGGTACCGGCCCTTGCCAACTCAGCGTATGAGTAGCACAGCTTGGGTCTGTACTGTAAAGTGGAGAGCTGATAGTAGCTGTGGCGCTCCATTTCAGACACAAAATAATTTTTTTCTTGTATTTTATTACTTCTCTATCTTTTAAATCAAGCAATAGTAATTCCTTAATTAAAGTGAGACGGGTCTTTTTGGGGTCGTGGTCAAAATCAATGACCAAACTTGGTGGTTTTCTTAGTTATAAGGTTTTCAATGTGTATGCAAGACTTCGAATCTGAATAACACCTCGTTTCTGAGTTATAAATCGACACGTACATATCAAACTTTCTTTTATATTTATACTAGCAAAATTACCCGGTCCATGATCGGACGAAAAGATTTTAGGAATATCAGGGGGTTCCTAAAAATAACATTTTTTTTTTAAATCACCGAAAATTTATGTATTACAGTGTTTATTTTGGGGAATTTGTTTTTAAACATTGAAAATATTTTTTTAAATGTAATCCTGAATTTTTTAGTGTTTTGAAATAATTTTATGTCATAATATTGACATTTTTTTTAGGTAGAATTCAGAATTCATGTTTGTTTTTTTACTTAAAAAAAAATCCCGTATAGAAACTTCTAAAAATCTTTTGATATGATTATTCAGACTATAATCTTTATAGAAAAAAAAATTAAAATTGTTTTTTATCTGGTTTTTTTTTTTTTTTTTTTAGATTTCATAAAATAGGGGTGGGTGTCACCCTAATTTTCCAACTGATTTGCAAGTAAGCCAATATTTCCCAAACATATTTTTTTAAAAGAAATTATTTCAGGCATATTTTCATTTTTCATAGAATTTGTTAAAAAAGCAGATAGTCATAACTTATTGTTGGTTACTTTAAATTTCAGTCGATTTAACAGTACGAAAATGTAAACATTGTTTTCGTTCATAATTTTCATTATTTCCGTAAGCTGAATTTTTTTTTTTAAATCATCAGGAGTTTTTTAAAATGTTTCTTCTTTTGAATGGTCCAAAAATTTTGAAGATAATGATAAACTTTATTCAAGTTTCATTGTTGTAAATAGAATATTGTTGTCTAGGAAAAGTTTCACTGAAAATCCACTTTGAAAATAATAGTATTTGGGGACAATTTTAAATTCAGTTTTTAATTGCTTGATGAGTTAGAAATACATCGTAATTTCTTTCTTTTAATTTTTTGTATTGACAACAATTCAAACCAGTTCTTAACGATAAAAAGAAGCTGAGAATCGAACATTTAAATTCTTCGTATTGCAATATTTATGTTTGCTTAAACTCAAGATAGTATTTTAAAAACATCGTTTTAAAACGTTTTCATTAGTTCTCAAAAAAAAACTTTTTTTACCATAATTACAAAACAACTCGTTTTATCATTTTTTATTTACATTTAATATATTATATATATATATATATATATATATATATATATATATATATATAACCCTATACTGGTGAATATTTTAAAACATTTTCCTGATATTTTTATTTACATTTAAAATCTTTCTTTTTTTTTAAATGTAACCGTAAAGTTCTGTTTTGAAAACTTTTAATTTTTCTACAATTTTTTGTTCATGACAACAATTTAATCTAAGTGAGTGTACAATTTAAGAATATGGACAAAGATTTTTTTCTTAAAAATTGGACAAAAAAAAACGAATTTTATTTTACGTTAAAATATAGTCATAGTTGTTGCGGGCATTCTGAATGACTGGCATTGATGTTCTTTCCTTCATTCTTCTTTTTCTCCGGGTAGCTGAAAAAAATCAGCAGGCAAGATTCTGCTGATACACCAAGTAGCAGTGGCAGCTTAAGATACTTTTCGAAAATCGTTTGATTTTCGTTTAATCAATTAATTATATCCCCTAATTAGTAAAAATCAACAACCAAATTTGGCGTGTTTCTTAGTTAGATGGTTATTAAGGTGTATGCAAGATTTCAAATCTGTGTACCCTCTCGCTTTGAAGTTATACGTCGACACGTACATACCAAACGTCCTTATATATATATATATATATATATATATATATATATATATATAGAGAGAGAGAGAGAGAGAGAGAGAGAGAGAGAGGGGGAGATGAACATTATCTATTAATAGCAATAAAATATAATGTAATCAGAACTAATAATCTCAAAGATAAAATCGATAATGCACATAAGTATAGGTCATCTGATGACAGAGATGAAACAGTTAATCATATGATAGGTAAATGTACAGATTTCTGGTACTAGATAACAGTTTTTTTTTTTTTGTAAATAACAGACGGTCATATATAAGGAAATAACAACATAAAAGGTCTAAAGAAAGTTTGTTTCGCTTTCAGAAAAACAAACACATATTCACGTATACAAACTAAAATTTATGTTATTACACTTAAACTGATTTGAAGTGCTGAAAAAGAATTAACGCACTTCGTTTTTCTTTTCTTTTTTTTTCCATAATGACATTCGACAGAATAATGTTATTATCTATTGGACGACATATTTGATTTCGAATATCATGAGTACGATTTCTGCAAATCTTGATAAGAAACGCAGTTTGTTTTAAGATAAAAAAAAAATGAAATAAAATAAAATGAAATGAAATAAGATAAAATAATATAAAATAAAATAATACAAAATAAAATAATACAAAATAAACATGAATAAAAGAAAATCTACCGTGTTAAAAGAAAGAAAGAAAAAGTCTAGTCAGAAATATCTTTGCCATTGATAAATGAAAAATAAAAATAATAATACTAATGTTAAACAGTGTAAATTCTATTTGCATGTGAATTTTATTCGACTGTTTGAAATTTTAAAAAAAAATGCTTTGTTTTGCAAAGGCAGAATTCACGTTTTGGTGGTTTAGTCATTTCTTTAAAATAGCTTTAAGACTTTTGTTGGAGACAGGAATAAATTTTAAAAATCAAAGAAAAAACAACAAAAAAACAGCGTGAAACCGGTTGTATGAGGTGCGTATAATCGGAAAATAGCACGACAGTACTTTAGGAACTCGTTTCTAAACATTTGAACGGGCTACGTGATTATCTACGCATATCAACAAAGTCTGTTAAAATCTTTAAAGGCAAATAATTCAAGTTATTTAATTTTTTCGTCTTTATAGTTATATACACAACGTTTCAGTCGACGTGTCCTTCGGCCTTCTTCAGGTGTTTCTTGTTGACCTCGTGAAACTTCTTGTCGAACTCGGGAGCCTTCATGTCCTAATCGGGAGCCTTCATGTTGTAATCGGGAGCCTTCGCGGAACTTCGAACCGAACCCTTTTTTCAATACACCTTAACTGTTATTTCCTTAACCATGACCGGGTACAAGTGTTAAGCTAAGTTAATTATTCTGTGTTATTATAACAACAAAGTATACGTATATAACATGATGAGGACAACAATCCAAAAATTCAGATAATACAAATTGTTATGCCTCATCTAAAAAATTCAAACAGAGAAATATTTCGGCAACAAACTATAGCAAAATATCATATACTAGCAGCGGCTACCCGGCGTCGCTAGGGTAGAGGAGGAATTCTTTAAAGTTAGTCCTGCAGATCCATTATTACTGAATCGTGATTTGAATCCTCATGGGATGCCCCATTTAAATCCCTATGTAAAAAATAGACCTTGCATTGATCCAGCTACTCTGAAAAGAAATATTAATGTCTACTATCTAAAATATTAAATTTAAAAAATCCATGCTGTTATCATTTAAATTTTATTCTTTAATTGTCTTCACAAATATATATCAAATCTCTATTATTTTTGCTCAAAGACCAAGCCCAGGTGATATTTAATGTGTATATATATTCACTTTGTCGTTAATTGTTTTATTTTTCGAAGTTTTCTCCGGACATACATATACACACAACTGCCCTTTATATGTGTATAGATGTAATTATTTACCCAACGCAAATCGTTCACTATGGTGAAGATGTGACACAAGGTTACAATATGGGATATGCAGCGAAGATATATGACAATATATGTGGAAAAAAAACAGGATTTCGTAATAAGTAACTCACCCGGGTTGATGTGTCATAAAACCGAATCTTGTTTTATTTTATATTGTCATATATATATATATTTATCAATCCCTCTGCTCGAAAAGGATGCGACACAAGGTCATTTATTACGCTGAGTTGAATAGGTCTCAATTAAGAGACCTCCTTCTCCTAGACTGGTTGCCTAGCCAAGTTTAAAATGCCCAGTCTACCCTCCTATGTATACATAGCTGGAGGGAGAATACTTTATCAAAGTTATTAGCGCCATGTGAAATGAAAACAACTTCGCCCAAGAATTGAACTCGTCCCGCCGTTTCGATTTGTTACGACGGTAACCATTACACCTCAAGTTACTCTATTACGTTCACTTTCGGATTGATACACTTGGGAAAGGTTAAGTGTCCAATTGTGGTGTAATGCTAGTCTCGCAGATCCAGGATTTCAACTCGTGTCATCATGTCTATTTCGTACGTCGTTAATCCTTATATTACGAACCTCCAGTTTGATACGATTTTTGTGGCTATCCTTAAGTTTGTATCCCCGAGTGTTGGGTATGACCATTTGGTTTTTCCTTGGTGTTCCTTAGTGTTGGGTATGATCCTTTGGTTGTTCCTTGGTGTTCCTTAGTGCTGGGTATGATCCTTTGGTTGTTCCTTGTTGTTGGGTAAAATCCTTGTGTTCAGCAAAGTCCCTCGTTGCTGGACCGTTCGTCAACGTCGAATTCCGTGCAAATTAACGACTGTCTATACCGGCGATTAAATAGTTAACTAACCTCGTATTCGAGCTGGTGATTGGCTGTGGTTTAATCCACCTGACCGTGCCGAGTCTATAAGTTTAAGTGGTGGATTCCGGCACGCCTTATATGCACAAAATTATCCAACACAATATATAAAAAATGATTTGGCATTAAGTAAGGGCCGGTTTAGCTCAGTCGGTAGAGCGTTCGACTTTGAAACATGAGGTTCCTTGCTCGATACCGGCCCTCGCCGACTCAGCATATGAGTAGCACAGGGATCTGTATTGTAAAGTGAAGAGCTGGTGGTAGGTGTGGCGTTCCGTTTCAGAGGCCAAAACAATCTCCTTGGTCAAGCGCTAGTGAAAAGGGAATAGGCTCTCTAGCTGTTTGTCTGATACCGACAAGAGGCCACTCCGCCAATTTTACTTATCTATCTATCTATCTATCTATCTATCTGAGTGTTCTTATCTTTCTACCAGGAATTGTACTCATGATATTAGGTAATCAAATATGTTGTCCAATAGTTAATAAAATTATTCTGTCGAATGTTATTACAGAAAAGATAAAACTAGAAATACTCGATGCGTTAAGTCTCTTTCAGCACTTCCAATCAGTTTAAACGTAATAACATAAATTTCAGTTTGTGTTGACTTTACTTAAACCACTTGAATTGATATGCCATTAAACCAACGAAATACACCAAAATCAAGTAGGAAGAGTTTATTCTACAATCAGATATTGATGTAAGTATTTGGAGGGAAAATACTTCCCGTATTAGTCGTCTTTAGATAACTGGACTAATTTTTTAAAAAGTAAAAGTTTATTTATGAGCCACAAATTGGTCGAGATTGAATTATGAGAAATTCAGAAGTTATTCCACTCTTATCTATTGGCAAAGATTGACACAGAGCTTTTTATCCAATGGTATACTTTAGCTGATTATGGTCGACTAAGCGGTAATAGCCAATCCAATAAGACTTACGTTCAAAGACGATCAAAGTAGACTCTCTCGTGACCATCGATCGACAACATTTTTATTTCATTTAGATAATGGGATGATGTGTCAGGTTGTTGTTTTTGTTGTCTATTTTTTTTATTGTTGTTTTTCTTTTCTTTTTCTGTACCCCCCCCCACACACACACACACTTTTCTTTCAGCTTGTCACGTTGGCTTTAAGCACCTGCGAATGGAAGTCTTGCTCAAAGCTTAAGAACGATCTCTCTTATATCAGATAAGCCGTTTTAGTCTTTTCATGACGACTCGCTATCTTTCGAAGAGTCGAACTATTTTCTTGGAACAGAAAACCTACGTCGATCTAATTTACTTATTGCGTCGCAAAAATAATCTAATCTTCGATCGAAGACCTGCTGCTTAATCTTAATCGAGAGAAAAAGAAGAAACCTTTTAAATCGCGCCACTTTTGCCTTCTCACTTGAACAGAGCAATCTTTAACACGAATGCAAATGGCGATACAGACAAGATCGTGATGCAAGCTCGAAGACATTAACTGTCTCCATCCCCACCCGCTATGACGATTGATTTTAAAGTGCTTCGTTAGCGAATTGTTTGTTAAGTATCAACCTGGCGGCTGTACGACATTGACCAGTTCGATTATCTGCCCTTAGCCTGCAGGTGGAAGTTTCCAAACAACCGGTAGGTGGCGGGTGACATAAATCATTGCTATGCGCCATAGGAAAAAGCTCGAAAATTAACATCTTTTACATGGACTACAGTGTTTTGTTTGTTTTGTTTTGGTTTGTTTTGTTTTACGGCATATCAACCTGAGTGGATCATTTAATGCCGATTAGATTTTGAAATAAATTCATTCTTAATGGATATTCCATTTTTTATAAACTCAATTTTTTCTATTCAACGCATAGATGGGACCCTAACAGGTACTACCACTCCGGGTCAGAATGGACCTTGGAACAATGGGGATGAAGGGGTACTCCACATTCCTCAAACCTCCAGAACTGGAACCTCAGCATCAGATAGAGTTTAACATCATTCCCAGGACATGAAAACCCTCAGCCACCGCCTTCTAGCAGCGATATGATAAAAGGTGTTGGGGCTTGCCATAAGGGCAATAGGATCAGGACAATCATATAGGCGCTAGGGCTTGACGTGTCCAGCCGATTGATCGGAGCCTAAGTAAGGGTCTAAATGGAGTGTTGCATGTCATGGACTGTTTATCCACCAAGATTCCATCCTTAAGCGTCATACGTCGCCACCACGGTCACCAGGTGGCCCCATTGGGGGTTCCTACCCCTCTGCTGAGGTGCAGTCGGTGTATTCTAAAGCCGCAGCTGACAGGACTTTTGGATTACAGTGGGAGAATAGTTCAGTGCCTGTTGTAACCTAACAACGATTACTAAATGTGAAAATAACCAAATGCAGATTGGAAATGAAATAGAATCTTTATAACATTAACAAAATACAATATTCACCAGCGATGTTAAGAAAGGTAAACGACTGCTAGTTGTATTAATCTTACTCAACCAGTATAATACTTTCGTATTTATGAGGATTGGGACATTAATGGTGATAGGTAGGGTATATAACAGTGACATGTTGGGGTTTGTCCTAAGGGCAATAGGGTTGGGGTAATCATATAGGTGCTAGAGCTTGACGTGATCAACCAGATTGATCGCAGGGGGCCTCTCCGACCGACCGTCTAGCCCAAGAACGGACCAAAGTGGAATATTGCATGTCATGGACTGCTCATCCACCTGGGTTCTATCATTGAGCATCTTGGGTCGCCACCCACGGCCAACAGGTGGTTCCATTGGGGGAATCTTACCCCTCTGCAGAGGTGCAGTCGGTGCATTCTAATGCCCTAGCCGACAGTGCGGCATCCTATCCGCGTAGAATAGGTTCGGTAAATACTTACAGAGAGACAGTATTTTGGCATTGAGTTGCTCACTAGAGTTGAAATGCCATTAAACAAAATAACACACCAGCTAATATAAAGATTATTTCTACTAGCAAATATATGCACCCTCCGGGTGCAAGTATTTAAATTTAATGTTATAAAATATTATATTAAATTAGAAAGGCTAAATAAGAATACCGATAAAAAGATTTGAAACAGAGGGAGTATAATAAAAAATAGAACAACTGAAACTTACTCTTCCATCACTCTCGTCTTTCATTGTTATTTTTTTTAATTTAAGTATTTAGTTATAAGAGGAAGTAAAGAATAAAATGACACTTATTTTTTCTTGTTAATGGATTTCATTTAAGATTCATTGAAGAGATTTTTGCTTATATTCATTAAAATAAAACCAAACAGTTAGAAATCAATAATACTAAGCACATATTTAATAAAATCACATTTTTAATATCAATAGGCAAATTAGCCTTCCCGTTTACACTGTAAACCAGTATTTTGTTGTATATATAAATATAATTGCATGTTGTCAGTATGTAGACATGATTAACAGTATTAATAATGAAAAACAATTTTATTAATAATTGAGGTTCAAATAAAAATACGATCATGGGAAATGTGATGTCAATAACTAAGGGAATAGTGATATGAGTAGTAATATAGTTTCGGTTACAGACAGAAAAGCACACAATCTCCATTATAATAAGATGTATTTATTGATTCAAATGAAGTTGAATAAATCATTACATAAAAAAACAGGATTTGACATTGAATAACCCACATGGGTTATAACACCATTAAACACCAACCATCTGGTTGATTCATGAGTATATGTACCTGGCCGATGCTGCTTGCATTACGCATAGCGCTAATACACTTGGGAAATATATGCATCCAACTATTCTTCCTCCAGCTATGGGTAAATAATAGGCTGGGCTGGGCTCTTTAACCTTGGTGTAGAATCTGGTCTAGTTGAAAGAAAATTCTGAATTCAAACATGTTAAACTCAGCTTAACAAATTGACAATGTATCACATCTATTCATGTGTGTGTGTGTGTGAAGGGGGGTAAATATAGACGAGGGTAATCCCAAAAGTAAGGTATCCAAAGCACTTGTTATGCAGGGAATCGGTCAATGCGGCCATTGTCAACACACTGTGCCCCTTCACTTGTTTGCCACTGTCCCTGCTCCCGCCTTCTTAGAGCGCACTACCACCTAGTGTGAAGTTCGCACAGTTATTCAATTTTTAACGCAAAAATACAAAACTGTTTGAAATTCATCGCTAATTTTCGGAACTGTATAGCGAGTCGTGCATTGATGTCAAATACTTCCGCAATTGGAGTAGAGAGTTTACAACGATGACAACACACTCAGTCTTGGCTTGGCAGTTGTTTGTGGTAGAGCTCCCGATTGACACTACTACCAAGTGTGAAGTTTGCGCAGTTATTCGATTTTCTAACGCAAAAGGCATAAAACCGTTTGAAATTCATTGCGAATTTTCAGAAGTGTATAGCGAGTCGTGCACGGATGCCAAATACTTCTGCAATTGTGTTACATAATTATTGGATTCCTAATACTTATATAAGGTATTATAGAAACATAATGGCGATTAGTGCAGCCCATGGCCTTGAAGGATGAGTGACAACGCTTGACCTCACTCTCACCTTGCCTTCCGGGGATAAATCGTGAGAACCGGAAGGCATAGAAGACCCTGTTCCGGTTTAAGGATAGAAGTAACTCAGTCAGTTAACAAGTAGAAGCCGAGCTTGTAAGATGTAAGTCTCACTGCGCAGGTGTCTGGGTTGGGATTTGGAAATAAAGTAACATCAACGTAAATCGAAGTCTTGTGTTTATTACCTAAAAACTAACAATGACACAGGGCTTCTGATAAAGAGAAATCCCTAACAGAAAACCAGGCCGAAGTCCCCACGACAACTCCAGACGCAAAATGTTAGAAGATAGAACCAAAGCCGACCAGAAGAATAGATGTCCAAGATATAGAAGCAAGTAAGTTGGTACCGTGAAAACCTCAGTACGTAACAATTGGAGACAACGAGGTTCAACGTTTCCTCCAAGACATGGCTGCGGGCTGGTATGACATGGTATACAAAAACTGTTAGAGCCCCTAAAAAAATTCATCGACTGAAATGGTGGCTATGTAGAAAAATAGATACATGTTCAAACTTGAAAAATGAGGTAAACAGAATTGATGATAAACAATAGACGTTTCTGTTATTTAGAAATATATTAGAGACCTTTTTGCAAAATAACTATAACTTTTTTCTCTTAATAACCTAATACTCTTCAGTGAATGGATAACTTATGACCTATCAGAATCAAGCAGGAATGTATAGAATAAAAACATATAAACCGTTTAATTAGTATTATCTGCGTTATTCGGACTATTGTCCTCATCTTCATTGTTACCTGTACAACGTTTCGTATCTGTACAACGTTTCGGCCGATATAACCTCCGGCCTTCTTCGGGTATTTCTTGTCGGAAGAAGGCCGGAAGGCATATCGGCCGAAACGTTGTACAGATAACAATGAAGATGAGGACAATAGTCCGAATAACGCAGATAATGCTAATCATCAAGCTTCATCTCAAACATTCAGAGAAATAAACCGTTTAATATCATTCAAACACTGATAGGGTTAGGACATTTGTACTATCTTGCCTCTTTTTGTAACGCACTAAATTACGGGGGAAATAACTCCGCTCGGTTATTTCCTATAATTCTAACATGATCAAAGGGGAACCACTCTTGACTAATGAATTATTTATTTATTTATTGATCTATTAGGAAAAAAACAAGACGGGGTTAGGGTTAGGGTTTAGGGTTAGGGTTTAGGGTTAGGGTTTATGGTTAGTTTAATGGGAAAATAAATAATTTATCAGTCAAGATTGGTTTCCCTTTGATTATATTAGACTTATAGGAAATAACCACTCCACTCTACTACTACTACTGCTCGTCGTGCAATGGTTATTTTCGTAGAAACTGGACACGCTGACCCGAGTTCAAATCCTGGACGTAGCTGTTTGTATGTGACCTTTCCTATGTGTACTTTCTTTACGGATAGCCCTCGTTTGTCAGCGCATGTTGATAGGGTACATGGGAGCAGGTGTGAACAACATTTTCATGTTTAAAGGTCACATTAAGATTCAATGTTTAAACTCAGTAATTTAGACTCAATAATTTCATTGTTTGCAACATTATCTAAAATTCAAATGGTTACGTAATAACAGAGTCCAGATGTTATTGATACCATAATGGTTAGCTGGCGTTGTCCGGTTACAGTAATATAATCACATATAACAATATATTAAGTAATGTCTTCTAAAATATATTTCTTTTCATCATATTACCTACGAGTCTCTCTCTCTCTCCCTCTCTCTCTCTCTCTCTCTCTCTCTCTCTCTCTCTCTCTCTCTCTCTCTCTCTCTCTCTCTCTCTCTCTCTCTCTCTCTGTCTTTGTCTGTTTCTGTCTGTCTGTCTGTCGGTCTCTGTCTCTGTCTCTGTCTCTCTCTCTCTCTATTTATATATATATATATATATTTCTCTCTCTCTCTCTCTCTCTCTCTCTCTCTCTCTCTCTCTCTCTCTCTCTCTGTCTTTGTCTGTTTTCTGTCTGTCTGTCTGTCGGTCTCTGTCTCTCTCTCTCTCTCTCTCTTTCTCTCTTCTCTCTCTCTCTCTCTCTCTCTCTCTCTCTGTCTTTGTCTGTTTCTGTCTGTCTGTCTGTCGGTCTCTGTCTCTGTCTCTGTCTCTGTCTCTGTCTCTCTCTCTCTCTCTCTCTCTCTGTCTTTGTCTGTTTCTGTCTGTCTGTCTGTCGGTCTCTGTCTCTGTCTCTGTCTGTCTGTCTGTCTGTCTCTCTCTCTCTGTCTTTGTCTGTTTCTGTCTGTCTGTCGTCTCTGTCTCTGTCTGTCTGTCTGTCTGTCTCTCTCTCTCTCTCTCTCTCTCTCTCTCTCTCTCTCTCTCTCTCTCTCTCTCTCTCTCTGTCTTTGTCTGTTTCTCTCTGTCTGTCTGTCTGTCTGTCTGTCTCTCTCTCTCTCTCTCTCTCTCTCTCTCTCTCTGTCTTTGTCTGTTTCTGTCTGTCTGTCTGTCGGTCTCTGTCTCTGTCTGTCTGTCTGTCTGTCTATCTCTCTCTCTCTCTCTCTCTCTCTCTCTCTCTCTCTCTCTCTCTCTCTGTCTTGTCTGTTTCTGTCTGTCTGTCTGTCGGTCTTCTTCTCTGTCCTCTGTCTCTGTCTCTCTCTCTCTCTCTCTCTCTCTCTCTCTCTCTCTCTCTCTCTCTCTCTTGCCAACCCTTTATTGTATTTACATTTTTGTGTAGTTGATTTTCAAGTGTTTTTTGCATGGTCCTTTTCAAATAGTTACTTTGTCGGCTAGGGCTGTGGTGTATATACCACCTGTTGGCCATGAGTTGTGATCAGTGATGTTTAAGGTTGGAACCATGGTTGCTAAGCAGCCCATGACATGCAACACTCCATATTAATCCTTACCCGGGCTAGACGGACAGTTTTGAGAGGCCCAAACCGATCAATCAGCTGGTATCATCAAGCACCCGGCTCCATTCTGATCTAGAGTAGAAGTACCAGTTAGTTTCATATCTATGGGATAAAAGGATCAATAAGAGTTTTTTTTTAATGTGTTTCAAAGAAACTTGGAAAGGGGGGAGCTAAGCGTCACCGAAAAATATTACGAGATAACATTCAGGGTATCACCAAGCCGACAATTCGTCGATTGGCTCGCCGTGGGGGCGTCAAAATGATTTCGGGTTTGATATACGAAGAATGTCGAGGAGTTATCAAAGTTTTCTTGGAGACTATTGTTCGTGATGCTGTTTCTTACTGTGAACACGCAAAACGTAAGACTATTACCGCTATGGATATCGTTTATTCCCTGAAAAGACAAGGCAGGATTCCCTATGGTTTTGGAAGTTGAATCAGACTTTTATTTAACTTCGTAGTCTGTTTAATGGACATTTATCTAGGAAATTTTACGAATACCAATCTCTTGTATAAATTATTGCTAAGGTATCTAAGACCAAGGGGTAACTTTTTTTTCTAAGCAAATTACTGAACTGAAAATGCAAAGTTAAAGTGTACTGGGCATAACGTTAAATTACATCTATTAAGTTCTAATTCCGGAGCTCTGGGAAGTGGAGTACCCTTTCATTGCTATAAATTCGATGTCTACCCTGACCCGGAGTGGTAGTACCTGTGAGGGTCGCATCTATTGATTAAAAAGAAAAAAATGTGGTAAGAGAAATGTGTTTAAGAAAATTTGTTTATGACCAACAAGAAGGAATCAAACAGAAACGTCTTCAGTATAAAATAACCCGGAAGGTTTATGTTCTGTAAAATCCAAGCAACCAACCAACCAACCAACCTTTTATTATCGGAATCATTCAGCTTTGATGTAGTTGAAAAGAATCCGAGGCTTTAATTCAACTTTTGAAATAGCCGCTTGCAGAAATATAATTTATTTTATTTGTGATAATTGGGCTTAACATTTGTTGGAATAACATTTTTTACTGTACATGATTACCTTCCAGTTTCTTCCGTTAGTCACTAGGTGGTGTACCAAGCAGCCGTTTAAAAACAGGACCGCTAAGTTCAGTATTCACATTCAACTCCTAGTTTTGACGGTGCTATTATCGTGATTCCTGTCTACGTGACGGGGGTTTGGCGGCTTCTCATCCTGCAACCTCGTGTCGCACAACACACAAGAACACATGTCACTTTTTTAAACACTTTTCTTCTTTAAACAACAGTCTCACGAACTAACGTTTCAACGAGTGTTCATAGCAATTTTATATAGAGACACATCATATGGGATAATTGTTAACCTTGAAACCATTGGGAACATTGTAATAAATTGTGTACTTAATAATTAAATTGGTGCACCATGAACACTAAACCCTTTTGCTATGTATTAGTACCATTAATTACAAACAATTAATTGCATTGATTACAAACATTTATTTATCTTAATTACAAACAAAAAAACTTGTGTACAAACACTTAAAACTAGTAAAATAACATTGCAAGTATTGTTTATAGCTTGACTTAGATTAGTATATACATGAGTTAAAGATTTTAAATATTACACCACAATTTTTATGATAAATTTACACGTACAAATGTTGCAATTAATTTTTCGATAAAACTGTCAATTTCAAAACACCATAACTTCTAATCATACTTTCTTTTTTGGATTTTACGGCATGTCAATCCTTGTTGGGTTATTTTATTCCAAATACGTTCTGTTCTATTCATTCTTGATTAATATTTTTTAACTATTTTTGTTAATTTATTTTCTTCTATCTAACCCATTGATTCGTACTATATTTAACAAGTGTGAAGCTTGCAAATTTTGGTTAAATTTGAACAAATGGACTATGTTAAAATCTAATAAAAAATACGTCAAAATGAACCAGAGTTTTAGTATGTATTGACGCCTTAAAAATCTAATCTAAAAGCAGTTTAAACTAGTAAAGAAAACGTTGCTGCTGGTGTTAATAGCAAGTCTATTTAAAGTTAGACAAAAGAGTATCTACATAATAGGAGTTTTCCCCCATAACACTATGTATAAGCTTCGGTTAAATTGAACTTAACGGACTTAAATTCCACAATGTATGTCACCTCGTCGAAAGAAAAAAAATACCAAAAATCAGGGAATTAACCGAATTTAATTAAGATTTTCAGTGTTGATATATTAATGAATAAAAGATATAATGCACCAGTTATTTTATTTAAAAACGTTTACATTTTTTCCGGTCAGTTAAATTTGAACCACGTATCTTTGAGGCGTAACACATATTCTCAAAGATACGTGGTTCAAAGTTAGCTTCTTTGCATCTTCTGTTATTTCTGTACTTTTACTCTATAAAGTTTACGTCCTGTCGGTGGGGCTATAGAATACGCCAAGTATACCTCTGCAATGTGGTAAGATCCCCTAATAATGTCACTTGGTTGGCGACCCGTGATGCTTAAGGACGGAATCCTGGTGGCTGAGCAGCCCATGACATGCAACACTCCCCTTTGGCTTGATGAGAGGTCGGAGAGGCCTCTACAATTAATCGGCTGGTTACGTCAAGCCCCTATGATTGGCCCGACTCTGTTGTCTTTATAGCAAAGCCTCAACCCTTTTTATATGTGCTAGAAGGTGTCGGCTGAGGGTCTTAGTCTCCTGGATATGACGTTAAATCTAGTGCTGGGGTTCTAATTCGGGAGCACTGAGGGTGGGGAGTACCTCTTCATCATTATTACTCCAGGTTCTCTACGTTCACTTTAGACCAATGGTTCTCAAGATTTTTTTTTACCTATGGACCACTTTTAATCCTATTTTACTGTGGCGGACCCCCCATAGCCATTTAATTTTTAAAAATCCCATTGTAATTTTATACTTAAATACATTTTACAGGCCTAGGTCCCAAAAAATGTTATATGGTATTTGGGGGTCCACATGGACCCCGGTTGAGAACCACTGCTTTAGACTAATACCTTTGGGAAATGTAGGAACTGTCCACCTATTGTTTAAACTGTTCAACTACTTGTTATTTTACAAGGATGGAATTGTTGCTTGTATTGTAATGATTATTGCTGTGGGAAATAGACTCGGTGATACGAGTTCAAATCATGGACGAGGTTAGTTTCATTTTACATAGGGCTAATACTATGGTATGAATCCAACTATTTTCTATCCACCATTGGGTAAATAGTAGGGTAGACTGGGCTCTTCAACTTTGTTATGGCAACCTATATCGGAGAAGAAAAACTCTGAATTGCAACCTGTCAGGCTCTGCTAAAAAAAATTAACCTTGTGTTGCATGCTGCTCTTGCGAGGAGGATGGTAAATAAATATGAAGATGACTTTGGCATTAAATAACTCATAAAGGTTGATATGCCTTTAAACCAAGAAACCAAACCAATCACTTTCTTTAATTTATTACTCACTTTCTTTCTCTTTCTCCTTTCTCTTCCCCTTCTCTCTCTCTCTCTCTCTCTCTCTCTCTCTCTATATATATATATATATATATATATATATATATATATATATATATATATATATAAAAGGGATTGAGCACTCTATGGCGGCATTTACATACATATATACAGATGTGTGTATTAAGACAGTTAAAATCCCCTTCGCATTCTGTAGTTGAAGATAGCCGAGCGGTTAATTTATCTGACTGATGCTGAATCGATCGGGTTTCTATCCCGGCTGTAGGTAGTTTACAAATGTCTAGTTACACTGAAGAGACGTGATACGTCGAAACACGGTGTCTGTGGATGACTATATATATATATATATATATATATATATATGTGTGTGTGTGTGTGTGTGTGTGTGTGTGTGTGTGTATTTATTTTTTTGACTGTATGTATGTTTTTCTTTATTTCTGTCTTTTTATTTTTATTTATTTAACGAGAGAAGAAAAGAATTTCCTGGTAAAGTGTAGCAAGATTAGATTTGGCAAGGACTACTAATGGAAGGGGGGAAGAAGAAAGAAATAAGTGAGAGATTAAAGGTTTTAAAAAGAGTAATGAACACAAAACAGGATGAACGATGATTTGACCGGAGTGTGACCTCCCGAATGGAGAATTGAGTGTCAACCGGAAGTTTTCGGGTGTTGACCGGAACCGGCAGTCACGTGGTGACGTGGAACAACGAAGAAAAAGTACCAGCCTCTTTTGCTTGCGGACGCGTAGGGGAACGGACGGGCCTTTGGTGCATAGTATGGGTCACAGTAATCTAACAGTTCTCTCTCTCTCTCTCTCTCTCTCTCTCTCTCTCTCTCTCTCTCTCTCTCTCTCTCTCTCTCTCTCTCTCTCTCTGCCTTTCCTCCTCTCCGATACAGCCCACGAGACGAGCCTACCCTGGAAATAAAGGCTAGCAGTTGTGACTACATATTTTCTCGCGTTGTAATTTTTATCAACAAGATGACCACCACGTGCCGAAGACAATTTTAGTACGGTGAATATATCTACACCACTGCCCCGTTACTTATGTACGTTTGGGTACTGTGAACATATACAACAACGTTACAAAAGATGAGTATGCGTGCACTTGTCTTTCGTGCAATATGTCCACATTTAACCACGTATAAGTGATCAGCGGATTGAACTGTTCTGCCCAGCACAGGGATTGAACTCACAATCTCTAGGTAATGAATAACGTATTTTTTTATAATCCTCCTGTCACTACTGTTGTTTGGAATGGTTACATCGGTGAAGAGAGATCAAAACCAAGGCAGTAAATCTCCACTATATTTTTCTCTCTCTTTTTACTTTTTTTTTCAATTTTCTTTCTTTTTTTTTCTTCTTTTTTTTTCTTTTTTTCCCCCGGAGAACCTTTGCCAGTTTACTACCACGTTTTTGCCAGCTGAAAGAGAAGAGATTGGAGCAAAAACCATAATCATTTGGATACTTTAAACTACATACAGCTACATAAAGGGCAAGACTACATTAATTCGTTCACTCTATCTTAATTGCTTAAAAAAAAATTAAAGTCGTCGAGGTGGCCTAAAGTCGGTTTTGGTTTTGTTTGTCTTACGGCATATCAACCTCAGTGGGTCATTTAATGCCGAAAAAGTTTTGAAATAAATCAATTCTTAATGGATAATACAATTTTTTAATAAATAAATTTTTCTATATAACCCATAGATGGGACCCTAACATGTACTACCACTCCGGGTCAGAGTGGACTAGGGAGCAATGGTGATGAAGGGGTGCTCCACATTCCCCAAACCTCCAAAACTGGAACCTCACCATCATATAGAGTTTAACGTCATTCCCAGGACATGTGTACCCTCAGCCACCGCCTTCTAGCACCTATATGATAAAAAGTGTTGGGACTTGCTATAAAACAATAGGGTTGGGGCAATCATATAGGTGCTAGGGCTTGACGTGACCAGCCGATTGATCGCCCGTCTAGCCTAAGTAAGGTTCTAAGTGGAGTGTTGCAGGTCATGGACTGCTCATCCACCAAGACTCCCTCCTTAAGCATCACGGGTCACCACCCACGGCCAACAGGTGGCCCCATTTGTGGGAATCTTACCCCTCTGCAGAGGTGCAGTCGGTGCATTCTAACGCCCCAGCCGACAGGGCGACCTAAAGTTGGTATCAGCCGGAGTGTAGAGGAGTCTATCCCCTTTTTACTAGCATTAGACAAAGGAGATTGTTGGCGTATGAGGCAGAGCTTCACGTCTACAATCAGCTCCTCACTTTATTGCACTGACCTCTGTGCTACTCATACGCTGAGTTGGTGAGGGCCGTTATCGCAACTGGAACCTTTGGGTTCTTAGGCAGATCCTCTATCGACTAAGCTAGACCGCTTTTCTCACAATGTGAGAACCGAATGACTCATTATTTATCAGAGGTGATGACACGGTGTTACATTTGAACACATGCGTTCACCTCCCATTCAATTAAAAACAAGAGATAATGAACGATCCTTATGAAATATTAAGAATGCTTTGTTTCAAAACTAGAACGCGCTAATGCACTGAATATCAAATTTGCTGTGTCAATTCTTCATTGAAATCGTTATCCGATTATGAGCAGCTTTTAAAACGCGCGCTTTGAAATTATTGTTAAGATCTAAAAATCACAAAAGTTAATTCTAATTATCTGAGGTCAACGTGTTTGCAATTTGAGAACGCCTCCAGCTTTTTCATCTTCCAACAAATTATTATGATAACAATCTCACTTTAATAAACAGCCGAGTCAACTCGGATCTGATGGAACTAGAATAGACTAATCTGAAAAGAATCCGGTTCACATTACCCTCTTAATCGTCACCTGACTTATTCATTTATTTATTTATTTCTGGTTTACGAATTTAATTTAACGGCATGCCATCCTATAAAGGGTTATTTAGGGAATCGCGAACATTTTACGTTTATATTTTCAACGTTTGTAAAGTTGTTTTTAAGACGTTGCTTTTTCATTATCTATAATTGATTGATCTATTTCAATGGCATGCCATCCTGTCAAGGGTTATTTAAGGAACCACATACATTAAATGTTAATATTTACATCTTTTGAGTAGTTGTTTTTAAGGCGTTATATTTTTTATTTATGACTAGAAGCGGCTACCCGGTGTTGCCCGGGTAGTCGGGGAAGGTAAAAAAAAAATAGTCTCCCAAATCCATTATTATTGAATCGCGAGTTTGATCCCTATGTAAAAACAAAACACGTTACGTTGATTCCGTCACTCTGAAAATAAAAATTAATGTCTACAATTTAAAATACTAAATGCAAAATAAATTAGGCTATTTAATTTAAATTTTATTTTTTTAAGTATCTTCATTAATATAAATAATACCTTCATTATTTTTGCTCAAAAACCAAGAACTGGTGGTGATATTTAATGTGTATATATATTTACTTTGTCATTAATTGTATTATTTTCGAAATTTCCTCTGGACATACATATACACACATCGGCCCTTTATGTATATATATATAGTGATCTATTTTAACGGCAGGTAATCCCGTCAAGGGTTAAGGAATCGCGTACATTATATGTTTATATTTACAATTTTGTGAAGTATTTTAAGACGTTTTTTTTTAATTATTTATGATTGATTTTTTAATGGTATGTCATCCTGTCAAGGGTTATTTAAGGAATCATGTACATTGTATATCTATATTTAACATTTTTGTGTAGTTGTTTTAAAAAGTTTTGTTTTTTAAATTATTATTTATGATCGATTTATTTTAACGGCATGCCATTCTGTAACGGGTTATTTAAGTTATCGCGTACATTGTACGTTTATGTTTACCGCTTTGTGTAATTGTTTTTAAAATGTTGTTTTTAGCACACAGCTATATGATATCATGTATTACGAAGTTCATGCGTTTTAAACAAGATGAAATTAATGATTTTTAAAATGTTTCAGTATTTTGTGGGCCACCCTTTATATATGTAAAGAAAAAGAAAAACAGAAAAATATTCCCCACACCAGATAGTTGACATTTGAAATAAGTAGACAAGTTCAAATACCTAGGTAGTATTATCTCGTTTTTCCTCTTTTCCTCGACTTCCTTTGTATGAATTAATCTTTCTTTATCAATAAACTCGGCCGACTGGATGAATTAAATTTTTTAAAGTTCAGACATTTTAGGGTTTTAAATTTAAGGATTACTCCGTATTTAAATCTATCAAAAATACAAAACTATATAATCAAATATAATATTATTTTTCAGTATCATCATAATCATCATCTCTGTAAGGTAAGATTACTCTTCAGAAAGACAAAGGGACTCTCCGGATCTTTGGGGTGAGATCCTGGAAAGGAAAGAATCTAAAATAATTATGAATGGTACAACAAAGATTTCTCCCTGTGTGACTAAAGTAAGAAGGGAGAATATATCACTCGTCAGACTGATTCCAATGAAAATGATTAGGACATGTCATTATCATTATCATCATGTCACGCAAGCAGCACAGATACCCATAACAATCTCTCGCCAACCTTCCCTATCATTCATTGCCCCATGGGAGGTCCTCTGCGCAGCAACCAGCATCCTCGCATAGTTGGTCAATGTAGGTCCTTGGTGGGCGGCCCACATTAGCATGTCCATGTGTTGGCTTTCACAGGAGAACGTCGCTTAGGAGCTCATCCTTGCTGTTCTCCAGCTGTGTTCTGCATGCCTAGTCCGTCTCATTCGGATGGTTTGTGAGGTGGGAGGTAGGTGGCCATACAGATACTTCCTTGTGGGGTGCTGTTTCCACGACTTGTTCAAGACTGCACGCAGCATTCTTGTGCAGCTCCCATTCCAGCTTATTCTCAAGGTGCCTCGTTAGGGTCCAAGTGGTGCAGCCATGCAGCAGTACAGTTTTGACTGCAATGTGTGATTGCGACAGAAAATCTAACTGCTTGCGTAGCTTACAATCCATCATGCAGGGGGATACAAACAACATAATTCCCCTATCAGAGAATGAAAATCAAACGAAGGGATTATGAATCAACATTACTTCCACATTGATCAGGATCCCATTGCTGAACGACGGCGCCGTCGTGATATTCTAAGCCAGACAAGAATTCAATAAAACAAGGATTTGGTGGATATGGTCGAAGTCAAAACTTTAGGCAAACATAAAAAGCGCGCGGGATTACAACTTCGCGTGTGATGACGTAATATCAAGGACCCTTAATAACGGTCACTACGAGTGTCATCTTATTAATGGCCGAATGTAAATGAATTTTGTTGAGAAAATACCAAACTAAACTGAAGGGAAACAGCAAACATGAATGTGCGTTATTTATACATGATTTTCTTTAATGTTCTGTCCGTTGGCAAAAGCTGCCTAGGACGCCACGGTGGGTGGACGAGAACAGGATATCAGACGTACTATCACACGTTGTATGATAAAAAAAATATTTCCTACTCTGATAATCATCATCATCATCACCGTCATCATCATCATTATCCTCAAGGCGTACTGACAGTAATTCAAGTCAATCAACCCTTTCACGAGCTTTACAACACTTCCAAATTTGACACGATTTTCATTTTCTAACGTGTTGGACTGCGACATTCCAGGTAGTGAGTTCGAACTTCCGTCGTGTTATTACGTTCACTTTCTGACTAATACCCTTGGTAAAGATCTTAACCCTTTCATCCTCTCCATCTATGGGTTAAATAGTACATGGAACTCATTAGTGACGTTTTCAAGTGGACTCCTATATATGGACACACCTACATCAATAAGGGTTGTATAGATTGTGAATGCTGACAGGTTGGCGAAGGACAGGCATGGGCATCCGTGCTATCAACGTGACCTGATTATGAGGATTTTTTAAAATCAGACCAGGGGAAACTTT
Organism: Doryteuthis pealeii; assembly: GCA_023376005.1. Taxonomy (NCBI): domain Eukaryota; kingdom Metazoa; phylum Mollusca; class Cephalopoda; order Myopsida; family Loliginidae; genus Doryteuthis; species Doryteuthis pealeii. The sequence continues at coordinate 6,756,698 of CM042159.1, forward strand.
TTTTTCGAGAAACGGACTTATAGATAGATAGATATTGCTAAGTATTCCATTATTACATTTTTGTCTGTTTTAAGATTTTTCATTACATTTAAGATATTTTTAAAAAATGTAACCTTAAGCTTGTGAGTGTTTTGAAACATAATTTATTTTTCTAAAAACATTTTTTGAACATATCCCAAAAATCAAATTCGATTCTTAATTACTTGTTGTGTTAAAGTGATAAAAATGTATTTGTTTAACTTATTTCCTTTTTTTATCTCTAACAACGTAAATAAAAAGAAGCTAAGAATTAAACATGTCCTTATTTTTAGGTGGAAAATGACGCGTAATATTTCAGATGAAAATCATTTGTTTATTCTATGAATAGTATTTTTTTTTCAGTTTTTGAGTTGCGACTGATATAAATATATATATTTGGATCTCT
>CM042159.1:6757221-6774721 GCA_023376005.1 Doryteuthis pealeii
TGTGGGTCTGTTGTTGTAGTTCGGCTTGTGGTCTTTTAACGTAATTGTTATGTAATCGCCGCCCAGCACCTATATTTGTGGCCTTGTGCCTGACTTAGAAAAACCTTTAAAAAAATGTACTACCGATTCTCTTATATTACTGGGTGGTCTTTGTAGAATCACCGAAAAAGTAATTGGAAAGATAAAATCTTTTAACGAGAGAAAGGAGACGATCAGTCTATGTTTTACGAAAAATAGGATTAGTAACTACTAAGGAGTCTTTTGATCTTAAGGCCATGAACCTTAGTTGACCAGAGAGATTCGAAATAATGGAATATTCGATTGTTTCGAGTAAGAACGAGATGGTACCAGAAGAAGAAACTTCTGGAAAATGACTTTGAAATAGTATTTAAGAGACCCGTCAATAGAGTTAGAGGCAGTCTGTGATCGGAGAGAGTGAGAGCCAGTCAGAGAAGTCGGCCGGAGATCGTACGGAGTTTGGCAAACTGGTGTCGCTGAAGACAAAAAAAGGAATGGCCTGTGATTGTTAAGAAAGAATTGTCACCGAGAAGTTTACTAAGGGCAGAAATCCTAAGTTGAATCCAGTTAGAATACAATTAGTTAATTATTAAGCGCAGATATTATTAGGGACTCTCTCTCTCTCTCTCTCTCTCTCTCTCTCTCTCTCTCTCTCTCTCTCTCTCTCTCTCTCTCTCTCTCTCTCAAAAGTTATAGTGAAGTTTTGAATATAATAAACTTCTGAAAAGTAAACACGGTGTTATTAATTTTCTCTATTTACGACGAAAGAAACCGTTTTTATGAATGGACTCGCTACACAAACAAAATAGTAAAGTCACTATCGTAAAGGGGACGACCCGTGGAGAAAGTCAATTGGCCGTAACGAAGGGCACGCGGCGTGCGTAAAGCGATACTCCCTTGACCAAGTGTGTGGAAGGATTTTGGGGCTAAAAGGCTGACTGCTAGATCTGTGTTGGTAAACAAACGACCGTACGAAAATACGATTTGATACCGTGAGAGGAACAAAGCCCGTACGTTATATATCGCTAAGGTAGTGCAGTGAAAGAAAAGGCACTACGTTACATATTACGAATTGGTGCCGTAACGTTACATATGAAGGCTTCTCTTTTTGCTAGTTGTTCTATTCTATCATCTATGTTTAGCTTTTTGGCTATGATTTTGGCCTCGTCGTTAATGTTGTATGTGTCATTGTCGGCTAATTTGTATTTTTGCGTGATGGTGTTCAGTATTAATTGTTTGTGTTTTATTTTGTTTATTTTGTATAGGTTTTTTGTTTTGTCGGAGAATACGAAGATGTTTTTAGACTTTCTAAATTTTTTATGTCCTTGGCGAGTGTTTTTTGGAATGGGTTGCTAACATTTTTGAATTGAATTTTGAGGAAAAGTTCGAGGAGGTCTGCCTCAAATGGGGCTAGGTCCTTGACTTTGGGTGGGTACTTACTCGATTTGATGTTAAACTTTATATAAAGTTTATATATATAGAAAGTGATATATATAGAAATATATATAGAAAGTTTATATATATAGAAAGTGACAGGCAGAAAGTAAAGTAAGAGACAGGTCAGTTTTTGACTTAACTGCAAATTACGACTAATTAGAACCAATTGAAATTATCTTTTTTTCAAACATAACTCAATCCTAAAAGTAAGAAATAATTTAGTATAACTTTCGTGTCATTAAACTAAACAGTTAAAAGGCCTTTCGGAGACAAACATTGATTCGCCCAGCTGTAGTATAATATATATCTCCGTCGTAAATCATCGCTTTCCATCTCATCCTGCGTATGACATCTTCCATTTTATCTATGAGCATTTTGAGGTAGTTTTTGCGTGGAGGTGTTGGAATATTTTTGGTAGAGTAGTTTATTTCGTGGATGTCCATTTTTTTCTTATGTTGTATTGTGTGGAGAATCTTTCTCACTGAGAGTGCTCGACTGACTGGCGCTTTCGTGTGAACGTGATCTGTTATTCGTTATTCGTTCTTTCTTTTGCTTTCTTCATTCACTGGCGTTCCTATTTATTGTCCTTGAGTCTCGTGTTTTTATGATGATTTTGTTTTTTTAATTTTGTGTGCGTTTATATTTATGTGTGAATTCCTGAATTATGGTGATCTGATATATATATATATATATATATATATATATATATATATATATATGGGAGAATATGTGCTTAATTGAAGTCAAACCTAATTTTTTTGAAAGTTAATTCATTAATGATTAATTAGGCGGGATTTAACCATTATTAATCATTAATGAATTAACTTTCAAAGAAATTAGGTTTGACTTCAATTAAGCACATATTCTCCCAAATATTGTCGGCTGAAAATAGCCATATTTGTTTACATTTACATATATATATATATATATATATATATATATATATATATATATATATATGATAAATATTGCTCTGTATATAATCTAAAAAGTTTATTATACATTGAGCTCTCTTCAGTGTTTTAAAGATTCGCTGTATTTATACATACTGGATCATACAATATTAATACAGTGTATCTTAGAAATCACATATAGAATCATCCCTTACTACCAAGTTTTGGATAAATCTCTTTTTATATATATATATATATATATATATATATATATATATATATATATATATATATAAGTTTTGTTAAACTGTACAGACAATTCCTGTCGGACAAGTTTTTTGTTGATCCGTTCCAATTTTCGAGCCATCTTTCTGGTGTCGGTGTGTAACTGGTATAACAGTCCACTAAAGGTTTCAAAACGTGCGCTTTCGGCAATACAGTTTGCCATCCTCAGGTAGGAATTGTCTGTATAGTTCAACAAAACTTGTATAAAAGAAAAAATGCTGCCAAAATACACTTATTTTAATATATATATATATATATATATATATATATATATATATATATATATATATAACAACCCCTCCGCACGAGTAGGATGTGACATGATGTCGATTTCTTCAGCCGAGTTCAACAGGTTTGAATTCAGAGTTTTCCTTCTCCTAGAACGGTTGCCTAAGCAAGGTTAAAGGGCCCAGTCTGCCCTACTATTTACCTACAGTTGGAGGGAGCTTAGGGTTCATACATTTCCCAACGGTATTAGAGCTAAGTGAAATGCAATTACCACATCTAGGATTTTAAACTCGGGGCGACGAGTCCATTTCCCATGACTTTAACTATTACAACACGCGCTTATATATATTTACGTAATCCTTAACTTGTTCCTCGTAAATTCCTACCATAAAATAAACTGAACCCTCATTTTATGTCCGTGTTTTTGCAATAAATGTTTTATTTTTCTTGCCCCCGTTATTTTACAATACTAAATATATTTTCTTAATTTATTTTAATATTCACTTCAATGTGTATATTCTAAAAGTTTTTATTTTGTGAGAATGGTAAGCTTTAAAACAAAGTTCCGTGATTAACGACAAGAACGTTCCCGAATCCCAGAAGGTTCCCGAGTCCGACAAGAAATACCTGAAGAAGGCCGGAGGGCATATCGGCCGAAACGTTATACAGATAACAATGAAGATGAGGACAATAGTCCGAATAACGCAGATAATACTAATCATCAAGCCTCATCTCAAACATTCAAAGAAATAATTCTGTTGTAAATTGAAGTAAAGTCGTCGGGGCGGCCTAATGTCGGTATCAGCCAGATAGCGAGGGAGTCTATCCTCTTTTCAATAGTGGGAGACCACGGAGATTATTTTAGCGTCTGAGGTGGAGTGCCACACCTACCATCAGCTCCTCACTTTACCGCACAGATCATGTGCTACTCATACGCTGAGTTGGCAAGGGCCAGTATCGAACCAGAAGCCTTGGGATTCCGAGCCGAACACTCTACCGACTGAGCAAAACCGGTCATTAGCCCCTGGGGTTGGACAATACACCGACTGCACCTCTGCAGAGGGTTAAGATCCCCTCCATAATGCAGCCACCTGTTGGCCGTGGATGGCAACCAATGATGCTTATTGGCGGGATCTTGGTGACTGAGCAGACCATGACGTTATACTTTCAATATTGGTTTTTACTTGGGCTAGACGGCGGTCGGAAAGCCCCCCTCCGGTCAATGGGCTGGTCTCGTCAAACCCTCGCGCCTATAAAAGTTTCTGACTGTATTGATCTTATGTCAAACTCCCAAAACTTATTATCATATAAGTGCTAGAAGGCGGTGGCTAAGGGTCTTTGTGTCCTGGGTGTGACTTTAAACTGCATCTAGTGGTGAATACACAATAACATAAAATAACCCAAAAGGGTTCGCATGCGGTAAAAAAAAATACAACCTACCAGCAATGAAGATGAGGAAACAATCCGAACAATCAAAATGATACAAAATATTGTCGATTTTGTAATTATTTTTTGTTTTCAGTAAAATCAGTTGTTTAGTGTTATAGGTGATATACCCTATAGACTATAGTAGAATGCGCCGACTATAAGTAACAGGAACAATTATGGTTTGAGGAAGCCAATGCGAGTCAGCTCGTAACTCTATTTGGTCGGACGTAATTCCCACTTTCTTTACTGTAATTGTCTATTCTTTTGGTAATACATTTTCCTACATTTGTTGCCCGTCGTTTTGTTCTTATTTGACCCCTTAAAACCCCACGACATTTAGTTAAGTACTAAGCTGCCAATTCTCTTTGAACTTATGTTTTGGTTTGGTTTTGTTTGTTGAATTTTACGAGATTCCAATATATATAATATATATATATATATATATATATATATATATATACACTTTTAATAAGAAATAAAGGTCAACTCCATAAACAAGCCTAGTCTCGCCCGATAGCAAATGCGAAATGCAGAATAAAATATACAAAAACGGAAAAAAAACTAAAACCACTTTTTCCTTTATATATATATATATATATATATATATATATATATATATATATATATATATATATATATATATAAAAGGTGTGTGTGTGTATTTATATATATATCGACCTTGACTGCTCGTAACTCGGAAAACTCAATGTAGAAATGTAGGTTAAACTTGCAAATCGTAGTCAAAATTTTAACGGAAAATTTTGACGACGATTTGCCACACGTCAAACTAAATTTTGAAATTAAAATTAATTTTTAAAATCCGATTCAAAATACTTTACTTTTTTTAGTAAATCAAGTTAATAATTGTTTTATTTCACAAATTTAAAAAAAATCTTTCTCTTTTTTTTTATTTATTTATTTATTTTTTTTTTTTTTTTTTTTTTTTTTTTTTCCTACTTGACCTTTTTTGGTAAGTCAAGTTAGTAAATTTTTTTTTCATTTCTTTCATCTAACTGCACATGAATATTTTAGTTTAGAAAATATTTCAAGATTCGTTAAATAAATGAAATAAAACAATTACTAACCTGACTTACCAAAAAAAGTCAAGTATTTTGAATTGGATTTTTTAAATTAATTCTAATTTCAAAATTTAGTTTGATGGGTTGCAAATCGTCGTAAAAATTTTCCGTTTTAATTTTGACAACGATTTGCAAGTTTTGCCGATATATCTTATTATAATGGAGTTTGTGTGTTTTTCTGTCTGTAACCGAAACTATATTCCTGCTCAACTCACAATTCTCTTAGTTATTGACATCACATTCTCCATGATTTTATTTTTATCTAAACCTCAATTATTAATAAAATTGTCTTACATTATTAGTACTGTTAACTATGTCTACATACTGACAACATGCAATTATATTTATATATACAACAAAATAGCAGTTTACAGTGTGAACGGGAAGGCTAATTTGCATATTAATATTAAAAAATCGAATTTAATAAATATGTACTTAGTATTATTGATTTCTAACGGTTTGGTTTTATTTTAATGAATATAAGCCAAAATCTCTTCAATAAATCTTAAATGAAATCCATTAACAAGAAAAAATAACTGTCATTTTATTCTTTACTTCCTCTTTTAACTAAATACTTAAATTAGAAAAAATAACAATGAAAGACGAGAGTGATGGAAGAGTAAATTTCAGTTGTTCATTTTTTTTTTATTATACTCCCTCTGTTTCAAATCTTTGATTATACTCCCTCTGTTTCAAATCTTTTTATCTGTATTCTTATTTAGTTTCATTAGCCTTTCTAATTTAATACAATATTTTATTACATTAAAACTTAAATACTTGCACCCGGAGGGTGCATATATTTGCTAGTATATATAAAATCCGATGAAATGAGAAAAGTAAACTACGTGAATATTTCTCAAATGATGACAGGTGGTGGTGGTGGTGGTGTGGGGAGGGTTTATATCTTTTAAAAATTTTCCGTTATTTGGACCAGTTATTTTCAACCCTTTTTTTTCTCTTTTAACTATGGACCACTTTGATACCTATTTTACTCTGTTGGACCTCCATAATTATTCGATATCTAAAATTCCTATTCTATTTTTTATAATCAAACGTTTTTGTTTGCCTAGACCGAAAAATATAGGGAAAACTTGCAAATCGTCATCAAAACTAAAATGGAAATTTATTTGGTGGTGATACATGAGAGTTTAACTAGTGTATGAATTAACTTTTTGCGAATTGGATTACGGTTTAGGGTTTGGAGATTAAGGTTGTTTTTAATTACATATTGCTTAAAAACAACAACAAAAACCCCAAATTACTATACATTTAATTAACCATTGAAATTAATTATTGAATCCAACGGTAGACACATTAGTCTCCGATGTTTGTGTTAGTATTGCAATGTATAATTTCAATTAAACTTAGTTTTAAAAAAAATATTTTTCAACATTAAATGTAGAGTAATTTGGGGTTTTTTTTTTGTTGTTTTTAACAACCTTAATCCCCAAACCCCTAAACCCAATTCACAAAAAAGTTCATTCATACACTGTAGTTAAACCGTCATGGATCACCATCAGATAAGTTTCCGTTTTAATTTTGACGACGATTTGCAAGTGAAACCAAAATATGTTATATAGTCCTGGGTTCATATGGCTCCCAGTTGAGAACCACTGATTTTGAAATTGTCTTTGTATTTCTTTCTGTGACCTTTCCTTTGGTATTAATTCAATGGTCATAACCTAAGTCAATTTTCGTGAATATTCATTTAGTCCAGTCATTAGTGTCACTGAAACTGGGATGGTCGTTTTCAAACCAGTTGGACGGGTCTGCCTTCTTCTTCTCCATAATTAGGAGTTGTCTGGCGCCGTTTTTAATACTTATCTTCAATTTTCTGGAATAGCTCAGTCATGTAGATACGATGATATGCATAACTGATATATATACTTAAAAAAAGTTGTCGGGGCGGCCTAATAACGGTATCAGCCAGACAGCGAGGGAGTCTATCTCTTTTTCACTAGCGCTAGACCAGTGGTTTATTTTAGCGTCTAAGGTGCAGCGCCACACCTACCACCACCTACCATCAACTCATCATCAGCTGATGATATATATATATATATATATATATATATATATATATATATATATTATATAAGTTTTGTTGAACTCTACAGACAATTCTTGTCGGACAAGTTTTTGGTTGATCCTTTCTAATTTTCGGGCCATTTTTTGGGTTTCGGGGTGTAACTGGTGTAACAGTCCACCAAAGGTTTCAAAACGAGCGCTTTCGGCAATACAGTTTGCCATCATCAGGTACGAAACGATGGTATGGTTTCGTGTCTCGTTTTTAACGAGAACGAGTAGTAGCAAGGAATTAGAAGTGGGAGGTAATAACAATTGGTAGTGGGAGGTTGTAGGAATGGTAGTGGTTCGAGCGAGCGATGCTGTAGTGATTTTTTGTGAGAAGGGGTGGCACAACTTGTGTACTATTACACCAGTTCCACCCGACACCAAAAAGATGGCCCGAAATTAGAAAGGATCAACCAAAAACTTGTCCGACAAGAATTGTCTGTAGAGTTCAACAAAACTTGTATAAAAGAAAAAATGCTGCCAAAATACACTTATATATATATATATATATATATATATATATATATATACTGAGTATCATCTAGTATGACACAGAGTCACAGCTCTGAGCGCACATGTTAAGGATTGAACTGACAACAGAAAACGTCTGAAAAGCGAGCTCATTAAAAATTTCGATATAGCAGTAGTTCACATATTCCTTCCAAGCTGCAACTCCCCACCCGTAACCCCTCTTCTCGAAACGTACAATGAACAAACACCTCTTATTTCTGGTGGCTGAGTAATTCATGACATGCAACACTCCATTTCGGTCTTTACTTAAGTAAGGCGGTCGGTCGGAGAGGCCTCCTTCAATCAATCGGCTTGTCTATCACCTATATGATTAACCCGACCCTATTATCTCTATAGCATCCCCCCAATTCTTTTGATCATATACATATATTTACCAACCCCTCCACACGAGCAGGATATGACACAGGGTCAATTACTTAAGCGGAGTTCAACAGGTTTGCATTCAGAGTTTTCCTTCTCCTAGACCGGTTGCCTAACCAAGGTTAAAGTACCCAGTCTGCTCTACTATTTATCCATAGCTGGAGGGGGAGTAGGATTCATACCTTTCCCAAGGGTATTAGCGCTAAGTGAAATGCAATTACCACCTCCAGGATTTGAACTCAGGGCAACGAGTCCATTTCCCATGACTTTAACCATTAACCACTACCCTTTTAATCATATATGGTAGAAAATGACGACCTCTTTTACACTAGCAACGACAAGTCGTTTCTTAGGTACTAATTTCTGACAGTAGTATTTACCGGTCTTAATATAAATCTACACCGGTCAGGATAAGAACTCCCGTCGCCCAATGAGGTCACCTGTTGGCTGTGGAAGGTGACCTGTGATGCTTAAGGATGGAACTGGTGACTAGCAGTCCACGACATGCAACGCTCCAAATTTGGCCTTTACTTGGGCTAGATGTTAAATGCAATTACCACTTTCAGGATTTGAACTAGATTAGATAGATAGATAGATAGATAGATAGATAGATAGATAGATATAGATAGATAGATAGATAGATAGATAGATAGATAGATAGATAGAGATAGATAGATAGATAGATAGATAGATAGATAGATAGATATAGATAGATAGATCAGATAGATAGATAGATAGATAGATAGATAGATAGATAGATAGATAGATAGATAGATAGATAGATAGATAGATAGATAGATAGATAGATAGATAGATAGATAGATAGATAGATAGATAGATAGATAGATAGATAGATAGATAGTAGATAGATATAGATAGATAGATAGATAGATAGATAGATAGATAGATAGATAGATAGATAGATAGATGGGAACACAGATAGATAGATAGATAGATAGATAGATAGGATAGATAGATAGATAGATGGGAACTAGATAGATAGATAGATAGATAGATAGATAGATAGATAGATAGATAGATAGATAGATAGATAGATAGATAGATAGATAGATAGATAAATGGGAACACAGATAGATAGATAGATAGATAGATAGATAGATAGATAGATAGATAGATAGATAGATAGATAGATAGATAGATAGATAGATAGATAGATAGATAGATAGATATAGATAGATAGATAGATAGATAGATAGATAGATAGATAGATAGATGGGAACACAGATAGATAGATAGATAGATAGATAGATAGATAGATAGATAGATAGATAGATAGATAGATAGATAAAATGGGAACACAGATAGATAGATAGATAGATAGATAGATAGATAGATAGATAGATAGATAGATAGATAGATAGATAGATAGATAGATAGATAGATAGATAGATAAATGGGAACACAGATAGATAGATAGATAGATAGATAGATAGATAGATGGGAACACAGATAGATAGATAGATAGATAGATAGATAGATAGATAGATAGATAGATAGAACACAGATAGATAGATAGATAGATAGATAGATAAATGGGAACACAGATAGATAGATAGATAGATAGATAGATAGATAGATAGATAGATAGATAAATGGGAACACAGATAGATAGATAGATAGATAGATAGATAGATAGATAGATAGATAGATAGATAGATAGATAGATAGATAGATAGATAGATAGATAGATAGAACACAGATAGATAGATAGATAGATAGATAGATAGATAGATAGATAGATAGATAGATAGATAGATAGATAGATATAGATAGATAGATAGATAGATAGATAGATAGATAGATAGATAGATAGATAGATAGATAGATAGATAGATAGATAGATAGATAGATAGATAGGGGTGACGAGTCCATTTTTCATGACTTTACCCTACGCGCTTCTTTTTATCATACATGTGCGAGAATGCGGTAAATGAGGGTCTTAAAGTTCCAATCTGGAGCTTTGGGGAGTGTTGAGTCACCTCTCATTACCATTATTCCTAAGTCCAATCTGAATCGAAGTGGTAGTAACTGTAAGGATCCCATCATCATCATCCTGTCGTGCTGGCAGCACGGATATCCATGACAATCTCTCGCCATCACCTCCCTATCCTTCATTGCCCCTTGGTGATCCTCTGCGCAGCATCCAGTATCCGCGCAGAGTTGATCTATGTACGTCTTGATGGACACGGTCATGATGGACACTGTTGAAGATGTAAGGATGAACCCATTAGCGACGTTCCCCTGTGCACTCCTACACAAGGACACACCAGTGTTGGCTGACCAGCAAATAGAACAAATACAAAAACCATCTTCCAAGAATAGCGCTAGTGAATGGGGATAGACTCCCTCGCTTATCGGCTGATACCAATAATGAACTACTCCACTGACCTTACTAGATAGATAGATAGATAGATGTGTGCGTGGTGTGACGGTTATCTTCCTATTTAAAGAGACACGATACGTCAAACGGAGATTCTGATTGAGACTACTTCCGCTTCACTTATATATATATATATATATATATATATATATATATATATATACGGATTTATAATTTACGGATTCTTACAAGACTTTAACATCAGAAAAATTAAATATAAACAGACCTTTAAGATATGATTTCGGATATATTATTCAATAAAAGAATGCATTTTCAATAAGGGAAACTCACCATCCCCAAAATAAATAAATAAATTGAAAAATGTGCAGGATTTAACATCAGAAAATTTGAAAAGACATACATATTTTAACAAATGAAATTGATTAAAATAATCACAATTAAAAACAAATTTTCAAAGGGTTAAAGAGAGATAACTTTACGAATTTTTATAAAATACAGGAATTTTTTTTTAATTCAAAAATATAATCGAATACATAAGGAGCGTCCGCAATAATCAACCGACGTAATTTGCGATCCATAAACATAACAACACAAAATCTCTTCAAAGAAACACCAGGAGATGAGCAACCTGACGATGGTGAAATAACCTGAAACCTGGGTAGTTGCTTATGAAAAACGTTTATATTTTTAAAAAATTCAAAAAATAAATAAAGCTCCTACAAATTTGTGGTTGAGCACTGTTATTTCTTTGTTTCATCCCAAAACAAATCTTTAAATATATATATATAATACTAATAATATTGTTAGATGTAAAATGAAGGGTCTACCATGGTTTCAATCAAAAATTAATCTCGTCAGGACCCCACTCTACATTAACCAAGTTGATGTAATTCCTCGGTTAAAATGAATATAATAACAGTTCAACGTTAGTATATTAAATTTAACCGAGGAATTACATCAACTTGGTTAATGTAGAGTGGGTCCTGACAAGATCAATTTTTGATTGAAACCATGGTAGACCCTTATTTTTCCTCTAATAATAATATTATTAGTATTATTACTGCTCTATATTTTTAATTATTGAGCACTTTTGGATTATTACTGACGCCACTGCGACGGAAAGTTAAAGCGGCAATCGGATATATATATATATATATATATATATATATATATATATATATATATATATATATATATATATATATATATATGAGAGTACGCAAACTGTTTGTTTGATATGGCGATAGCCGACACATATTCTCCCATATATATATATATATTATATATATATATATATATATATATATATATATAAAAGCAAGTCTTTGACATTAGTGGACCATTTCACATACATCGGTAGTAATATCTTTTATCTACTAAAAGCGATCTCATACGCATAAAAAAGGCATTGACGGCTAGTGAGAGGTTATCAATCACATGGAAATCTGAACTCTATAATGAGATAAAATGGTAATCATTCCAAGCTATAGCCGTGTCATGATTATTGTATGGCTGCACCACCTTACTTTAACAAAGTTCTTAGGGAACAACTAGATAGGATGTACTCAAGGATGCTGCGTGCTCTTTTCAACAAATGTCCGAATCAGCACCCAACAAAACAGTCACTCATCTTCCATTTGTTGCGTAGCCCTTCTTCGCTACTCTGTAATCGTATACGTTGCTGGTATACTGCTCAATGAAATCACAAGGCATGCTGTATCATATTTAAAAGGGCTTCTTTATTTGCTTCTGCTTCTAACTCGGTGATGCGTGTACACGGCATGGAACTTGGCGTTGGCGGCTACTAAATGAGGAAGTCAAGATGAGACTACAAAAAACTGCTATCTGCCACACGTGGGGCCCTGTTGAATGGTACGATAAGTAACGGGTACGCCTCTCCCCCAGGGGAGGGGGTAGCGGGTCAACTCTCTCTCTCGCGACTGCTGTTTGAAAAGCGCTGTCCTCAACTGCTGGCTCTCGCAACTCTTGGCTGCTCTGCTACCCAACTGCTGTTTTGACTCTACCTTAAGTACGTATAGTCCGCCCACACATCTCTTTGTTCGGTTGACCGAAAGTCCTTTCTCTTTGTTCAAATTTCCGTTTGTCCAGAGGAAGTCTTTTGTACACTTCTTTTGTTATATAAGATTTCTGTCTAGTGCTATCTATTGTTTCTTTCCAGTTCAATTTTTCCTTGTCTTTTCGTACTTCCCGCGCAAAACAAATGAGACTATCACCAAACCATAACACATTGTCCAAATGCTGGACCCGAAACCATCCAATGGGGGAGATTGTTTTTGTTCCGAAAGCCATTAGAGAGTGCAAATGTTAATGTTATATACCCCTTTACATTAGTTATATAAACTAGCAAAATAAAAAGACACCCTTCGGGCGATGTAAAAATACATTTTTGAAAGATATTGCCTGACGGGATGGGAGCTGAAAATTCAATGTCATAGAGTGTGTACCATAAGTATGTAAAATCGTCAAATTATTAAAGGAGTAAAAAAAAAAAAAAAAAGAAAGAAAGACAATTTGAAATGGAAACAGTTCCGATAACTTTAAATATTATATTAGAATAAACAATATCTTATTATAATGGAGATTGTGTGTTTTCTGTCTGTAACCGAAACTATATTCTTACTCAAGTCACAATTCTCTTAGTTATTGACATCACATTCTCCATGATTTAATTTTTTATCTAAACCTCAATTATTAATAAAATTGTCTTACATTATTAATACTGTTAACTATGTCTACATACTGACAACATGCAATTATATTATATATACAACAAAATAGCGGTTTACAGTGTGAACGGAAGGCTCATTTGCATATTAATATTAAAAAAATCGAATTTAATAAATATGTGCTTAGTATTATTGATTTTTAAATTTTAATGAAATAAGCAAAAATCTCTTCAATGAATCTTAAATGAAATCCATTAACAAGATAAAATAACTGTCATTTTATTCTTTACTTCCTCTTATAACTAAATACTTAAATTAGAAAAAATAACAATGAAAGACAAGTTTCAGTTGATTATACTGTTTCAAAAATTCTTATTTAGTTTCATTAGCCTTTCTAATTTAATACAATATTTTATTACATTAAATCTTAAATACTTGCACCCGTAGGGTGCATATATTTGCTAGTATATATATATATATAACGCCGGCATCTATTTATTGAAACAATGAGGATTGTCTAACGTTGCATGCTCACATTTTGAGTATATTTATTCTATGTTATGACGTTGGATTATGTGTGACGTAAGCAGTGACGCAGTTTTTGTTACAGACAAAAACCGGAAGCTAATCTCCATTATTAATAGATGACGAGAGAGAGAGTAGAGAAGTGAGGAGGTGGGCTCTAACTTTTCTTACTTGTTCTGTTTTGTTCTTTCCTCTATTGGACTGATTTCTTTCTTCATCCGGGCAGGGCAGTATGCTAATTCCTTCTGGAATAATTAAATAAGACTTCGTTGTTTGTTTGTTTTTGTTTTTTGTTTTGTTTTTTTTTTTTTTTTATAATTCTTTATCAAGAACCTACACCCCTAAATAGTTTCTACTCGCGCGGTGAGAAGCCAGCTACCCGCGCGGTGAGAAGCCAGCATTTTGGGAGCGACGATCCTAAGGACTGCTCCTGTTGACTAACTGCAAGCAACTGCTTAACTAATTTAATTTCTGTTCTCATGCTGGTGGAAGTCGGAGGAGGGGGTTGGTAAGCAAAGGTCATTACCAGCCAATAATAACTATAACGCCTAACGGTAAATTTCCATTTAACCCCCTCCGATTTTGAATCTTCAAAGAACTTCAATAAAAAAATCTAACTACACTTCAAACATAATTCGTAGGCTACCCGCGATATTATGTAACATTAAGCTATATTAATTCTTTTATGCTATTTTCGCTTGAACCTGCAACGTCCCGATGATTAGTCACTATAACTGTATTAATTCAATCCTTATGTCAATGACGCCATGTATCAAGCTGGTCACCATATGGTTTGGAACCTATGAGTAGAAAGTAAAAGTAAAGTCGACGGGACCGCCTAATGTCGGTATCAGCCAATCATCGAGGGAGTCTATCCCCTTTTCACTAGCGCTTGACCAAGGTGATTGTTTTTGCGTCTGAAGTGGAGCGCCACATCTACCATCAGCTCCTTACTTTACCGCACAGATCACTGTGCTTCTCATACGCTGAGTTGGCGAGGGCCGGTATCAAACCAAGGACCTTGTGATTCCTAGACGAACACTCTACCGACTGAGCTGAACTGGAACCTATAAACCTAATTTAATTTACGTAGAAGTTTACGTAATACTTACCATATACGATATTCATTAAGGATTCGCTCCGAAGTTCTGTGAAGGCTCTCGATTACAACATGAAGGCTCCCGAGTTCGAGAATGACGGTTTGACAAGAAATACCTGAAGAAGACCGGGAGAGATATCAGCTGAAACGTTGTTTAAATGATTTTTGTATTATTCATATTTTACGGACTATTGTCCCCATCTTTATTATTATTTATAAAGATGGGGACAATTGTCCGTAAAATATGAATAATACAAAAATTATTCAAATTCGTCACATTCGAGTTAATGTGAAAAAAATCCGAAAAATATACACATCGTCAAACGAACTCTGCAACCCTGTCGTCTGAGGTTGTAGAATACGCCGATTGCACCTCTACAGAGGGGTAAAATCCACTCAATGTGTTGGATGCGACCAGTAATGCTTAAGGACGGAATCCCCGTGGCTGAGTAGTCCATAACATGCAAGACTCTGACCTGTACTTAGGCTAGACGTGCAGTCAGAGAGGCCCCATGTGATCAATCGGTTGGTCATGACAAGCCCGAGTATCTATATGAATGTCCTAACCTTATTGCCCATATGGCAAATTCTCGATCCTTTTCATCATACATGTGATATAAGGCGATGGCTGAGGGTCTTAGTGTCCTCGGTATAACGTTAAACTGCATCTAATAGTGAAGTTCCAGTTGTAGAGCTACAGGAGGATTGAACGGATAAATGAGTTTAAATAGTGTGTTTAAGAATACATTTTTTAATTATTACTTTAATTGAATGCCCAACCAAAATGAATAACACAGAACTCCTTCGACATAAAATAAGGTTATATCCTATAAGTCTAACATGATCAAAAGGGAAACACTTTTGACTGATAAATTATTTATTCATTTATTGATCTACTAGGAAAAAAGAAGACGGGATTAGGGTTAGGTTAGGGTTTAGTGTTTAGGGTTAGGGTTAGGTTTTAGGGTTAGTTTAATGGTAAAATAAATAAATAATTTATCAGTCAAGAGTGGTTCCCCTTTGATCATGTTAGACTTATAGGAAATAACCTAAAATAAATGTCCTGGGAATGACATTAAACTCTATCTGATGGTAAGGTTCCAGTTTTGGAGGTTTGCGGAATGTGGAGCACCCCTTCATCACCATTGCTCCCTGGTCCACTCTGACCCGGAGTGGTAGTACCTGTTAGAGTCCCATCTATGGGTTAAATAGAAAAACATGAGTTGATAAACCAAATTGTATTATGCATTAAGAATGAATTTATTTCAAAACTTTATCGGCATTAAATTACCCACTGAGGTTGTTATGCCGTAAAAAACAAAAACAAAAAAAACAAACAAACCTAAAAATAAGTCAACAAGTGTTAACATGCCGTAAGATTCAACTAACCAATCAACCGAATCAGTCTTGGTCATGTTATCAATGTTTCCATATAGGCTGTGTGAAACAAGTTAATGGGTAGATATCTTGTTCTAACAGTTTATACGAGGACGCTTCATGCAGCTGGTTGTGACGGCTTTTTTCCCCTCTCGTTCATTGAATAAGGTGTGTATTCCCACACTACCCACATCAATCGAGGAAATTGAAGTCTGCGCACAATACATGTGATATCTATTTACCACTTGCGCTGACACTGGGGGTTACGCGAGATGTCTAACAACTGGTAAGTTATCAAAAACGGATTTTTTTTTTTTTATCTACGTTATTTAGTTTCTGTTTCATATGTTTGGTTTGCTTATTATAATTAGACTGAACTCTATTAGCGCTATGTGAAATGCACACACACACACACACACACACACACACATATATATATATATATGTTATATATAATAATATGTGTGTGTGTGTGTGTCTGTGTCTGTGTCTGTGTGTGCGTGTGTGTGTATGCGTGTGTGTATACATATATTTGTATATATATATATATATATATATATACATGTATATGCATATATATAAAAATGTATGAATATATATATATATGTGTGGTGTGTCTGTGTGTGTCTGTCTGTCTCTGTGTGTGTCTGTGTGTGTGTGTGTGTGTGTGTGTTGTGCGTGTGTATACATATATATGCATATATATAAAAATGTATGATATATATATATATATATATATATATATATATATATAACATATACATAAGCATATATATACATATATATGCATGTATATATATATACATATATATATGCATTTATATATACATATATATAATGTATATATATAATATTACATATATGTTCACACACACACACACAACACAACACATATATATATATATATATATATATATTATATATATATATATATATATATATATATAAAAAAGTGTCATAAAAGTGCCGAGTTTGAAGATGTATTAAGATAGAAATGAAAAGTGAATGGAACGTTAATTTATTTCAGAATACAAGGTGCGTCAAAAAGTACAAAAATCTTGATACTTTTTGACACACCTTATATATATATATATATATATATATATATATATATATATATA
>CM042159.1:6779721-6789721 GCA_023376005.1 Doryteuthis pealeii
CATGAATGATATTATAGTAAATTATAGTACATTATATTAGAACACACACACACACAAACATTATATATACACACACACACACATTATATGTACTCACACACACACACACACACACATATATATATATATATATATATATTGGTGTGTGAGAATAGATATACATGTATATGTATGTGGGTAATCGTGTGTACATATATGTGTGTGTGTGTGTGTGTGTGTGTGTGTGTGTGTGAGTGAGTATGAGTGTGATGTGTGTGTATGAGTGAGTGAATATATATATATATGTATATATATATATATATATATATATATATATAATCAGCTGGGGGAAATAAAATGTAAAATAACTACCGTACAGCAATCATGAGTAATTGTGACCTAATTTGACGCATTCTCGATAAATGTAGAGAATTAGTATCTAATTAGGACGTCCTATTATATTTCTTAAATACACATACGCAGTTGCTTTAAATTTTTCCCTAGACTCATACAATAGATATTTTTAAAATGAATACAATAAATACAATTAATTTATTGCCATGTTATTAAAATTTGAAATTCACACACACACACACACACACACACACACACACACACACATATATATATATATATATATGTCTGTGTGGGTATATATATATATATATATATATATATATATATAATATATATATATATATCAATTGTAATATTAGGGATTTGGACTCATAACATAACATCATCATTTGGACTCTTAACATAACATAAAAGTTTCATAGTTATGCAATCATCAGATGACTCAAATGGTTGAGATCTTAAAATCAGTAGTCAAATGGTTGAGATTAAAAAAAAAATAAGATAAAAAAAATATATATATATATAGTTATCCACAGACATGTGTTTCGACTTACCAAGTCTCTTCAGTGTGGCTAGACATTTGTAAGCAATCTACAGCCGGGATTGAAATCCGATCGTTTCAGTGTCAGTCAGACACCTTAACCGCAAGGCTGTCATCACGTACAGAATGAGTAGGGGATTTTAACTGTTTTAAATCACACATCTCTATGTACGTAAAGGCCTCCATCCCTTATATAGGAGAACTTTGCGTTTACGCTTTAGTTAGCGGTGCTCAACCCCAGGGGAATGCTGTTTGCTATACAATGGGGCCTTGACTTACGATTGTCCCACAGTATACTGAGTTTACGAGCTGTGACTTGGTCGATTTTTTGTTTTGTGATGAGAACTAAAATTTTTGTACGCGCGAGCTTCAGATACGGTTATGTTAACATGTTGACGAAAAACATTTAAGTTTCCAAATTCATTGAGCCCTATATATATATATATATATATATATATATTAGTCATCCACTGACACGTGTTTCGACTTATCAAGTCTTTCAGTGTGGCTAGACATTTGTAAGCTACCTACAACCGGAGTTGAAATCCGATCAGTTGGGTGTCAGTCCGACGCCTTAACCATTAGGCTGTCATCGCTCACAGAATGCGAAGGGGATTTTAACTGTTTTTAATACACACATCACTTTGTGTGTAAAGGCCGTCATAGAGTGCTCCATCCCTTATATAGGAGAGCGTTGGTATACCCTAAAACAAAACAAAACAACTTGTGTAGTTGTCCACAGGAGGTCAATTATGAGTTCGCCTTCGTTTGTTCAGCTGTTTCGTTCTTCTTACTCAAATGGTATGCGTTTGTTTGTTTTTTTTAATCGTAGCAATATTAGTGCAATTGCATAGCTGCATCATTTGGAATCTAACGAAGCGCTTAGATAAAAGCTATATGAGAACTAGGGATGGATGCCGCGTGCTGTCTTGGACAAATCCTGGAAGCAGCTCCCCACAAGAAAGCAGCTGTACGGCCACGTGTTCCCTATCACACTAACCACCAGAGTAAAACGAACAAGACGTTTAACATACACTTTAGAATAATCAATTGGAAAATAATACGTGCTGTCGAGGGACAAGAAAAAGTAAACATCTTGTTACGTTGTGTAATAAATGGTACACTAAAAGCATCCTCGTAATCAATTTACACAGGTTTATTTGAAGTACTAGCAAATATATGCACCCTCCGGGTGCAAGTATTTAAGTTTTAATATAATAAAATATCACATTAAATTAGAAAGGCTAATGAAACTGAATAAGAAAGCAGATAAAAAGATTAGTAACAGAGGGGGTATGATTGAAAAATAGAACAACTTTGAAACTAACTCTTCCATCATTTTCTATTACTCCCTTCTTTCATTGGTAAATTTTCCTAATTCAACTATTTAGTTGAAATAGGAAATAAAGAATACAATTGTAGTTATTTCTTCTTGCTAATGGATTTCTTTTAAGATTTATCCCCGAGATTTTTGCTCATATTCAATAAGGTAAAACCAAACAATTAGAAATCAATAATATTAAGCATATATTTATTAAAATCAAATTTTTAATATCAATATGCAAATGAGCCTTCCCATTCACACTGTAAACAGCTATTTTGTTGTATATATAAACATAATTGTATGTTATTAGTATGTAGATATGGTTAACAGCATTAATAATGTAAAACAATTTTATTAATAATAGAGGTTAAAATTAAAATAAAATCATTGAGTATGTGGTGTCAATAACTAAGGGAATTGTAACTTGAGTAGTGATATAGTTTCGGCTACAGACCAAAAAGCACACAATCTCCATTATAATAAGATACGATATTTCTTAGTTGCAAAATCAAAGTATTAAGAGCAAATATATTTTGTAAGTAACCTTTCACTCAATATCTATTTTGTATACCCTTCTTACTTCTATTCTTCTATTCTTCTTCTGACGTCTTTGATATCTTACGTCTTCTTCTAGGTCTCTTCTAACATCTCTTCTTCGTCTGGACTTCGTGCCTGGTCTTTCATTGGGGATTTCTCTTTATCAGAAGCCCTGTGTCATTGGTAGTTTTTACATAATAACACAAGACTTCGATTTACTTAGATCACATTTTATTTCGAAATCCCCACCAGACTACCTGCGCAGATCGAGTCGGAGCGTGTATAACACGACTCACCACCGTCGTGGTTTCTCGCCGACTGACTAAAATCTATCTCTAATCTAAACTGGAAGAGGGTCTCCTCCACCGATTCTCACGGTATCCACTGGAAAGGATCGGGATGGGTCAATCCTTGTCACTCATCCTTCAACAACCATTTTGATTTCTACACTATTGCACATAAATATTAGGTATCTGATAATTATGTAACACTATGTGACAGGTATTACAGAGTTGAACTGAGAGTACTGGCAATGTAGAGGCGACACCGCATGCCCTGAAGCTCCAGAACTGGATCTCTAACAATCATTTTAAATATTTAAATATTTCATCAATCAGGTGTACTTGAGCTATAGGAAGGACTATAAGATGTACTACCAATCCAGATCAGGGTCGGCCTGGGTGTTATGACAATGAAGGGTTGACTCCACACACAACAGAGCTCCAGTCCCAGAACATAAAAACATTTAAATATTATTTCCATCCAACTACTTGAGTTATTGGTGGGGCTATAGCAGATACTACCAATCCGGGTCAGGGTTGACCTGGGATCACCGGCAGAGAAGAGGTAACACCGCATACCCCAGAGCTCCAGAACTGGATCTTCAGCAATCATTTTAAATAGTATATCAATCAAATTTACATAGAAAAAACTATAAGGTAATCATGAACTTTGGTTTAGTAAAATCCTACTGTAGCGATTGTCTGCCCCTGCACTACCATAAAATTATGCTTGCGCATCATCTGAAATGAACTTATTTGTTATTAAGAACACATTTTATGATATTTTTGTGCTAAAGCATGCAGTTGTATTGATTCGAACGAGTTTATATTTTTTGGTTTATATCGTACGATAATTCAAAATGTGCGTTGGTTTAGTAAATTCCTACCATAGAATTATGCTTGTGCATTATTTGAAATGAACTTAATTGTTATTAAGAACACATTTTGAATTATCGTACGATAAAAAAAATATATATAAACTTGTTCGAATCAATACAACTGCATGTTTTAACACAAAAATATCGTAAAATGTGTTCTTAATAACAATTAAGTTCCTTTCAGATAATGTGCAAGCATAATTTTATGGTAGGATTTTACTAAACCAAAGTTCATGATTACCGACTATAACGGGTACTACTAATCGGGGTCAGGGTTGACTTGGGAGTAATGGCAACGAAAGGCACAAAGAATTAGAATTTCAAACAACATTTTAAATGTTTTCTCAATCAAACCTAGTCAAGATATATATATATTTACCAACTCCTCCGCACGAGCAGGATGTGACACAAGAGCAAATTCTTAAACGGAGTTCAACAGGTTTGAATTCTTAGTTTTCCTTCTCCTGGACCGGTTGCCTAACCAAGGTTAAAGAGCCCAGTCTTCCTACTATTTATCCATACCTGGAGGGAGAGTAGGAATCATACCTTTCCCAAGGGTATTAACGCAAAGTGAAATGCAATTACCACATCCAGGATTTGAACACGAGACGACGAGTCCATTTTCCATGATTTTAACCATTACACCACGCGCCTCCTATGGGTGTGACTATAACAGATACTACTAATCTGGTTCAAGGTGGGCCTGTGTATAATGGCAATCAAAAGATGACGCTACACAACCTAAAGAATCAGAATTGGAACCTCAACAATCAATTTAAATATTATCTCAATCTATTTAAACAATATATGTGATACTAACAGCTACTACATCTTCCGTATCTGAGTGGACGTGGGAGTAATGACAATGATAAAGTCCCTACATACACCCCAGAATCCCAGAACCCCAGAACTGGAACCTCGACAATTATTTTGAATATTATCTCAATCAAATCTATTTGAACCATAGACTGGTTTGTTGGTTGGTTGGTTGTGTTGTGGGTTATTTAATGCCGAATCAAGTCATTTTGATAAACAAAGGACAAGTTGATTACAGTACCAGTAGTTTCTTAAGTGGTCATCTAATTAAGTATTGAACAGGCTCATCGCTGCTTAACTTCAGTGATCTAGCGGGAACCGGTGCTTTGAGCGAGACTTGGTCGTAATTTGAACCATAGATATTATACTAATAGATACTACCACTTCCGTTTATTTGTTTGATTGTTTTGTTTTACGGCGTATCAACCTCAGTGGGTCATTTAATGCCGACAAAGTTTTGAAATAAATTCATTCTTAAAGGACACCAATTTTTTTATAAACACATTTTTCTATTTAATCCATAGATGGGACCCTAACAGGTGCTACCACTCCGGGACAGAGTGGAGCTGGGAGTAATAGTGATGAAGGGGTACTCCACATTCCCCGAGCTCCAGAACTGGAACTTCACCATCAGATAGAATTTACAGTCATACCCAGGACAATAAGACCCTCACCCACTGTCTTCTAGCACATATGATAAAAAGTGTTGGGGGTTGCCATAAGGCCAATAGGCTAGGACAATCATATTTGGGACTTGACGTGACCAGTTGATTGATCGGTGGGAAGCTCTCCGACCACCCGTCTAGCCTAAGCATGACCACTCCCGTATCAGAGTGGACCTGGGAGTGATGGAAACGAATGGATTTCACACTTCTATTAGCTCTATAACTAACGGTTACCTACAAATTTAGAGCTATACCTTATACACCAGAAATGACTAACTCAGAGCATCGGTGCTTAATTTTGTCTTCAAAGTAGGGAAATAAAATCTGGCAATTGTTTTTTTAAAGGATATTTGTAGTTTTAATGCCAATAAAAGTATTTCGATGACTGCGTGTATAGGCACGTATGTTTGCTATTTATTTCTTAAAAGTAAGCATGTCATAATAATTTGCTCTAAGAAACATCTGGGCATACACATAGATATCAATAGGTCGATAGTCGTATTATTATTATATTGTCAGCTGTTTGCATCGATTGAAGAAAACTACTTGAAGATTGTAATCAATCCATTATTCAACACTGGGTTCATACTCACATGAATCTACATCTAAGAGAGCTGTGTTGTTTTCACTTATTTATTTGTTGGTTGGTTGGTTGGTTGGCTGGTTGGCTGGCTGGAATTTTTGGCATGTCTACCCTTGAGTTATTCTATGCCGAAAATGTTTTTGTTTTATTCATTCTTTTTCAGCATTCAAAATATGTTTTATCTTTCTTTTTTTTTAAACAAACTTTTTAAAAACTTATGCCTTGGTCTATTTAACACATAGATGGGAAACTGGGTTATTTAATACCAAATCCTATTTTATATAAGTGACTTGTAAGAGAACTATAGAAGGGGGGGATAGAGGGGGATATAGATATTTGCTTCAACAAGTTACTGCTGAGGGGGGCAAAAGAAGCGAGTTCACTGTCTTCTCGCAGGCCAAATTTTCTTTTGGTCAACACAGTCTTCGACCAGCAGCTGAAAATCCGTCGCCATCGTCAAAATAATATTTTCTGACTGCCGTCTCACATAAGCCGAAAGTTTCTCTGCTCACCACGCCACGCTCCACTCGCTTTGGTTATTTTACGGGCATATTAACCAAACATCCGGGCACATCAGTCGAACCTCGCGTCCGTCCAGTTCCTAAATCGCATTTGTTTTCGCATGCGGGAGGACGCGGGTTCGATCCTGGCAGGCAAGACAATGTCTTGCTCTTTTTCCTTTCTCGTTCACCGTCATAAGAACAGTTTATGGGTAAATATATTGTTTTTTTAAACAAATTGTAAGACGTTCGCTGGTTGGTTGGATTTTACGGCATACCAAGCCATGGGTTATTTTATACCGAAGACGTTTTTTTCTTCTTTCTTCTTGGGTATTCAACTTTTTAGATAAATTTTAACACATTTTTTTAAAAACTCACACTTGACCATGAATGTACTACGACTCGGATCAGGTTGGATCTGGGAATAATGAAGGGATACTCCACATTCCCAAGTGATCAGGAACTGAAGCTTCATCACTACATGGTATTTAGTGTCATACTCGTGACACTAAAAACCTCATCCACTGCCTTCTATATGATAAAACGTATTAGGGGTTGCCATAAGAGCAATTGAGGAATTCAGTCGGGACAATTATGTTAGTGATAGGGCTGGATGAGACAATCCAGTTGATCAGAGGGGCCTCCCCGGTCGCCCGTCCAGCCCAATTAAGAGACAATGTGGAGTGTTGCAAGACGGAATTTTCAGTTTCTAGGATCCGTCTTACCCCTCTGCAGAGGTGCAGTCTGTGTATACTCCAACCCCTGCCGACAGGGTGGGTCGTTTTAAGGATAAATGCATCAGTGTTGGATACCCTATCTACAGGAATTAAAATACAACAGTCTGTATTCACTACAGAGGCGTAAGATACACCAAAAAAGGGGTGACCAAGGTAGGTATTTATCCAACCCGTTCGCTAGTGGTAAGATGTGTCTCAAGATCGCAATATGAGTCACCCGGCAAGGATCGAACTCGCTATTCAGTATCAATGGGTCTGTGTGATAAACCTGTTAACTAGCGTATGACATTAAACTGTATCTGATGAGGCTTTAGTTCTGGAGATATAGGGAGTATGGAAAATCCCATCATTTCCAATGTCCCAATTCCAGTGTGACTCTGAGGGGTGGTACCTGTTATGGTCCCGATCTATGAGTTAAATCGATCTTTTTGAAATTAGTATTGCACAAGATTACGTGAAAGCATTTAACTTGCAAATGAAGGATTATTATTTAATAGAAATGGTTACTTGAAATCATATTGTGTATGAATTAATACTATTAAATAGGAATACTTTAAACCATACAACAGATACAGATACTTGAGCTAATATAACTGTGTTCAACGAAATATTTAAAAATGGAAGTATAAAAGTAAGTGACATAAAATAACCCCAGATGGATTGTCATGCCGTTAAAATCAATCAATTAAACAATTAACCATCATACGATAGTGAACTAAAATGTTCATAGGCTGAAAAGTTCATATTATGACGTCAGCTCTACCGTTGATGTCGTTGCTTTACATCGATCGATTCAAGCACTGCAACACTGATAGAACAGGTATGTGGATTGCAAGGATAAAAATGTTGACAAATAAACCTCATTTGGTCACATTATATCAGAGTATCTTGGTCAGCCGATGTACTTTTCAGCCGATCCTTGTTGATAGATTTGCACAAACAAATTCAGTATTTTTTTTTAATGCTCCCTTTAAATTACAGATGCTTCTATCATAAGTTGTGTAGCTCAGTTGGTAGAGCGTTCGGCTAGAAACCACAAGGTTCGATACCGGCCCTCGCCCACTCAGCGTATGAGTAGCACATGGATACGTGTGGTAAAGTAAGGAGCTGATGGTAGGTGTGGCGCTCCACCTCAGATGCAAAAACAATCTCCTTGGTCAAGCGCTAGTGAAAAGGGGATAGACTCCCTCGCTGATTGGCTGATACCGACATTAGGCTTTACTTACTTATTACTTATATATTAATATTCATTACTTGCTTCAGCCCTGTTGGCTGGGGCTTTAGAATACACCGACGGCACCTCTGCAGAGAGGTACGACTACCCCAATGGGTTCACCTGTTCACCGTGGGTGGCAACCCGTGGTGCTTAAGGACGGAATCCTGGTGGCTAAGCAGTTCATAATATGCAACTCTCCACTTCCACAGACGGGCGGTTGGAGGAGGTCCCCTCGGACCAACCGGCTGGTTATATAGAGCCCTAGCACCTATATGATTGTCCTAACCCTACTGCCCTTATGGCAAGCCCTAACTCTCTTTCTCATTTGTGCTAGAAGGCGGAGGATGAGGGTCTTCATGTCCTGGGAATGATGTTAAACTCTGATTGTGTTGTGTTATGATCTGATGGTGAAGTTCAAGTTCTGGACGCCTGGGGAATGTGGAGCATCCCTTCATCCTCATTGCTCCCAGGTTCAATCTGACTCGAAGTGGCAGTGCCTGTTGGGTCTCATCTATGGGTTAAATAGAAAGAAACTGTTTATGAAAATTATGTTTAAAAACTTTCTTGGTTTGGTTTGTTTTGTTTTACGGCATATCAACATCAGTGGGTCATTTAATGCCGACAAAGTTGTGAAATAAATTCATTCTTAATGCATAATACAATTTTGTTTATAAACTCATGTTTTTCTATTCAACCCATAGATGGGACCCTAACAGGTACTACCACTCCGGGTCAGAGTGGACCAGGGAGCAATGGTGATGAAAGGGTGCTCCACATTCCCCAAACCTCCAAAACTGGAACCTCACCATGAGATAGAGTTTAACGTCATTCCCAGGACATGTAGACCCTCAGCCACTGCCTTCTAGCACCCATATGATAAAAAGGGTTGGGGTTTGTTATAAGACAAGGGTTGGGGCAATCATATAGGTGCTAGGGCTTGACGTGACTAGCCGATTGATTGTAGGGGGCTTCTCCGACCGCCCGTCTAGCCCAAGATAGGGCCAAAGTGGAGTATTGCAAGTCATGGACTGCTCATCCACCTGGTTTCTATCTTTAAGCATCACGGGTCGCCACTCACGGCCAACAGGTGGCCCCATTGGGGGAGTCTTACATAGACATTTGTTTCATGTCTATATTCTATGGTATAATTTTATTTCTCTCAAAAAAGAGAGAATATCCTCCATGATGACATTTTCAAACAGATCTTTCATATTGTTTGCTTTAAAATAACGTTCTCTGGGGTCAAAAGGTCACCAACGGTCTGTATGTTTCCATTTTCGCTACACGGTGTTGTCTATAATCTATGCTACCATAGATTATGCAACAGTTTCTCTCTTTATCAATGCCCCTTTTCTTTTTCCTTCTTTCCTTCTTTCTTCTTTCCTTCTATTGCATTTAAGAAAACGATAAGCTCCAGATGTATAGAACTATCTCTTCCTCTCTTTTATTCTTTATTTATTTATTTATTGTTTATATTGTTTTTGTTTTTTTAGTTTTGTTGTTGTTATTGTTTTTGGAATCTTTTTTTTTCTCTCGGCTTAATGAAAAGGAAATGGCCCATAATCTATCTACAGTGCTGAGTGTAA
>CM042159.1:6794721-6804721 GCA_023376005.1 Doryteuthis pealeii
GTCTGTCGCAACACAGAATTTTACGACAGACATCAATCAAAACAGAACGTTGTTTTTTGTTTTGTTTTTTGTTTTTTTGTTTGTTTTTTGGGGGGGGTCACCATATAATAAAATAAATAAGTCAACTGAGCGTACGATATTTGTGTTGCCTTCTAATAGTATATGAATTACAACCGGAAAATAACCAGTTGTACATAACTAATGCCTATAAAATATATTTTTCAACAAATATTTTAGACACCACAGATAACACTGGGGAACAATTTTGGACATAATTTCTGTAGTCTTTAATTTTTCATTTGTCTGCTATGATTAATAATTTTATAATAATGGACATTGCGTGTCTGTCTATCTGTAACCGAAATTACGTCACCACCAGTGTTACAATTGCCTTAGTTATTCACTTTATATTTTTAATAGGGATTAAATAATCATTATTTAAATTTAATTAAAATCGTAGAATCTAGCACAATCTCCATTTTTAATACGATTAAACAAAGACCAGGATTCTATAATTTATCCCCTCACCTCGCCAAACTCATACTTAAAGATTTAAAAATAACTTTAATATGATCAGTATTTTTACTTAGTTAAATATGGTATTTTTCCTTTAATTAAAACTAAATAATTACTAAATCAATTTCACAGATACACACGCGCACGCACGCACACACACACACACACACACACACACAGTCATCACGTAGTAATAATATTGTAAAAAAAAAAGATTTTCATCACTGAGTAAAAACATATTAAAAAATTTTCATCACGTAGTAAAAATATTGTAATTACTAAATAAATTCAATAATTTAATAATAATAATGTAATAATTACTAAATAAATTTCAGACACACACACACACACACACACACACACACACACACACACTCATCATGTAGTAAAAACATTGTAAAAAAATTTCAATAGATTGTAAAAAAATTTCATCACGTAGTAAAAAATATTGTAATTACTATATAAATTTAACAATTTAATAATAATTATGTAATAATTACGAAATAAACTTTACACACACACACACACACACACACACACACACTCATCGCGTAGTAAAAATATTGTAAAAAAAATAGTGTAAAGAAATAATATTGTAAAAATTTAATTAAAATGAAATAAAACACTAAATAAAATTCACGCACACATACACATACATTTATCACGTAGTATAAAAAGAGGGATGCCGTTATTTCAATTAAATATGGTATTTTTCTTTTTTAAGACGCTGGCGTTTGTCAACAATATTAAATAGATTTTTTCTTCCTCACATTTTAATATCAACAAAAAGAAGCCCAACACACCAAGAACAGAGGCTCGCAGACTTTTTATTTTCAGTTATAATTTATTTTTCCTTATACCAACGAAAGCCCTGATGAAGGTCTCTCGAAACAGACCGAAACACTACAGTATAGGCGAAATAAATATTATTGGTTTATAAAATTGTGTTTTTTCAATTTTGTTTACAATATTATATATATATAATATATATATATATATATATATATGTGTGTGTGTGTGTGTGTAAAATTTATTTAGTAATTATTACATAATTATTATTAAATTATTAAATTTATATAGTAATTACAATATTTTTTACTACGTGATGAAATTTTTACAATATTTTTTACTATCTATTGAAACTTTTTTACAATGTTTTTACTACATGATGAGTGTGTGTGTGTGTGTGTGTGTGTGTGTGTGTGTGTGTGTGTGTGTGTGTGTGTGTGTGTGTGTGTGTGTGTGTGTGTGTGTGTGTGTGTGAGTGTGTGTGTGTGTGTGTGTGTGTGTGTGTGTGTGTGTGTGTGTGTGTGTGTGTGTGTGTGTGTGTGTGTGTGTGTGTGTGTGTGTGTGTGTGTGTGTGTGTGTGTGTGTGTGTGTGTGTGTGTGTGTGTGTGTGTGTGTGTGTGTGTGTGTGTGTGTGTGTGTGTGTGTGTGTGTGTGTGTGTGTGTGTGTGTGTGTGTGTGTGTGTGTGTGTGTGTGTGTGTGTGTGTGTGTGTGTGTGTGTGTGTGTGTGTGTGTGTGTGTGTGTGTGTGTGTGTGTGTGTGTGTGTGTGTGTGTGTGTGTGTGTGTGTGTGTGTGTGTGTGTGTGTGTGTGTGTGTGTGTGTGTGTGTGTGTGTGTGTGTGTGTGTGTGTGTGTGTGTGTGTGTGTGTGTGTGTGTGTGTGTGTGTGTGTGTGTGTGTGTGTGAGTGTGTGTGTTTGTTTGGCGAGTGTGTTTGACGTGTGTGTATGAAGTGTATTCAAAAAATGTTCGAGAATGAAACAGCATTTAACAAAACAAAAATAAACCATCAATAAAACGATGATTTCCTTCGGTATACTTGACATTCAATACATTCAATTTTTTAGTGAATAACCTATGAGTCGAATACTTGAACTGTTGCAAATAGATAGATAGATAGAGATAGATAGATAGATAGAAATATAATATGGTAGATAGATAGAGATAAACATGATATGGTTGATACACAGAAAGATAGATAGATAGATTGATAGATATATAGATATGAATATAATATGTTAGATAAATAGATTGATAGATACATACATACATATATACATACATATGAACAAAATATGTTAGATAGATAGATAGATAGATAGATATGAATAGAATATTAGATAAATAAAAAGGTAGATAGATAGATATGAACAGAATATGGTAGTTAGTTAGTAAGTAGATAGATATATAGATAGATATAGATAATAGATAGATAGATATGAATAGAATATGTTAGATAGATAGATAGATAGATAGATAGAGAGAGAGAGAGAGAGAGAGAGAGAGAGAGATGAACATAATATATTAGATAGACAGGTATGAACAGAGTATGTTAAATAGGTAGATACGAAGAGAATATTAATAGATAGATAGATAGATAGATAGATAGATAGATATATCTATAACAATGTATGTTAGATAGATAGATAAATAGATATGAACAGCAGATGTTAGATAGATAGATATTCACATATTAAAATGGACAGATCTGAAAAGACAGTTAGATATGTGTGAATAGCTTGAGACGTGATCAAATAGATAGATAGATAGATAGATAGATAGATAGATAGATAGATATTCACATATTAAAATGGACAGATCTGAAAAGACAGATAGATATGGGTGAATAGCTTGAGACGTGATCAAATAGATAGATAGATAGATAGATAGATAGATAGATAGATAATACATGCAAACAAACAAAGCTCTTAAATATTGAAGCGCAGAACAATATTTTTAATTTTTAGAAAATGTTTCTTTTTATTTTATTTGCTCCATTATTTCCCATGATTTTCTTATAAGTCACATCTCTATCATATTCCGGCCATTACTGTCTCTACTTATTACGCCTCTTCGTGTCGATGATACCGTTAAAATAATTATTGTTTTAATTAAGCAATTATTAATTCCCCATTTCTATTTCTTTCTTTTTTCAGTAATGGATATGATTTCCTTTTCAGAATTTAATTATTATAACATTTAATTACATTATTTGTGCAATTATCTTCACGTCTTCAAGCTGTTAAGTTATAAACTTCAAAATCTTTTGACGAGATTTCTGTTTGCCTAATACTTCTTCAAACAAATAGAAGATTCAGTTGTCAACCCAGTCGACTAGAGAGTGTAGAGTACCCTCAAAGGGGAACCACTCTTGACTGATAAATTGTTTATTTATTTATTGATCTACTAGGAAAAAATAAGACGGGGGGTTAGGGTTATGGTTTAGGGTTAGGATTCCTGTTAGAGTTTAGGTTTAGGGTTAGTTTCATGGAAAATAAATAAATAAATTATCAGTCAAGTGTGGTTCCTCTTTGTTTATGTTGGAGTTATAGGAAATAGCCGCTACTACTCCCAGGTTTACCCTGACCCGGAGTGGTTGTACATGTTAGGATCCCATATATGGATTAAATAGAAAAAAAACATAGTTTTAAAATTTTGTTTAAAAAAATTGAGTTAAATTTTTTTTTAAAGTTGATTATCCAAGAAGAATGAATAAAATAAAATGAATTTGGCATAAAATATCCCTAGAAGGGCTGATATGCCATAAAACCCAACCAAACAAACAACTTCAAACAAATTTAGAAGATTCAGTTGTCAACCCAGTCGACTAGGGAGTGTGGAGTACCCCTCAAAGGGAACCACTCTTGACTGATAAATTATTTATTTATTTATTGATCTACTAGGAACAAATAAGGGTTAGGGTTAGGGTTAGGGTTATGGTTTAGGGTTAGGATTCCGGTTAGAGTTTAGGGTTTAGGGTTAGGGGCAATTCCTAAAATGGACAAGAGAGAAGCTCCGACAGATAGACCAGAGGACAAGGAAAACGATGATCATGCACAAGGCATTCCACCCGACAGACGACACGGACAGATTCTATGTGTCATGAAAAGAGGGGGAAGGGGTCTGGCCAACATCGAAGACTGTGTTAATACGGCAACCCGAGCACTAGACGAATACACTAACAACAATAAGGAAAGACTAATTGCAGCAGCCAAGAAAAGCATTTGCAACACATTGACAAACAGCAATACATTTAAAAAAATTAAAAAACAGAAATGGGAAGAAAAACAACTACACGGGTACGCCAAACTCAAGAAATATCACATCAGAAGACCGGGACATGGCTAAGAAAAGGAAACCTCAAAAGAGAAACCGAATAATCGCAGCACAAGACAATGCCATCAGAACAAACTATATAAAGGCAAAAATAGATAAGACTCAGCAGAACAGCAAGTGCAGAATGTGTGGAAATAGAGACGAAACAGTCAATCACATAATAAGCGAATGCAGCAAACTAGCACAACGAGAATACAAGACTAGACACGACTCTGTGGGAAAGGTGATCCACTGGGAACTGTGCAAGAAATTCAATTTTCACCATACAACCAAATGGTATATGCACAAACCAAAACCTGTTCTAGAGAATGAAACACGCAAAATTCTCTGGGATTTCGAGGTACAGACGGATCCCTAATCCCGGCCAGGAGACCGGATCTAGTATTAATCGACAAGAAAAAGAGAACCTGCCATCTTGTGGATTTTGCTGTCCCAGCTGATCACCGAGTGAAAATGAAGGAAAGCGAAAAGACAGACAAATACTTGGACCTTGCCAGAGAACTGAAGAAGCAATGGAACATGAAGGTGAAGGTTATACCAATTGTAATTGGTGCCCTTGGAACGATCCCCAAAACACTGAAAAAGAATTTGGATGAAGTGGAAATCAGAGGAGAACAGAGACCACCCAAACTACGGCACTGTTGGGATCTGCTAGAATACTCAGAAGAGTCCTGGAGACCTGAGGAGACTTGCTGTCACTCAGCCTCCAGTGAACCACCAGCTATGGCAGGTGTGAAAAACAAAATATCATAATCATAATAATAGTTGTAGTAGCAAAAAGGATTATCAATATCATTGATGCTCTCTCTCTCTCTCTCTCTTCTCTCTCTCTCTCTCTCTCTATCTATCTATCTATCTATCTATCTATCTCTATCTCTATCTATCTCTATATATATGTTAGTCTAGCATCTATATATCTATCTATTTAGCAACTTGTCTATCTATAAATTGCATATAAATAATAATAATAATAATAATAATAATAATAATAATCAATGTTATTGAAGCACAAACCATTATGAATAGAAAACATATCGAACCTTTTGAGTAGATCCCGGCCAATCTATATTCACTCGATCTACAAAGACTGACTTCTTAAAAGACTCTTCATGTCCTGCAGGAATTCTTCATGCAAAGTAAAACTTCACTCGCTTACAGAGATTCTCTTTCTCTAGAAAAATGCAACACAAAGCTGTGAAATATCGACTGATTTCACAAAGAGATTGCAAATAGTTACGAAGAATTGGCAATATTCTACAAACTAGCACAAAAAGACAAAAAAATGAGATACGATTGGCTGGGAGAGGTTATCAACTGGGAATTTTGCAAGAAACTGAAAATTCACAAGACCGACAAATGGTACATGCACAATATAGAATCTGTCTTTGAAAGAGCAACGCAAGAAATTCTGTTGGTCGTTGATATATAATCTCATCTCCAAATTCCGAAAGGAGTGAAATAATAATAATAATAATAATAATAATAATAATAATAATAATAATAATAATAATAATAATAATAATGCTAAAAATGGCTAAAAATGTACAAAATTTCCAACAACATTATAAACTTCATTAAAAAAGCCATGGAAAACTGGCGAGTTCAATTAAAAGCTGGAAAACAATCCCTGGCAGAAGTAAAAATCCAAAGAGGTATCTTCCAAGGAGACTCATTATCACCACTACTCTTTATTATAGCAATGATGCCGCTCAATCATATACTTAAAAAATGTACAGGGTGATACAAATTCACTAACTCACAAGAAAAGATAGACCACCTTATGGACATGGATGACATAAATATTTTTGCAAAAGACGAAAAAGAATTGGAGAGCCTAGTAGAAACCATTAGAATATATAGCCAGCATATAGGGATGGAATTTGGAATTGAAAAATGTGCTATGCTTGTAATAAAACGGGGTAAAAGAAAATTAATGAATGGAATACAACTGCCAAATCAGGAAACTATAAAATCACTTGACGAAAATGGAGGCTACAAATACTTAGGAATTTTAGAAACGGACAATATCATGCAAGCAGAAATGAAAGGAAAAGTTAAAAAAGAATATCTCAGGAGAACTAGAAAACTCCTAGAAACCAAATTTAACAGCAGAAATCTAATCAAAGGAATCAATACCTAGACTGTCCCCATTATAATATACTCAGGACCATTCTTAAAATGGACAAAAGAAGAACTCAGACAGATTGACCAAAGGATGAGAAAATTAATGACCATGCACAAGGCTCTCCACCCTAGAGACGAAGAGATAGATTATATGTGTCAAGAAAGGAAGGGGGAAGAGGTCTTGCCAACATAGAGGACTGCGTAGAAACCACAATCCGACAACTCGAAGACTATACAAAAAAAGAGTAAAGACACATTACATATGGCGGCCAATAATAGTAGATGTGACATAGGGACAAAGACTAGAAAACAAAAATGGGAAGAAAAACAATTATCTGGACACTTCAAACAACAAATTGGAGAGGTTGCACACGAAAATACCTGGACGTGGTTAAGAAAAGGAAACCTTAAAAGAGAAACTGAATCACTAATAATTGCTGCACAGAATAATGCCATAAGAACAAACTATATCAAAGCAAAAATTGAAAGGACCCAACAAAATAGTAAATGTAGATTATGCGGTAATAGAGAGGAGATTGTAAACCATATACTCTGCGAATGTAGCAAAGTAGCACAACGGGAGTACAAAACCAGGCACGACTGGGTTGGGAAGGTGATCCACTGGGAATTATGCAAAAAATTTAATGTTGACCATACAACAAAATGGTATATGCATAAACCAGAATCGGATCACCTTATCCCAGCAAGAAGACCAGACCTAGTGTTGATAAACAAAAAAGAAAGAACTTGTCAACTGGTGGATTTTGCAGTGCCAGCAGATCACAGGGTGAAGCTAAAGGAAAATGAAAAAAATGGACAAATATCTGGACCTTGCCAGAGAACTGAAAAGTTATGGAATATGAAAGTGAAAGTGATACCAATTGTAGTTGGTGCACTTGGAACGGTCCCAAAAGGATTAGAAAGGGTTTGGAAAGTTTGGATATCAAAGGAAGGATTGAAACCATTCAGAACACTGCACTGCTACAATCTGCCAGAATACTCAGAAGAGTCCTGGAGACCTGAGGAGACTTTCTGTCACTCAGACACCTGTGAAAGACCATCAGCTAATGCTGATGTGAAAACTCAATAGGAGTAAATAATAATAATAATAATAATAATAATAATAATAATAATAATAATAATAATAATAATAATCTATATATTGACACTTGCGTTCGTTTTTTCAGGTATTCAAGAACGCTCGTTTTTTATTCAACAATTTCTAAATAGACTGACCGACAAATCAAAATACTCACAGTTTTGATATTCTCTGTGATAAATTTATTTTTCCTCAAATTAACGAAAACCCCGATGAAGATCTATTGAAACAGATCGAAACACTGCAGCGCAGGCGAAATAAACATTACTCGTTTTAGGAATTTGTGTTTTTTTCAATTTTGCATTATATTACATACTGTCAGATTCACTTCCACTTTCTCTTCACATACATACATATCTATCTGTCTGTTCATTTATATATTTTTCTGTTCGTATACATTTTCTAAGCCAGTTTTTTTACTTACTATCTTTCTATCGATATATCTGTCTATCTATCTATTATTTCTTATGTACATAGGTGTATATGAAAGTATCACTTTTTCTGGTGTTATGTTAATTCAAATTAGACATAACTTTTTTGTTGTGTGCGTGTATGGATTTCGTTACAGTTTGTTCATAGCTACCTATCTTTCTATCTAGCTGTTATTTTGTTGATATCTATCATTCAGTTTTTATCAATCATTCAGTCCATATCGATCTATCATTCTGTTAATATCTATTTATTATCTATCCATCTATATTATCTATATCTATGTCTATATCTATCTATCTATCTATCTATCTATATATATATATATATATATATATATATATATATATATATATATATATATATATATATATATATATATATATATATATATATATATATATATTGCTAATGAGGATCTTTGCATGTGTAGTTTAACCGTAGTGATACAGGTAAACCGTAGTGAGAGCTCGATGTGCCTTGTGCCAGTGAGTGGACGGACAGAGCAGTATATTTAATAAAAGCATGGATATTACCATAGAAATATCAACTTTGTTGCTCATGACTGAAGGGGTAGCAGTAATGCAGTTGAAATAAATTATTGCAATGAAGCAAATTTTAAGTTTTTTTCTACATCATATATATATATATATATATATATATATATATATATATATATATATATATATATTTGTTCATATTTTTTCCTCTGTTCAAATATTTGTTTCTCCGTAACTATTCTATCTATCTATCTATCTATCTATCTATCTATCTGTAAACTACTTGTACACGTAAGTATATATATATATATATATATATGTTAATTCAAATAAGACATAACTTTTTTTGTTATGTGCGTGTATGGATTCGTTACAGTTTCTTCATAGCTATCTATCTTTCTATCTAGCTGTTTCTTTCAGTTGTGCATGACTTTCACAATCAAAGTCATGCAACATTTCGAACGATTACCATGATCGTATTTCGGATGAGTGACGTTACACAATTTCGAAAGAAATTTAACGGCTAAAAAACGCCAAAATCCGTTCAATTCATTTAATTACTTTTTTGCCCTCATATACAACATTTCAACTTTTTTTTCTCCAGACCGTCTTGTTATTACCTTGAAAAAGGGTGAATGCTCACCCGAAATATCGGAATAGAATAAACCAGGAACAGAGCAACGGTTGAATATATAAAAATTCTGATTTTTGTTCTGTTTTTTGTTTTTGTTCTTTTTTCCAATGCTTCAAAAGACCAAACAAACAACGTTCACAAGAACATAACACATAATTATATATATATATATATATATATATATATTATATATATATATATATATATATATATATATTATTCTGTTCATATTCCTTCACTCTGTTCATATATCTTTCCTACATAACTATTCCTATCTATCTATCTATCTATCTATTTATCTGTCTATCTGTCTATCAATCTATCTGTCAACTTCTTGTACACGTAAGTGTATATATATTATTCTGTTCATATTCCTTCACTCTGTTCATATATTCCTACATAACTATTCCTATCTATCTACTATCTATCTATATTATCTTCTATCTATCTATCAATCTATCTGTCAACTTCTTGTACACGTAAGTGTATATATATATTATTCTGTTCATATTCCTTCACTCTGTTCATATATCTTTCCTACATAACTATTCCTATCTATCTACCTATCTATCTATCT
>CM042159.1:6810076-6927576 GCA_023376005.1 Doryteuthis pealeii
TTTTTTTTTTACCTCCAAATGATTGACTCGGCCGACGACGACCAACCAGTAGGCAGCCCAGCCAAATTAATGCCAGAGTCATAATCTTCCGCAATAAAACTTTCCTTTTCAGGACAGAAATCGATGACATGTGAAATGTCCTTTTCAGGACATAAATCTTAAACTATAGTATGAACTGTCCATTTTTTAGGAAGAAATCCAACTTTTAATTTTGTTACTGACAATAAAATGATCGATTTTTAGCCTAATCAAATTATCACGGTTTCACCTTGAATTAGCAGCTGTTGTTATTTCTTTTTCAAACGTCTATGGTCTCGTCATCATCTTCAAACTGGAGGACATGGTTAAAATACCATTTTAAACGTAAAAAAATTGTAAATCGGAAAATATGTACATATAAAAAAAATTAAGATTAAACGAAAAGCATTATTCATCGAAAATCTCAAAAACTACTCTTTTTTAAACGAATACTTTTCATATTTTTTTTTTAAACAGAATATGTTAATTTTAGTATTATCTGCGTTATTCGACTATTTTCCTAATTTTCATTGTTATCTGTACAACGTTTCGTTCTTCTTCAGGTATTTCTTGTCGGACTCGGGAACCTTCTCGAACCGCGAACCTTCATTTTGGACTCGGGAACCTTCTTGTCGTATCGGAACCTCTTGTCTAATCAGGAGCATCATGGAACTTTGAACCTAACCCTTATTCAATCCATGTGGGTATCCTGTTCTCATTTCACTAATCATAGCTGGATAGAGGCTTAAGCTGTTGTTAATTATTATTCTATGTTTTACTGCTGCCCTTGACCAGGATTGAACTTGCAGTCCAGAGATAACTATCCACATAGAACTGTCTTAACTAACTCCTTTATCCACTAGGCCATGTGTCCAATTGATATCTCGAATTTTCCATCCCTCACAGGTCACAAATCTAACCAAACCAACCAAACCAAACCAATGTGTCCAATTGGCCTAATGAGGACAATAGTCCGAATAAACGCAGATAATACTAATCCCAAGCCTCATCTCAAGCATTCAGAGAATGTTAATTTTAATCAGTTTAACTTAAAAACATAAAAATCGAAATAAAACTCTTCATAAAATAAACGAATAATTTACATTTTTAATTCATCATAATCAAGTCGTGGACGACAGCGCAGATATCTATTACTCTTCCTCGCAACTCGTCCCTATCGGCCATCGCTCCGGAAGGTCCTCTGCACGGCATATTGCACAACATACAGTATCTGTGCAGAGTTGATCGATGTAGGCTTTTGATGGCTTGTGTGTTGTAGCATTATTATTGTGTCTGTACGTGGATTGAAAGGAGAAGAGAAGAAAAAGAAATAGAGACAAAGGTTAAAATTTGGAAGAGTAAACACTAAGCGTGGTGGCCAGTAATGTGACAACGAATGACCCCGGAAATAGATTTTAAAAATAAGAACGGAAAAACAGCTGATACCGACAATAGGTTACTCTACCAACTTTACTTACTTATTTTGCTTTAACTTTTTTTTTCTTTTTCGCTTTCGTTAGTTTCACATATTTTTTTCTTTTTTGTCTCCACCTTCATTTTTAAAAAAATTTTTCAATGGTTCTTCGCATCTTGTTTCTTTTTTAAGCCGACTACTGAAGCGCACGATCGAAATCTAAAGGCAGAAACTATTTCGGCCTCCAGTTTTCGACTTTACGATACAATCGGACAAGGTTTGTAGTCGGGTGGAAGAATCAGTCAACATGGTCGTAGATTTAAAGTAGGTTTTATTGCAGAGATATACAATAAGACAGACAAGAATAGTGAGTACGCTACTAATCTCGAAGTCATCCCAGCATAATGCCGTATCACTATATATATAGAAAGACCACATGGGTGAGAGAGAGAGAGAGAGAGAGAGAGAGAGAGAGAGAGAGAGAGAAGAGAGAGAGAAGAGAGAGTGTGTGTGGAATATTTTCATTACAACACCTCCCCTGAGCTAATTTTCCCATAAAATTTTTGCTTAATACCTACTCTTTTTTGGAGTAGAGACATAGTCGTTTGACTTTTTATCTTTTCTTCCTGATATATTTTCTCGTCTGACCAATTTTTGTACTGGTGGGATTTGTGGTACAATTCTATGTGTTCTATTAGTTGATCCTGATACTGAGCTGTTGACATCAAATATCTAATGAGGACTGAGACAGGGCACTTACTGACCCAGTCTTTAGAATAACTAACAAGATATGCGCTCTCCAGGTGTAAGAATTTAAAGTTTTAATGTAATGAATATATATAAATTAGAAAGACTAACGAAATTAAATAAGAATGCATATTAAAAAGATTACATTTTATTTTCTTATTTTTTTCAATCCACCCGCAAAAGAAAAAAAAAGATGACGGAAAAACTGACTTGAGTCTTTAAAAATATTTTTAATGATATTTTAATGGTAGTTACACAATCCAAAATATATAGATCAGACTTCACAAAAAGTAACCGCCCTGTCGGCTGGGCGTTAGAATGCACCGACTGCACCTCTGCAGAGGGGTAAGACTCCCCCAAAGGGGCCACTGTTGGCCGTGGGTGGCGACCCGGATGCTTAAGGATAGGAGCCCAGGTGGATGAGCAGTTCATGACATGCAATACTCCACTTTGGCCCTATCTTGGGCTAGACGGGCGGTCGGAGATGCCCCTCCGATCAATCGGCTGGTCACGTCAAGCCCTAGCACCTATATGATATATCCCAACCCTATTTCCCTATGGCAAGCCCCAACCCCTTTTTATCATATGGGTGCTAGAAGGCGGTGGCTGCGGGTCTACATGTCCTGGGAATGACGTTAATCTTCTATCTGATGGTGAGTTCCATGAGGTTTACGGAATGTGGAGCACCCCTTCATCACCATTTGCTCCCTGGTCCACTCTGACCCGGAGTGGTTAGTACCTGTTAGGATCCCATCTACGGGTTAAAATAGAAAATGTATTTTATTAAAAAAATTGTATTATCTATTAAGAATTGATTTATCTCAAAACTTATCGGCATTAAATGACCCACTGAGGTTGA
Organism: Doryteuthis pealeii; assembly: GCA_023376005.1. Lineage (NCBI taxonomy): Eukaryota > Metazoa > Mollusca > Cephalopoda > Myopsida > Loliginidae > Doryteuthis > Doryteuthis pealeii. The sequence continues at coordinate 6,813,115 of CM042159.1, forward strand.
TATGCCGTAAAACAAAACAAACCAACAAAAAGTGAGAAAAAACGAAAACGTCTTCGACATTACAATAACAACAAGTGTTGACATGCCGTAAATCCACCCATAAAGAAAAAAAAAGATAACGGTAAAACTAACTTGTGTCTTTTTTAAAAATCTTTTTACTAATCTATGAAATTGACACCAACACCGAGATCACTCAATATCGCTTCCACAAAAAAAGAAAGAAAAAAAGAAGAAAACTTCTTCGACATAGAATAACCCAACAGTGTTGATATACCATAAAAAATCTTTTACTTATTTATTAATAATATTACACCATATAATAGATAACACAGACTCTACAAAAAAAGAAAGAAGAAAAAACAAACAAACAAAAAGTAAACAAACAAAAAAAAGAACAATATTTGTTGAAACGAAATTCTATTCCACTGTGTTGAATGACAAATTATCTTATCAGAAAGGGATACTATTTATTTATCTAACACAGTTAATATTTATCATATGTCCACTCAGTTGAATTATGCCACAGATGGGCAATTTCTGCAAGGCCAAGGACAAAGAATAAGAACAAACATTTCTAATACTGATATTTGTGCAATCTCGCAAACAATCTGATTAATATTTCTTTATCTTATCCTGCCATTACGGAATTATAGTTAACAGAGTCAAGATTATGCTGACGCTGAAACATCTACTCTAGGAGTGTGTACTTTGATCTAGTGTGAACAAAATATTTACCAAGCAAGTAATTTGAAAAAAAAAATTCACAAAAGTATATATATTAACTGATCCAGGTTTGTGCTGACGCTGAAACATATACGCTAGGGTGTGTAGACTTTGATCTAGTGTGAACAAAATACTATCAAGCAAGTAATTTGAAAAAAGAAATCACGAATATTATATATATTCAACAGAGTCAAGGTTGTGCTGAAGCTGAAACATACACTGCTAGAGTGTGTAGACTTTTGATCTAGTGTGAACAAAAATATTACCAAAGCAAGTAATTTGAAAAGAAAATTCACAAAAGTATATATTTAACAGAGTCAAGTTGTGCTGATCCGCCTTAACATAGGCCACTCCTACATCAGCCATCATCATTACTAGAGGGCACAGGAATACCCAATATGCACTAGATCCCAAGAGAGATTTACACTGAAACATACAATGCTAGAGTGTGTAGACTTTGATCTAGTGTGAACAAAATACTACCAAGCAAGTAATTTGAAAAAAGAAATTCACGAAAATTAGACATTCCAGGATTTTTCATTTTATACTAAAAAACTTTGAGTAATTGAACGATAGTTAAAATCTGTACACATATATAGATTTGTTTCCTACAAACTGTCGCTACAATCCAAACTTAGTCTGCATTAAATGACACCACCGAGGTTGATGTGCCGTAAAACAAACCAACAAACAGTCAAGCTAGCTGTCATCATCTCCAGATTGCTCTGACAGCATGGATTTCCACGGTCCTCTCTGTCTCTCTGTCTCTCTGTCTTTTGTCTCTCTTTCTTCTCTCTGTATACATTCTTATCAGTTATCCCCGCTGACTCGTCTTTTGCTGGTCAGCTCCACTGGTACGTCAGGATGGAGACGCGTGTTGTAATGGTTTAAAGTTCGTCGACCCGAGTTCAAATCCTGGATTGAGGCTGTTTGCATTTTATATATTACTAATACCCCTGGGAAAGGTATACATCCAACAACTCTCCCTCCAGTTATAGGTAAATAGTAGGGCAGACTGGATCCTCTAACCTGGCTAGATCCACCAGCCCTAGGAGAAGGGAAAACTAATTCACACCTATTAAACTCTGCTGAGAAATTGACCGTGTGTCACATCCTACTCGGTGCGGAGGGGTTGGTAGATATATACACTGGACGTCAGTGTGTGTGGTGTTCACAAAGAGAACGCCATTTTATAAGTCCGTCCTTCCATCTCCAGCATATCCAGTATGTCTTGTTCGTCTTACGAGTATGGGTGGTATTATTAGGTAACAAGTGACAGTTACAGCTGCTTTTGTTGAGACCAAGTAGTGCAGCCATCAGTAGCTCTGATACGGCTACAGTTTCGAAGGTGTTTCCCTTTATCTTATCAGAGAGATCAAATTTTTATATTATCGATAATCAGTTTATAGCAGCCCATGCCATTCTTGTATATATATATATATATAATATATATATAATATATATATTTATATATATAATTTATATACAAGCGTGTTGGTAGATCCTTGCGGAGAGAAAAAACCCGGCAGAGAGTTTGATGTAAAAAATATACTACCAAACATCAACCAGGAAGAAAAAAATTTTTGTTAAAAAGAAAAGACAATTATATTCGTACCAACAAAAAATAATCTATTGGTATAGTATTATTGGCCAAAAGAAAAACATTTATATGTATATATATATTATAAGATATATATATATTTCATATAACGCTAGGAGAAGCTAATTTGTAAAAAGTGCTCGATACCTAAGTTAGAGCCAAGTAATAAGGATATCTACTGAGTCAGACGAAACCTACTATTAGTTCGCATAAAGCTCTTCAGGGCTAAAATCTGACATATATATATATTATATTATATATATATATATAAGAGAGTTTCATAATTTTGCTTGAAGCATTGTGTATGTATTGGTTAGGAGGTAGATTTAGAAGGCCATCACATGCAGTTTGGATAAATAAAAAATAATTAATACGGTAACAATGGTGGTGTGTGTTGACTGTTATTTTTTTATTATTATAATAATAATAATAATAAAAAAAATAAGGTCAACACACACACCATTGTACCGTATTATTATTTTTTATTTATTTCCAAACTGCATTGTGATGGCCTTCTAATCTACCTCCTAACCAATATAGTTATTATATATATAGCTTCTTTAGAGGTTTTTACTAGCAGCGGCTACCGGCGTCGCCTGGGTAGAGGGGGATTTTTAAAGTTAGTCCCGGCAGATCCATATTTACTGAATCCTGAGTTGAATCCTCGTAGGAATGCCCCATTTAACCCCTAGTAAAAAATAGACTTTTGCATTGATTCCAGCTACTTCTGAAAAGAAATGTTAAATGTCTACTATCTAAAATATTAAATGAAAAAGAAAAATCCATGCTGCTTATGCATTAAATTTTTATATTTTATTATCTTCACGAATATAAATCAAATCTCTTATTATTTTGCTAAAAAACCAAGCGCTTGTGATAGTGAATGATATACATATTACTTTGTCATTAATTGTTTTATTTTCGAAGTTTTCCTCCGGACATACATATACACACAACTGGCCCTTTGTATAGGTACTAGAAATGGCTACCCGGCGTCGCCTGGGTAGAGGGGGAATTTTTTTAAAGTCTCGCAGATCCATTATTATTGGATTGTGAGTTGGATCCACGCGGATGCTCTATTAAAATCACTACGAAAGACTTTGCGTTTGATCCCAGTCACTCTAAATGTGAATTTTATGTCTACAATATTAAATGGAAAAAATTCCATGTTGTTATTTAAATTTTATTTTTTAAGATGAATTTAAATCAAATACTTCATTATTTTGCTCAAAAACCATGCCCGGTCATATTTAATGTGTATATTATATTTACTTTGTTGTTAATTGTTTATTTCGAAGTTTTCCTCCAGAACTACAGATTCACACAACTTCCCCTATATATATGTATTGACTACTACCTAGATATGGGAACTAGTCTACTAATTACAGAGGTTTATCATCCAGGTGTGGAGATGAAACATATATCACATGAACTCCGTTTCATCTTGAGTTCTTCATAAGCGGCCAATACCTCTTGTGCCCTTTCTGTAAGCTATGCAGCATTATTTCAGCTAGTTAAGGTTGCATTTCAGAGAAGTCTAGATCATCTCGTAGTTTCGTTATCTGTAACAATCTCTGCGGGTTATCGTCTGCTCCTTTTTTATTTTATAGAATGCAATATATTTCTTTCTTCTATCAATGGATCCAGAGTACGTAGTCTAGGCTTAACATAAATATAAATAGTTCTAATTGTATTTTCCTGTAGGACACAGCAACAATGTCAAGAAATCTGTATCGCCATTAGGTGAACGAACCATTGCTTAAGTCATTGTTGAACATCATTATAGCAGTAATTTTTCTTTGTGGAGATAAATATACTAGTGTATTTGCTCCAACTTCGCTCTGTGTATTAGAGTTCAAAGCCTTGGTAAATCGGCAGGGGTTAGTAGAAATCGTTCCAACATCTCAGGTCCTTACTATTGGTCGAATTGTAGAAGGGGTTCGAACAAAAACTACCGAGGAAACACTAAATTTTGCCGATTTATCCAAGGCTTTGAACTCTATACACAGAGCGAAGTTGGAGCAAATACTACTAGTATATTATCTCCACAAAGAAAATATTACTGCTATAATGATGTTCAACAATGACATTAAAGCAATGGTTCGTTCACCTAATGGCGATACAGATTTCTTTGACATTGTTGCTGGTGTCCTACAAGGAAATACATTAGAACTATTTATATTTATGTTAAGCCTAGACTACGTACTCTGGATCCATTTGATAGAATGAAAGAAATATATTGCATTCTAAAATAAAAGGAGCAGACGATAACCCGCAGAGATTGTTACAGATACGAACTACGTAGATGATCTAGAACTTCTCTGAAATGCACCTTAACTAGCTGAAATAATGCTGCATAGCTTACAGAAGGCAACAAGAGGTATTGGCCGCTATGAGAACTCAGATGAAACGGAGTTCATGTGATATATGTTTGACATCTCCACACTGGATGATAAACCTCTGTAATTAGTAGACTAGTTCCCATATCTAGGTAGTAGTCAATACATATATAAAGGGAAGTTGTGTGAATCTGTATGTCTGGAGGAAACTTCGGAAATAAAACAATTAACAACAAAGTAAATATATATACACATTAAATATGACCGGGGCATGGTTTTTGAGCAAAAATAATGAAGATTTGATTTAAATTCATCTAAAAAATAAAATTTAAATAACAACATGGAATTTTTTCCATTTAATATTGTAGACATAAATTCACATTTTCAGAGTGACTGGATCAACGCAAAGTCTTTTTTACGTAGTGATTTTAATAGAGCATCCTGCGTGGATCCAACTCACAATCCAATAATAATGGATCTGCGAGACTTTAAAAAATTCCCCCTCTACCCAGGCGACGCCGGGTAGCCATTTCTAGTACCTATACAAAGGGCAGTTGTGTGTATATGTATGTCCGGAGGAAACTTCGAAAATAAAACAATTAATGACAAAGTAAATATGTATATACATTCACTATCACCAGCGCTTGGTTTTTTAGCAAAAATAATAGAGATTTGATTTATATTCGTGAAGATAATTAAAATATAAAATTTAAATCATAACAGCATGGATTTTTCTTTTCATTTAATATTTTAGATAGTAGACATTAACATTTCTTTTCAGAGTAGCTGGATCAATGCAAAGTCTATTTTTTTACATAGGGGTTTAAATGGGGCATTCTACGAGGATTCAACTCAGGATTCAGTAATATTGGATCTGCGGGACTAACTTTTAAAAATCCCCCTCTACCCAGGCGACGCCGGGTAGCCGCTGCTAGTAAAACCTCTAAAGAAAGCTATATATATATATATATATATTGGTTAGGAGGTAGATTTAGAAGGCCATCACAATGCAGTTTGGAATAAATAAAAAATAATAATACGGTAACAATGGTGGTGTGTGTTGACCTGTATTTTTTTTATTATTATTATTATTATTAATAATAAAAAAATACAGGTCAACACACACCACCATTGTTACCGTATTATTATTTTTTATTTATTCCAAACTGCATTGTGATGGCCTTCTAAATCTACCTCCTAACCAATACATACACAATGCTTCAAGCAAATTATGAAACTCTCTTATATATATATATATATATATATATATATGTCAGATTTAGCCCTGAAGAGCTTTATGCGAAACTAATAGTAGGTTCGTCTGACTCAGTAGATATCCTTATTACTTGGCTCTACTTAGGTATCGAGCACTTTTTACAAATTAGCTTCTCCTAGCGGTTATATGAATATATATATATCTTATATATATATATATACATATAAATTGTTTTTTCTTTTGGCCAAATACTATACCAATAGATTTTTTTGTTGGTACGAATATCTTGGTCTTTTCTTTTTTACAAAAATTTTTTTCTTCCTGGTTGATGTTTGTAGTATATTTTTACAATCAAACTCTCTGCCGGGTTTTTCTCTCCGCAAGGATTACCAACAGCTATATATATATATATATATATATATATATATATATATATATATACAAGAATGGCATGGGCTGCTATAAACTGATTATCGATAATATAAAAATTTGATCTCTCTGATAAGATAAAGGGAAACACCTTCCAAACTGTAGCCGTATCAGAGCTACTGTATGGCTGCACTACTTGGTCTCAAACAAAAGCAGCTGTACTGTCACTTGTTACCTATAATACCACCCATACTCGTAAGACGAACAAGACATACTGGATATGCTGGAGATGGAAGGACGGACTTATAAATGGCGTTCTCTTGTGAACACCCACACACTGACGTCCAGTGTATATATCTACCAACCCCTCCGCACGAGTAGGATGTGACACACGGTCAATTTCTCAAGCAGAGTTTAATAGGTGTGAATTTAGTTTTCCTTCTCCTAGGCTGGTGATCTAGCCAAGGTTAGAGGATCCAGTCTGCCCTACTATTTACCTATAACTGGAGGGAGAGTTGTTGGATGTATACCTTTCCCAGGGGTATTAGTAATATATAAAATGCAAACAGCCTCATCCAGGATTTGAACTCGGGTCGACGACTTTAACCATTACAACACGCGTCTCCATCCTGACGTACCAGTGGAGGCTGACCAGCAAAGACGAGTCAGCGGGGATAACTGATAAGAATGTATACAGAGAGAGAAAGAGAGACAAAGACAGAGAGACAGAGAGACAGAGAGAGAACCGTGGAAATCCATGCTGTCAGAGCAATCTGGAGATGATGACAGCTAGCTTGACTGTTTGTTTTGGTTTGTTTTACGGCACATCAACCTCGGTGGGTCATTTAATGCAGACTAAGTTTTGGATTTGTAGCGACAGTTTGGTAGGAAACAAATCTATATATGTACAGATTTTAACTATCGTTCAATTACTCAAAGTTTTTAGTATAAAATGAAAAATCTGGATGTCTAATTTTCGTGAATTTCTTTTTTCAAATTACTTGCTTGGTAGTATTTTGTTCACACTAGATCAAAGTCTACACACTCTAGCATTGTATGTTTCAGTGTAAATCTCTCTTGGGATCTAGTGCATATTGGGTATTCTGTGCCCTCTAGTAAATGATGATGCTGATGTAGGAGTGGCCTATGTTAAGGCGGATCAGCACAACCTTGACTCTGTTAAATATATACTTTTGTGAATTTTCTTTTCAAATTACTTGCTTGGTAATATTTTGTTCACACTAGATCAAAGTCTACACACTCTAGCAGTGTATGTTTCAGCTTCAGCACAACCTTGACTCTGTTGAATATATATATATTCGTGATTTCTTTTTTCAAATTACTTGCTTGATAGTATTTTGTTCACACTAGATCAAAGTCTACACACCTAGCAGTATATGTTTCAGCGTCAGCACAACCTGGACTCAGTTAAATATATACTTTTGTGAATTTTTTTTCAAATTACTTGCTTGGTAATATTTTGTTCACACTAGATCAAAGTCTACACACTCTAGCAGTAGATGTTTCAGCGTCAGCATAATCTTGACTCTGTTAACTATAATTCCCGTAAGTGGCCAGGATAAGATAAAGAAATATTATCAGATTGTTTTGCGAGATTGCACAAAATATCAGTATTAGAAATGTTTGTCTTATTCTTTGTCCTTGGCCTTGCAGAAATTGCCCATCTGTGGCATAATTCAACTGAGTGGACATATGATTAAATATTAACTGTGTTAGATAAATAAATAGTATCCCTTTCTGATAAGATAATTTGTCATTCAACACAGTGGAATAGAATTTCGTTTCAACAAATATTGTTCTTTTTTTTGTTTGTTTACTTTTTGTTTGTTTGTTTTTTCTTCTTTCTTTTTTTGTAGAGTCTGTGTTATCTATTATATGGTGTAATTATTATTAATAAATAAGTAAAAGATTTTTTATGGTATATCAACACCTGTTGGGTTATTCTATGTCGAAGAAGTTTTCTTCTTTTCTTCTTTTTTTTTTGTGGAAGCGATATTGAGTGATCTCGGTGTCTGGTGTCAATTTCATAGATTAGTAAAAAGATTTTTAAAAAGACACAAGTTAGTTTTACCTTTATCTTTTTTTTTCTTTATGGGTGGATTTTACGGCATGTCAACACTTGTTGGGTTATTGTATGTCGAAGACGTTTTCGTTTTTTTCTCACTTTTTGTCTGGTTTGTTTTGTTTTACGGCATATCAACCTCAGTGGGTCATTTAATGCCGATAAAGTTTTGAGATAAATCAATTCTTAATAGATAATACAATTTTTTTATAAATACATTTTTCTATTTAACCCGTAGATGGGATCCTAACAGGTACTACCACTCCGGGTCAGAGTGGACCAGGGAGCAATGGTGATGAAGGGGTGCTCCACATTCCGTAAACCTCCAAAACTGGAACCTCACCATCAGATAGAGATTAACGTCATTCCCAGGACATGTAGACCCGCAGCCACCGCCTTCTAGCACCCATATGATAAAAAGGGGTTGGGGCTTGCCATAAGGGAAATAGGGTTGGGATATATCATATAGGTGCTAGGGCTTGACGTGACCAGCCGATTGATCGGAGGGGGCCTCTCCGACCGCCCGTCTAGCCCAAGATAGGGCCAAAGTGGAGTATTGCATGTCATGAACTGCTCATCCACCTGGGCTCTATCCTTAAGCATCACGGGTCGCCACCCACGGCCAACAGTTGGCCCCTTTGGGGAGTCTTACCCCTCTGCAGAGGTGCAGTCGGTGCATTCTAACGCCCCAGCCGACAGGGCGGTTACTTTTTGTGAAGTCTGATCTATATATTTGGATTGTGTAACTACCATTAAAATATCATTAAAATATTTTTTAAAGACTCAAGTCAGTTTTTCCGTCATCTTTTTTTTTTCTTTGCGGGTGGATTTGAAAAAATAAGAAAATAAATGTAATCTTTTTAATATGCATTCTTATTTAATTTCGTTAGTCTTTCTAATTTAATATATTTCATTACATTAAAACTTAAATTCTTACACCTGGAGAGCGCATATTCTTGTTAGTTATTCTAATAGACTGGGTCAGTAAGTGCCTGTCTCAGTCCTCATTAGAATATTTGATGTCAACAGCTCAGTATCAGGATCAACGTAATAGAACACATAGAATTGTACCACAAATCCCACCAGTACAAAAATTGGTCAGACGAGAAAATATCAGGAAGAAGATAAAAGTCAAACGACTATGTCTCTACTCCAAAAAGAGTAGGTATTAAGCAAAATTTTAATGGGAAAATTAGCTCAGGGGGAGGTGTTGTAATGAAATATTCCACACACACTCTCTCTCTCTCTCTCTCTCTCTCTCTCTCTCTCTCTCTCTCTCTCTCTCTCTCTCTCTCTCACCCATGTGGTCTTTCTATATATATAGTGATTACGGCATTATGCTGGGATGACTTCGAGGATTAGTAGCGTACCTCACTATTCCTTGTCTGTCTTATTGTATATCTCTGCAATAAAACCTACTTTAAATCTACGACCATGTTGACTGATTCTTCCACCCGACTACAACCTTGTCCGATTGTATCGTAAAGTCGAAAACTGGAGGCCGAAATAGTTTCTGCTTTTAGATTTCGATCGTGCGCTTCAGTAGTCGGCTTAAAAAGAAACAAGATGCGAAGAACCATTGAAAAATTTTTTTTAAATGAAGGTGGAGACAAAAAAGAAAAAAAATATGTGAAACTAACGAAAGCGAAAAAGAAAAAAAAGTTAAAGGCAAAATAAGTAAGTAAAGTTGGTAGAGTAACCTATTGTCGGTATCAGCCTGTTTTTCCGTTCTTATTTTTAAATCTATTTCCGGGGTCATTCGTTGGTCACATTACTGCCACCACGCTTAGTGTTTACTCTTCCAAATTTTAACCTTTGTTCTTATTTCTTTTTCTTCTCTTTCTCCTTTCAATCCACGTAGACCACAATAATTATGCTACAACACACAAGCCATCAAAAGCCTACATCGATCAACTCTGCACAGATACTGTATGTTGTGCAATATGCCGTGCAGAGGACCTTCCGGAGCGATGGCCGATAGGGACGAGTTGCGAGGAAGAGTAATAGATATCTGCGCTGTCGTCACGACTTGATTATGATGAATTAAAATGTAAATTATTCGTTTATTTTATGAAGAGTTTATTTCGATTTTTATGTTTTTAAGTTAAACTGATTAAAAATTAACATTTCTCTGAATGCTTGAGATGAGGCTTGGTGATTAGTATTATCTGCGTTATTCGGACTATTGTCCTCATTAGGCCAATTGGACACATTGGTTGGTTGGTTGGTTGGTTAGATTTGTGACCTGTGAGGGATGGAAAATTCGAGATATCAATTGGACACATGGCCTAGTGGATAAAGGAGTTAGTTTAAGACAGTTCTATGTGATAGTTATCTCTGGACTGCAGTTCAATCCTGGTCAAGGGCAGCAGTAACATAGAATAATAATTAACACAGCTTAACGCCTCTATCCCAGCTATGATTAGTGAAATGAGAACAGGATACCCACATGGATTGAATAAAGGGTTAGGTTCAAAGTTCCATGATGGCTCCTGATTACGACAAGAAGGTTCCCGATTACGACAAGAAGGTTCCCGAGTCCAAAATGAAGGTTCCGGTTCCGAGAAGGTTCCCGAGTCCGACAAGAAATACCTGAAGAAGACGAAACGTTGTACAGATAACAATGAAAATTAGGAAATAGTCCGAATAACGCAGATAATACTAAAAATTAACATATTCTGTTAAAAAAAATATGAAAAGTATTCGTTTAAAAGAGTAGTTTTTGAGATTTCGATGAATAATGCTTTCGTTTATCTTAATTTTTTTTTATATGTACATATTTTCGATTTACAATTTTTTTACGTTTAAATGGTATTTTAACCCATGTCCTCCAGTTGAAGATGATGACGAGACCATAGACGTTTGAAAGAAATAACAACAGCTGCTAATTCAAGGTGAACCGTGATAATTTGATTAGGCTAAAAATCGATCATTTTATTTGTCAGTAACAAATTAAAAAGTTGGATTTCTTCCCTAAAATGGACAGTTCATACTATAGTTAGATTTATGTCCTGAAAAGGACATTTCACATGTCATCGGATTTCTGTCCTGAAAAGGAAAGTTTTATTGCTGGGAAGATGTATGACTCTGGCATTAATTTGGCTGGGCTGCTACTGGTTGGTCGTCGTCGGCCGAGCAATTCATTTGAGGTAAAAAAAAAAGTGTGTTCCAGTTTGTTCTGAAAGTAAGTAAAGTCGTCGGGGTGGCCTAAAGTCGGTATCAGACAAACAGCGAGGGGGTCTATTCCATTTTCACTAACGCAGTTCATAGTATAGTTAGATTTATGTCCTAAAAAGGACATTTCACATGTCATCGGATTTCTGTTAAGTTTCAGTTGATTTAATGTTGCAAAAATGAAAACATTGTTTTTCAATCATAATTTTCATTATTTCCGTGAGCTGAACATTTTTTTAAATCATCAGGAGTTTATTTAATGTTTGTTCTTTCGAATGGAAAAACATTTTTTCAAGATAATATTCATTTTTATGCAAGTTTCATTGTGTTAAATATAGGGGGGGGGGTAAATTTCACAGGGAAAATTGGTGGTAACTAATAAGAGATAATTATTTATCAATTTTTATTAAAAATCGCCGAGAATTGTCTAATGAATAAACGGTTGAAATAAATGTTATATTCGAATTAAAGTAACTTCTAAAGTTAAAAAAATGTTAATAAATGATTAAAAGAAATCTCGAGATAAGGGCTGAACTTGAAAAACGGTGGGAAAATTAAGGTGACCAAAAAAAAAACAGAACCCAAATTATTTATTTATTTTCCGATTAAACTAACCCTAAACCCCAACCTAAACCCTAACCCTAACCCTAAATCCCCCTAGTTAAAATTAACAGTTTTATTACAAAATTTGTGGGTTCTGTTTTTCTCGGTCACCCTAATTTTCCGACCGTTTTTCAAGTTCATCGGAATAAGTTTAAAATACCATTTCTGACGGTTTTTAATAAAAAAAAAAAAAAAAAAAAGAAAGAGAAAAAAGGAAGTGGTGACTATTTCTTTTCTTTCTAACTAAATTAATATTTTAAAGACTGGAATAAAAAGATTGCGATATGAATAAGATTTGATTTTCCGTTAAAACATACTTTTGCTGTCCGAAGCAAAATCATTTTTTCTAACTCTAAGATTGGACTATGAATAGGCGATAAATTCCGAGCTGAACGGCTTAAGACTGCGAAATTTATTCACTAAAATTTAATTCCACTGCTGGTAATCGCTGTAACAAAAAGTCAGACAGGGGACAATATTTTATCATCAGCAGGAGTTGATATACGGACAGTTTCGCAAATTGGGTGATTTGGGCTTAATTAATTAATTATATCCCTTAATCAGTAAAAATCAATAACCACATTTTGCGTGTTTCTTAGTTAGAAGGATATTAATATGTATGCAAGATTTCGAATCAGATTGACCTCCCGTTTTGAACTTATACGTCGATACGTACATACCAAAAACTTATATATATATATATATATATATATATATATATATATATATATATATATAAACTATGAGTAAATAGTAGGGCCGACTGAGCTTTTTAACCTTGGATACACAACCACTTCTCTCCTATGCGCCGTTGACTCTCTGTCCATGCTACCTAAACTTAAACATAGAGCTCTATCAATGATATTGAGCAATGTTTACTTGTATATATATATATATATATATATATATATATATATATATATGTGTGTGTGTGTGTGTGTGTGTGTAAATATATATATGATGGACTCTCCCGTCGATTTCGACGTATGAGGTCCGACAACCTCTTTCATCTAACCGTGTGTGTTAATCGCAGGCCCTGCCAATGATTTGCAAAGAAGTCCAGAGATGGAACAAGAGTGTGAATTATTATAATGTATTGCTGGGACACTAGCCAATACTCTAGTCCTTTCTTTAGCTTGACGCAGCTTGGTGACCTCCGATGCTGCAAAATTATTGATACCATTGTAACACAAAGTCCTCCACGTTTTACGATCGAGTGCTGTGCTCTCAAAAGTAGTGTAATCTATATTTGCAGATGAGAGGTTATTTTTCATCTTGTCCTTAAACCTGAGCAATGGTCGACCCACGTTTCTTTGACCACCGTCAAGCTGACTATACATGAGAATCTTTGGTATTCTGTCATGACCAGCCCAGTGCAATTGTGATTTTATGAGGAAGCTCTCCATTCCATCAATGTTACATATGGTGAAAAGGTCAGCATTAGACATTCGGTCTTCGAGGGTGAGTCCACAGATTGCTCGTAGGCAACTTTTGTGGAAAACGTCTAACTGCCGAATCTGTTTTCGATACAGTGTCCATGGCTCCGAGCCGTACAAAAAAGTGGTAAGAACAACAGCTCTGTATACCTGTATCTTGGTTGCAAGCCTAATGCCCCGTTCATTCCAGAGTCGGTGGCGAAGCTTCCCGAAGGCACTAGAAGCTTTGGCAATTCTACTAACAATCTCATCATCCAGGGTTCCACTTGAATTAATTTTGCTGCCAAGATAGTTAAAACTCTTTACATATTTCAGATCATTTCCGTCAACTTCTATAGGTGTATCTGGGAACGTGTGGACAGATGGCTTCTGCTTGATGCCTCGTACTTGCTTAGGTGTGAGAGATGGCTGATGAATAACCTCAGTTTTCTTGATGCTAATGGTCAGACCGAATTTCCTTGCAAGCTGCCAAGAATCTGTCCATCAGGCATTAAGCGTCTTCAAAAGAAATTGCTACAAGTGCAGCATCGTCAGTAAACAGTAAGTTCCAGATTATGCTGGTCGGAGTGCGAGTTTTGGCTTTGAACCTCCGATGGTTGAAAAGACCGCCACTTGTCCTGAATTGAAACTTGACTCCATCCTCTATTTCTCCAAATGCATGTTTCAGCATCACAGAAAAGAAGAGGCAAAAAGGACAGGGTCCATAACACAACCTTGCTTCGTGCCATTAGTGACACAAAAGGAATCTGAGGTTTGGCCATAGGAGACAACATTGGCCCTCATTCCGTCATGGAAAGATACAATGACTTGCAACATGTTCTCATGTATTCCGAGCCTTCCTAAAACTTTCCACAAAGCAGCCCAGTCCACAGTGTCAACCACCTTGGTGAGCTCCACGAACACCACATACAGTTCCTGATTCTTCTCACGGACCTTTTCAGCAACCTGCCGTAGAGAGAAGATCATGTCAATGGTGTCGCAACCTGCACGAAAGCCACACTGTGATTCGGGGTAAACATCATCAACCACATGCCTAATGATCCGGTTTAAAATCAATCTGGCCAAGATCTTACCAGCTATAGAAAGAAGATAAATTTCGCGGTGGTTATCACATACCTTCCTGTTCTTGTACAAATGTTGGATGGACGCATCTTTAAAGTCCTGTGGGACCTTTCCTTGCCTCCAGATCTCAACAAACAAGCCCAAAAGTTTCTTCACAAGGGTTCTTCCACGATACTTAAAGATTTCCGGGGGATTTTATCTTTACCCGGATATATATTATATATATATATATATATATATATATATATATATATATATATATATATACAAGTGAGTAATACTCAAGAGTTATTGATTGTAACCTGTTTGTTTTGTCCGGTTTAATCTCAACTCAGCAATAATGCTCTGCTTAGGATGTATGTTGTAACTAAGCAATAACGCTATGCAATTATGTTGTCTGCACTTTGTAGAACTTTCCATAAACTTAATTCCTGATGTTTAATTGAATGCAAATAAACATTTTATAATGTTGAATAATTCTTAATTTTAATTCAATACGATTAGTTACGCCTTGCAGTAACATGTCTAACTATTGATACTTGCTTATTGTTCAAAGAGCCCCCCCCCACACACACACACACTCTTGATGAGATTTGAAAAAAAGATTTGCTTTAAAATGATTCATTTCTTAACCGTTATCTGTTAGGATTTAAACTCGGGTCAACGAGTCGGCTGGGGCTGAGGAAAACACCGACTGCACCTCTACAGAGAGGTAAAATCCACCCCAATGTTGCCACTTGTTGGCCTTGGGTGGTGAACCTTAAGGATGGAATATTGGAATAAAGTAAATATATAAATAGAAAAAATGAATTAAAAATCTGTTTTTTTTAAATTTCAAAACGCATCAAGAATGAATAAAATAAAATGTCTTCAGCATATAATAACCCAAAAAGGGCTGACGTGCCGTAAAATCCAAACCAACCAACCAACTAATCATTTCATACGAAGTTACGCTATGGTAGCAAATTTTGATGGATTAATCCTGTTAAGGAAATATATATATATATATCAGAGATATAGGGGGAGGAGGGGAGAAAACGCGGAGATTAAAAACGAGAAGCTTAAAACAATCAATAAAGATATTTACTAGACTTAGTCAGTGTAAGTGACGCCTCTTTATCGAGCTGGCTATTCAGTTAGAGAAGGCCGGTCTTTAGTTGTTTAATCGGGAGGTGCGAAGCAACAAACAAGGATCTTTACATTACTCAATGAGGACATTTTCTTTCATAAAAGCAAAAGAGAAAGAGAAAGAAAAAAGCCAATGTATGAGATTTTAGATTAGTGGAACTACTTTACGAAAAAAAAAAACTATCCCGGGAATTATGCTTCCTCAACATTGCTGGTAAGTCAAAGAAAATTATTATAATGCCAACCTCTCACAAACAATGTGCACATTCTTTGTTATTTACATACTTTGCAGGTAAACATATATATATATATATATATATATATATATGTATATATGTGTGTGTGTATGTGTGTGTGTTAGAATGGAAAATGAATCCGACAATATGAGGAAAAAAATGAGTAAAGAAAAGAAATGTAGATGGATAAAAATGAATTTTATCGATATCACTTTTAATTGATATCACTTACACGTGTGTTTCGGTCTGTTTATCAAAATGTATACGGATTTACGTTATTATTATTGTTAAAATGATCAGATGGAGTTGAAATGATGATGATAATAATAATAGGAAAAATGTATAAAATGTTTCGTACACAGAGAGGTTTTGACGACCTTCATCAGAGTGATTTTTATATATATATATATATATATATATATATATATATATATATATACTTTGTTGGGGTACCAAGTTTCTTGGTACAAGGTGATGCTAGGCTGGTCCTATTCGCTAACAGTAGTTTGTCGTAGACTTCAGGTTCCGTATGAGAGCTCAATGTTTAATTCTTATAAACAGAGCAAATTTATTTGTGAATAAAAAGGCCTTAAATACCATGGGTATCGTGATTATGGACAAAAAAAAATTTCCACTAATCAAAAAGACGCTTGAAAGAAAAAAATACATAAATATCCACCCCGGGGCGGGGAGAAATGTATAAATGTAAACTGAATTTGGTCATTTGCCAGTCTGAATAAAATAAAATAAAAACGTGGTCTGAAGAAGCTCGGTGGGCCTCAGATACCCACGAGTGGAAATAGTTCATAATCACGATACCTAGGGTATTTAAGGCCTTTTATTCACATATATATATATATATATATATATATATATATATATATATATATAGAGAGAGAGAGAGAGAGAGAGAGAGAGAGAGAAAGAGAGAGAGGGTCATCCACAGACACGTGTTTCAACTTATCAAGTCTCTCCAGTGGGCTAGACATTTGTGAGCTACCTACAGTCGGGATAGAAATCCGATCGTTTCAGCATCAGTGGGACACCTCGGCTATCGTCACCCACAGAATGTGAAGGGGGTTTAACTGTTTTAATACACACATCTTTATCTATGTCAAGGCAGTCATATAGTGCCCCATCCCTTTTTATAGGAGAGTGTTGCGTTTACGTTTTAGTTGGCGGTCGTCAGCGAAATCCCCTCCAAAGTACTCAACCCCAGGGGATTCTTTGGTGGGGTACCAAGTAATTTACAACACCATAGTTACCTTCTATTTTCTTTACACTTGCATTGTGATAGCCTTCAAAACCAACCAACATATATATATATATATATATATATATATATATTGTTGTACCGGCCGTTCCTACAGTGGAGAATATACACCGGTTCTCACTATAAATAGTGAGACACCGAGTGAAAAGGTTGTACTGTTATCGTTTAGCGGCAAGCTAGCCGTTCTTGTACCTTATTGTAAATGCACTTGTCTCATTTTACCCTACCTCGACTTGACTTCTTTTTTACTGTTGAACTAACATCACAACATATATATATATATATATATATATATACTTTTGTAATATATATATACATTTGAGTAATATTCAGAAGCAGCAATACTCCAAAAAGATTGATATGTTTTGTTTTTTTTTCATATAAATGAATGTCCTGGCGATGGTTTGCTAAACAAATCGAAATGTTATAACTTCGGCTCCTACATTGAGTCATCATCCATCTGAATACATTTTTTTTCAATTTTTATATATTTACTTTAGTAGTGGACCTATTTTTTGCGGTACCCTAAACTCCATGCATCCTTATTTTATTGTTTTTATACAGCTATGTTTCAGCTTGTGTAATGCACAGCTAGACTGTTTTCAACAATATATGCTTAAATACACTAAAAAACTTTCTGAAATGGGGGTGCGTCTTATATGCCCGTGCGTCTTATATGCCGTCAAATACGGTACTTCTTCTATCGGTGTTGCAGAGCTTGAATCATATTAGTCTTTAAAAGTCATAAACAGTAGATATGACGTCATCATATCAATTTTTCAACTCATATACTCTTCAGGCCATCCTTGTATTTTTTTTTTTAAGTTTCTTTTAAATACTTTGACAATATGATATTGTCAAAGGGAATGCTATTAAAGATAATAATTTTCATTTTAAATAACATCGGGGCTTCATAACATATTCGTAATATTGCCTTGATAATGTTTTATATATAAAGAAAAACCGATAGTTTCGTACCTCGGCAAATCTTTTCATTCATAAAAAATATATATTCTATTTTTACTTTTTTTTTTTTCATATTTGGTTTGCTTTTGTTTCTTTGGTTAATGGTATATCTACAATTTGTTTTATTTAATGCCAAAGCACTCCTTGTAGAAAAACAGTAGTGATAAGACGGACAAGACATGCGGGACACTGCTGGAGAAGCAAGGACGAACTCATACGCGACGTCCTCGTTTGGAAGACAGCACATGGGCACGCCAGTGTGGACCGACCAACTAAGACATACATTGACCAGCTCTGTGAGGATACAGGATGCTGCATAGAGGACCTCCCGAGAATGATTAGCGATAGGGATGGATGGAGTGAGATTGTCATGGTTATCCCTGCTAACAGCGCGACATGATGATGATGATGATGATGATAACTATTTAGCCAATAGTTGGGTGATGGGAGGGTTCATACTTTTCTGAAGTGTATTAGTCCGAAAGGAAACCTAATAGCGCGGCTGGAGTTCGAACTCGTTTACAGCGATGTTCCAACCAATCACGTTAGCTACTACGCCATGTGGACTCCAATTATGATGATTTAGTTTTAGTGGTTGTTTTGAGGCAATCACCAGCTGTATGCTTCGTTGAGCCGCATTCAATGCAAACAATACGACATTTGATCAAACAGCAATAGAAATACATGAATCATTCATACTAATTCATATCATTGTAAACAAGTTTTCAATGCAATAGAGCTTGGTATTAAATTGTAACTAACTAGCAAAAAAAACACCCTCCGGGCGATGTAAAAATAGATTTTTGAAACATATTGCCTGAGCGGTGGGAGTAAAAATTCAATGTCAGCAAGTTTGTACCCTAAGTAAGTAAAATCATCAAATTCATTAAAGGATTAAAAAATAAAACAATTTGAAATGTAAACTTTAGATATGTATTAAAATAAAACAAACTATATATAGATATATAATACCAGTCATGTATTTATTGAACGTTGTTTAAAAAAACAACGAGGACTGTCTAATGCTGCTTGTTCAAATTTTGAGAGTATTTATTCTATGTTATGACGATTTTGGGTAATGTGACGTAAGCAGTGACGTAGTTTTTGTTACAGACAAAAACCGGAAGCGAATCTCTATTATTAATAGAGATAATATCAGTTTTGCTTTTTTCACAAAAGTATTTGTTTTTCAACATAATCGTTTTCTTCATTCACAGAATTTCCCTAGGTTTGGTTTAGTTCGTTGTTTGTTTGTTTAATTCTTCTTTAAGAGCATAGCAACTTTCGGGGGTTATGTAATGCTAAAGCCATACTTGTAGAAGAAGAGCTGTGGTACTACTCGATCCATAGTTCGCATCACTGAAATTATATCTGGCCAATATGTTTACCATTGACTAATTGATTTGTGCAATATGCATCTGAAGTTACAATCAATTTTCATCATGAAATTATCGGTCTAACAGATATGAATAACGTATGACAGGGCAAAACTCTTTAATCCTTACATTCAAGCATTATTGATTGCTGTTGCAAAGGAGACGACACGTATTCAAAATTCGACTCATTTTGTCTGTGTTTAGGGGGGGGGGTAAAAAAGTAAAAATAAATAAAACAAAACCAAATAAAATAAAATAAAATAAACAAGGTCTTGGCGTCTGGACTCTGGCGTCCTTAGTAACGGTTTAATAAAAAAAAGTCTCTCTCTGTACTTCTAACCAGTTGTGTTTTTTTTTTATCTCTCTTCATTTTAATGCCGTAAGACTTATTCCTATATGTGTCTCTGCCTCTGTCTGTCTGTCTGTCTGTCTGTCTGTCTGTCTCTCTCTCTCTCTCTCTCTCTCTCTTTGTTGGCATCCTCCCGTCTACTAAAGACGATGGCACAGTGTCCACTTTTTTTCTTTTTTATCTGCAGCTGCGTGAGTGGCTGAAAAGACCAATTTTTGAATGGCAATCTCTGGTGCAGACACTGAAAACAAACAGTGATGCTTGCTGGAGTTGCTGTTGTCTCGGCTAATTTCCTCTCTTTTTCACTCCTTCTCGTTCCTTGTTTGAAAAGGAGGCGCCAGGTCGCACGGGCTTCTGCAAAAGCCTTCTATGTGTTGGTGTTGATATATATATATATATATATATATATATAACCGATATACTTAAAGTACGCCTACTCGAGTTTCACCGTTAGGATCGTCAGGGATCGTGGAATATCCAGTATGTCATTTCTTTTTTTTTTTTTTAGAGAGAGAGGGGTTCTCTGCAGGGGATACAGTCAGCGTATTCCAAGCTCCGCTAATAGGGAAATCTTGAATTGGTTTCCCATCGCTGGGTGAAGTTTAGTGCCATGCCCGGGACACGCATTTAGATATAAATTTATTTGCGTTATATTTATTGGGCATTTGTCATTAAAAACATAAATACGATTCCAGTTGTACGCCATTGCTAAAAATAAATACACAAAGGATTAGTTCGATAACCTTAATAAATATTTTTAATAAGATTAGCCTAATAAGCGTCAAGTGGAAAGATTCTTTTGTTTGTTTTTCGTTTTTTGGTTTTTTTTGTTTTTTTAGTGGGGGGTAGCTCGTCTCGAAGGTCATCTCTACATATATAAAGGACAGTTGGTGTGTAAAATATGTCCAGAGGAAACTACGATAACGTGTGGAGCTGACGGTAGGTGTGGTGATCCAGCAAAATAACTTCCCAGGTCAAGCGCTAGCAAAAAGGGATAGACTCCCTTGCTGTCCGACTGATACCGACAATAGGTCACCCCACCAACTTTACTTATTTAAATTGCCTAAAGAGTTGATAATGTGAAACTGTTTACACTTGCCCCTTTTTTCAGGGAGATCAATTGTGATCTTGTGGTCCTTTCATGTCCCAGAAAACTGTTAGCATGATCTTTACTGACCACTAAGATAGGATATTGGTTTTGGTGAAATTATTCCATCAAGTACTCAACCGTCCCCGGGTGCAGGATGCGAAACAAGGTCAATCTTATTATAATAACAATAATTACCAGGACCTGGTGATTATACCGAACTATGACAATCTAAGTACTACAACGTTTGAGATGTTTCTTAAGAGCTATTGCCAATAGTTCAATATATAAAAGTATAACAATCTTGATTCCACTTTCTCTCACTCTTTCTTAAGGTGGTTGTAAAATATTTATATTGATTTGTCGAGGAAAATTGGGGGGGGGGGCGTTTAAAATATCTACATTAATTTGCCGACAAAAAATGTCAAAAACACGACTCGGAAAATATCTAAGTTGGTCTTGGAAATTAGCCTGACGCTGGTTCGCTAAAACATAACGTCAGGTGCCCGAAACGATATAAGATCAAAATTACTGAAATATCTTCCGTAATTCACAATTTAAATATTACGAATAAAACAAAGGTGTAACTTTTCTTTTTCAATTCCTTTTAATTTTACGTTGGGCATTTAAGCGACTCAAGACCATTTGGAAGGTTTCATTTTTAAAATTGGGCGAAATAAAATGGGACAAATAAGAAATCTGCGATTAAGCGACACCAGATAATCTGCATTTACATTTTTTGCATCAAATCTTAAACAACTTAGACGGTCTCATTTTAACCTGAGTGTTTTGTAGGATGATAAGGGACGGAAGATTTAGGAACAAGCGTATTATATAATAGATAATAATAATAATAATAATAATAATAATAATAATAATAATAATAATAATAATAATAATAATTTTTTTAAATAGACAAATATCTGGACCTTGCCAGAGAACAGAAAAGTTATGGAATATGAAAGTGAACGTGATACCAATTGTAGTTGGTGCACTTGGAACAGTCCCAAAGGGATTGGAAAAGGGTTTGGAAAGTTTGGATATCAGAGGAAGGATTGAAACCATTCAGAACACTGCACTGCTGCAATCTGCCAGAATACTCAGAAGAGTCCTGGAGACCTGAGGAGACTTGCTGTCACTCAGACTCCAGTGAAAGGCCATCAGCTAACACTGATGTGAAAACTCAAAAGGAGTAAATAATAATAATAATAATAATAATAATAATAATAATAATTGGTTTTCACATACTTACATCGTTTCAAGTATTTTTATATCAATAATTTACATATATCTATATGGTTTCAAGTATTCATATATATATATATATATATATATATATATATATATATATATATATGCTTGATTGTGTGAGTCTAACACACTTCACTTCTATATTAGACTGCTTACATCGAAGGAAAATGCTGAATTCAGACCTATACTCCGAGATTTGATAAAAAGTATCGAGATTTTCTTTAATTTGAAAATTTGTTTTTTTATTTTCAAAAGTCAAATTCAAATTGGGACATGTGCCAGGCTTATTTATTAATTGATTTTAATGGCATGCCAAACTGTCTTGGGTAATTCATGCAAAGAGTTTAGGGAACTGCGTTCATTGTTTATTTATACTTACATTTTTGTGTAGCCTCTTTATTTTTTCGCACACTGTTATATATCAAGTATTCCTATCTAATACAAATAATTGACAAAAAAGATCTACTTGAACTATAGATATTTACTAAACCCTCCGCATGAGTAGGATGTGGTACAAGGTCAATTTCTTAAGCAGAGTTTAACAAGTCTGAATTCAGAGTTTTCTTTCACCTAGACAGGTTGCTTAGCCAAGGTTAAAGAGCCCTGTCTGTCCTACTATTTAACCATAACTGGAGGGAGAATAGTTGGATTCATACCTTTTCTAACGTTACGGGAAATGCAAACTGCCTCGTCCAGGATTTTAACGTTTTCATTTCCTACGGCTCTAACTATTAATCAACTAGAAGTATAAATGGGATCCTAACAGGTGCTACTACTCTAGGTCAGAGGGACCTATAAATAGAAGTACTCTATTTCATGGTTCTCAACCGTGGGCTATATGACTCCCAGGGGCTATATAACATTTTGATGAGTCAAGGTAAGCAAGAATTACTGATGAAAATACAATAGAACGTTTAAACATCGAATTGCGATTTGAGGTCCACCCGGAGCAAAATTGGAATCAAAAGGTAAAAAAATGAGAATCACTAGTTAATATTACCTATATCTCAAGAACACGAGCCTCACCATCAAATTCAGTTCTGTATTATACCCAGAATAGAGATTTGTGGGTATACACTCAGCGTAGACTAAGCTTCACTCACAGGGCGGGTATGCACGTCTGAGCAACATACATAAAAAGTGATGGAGCCTCACCATCAAATTCAGTTCTGTATTATACCCAGAATAGAGATTTGTGGTTATACACTCAGCGTAGACTAAGCTTCACTCACAGGGCGGGTATGCACGTCTGAGCAACATACATAAAAAGTGATGGAGCCTCACCATCAAATTCAGTTCTGTATTATACCTAGAATAGAGATTTGTGGGTATACACTCAGCGTAGACTAAGCTTCACTCACAGGGCGGGTATGCACGTCTGAGCAACATACATAAAAAGGGATGGAGCCTCACCATCAAATTCAGTTCTGTGTTATACCCAGAATAAAGCCTTTTGGAGTGGGAGTCTTACTCCCCGGCAAGGGATACACTCAGCATAGTCTAAGCTTCACTCACAGAACATGTATGTACGTCTGAGCAACATATATAATAAAGTGATGGAGCCTCGCCATCAAATTCATTTCTGAGTTATACCCAGAATAAAGCCTTTTTGGGGTGGTAGTCGTACTCCCCGTCGAGGGATACACTCAGCATAGTCTAAGCTTCACTCACAGGACATGCATGCAAGTATGAGCAACATATATCATAAAGTGATGGAGCCTCACCATCAAATTCATTTCTGTGTTATACCCAGAATAAAGCTTTTTTAGGGTGGTAGTCGTACTCCCCGTCGAGGGATACACTCAGCATAGTCTAAACTTCACTCACAGAACATGTATGTACGTCTGAGCAACATATATAATAAAGTGATGGAGCCTCACCATCAAATTCATTTCTGAGTTATACCCAGAATAAAGCCTTTTGGGGTGGTCGAGGGATACACTCAGCATAGTCTAAGCTTCACTCACAGAACATGTATGTACGTCTGAGCAACATATATTATAAAGTGATAGAGCCTCACCATCAAATTCATTTCTGAGTTATACCCAGAATAAAGCTTTTTTAGGGTGGTAGTCGTACTCCCGTCGAGGGATACACTCAGCGTAGACTTAGCTGGACATGTATGTAAACATATATAATAAAGTGATGTGTACGCTCTCTTCAGACACCAAAGTCACTATTTACACATTCGCTTTAATCGGATTATCCTAACATCTAATCTAAAGGAATTAGGATTATTACGTCTCACCAGCTAAGGTTTGCAAAAGAACTATTTTGTTGTAGGATTAGTCAAAATATGCGTATGGTTTATTTTAGATTTTGTGTATTGTCGGTGAGGTTATTGATATTATATTCGACCTATTTCTGTTTCTATTTTTGTATCATACAACTGATTACTTCAGAGCGATCCGGCGTTATCCGGGATTTAAAAAGTATTAAAAAATGTCTTATTATATAAAGATTATTGACATTTTTTTTATATATATTTTTTATTTAACTTTATTCTTTATATGTTTTTAAGTTGTTTATCTTTTATCATTATTCTTGTTTAAAATAACACACACACACACATACATACAGATATATATATATATATATATATATATATATATATATATATATATATATATATATATATATATTAATAAGTCATCCACAGACACGTGTTTCGGTGTTTCAGGCCTCTTCAGTTTGGCTAGACACAACTATCTTTTTGCTAGGGCCGTACTCAGACTGACCGTTTGGCAGCCTGATATCTTATCCCCTCATCCACTGACAACTGTAGCGGAGACTGGTGCTTTTAAACTATCAAGTACAGAGGTTTGTTTATGTATTTTACGGTCACAGATATATATATATATACATTTCACATAGCGCTAATACCCTTGGGAAAGGTATGAATCCATATATTCTCCCTCCAGCTATGGATTAAATAGTAGGGCAGACTGGGCTCTTTAACCTTGGGTAGGTAACCAGTCAAGGAGAGGGATAACTCTGAATTTAAAATTCCCGAGGTCGGTCGTTGATTGGGTTCGTGGCATTGCTTGATGCACCAATTCTTTTCTATCGACTGTGCCAAAAAGTGTGGAATGGTCCTAAACAAGCCTTCACCATATAAACAAATCACTGTGTTGGTTGTTCACTGGATGGACACTCATGCGTCGAAAATCGACGAGAGAGTCCATTTATATATATATATATATATATATATATATATATATATATATATATATATATATATATATATATAGTATCCATCTTATGGTGTGATGAGTAAATTACCCAAATATATATAACTCCGCTGGTGAACCAAACCGAGGGGATTTGAACTACGCAAAGACGACAAAACCACTATAAATTGGCGAAAACCTGACGTGGAACAGAAAAACACAACGCAGCAATACAAAATATGGCAATGGAGAACTTTCCAAACAGTCTTTCTCCCGTCAGCAAAGAAAAACACATAAAATCTGCCGATTCAACATATATTTTGCAGAACGAGTAAAAAAATTTCAAACTCTTAAAATGGTCAGACAAACGAAAAATGCAGATACAACTTAACTCAAGGCCTGATTCACCGACATGCAACAAAACTATGGAAAATTAAAAACAAGCAAGATGGCTGCCATTTCCCGCCGATTTTTTGAAGAAGCTGCAAGAATTGGCGCCAATTCACATTCATCTATGGAAGGCATCATAAAAAAACAAATATACCCAAATCTAATAATAAAGGTAGACCGTTTATTTTTATAATTATAATATTATTAGTATATTATATATATATTATATATAATATATATATATATATTATATATATTATTATTATTATTATTATTATTATTATTATTATTATTATTATTATTATACTAAAGCTGAGATTTTCACCTTTTAATGTCTAAAGGCGTTTTTCTTGGTTAGTTTCATGACACGAAATTTATACTAAATTATTCCTTAGTTTTAGGATTACGTAATGTTTGAAAAAATCCATTTTAATTGTTTCTAATTAGTTGTAATTTGCAATTAAGTCAAAAACTGACCCGTCCCTGTCTTTACATTCTCCATATCACTCTTTTCCTCTCTATATGCGAGTGAAGAGGAGATGGGAGAGTGATTAACAGAGAAACTTTTAACAAGTCACCAGTACGTAATAAAATTCCATTTCAATTTAAATTAGGTCAAACTAGATATACCCAATTCGTTGAAAATCCGTGTTTTTTTAATACAATTCTGACCCCCACGTTTGAACAAAAATTACCAAAAATCAGGGAATTATCCGATTTTAATGAAATTTTCAGTGTTGATTTAGCAATTAATTAATTTTATAATGCATTAGTTATTTTATCTCAAAACTTTCTGATTTTTTTCAGGTCACTTAACTTTGACCTTCCTGTTTTTTGGCGTGCAAAATATCGGTGTGGTATATATGTGATTGATACTATTTTCTGCATAAATAAAAAGACTAAAGACAGAAGGTGTGAATAGAAGAAAAACATTTTTTTATAATCTGCTCGGGTAGTAAATAAGTACCGAAAATCGAAAAATAAAATTAAAATTAAAATTAAAAAGATAATTTTTGGAGTAGTATTTGTATTATTCGGACTATTGTCCTCGTCTTCATTGTTATCTGTAGAACGTTTCGGTCGATGTGCCCTCCGGCCTTCTTCAGGTATTTCTTGTCGGACCCAGGAACCATCTCGGACTCAGGAAACTTCTTGTAATCGGGAGCTATCACGGAACTTTGAACCTAACTCTTTATTCAATCCACGGGGGTATCCTGTTCTCATTCCACTAACCATAGCTGTTTTGTACACCCACCCTTCCTGGTGGTTCACGGGAGGCTGAGGGACAGGAAGTCGCCTCAGGTCTCCAGGAGTTTTCTGAGTATTTTAGCGGATATTAATGTTGTGCTGTGGATGGTCTTGAGTCTTCCTCTGATTTCTAGTTCATCCAGACTCTTTTCCAGACACTTAGGGACCGTTCCAAGGGTATCAATTACAATTGCTACATTTACCTACATGGCCCACAGTTTTTTCAGTTCTCTGTTCCAAGTATTTTTCCTATCATTAAATGAGGTTAGATTCAATGTCCGAGGGTTTGTAAGTAAAATCATCAAATTTATTAAAGGGTATAAGAAATTAAAATAATTTGAAATGGAAACTTAGTTTTGTTCTCCTCAAATAAAATGTTGCGCGTATATATTAATTATTAATTAAATAATTATTCTAAATATATTGCACGTAGATTTTACACAAAATCGTAGGTATTTATTTATTTGTAAACTTTTTAGTTAACTTCTTGTTACTGAAAAAACGCGAAAGAGTAAAAGATAATTTTTAAAATTGATTACAGATTTCGTAAATATTTTTTTCAAATTTAAAGTGATAATACAATTTTTAATCTATTTCATTGTTTGTATGGTTTATTTATCTAAAAAATAAATAGTTTATTTATTTAAATTGTCATTATTACAATGGAAAGGATTCAAATGTTAAATTAAGGAATGGCTTTTTTTTTTTTAATGATAATTGTTATTTATTCTCTGTATTGACGATGTGGGGTTTGTGACGTAAATAGTGACATAGTTTCGGTTACAAACAAATAGAGACTGAATCTCCATTATTAATTGATTAACATGTAAATAAATGAAGTGTTTAATTAATTCATTGCAGTTAACCCTGATGATGATGCAAATGGTGAAAATGCGTTGGAAAAAAAAACTTGTCTGATGAGAGAAAATGTTAATCATTAAATAAATGGAATTTGTTAATTTGCTTTTGAAGCATTGTTATGTAAAGTATATTTTTATTTACTAGCAACAGAAAACACCCTCCGGGCGTCGTAAAAATTAATTTTTGAAAGACATTGCCTGAGAGGGTGGGAGTTGAAAATTCAATGTCAGAGGGTTTGTATAATAAGTAAGAAAATCTCATATTTATTAAAGGAGTAAAAAAACAACAAAAAACAAATTGAAATGTAAACTGAGCCCTGTCCCTCTCAAATAAAATGTTGCGTGCATGTAATAATCAAACAATTATTTTGAATATTTTCCACATCAATTTTCCACAAAATCGTAGGTATTTATTTATTTGTAAACTTTTTAGTTAACTTCTTGTTACTGTAAAAAAAAGGGATGAGAGTAAAAAACAATTTTTAAAATTGCTTACTCAAATTTTGGGTGTATATAGCATAAGAATATTGTGACATAAGCTGTGACGTAGAGCTATGACGTAGTTTTTGTTACAGACAGAAATACAGACAATCTCCATTATTAATAGATATGAGACTTAATAAAGTTGAAACAGCTGTACGGTGTTCCACGTGGTGCGCATTATTCGCCGGGTTTGCTTGTCATGATTATTTTCAATAATTATCGAATTTTATATGATATACGCATTGTAATTGCTTTCAAAAAATATAGATAATAATATACTTAACAGTAAATGTATTTACTAACACAAGTAGGATGTGAAACAAGGTCAATTTTTAAGCGAAGTTTAGCAGGTTCGAATTCAGAGTTTTCTTTCTGCTAGACCAGTAGCCGTACCAACGTTAAAGACCCTATTTACCCCTAGCTGGATGGAAAATAGGTGGATTCCTACCTTTCCCAAGAGTATGAGCTCAATGTAAAATTCAACCAGCCTCATCCAAGATTTGAAGTTGTGTTGCCGTGTCCATTCACTAAGACGATAACCATTACACAATGGACGCCTCCTGTGTTTAACAGTGTCAGGTGTATCAAATAAGACCTACTGGTTTCTGTAATTAGTCTTTCTTTACTGTTTTAGGTGTATTCCTCGTCTGCTCGAATTGCCGCATCAACACAATCAACAATACTGGCGAGACCTCTTACTCCGCCTTTTTGTAACACATATAGTAAAAAAGTAAAGTCGTCGGGTAGGCCTAAAGTCAGTATCAGCCAATCAGCGAGGGAGTCTATCCCCTTTTCACTAGCGCTAGACCAAGGAGATTATTTTAGCGTCTGAGGTGGAGCGCAACACCAAACATCTTAGTCCCGCAGATCCAATATTACTGAATCGTGAGTTGAATCCTCGTGGGATTTAAATCCGTATATAAAAAATAGACCTTGCATTGATCCAGCTACTCTGAAAATAAATATTAATGTCTAATATCTAAAATATAAATGAAAAAAAATCCATGCTATTATCATTTAAATTTTATTTTTTAAATTATTTTCACGGATATAAATCAAATCTCTATTATTTTTGCTCAAAAACCAAGCCCTGGTGTTATTTAATATATATATATATATATATATATATATATATATATATATATATATATAATTTGTCGTTAATTGTTTTATTTTCGAAGTTTCCTCCGAACATACATATACACACAACTACCGTTTATATATGTATTAGAAGGGGCTACCCGGTGTCGCCTGGGTAGAGGGGGGATTTTTTAAAAGTTAGTCTCACAGATCCATTATTACTTATCGCGGGTCAGATCCTCGCTGGTTGACCCATAAAACACTCCACGGAAATATATAACAATATAGTAAGAAATTTCCATTCAATGATTTACAATTTAAAAAAAAGAAGATATAAATGATGCAATTAATTCAATCAATCAATATTTTATTTCAAAATGAAAAAAAAAACATACAAAAAAAAAGATAAATAAAATAACATGCAAATGACTTTCCCTTTTGTTACTTCTCAAATTTGAATTTTAAATATATTCCCAAAATATAAATCAAATCTTCATTTTTACTCAAAAACCAAGCCTTGGTGATATTTAATGTGTATATATATTTACTTTGTCGTTAATTGTTTTATTTTCGAAGTTTCCTCCGGACATACAGATACACACAACTGCCCTTTATATATGTATAGATTGCTTAAAAATCAAGCCCTGGTGATATTTAATGTGTATATATATTTACATTGACGTTAATTGTTTTAATTTCGAAGTTTCCTCCGGACATACAGATACACACAACTGCCCTTTATATATGTATAGATTGCTTAAAAATCAAGCCCTGGTGATATTTAATGTGTATATATATTTACTTTGTCGTTAATTGTTTTATTTTTGAAGTTTCCTCCGGACATACAAATACACACAACTGCCCTTTATATATGTATAGAATAGATAGATAGATATCTACTAAAATAGAATCGAATTTATTGATTAACGCCCAATAATACTTGTAAAACATCATTTCCGCTCAAACGGACGCGATTTTAACGGAGAAAAAATCCATATGGGACCTCCACAAGAATGTTGCATGTTGTTATGAACAAAATCTTTGAAGCAGTAACCCTACAAAACAGCAGCTGTACAATCATATACCTTCCATCTCACAAACAATTGAAATCAGACATGTTGGATACAATCTAGGAATTAAAGCACACATATATTTCAACCTGTTCGGTTTTGGTTCCTTTGTTAAATGGCGTGGGTCATTTCATATAAATATATGGAGAACAGTAGTGGTACTCTTTAACTCATAGATGGGTTACTCTTTAACCCATAGGAATGAGAGTGTTCATACCGTTTCCACAGGTATTAGGCCGCGTATGAACCTAATTGCCCGACTGGGGTCCTAACTCGCTTACCATGTTGTCCAAGACCAGCTGACGAGCCACTCTTCTCTCAATCTGTTCATATCTATTTGTAGCAATCTTAATCGTAAATACATATTTGAAAATATATGGAGAACAGTAGTGGTACACTTTAACTCATAGATGGGTTACTCTTTAACCCATAGGAATGAGAGTGTTCATACCGTTTCCACAGGTATTAGGCCGCGTATGAACCTAATTGCCCGACTGGGGTCCTAACTCGCTTACCATGTTGTCAAAGACCAGCTGACGAGCCACTCTTCTCTCAATCTGTTCATATCTATTTGTAGTAATCTTAATCGTAAATACATATTTGAAAATTGTATTGTTTCAGTCATCAATTATCAAATGAGCAATTTCTTTATCTTACTTTGTTTGCTCGACTTACAGTTTTCGGAAGTAACCACTAATACGTGTAGAGGATCATTTCCACTCGGACGGACACGATTTTAACAGAGAAAATTCCAAATGGAATCTACACAAAAATGCTGTGAACTGTTCTGAACAAATCCTAAAAGCAGCATCCTACAAAACACGTTGCATGAGTTTATAAACATGTTTTTCTATTTAACTCATAGATAGGACCCTAACAGGTACTACCAACCCGGATCAGAGTGGACCAGAGAGCAATGGTGATGAAGGCGTGCTCCACAATCCCCAGACCTCCAGATCCGGAACCTCGCCATCAGATAGAATTTAACATCATTCCCAGGACATGTAGACCCTCAGTCACCGGCTTCTAGCACCCATATGATAAAAAGGGTTGGGGCTCGCCATAAGGGCAATAGGGTTGGGGCAATCATGTAGGTGCTAGGGCTTGACGTGACCAGCTGATTGATCGGAGGGGGCCTCTCCGACCGCCCGTCTAGCCCAAGAAAGAGCCAAAGTGGAATGTTGCAAGTCATGGACTGCTCAACCACCTGGGTTCTATCCTTAAGCATCACGGGTCCCCACCCACGGCCAACAGGTGGTCCCATTGGGGGAGTCTTACCCCTCTGCAGAGGTGCATTCTAATGCCCCACCGACAGGGCGAATACTCTCTTAGAGATTGAATAATAAATAAAACCAAATAAGATAAAAATAGAAATAGACAAAATGAAAAATTTAAAAATATGTATACAAATCTCCCAGGAGGCCTATGACAGGAATAACCACTGAGCATACTCGGAAAAAGGGGCTTCCGGGGGCCAAAAAGAACCTAGTGGTAGTTCATCTAAGATCGTGACTGAGAAAACACTATTACTAACTCAGAAAGAAAGTTCCTCTCCAAGAAATACGTGTGAACCTGGAAATAAAAGTTGAACCATACTTTAAACATACGCTCATTTCTTTTTGGGCGCCGGTGGTTGTCTTCAGTGATGTTTTTATGCAAAGTTCATTGGGATGTTTCAGGTCTTACATCATACATCCCTCGCATTGCAGACCCCACCAGAGGCGATCTAACTCTGGTGCAACCACCTTTTCTTAACCGCTAAAAAGACATGATGGGGAAAATCTTTTTTTATATATACTGGACGGTTGTTGACCTCATCCCAATCAAATACAAAGCACCGCGCTTCTGATTGGTTGTTAGTACCAGCCAATCAGACGCGCGGAACTCCATATTTAAATGGGATACGTAGCCAAAAAAGTATCCCCTTTCTTTTGTTTCTTTTTCCTTCATTCATTCGTTTCTAATCTGACTGTCAACAAGAAGGAAGGGCCTGGCGTATTGAGGTGCAAGAGGAAATAAGTAAACATATTGTTGTATCGTGAGGTGGAAAGATACACTGATGAATGGAGTGCTTAACACATTTATTAAACACCAGCATCTGGTGCTAAACGAATACATACAAACAGAACAAATAAGTACACACAAACTTACACTAAAAGAGGAGGGTCAGTTCGGTATAGCCAACACAGCAAAGTCAGTCTGAATCTCGGGACGGGCGTCCAGTGGCTTCGGCCCTGGACCGTAGCTAAAATTAATAGCGTTTGATCCCAGTGGGCCATCCCTCATGCAATACCTGCCCCCTTCGATTTAAAGCAGGCCTGGGTTTATTGCCCGATGTCTGAGGCGCCTCCATTTGAGGGGGAATACCAAAAGGATGAACGCAATTCTTCACCCGTCTCCCATGAGCTTTGGTTTGTGGGTGGTCTCACGTTAATAGGGCCTTGTGCTTAACCGGTGCAAGTGGGGTACGAGATAAATACCTAGTTAATCTACTTTAATCGTAGGCTATTTTATGGCTATGAGCCAGTCTATCTGGTAGAGTGCCGAAGGGGTGTTACCTACTCTACAACACACATACAAAAACACCAAAATATACAATCTATTTATCTTATAAATTTCCGACTTAACTATGTTATTTTAGATAAATTTTCTTTCGTTCGAAATGTATTACTGAAAATGTGAGGGTTTTTTTTTAATTTTGCATTTAAATTTAATTAATTTTAACATTTACATTTAAACTTTTAGTTAGTGAAAAATATGAAATAAACTTTCAATGAAAATATTTGAAAAAACTTTTCATAATATTTTTCACTTCAATTTAATTTCAAAGAAATTACTAAAAGCACATAATTAAGCTTAATGATAAACCATTTTTGCGTATACGGTGCCGCAAATATTAGACTTTAACACAAGTGTAATCAGATGCTTCTGTTACAATCATTTTAATATATCACATTAATATATATATATATATATATTATATATATATATATATATATATATATATATATAAGTGCTTAATTGGAATCGGACCTAATTTGAAAATTAATAATTAATAATGAATTAGCGGGAATACTATTAAATGTATGGCTAAACAAATCGAGAAAAATCAATCTTGTATGTACATTTCGGCCTATTAGGCCTCATCAGCAGAGCTATAGATCACCGCCCTGTGCGTGATTTGAACCGGACTCAAGCTGACAATCCCATAATTAAATATTCCTCTTCTAAGAGGAATATTTGTTTAGAGTAGGTTAATATTCCTCTTAGAAGAGGAATATTAACCTACTCTAAACAAATCATAAAATCTAAGAGGTCCGTTAGTGTAGAGGTTATGGATCGGCCTGTCAGCTTGGCAGTCCGGTTTCAAATCATCCGATCTTAGCTCTGCTGATGAGGCCTAATAGGCCGAAATACATACAGAGATTGATTTTTCTCGATTTGTTTAGCCATACATTTATAGGTATTCCCGCCTAATTCATTATTAATAATTAATTTTCAAAATTATCCGATTCCAATTAAGCACTTATTCTCCCTGAAATTATACATATATATACATATACATATACATACATATACATATATATATACATACATATACATGCATATACATATATATATACATATGAATATATACATATATACGTACATATACATATACATACGTACATATACAATATATATATATATATATATATATATATATATATATATATGCATATTTATATACATACATATATAATAAAAGAAATAAAATATTTTTTCAAAAAATAAAATGATTATTAGTATGGACAGCAATTATTTGATATAAGGTGTGCTCCAATTCCCACCCTGGATTTATAGACTAGTCGTAGTCACGTGCTTTATTTCTTCGCCAATCACAAGCCATACTGTGTGGCTGATACACTACTTAAATACTGATACTGGCCATAGTTCTACTAGCACTCATTGAGGAGGGACTTACAATACTCAGGACTCTTTACCAGAAGAACCATCAGAGGATTACCAAGGATCCAATTACACTGGACAAGTGTTCATGCTTAAAGGCTACAGGATGGACCATAGATTGTAACACTTCTCCATCTTTGTGTGTCACGCTTCTCCGGTCACTTTTAAACTTCTCTATCCACACCTACGCAGTAGTGCACTGTCCCCGTATTGTGCTAAAAGCCTCTGATAAATCTCTTTGTTTGCTGGTTGGTCAACACTAGCGTGACCTTGCGCAGGATTCCATAGAAGAACAGCGCTTATGAGTTCATCTTTGCATATGCATTTGTGCCATCATCTCTTTTTCTGATCGAACGGTAAATGATGCAATTAATTCAATCAATCCATATTATATTTCAAAGTGAAAAAAAAAAACATCCAAAAAAAAGAAGATAAACAAAATAACATGTAAATGATTTTCTTTTCTGTTACTTTTCAAATTTGAATTTTAGATACCTACCCAAATATAAATCAAATCTTCATTATTTTTTGCTCGAAAACCAAGCCCTGGTGATATTTGATGTGTATATATATATATTTACTATGTCGTTAATTGTTTTATTTTCGAAGTTTCCTCCGGACATACATATACACACAACTGCCCTTTATATATGTATAAATGTCTTTTATATCGAACGGTAAAGTTTAACGGTTATCGTTGTAGGAAATAAAATCAACGACCAGAGTTCAAACCCTGGACGAAGTTTCTTGTAAAAGCATGACGAAGTTTCTTTGTAAAAGCATGAATCTTTTTTTCTTTCCTGATATGGCTAAATAGTAGGGTAGACTGGGCTCTTTAGCCTTAGTAAGTTAACCAATCTAGGAAAAGGAAAACTTTGAATTTAGACCAGACGTACTCCGCTTAAAAAAGCTGACCTTGTCATCGCTTGCAGCTACGTCAATTCTCTGTTAATCTCCGTATATCTATTATCACGCTTGTTTGATTGTTCACAGCAAAACAAACACAAAAGACACAGAATATTCGGATTAATTAAACAAATGTAATCGTCTTAAAATATCACAAGGTTAATCCGTTCGCTTGAGTCGCGAATACAAGCACAGGTCTTTAAAAAAAAATTAAAGTCGCAATATATTTACCGTAATTATTCGTCTATAATATGCCCCCCTCCCCAGATTCTTTGGATTGGTTTGGTTTGGTTTGGTTTACGGCATATCAACCTCAGCGGGTCATTTAATGCCGATAAAGTTTTGAAATAAATCAATTCTTAATGGATAACACAATTTTTTTATAAATACATTTTTCTATTTAACCCATAGATGGGACCCTAACAGGTACTGCCACACCGGGTTAGAGTGGACCAGGGAGCAATGGTGATGAAGGGGTGCTCCACATTCCCCAAACCTCCAGAACTTGAACCTCACCATCAGATAGAGTTTAACGTCATTCCCAGGACATGTAGACCCGCAGCCATCGCCTTCTAGCACCCATATGATAAAAAGGGGTTGGGGCTTGTCATAAGGGCAATAGGGTTGGGAAAATCATATAGGTGCTAGGGCTTCACATGACCAGCCGATTGATCGGAGGGGGCCTCTCCGACCGCCCGTCTAGCCCAAGATAGGGCTAAAGTGGAGTATTCCCCAGATTCTAAAGTAAAAAAATTAATTATGCGGATTATACACAAGAACTAAATATTAACTTCCTTTTCGAACACGTTTATTGCTATTATAAGAACTATAAAAAAAAACATCCTCCGGGCGATGTAAAAATAGATTTTTGAAACATATTGTCTGGGGGGTGGGAGTTAAAAAATTCAATGTCAGCGAGTTTGTACCCTAAGTAAGCAAAATCATCAAATTCATTAAAGGATTAAAAAATTAAAAAATTTGAAATGTAAACTTTAAACATATATTAAAATAAAACAAACTATATATATATATATAATACCAGTCATGTATTTATTAAAAGTTGTTTTAAAAACAATGAGGACTGTCTAATATTGCATGTTCAAATTTTGAGTGTATTTATTCTATGTTAAGACGATTTTGGGTAATGTGACGTAAGCAGTGACGTAGTTTTTGTTACAGACAAAAACCGGAAGCGAATCTCCATTATTAATAGACAAAATGTGTGTTTCTTATAATACGTTGGAAGGCTCAGAGTAGGATCCTACTTGTGCTGTTGATTTTCTTGGTGGGCCAATATTGGATTGTTTTTTTTTCTTTCTTCTACAGCTTATAACTGTAAGAATATAATGTGTGACTCTTATAATGTTTTAGAAGACCAGAGTAACCTTCCAACGTAGATAAATACATGTACTTAAAATAATTCAGACAAGGACGTAAAACATAATAACAAATATAGAATTTGCTCTCTGAGCATATGGATGAATGAACAAATACAATGACATACTTAAGGAGATAAAATATAGATACAGATAGTAATAAAGTCCTAATGAAGTGAGAAAGTTTATGACGAATACAAGTCACAAGCTAACTGTTAATACATTTCATTAGTTTCTTAGAAATTAATTACACAGGATATGTTACCAGGTTGGAGTTAGACGGCTTTAGTTGTTTCTCCAGATCATAAATAAAACCCCTACAATCTATTAAGAAATATTAGTTGGGACGCATGAATTTTTTCGAGGACTCATTCAAAGCACATATGTGCGTCTCGGGGCGAACTAAATAAAAAAGCTATCAACATCACTGTAACCTATGTACCTTTTTTTTTGGAAGATAGAAAGCGGATAAAAAATTTAGAATGAATTTAGCTGCAACAAATTCCAAAAGATCATTCCGGTACCTAAACCTTGACCCCCGCCTTGGCATAATGCCAGGACCGGGTTCAAAGTTTAGGGAACGGGTATATATGCCGAAAAGAGGGGAATCCTATAAGGACAAATTGTAATGTTGTAAAAAGTACATGGTTCCTAATACTTAAACCTAACATTTATTATCTAGATGAAGATACAATATACAAAATGATTTATGTAATATGTAATAAATTTAAATAATTTATAATAAATTATTTAAATTTTTTAAATGCATGTCATCGTGTCATTTTTTGATTAATTTAAATAATAAATAATTTAATTTAAATAAATAAATAAAATATTATATCAAATTAAGAAAAACTAAACAAGAATTTTATTCTGACTGATTTCTATAAAACATACATAGTATTGCTTTTAATACATTTGAGAATTAAACAATAATATCAGAAATCAATAAAACCAAGTAATTATTTATTAATTCCAGTTTTGTTAAGACCAGTATGCAAATTATCCACACAATATACTATGTTAATCTTTAATTCTTAGTAAGATAACACACGTTAGAAGATTTTAAACGCTTAAATAACAGGGGCTGTTTTGAGGCAAATTTAACCCGGCTAGACTTTAATAGGGGACATCGTTAATGAATAAGATGCTAATTAAGATCAAATAATCATTATTTAATAATCGTTAGCACATGAGTAGCGCAGCTTGGATCTGTGCGGTAAAGTGGGGAGCTGACGGTAGGTGTAGCGCTCCACCTCAGACGCCAAAACAATCTCTCTAGTCTATTTATTCCCCCGAATGCCCTTTCACCTGATCCATTGTTGAACAGCACATTAACTTAAATAATCAAGTCATTTTAGAATCTAATAAAGATAGACTGCT
Organism: Doryteuthis pealeii; assembly: GCA_023376005.1. Taxonomy (NCBI): domain Eukaryota; kingdom Metazoa; phylum Mollusca; class Cephalopoda; order Myopsida; family Loliginidae; genus Doryteuthis; species Doryteuthis pealeii. The sequence goes on from CM042159.1 coordinate 6,851,300, forward strand.
CATTCAACTAAGGTATAAGGAAATCTATTAGATTTCAATGGAGTTATCTTATTATAATGGAGATTGTGTGTTTTTCTGTATGTAACCGAAACTATATTACAACTCAAGTCACAGTTCCCTTAGATATTGACATAACATTCTCAATGATTTTATTTTTATTTAAACCACAATTATTAATAAAATTGTTTTACATTATTAATACTGTTAACCATATCTGCATACTAACGATATGCAAATGTATTTATATATACACAAAAATAGCGGTTTACAATGTGAACGGGAAGGCTAATTTGCATATTAATATTAAAAAATCGAATTTAATAAAATGTGCTCAGTGTTATTGATTTCTAATTGTTTGGTTTTATTTTAATGAATATAAGCAAAAATCTCTTCAATGAATCTTAAATGAAATCCATTAACAAGATAAAATAACTGTCATTTTATTCTTTACTTCCTCTTTTAACTAAATACTTAAATTAGAAAAAATAACAATGAAAGACGAGAGTGATAGAAGAGTAAGTTTCAGTTGTTTTTTTAATTATGCTCCCTCTGTTTCAAATCTTTTTATCTGCATTCTTATTTAGTTTCATTAGCCCTTCTAATTTAATACAATATCTTATTACATTAAAACTTAAATACTTGCACCCGGAGGGTGCATATAATTGCTAGTCAGAATAATAATTGATTAGAATAATTTTATATATTAGTATTATCTGCGTTATTCGGACTATTGTCCCCATCTTCATTGTTATTTGTACAACGTTTCGGCCGATATACCCTCCGGCCTTCTTCAGGTATTTCTTGTCGGACTCGGGAACCTTCTCGGACTCGGGAACCTTCTTTTCGAACTCGGGAACTTTCTTGTCGTATTCGGGAGCCATCACGGAACTTTGAACCTAACCCTTTATTTATTCCACGGGGGTATCCTGTTCTCATTCCGCTAACCATAGCTGGGGTAGGAGTTGTGTTAATTAATTATTTTTTCTAACTGCTTTCACTCAGGGTTGAACTCGGGTACCAGAGATAATTGTCACTTAGAACTGTTTTAACCTAACTGCCTAATCCTCTCGGCCATGTGTCCAATTGGAGGGTATATCGGCTGAAACGTTGTACAAATAACAATGAAGATGGGGACAATAGTCCGAATAACGCAGATAATACTAATCTTCAAGCCTCATTTCAAATATTCAGAGAAATAATTTTATATATTGTCTAAAACAATGGTTCCCAACCTTTTTTACCTATTGACCCCCCTTTTAATTGTATTTTACTTTGGTGGACCCCCCATAGCCATTCGTTGTTTAAAAAGCCCACTGTATTTTTATAGTTAAATACATTTTACTTGCCTGGGTCCCAAAAAATGTTATACGGTCCCCAGGGGTTCATATGGACCCCGGGTGAGAACTATTGGTCTAAAAGAATCTAAAATTGTTACATTACAAAATAATTAATAGTACTGGTATTCTCTTGGTTACCTCCTTTGAGGTACTTTTTACAATATCACACCTTTCCCTTAAGGGGAATCCCCCCCCTTCTAGGCATACATATCTAGTACTTAAATTTTGACAAGGAGCGATTTTTCTAGAATACTGTAGAAGAAAATTAGGAGTGCTTAGTATACGTGACTAAAACAATATATACCAAGCTACAGAGAAATTAACGTGTGATGTAATTCAAAATAATCGGGCTAGATATATATTTACCAACCCCTTCGCACGAGCAGGATGTGACACAAGGTCAATTTCTTAAGCGGAGTTCAACAGGTTTGAATTCAGAGTTTTCCTTCTCCTAGACCGGTTGCCTAACCGAGGTTAAAGAGCCCAGTCTGTCCTATTATTATCCATAGCTGGAGGGAGTGTAGGATTCATACCTTTCCCAAGGGTATTAGCGCTAAGTGAAATGCAATTAGCACATCCAGGATTTGAACTCGGGGCGACGAGTCCATTTCCCATGACTTTAACCGTTACACCACGCGCTTCCCACAATCCGGCTAGATATAATTTCGTTGGGGTGGGGACAGAGATTTAGTTTAGTTTGATTTGTTAGATTTTACGGCATGCCAACTCTTGTTGGGTTATTTTATGCCGAGACGTTTTGTTCTAGTCATGATATTGTAATGTTTTTTTAAAATTAATTTTAACACATTTTAAACACGTATTTTTTTATCTAACCTATAGATTGGACCCTAACATATACTACCCGTCCGGATCGAAGTGGACATGGGAGTAATGGCGATGAAGGGGTACTCCACTCTCCCCAGAGCTCCAAAATCGGAGCTTCACCATTCCATGCAGTTTAACATCATACCCAGGACATTAAGACCCTTAGCCACCACCTTTTAGCCCATATAAAAAGGGTTGAGGTTTGCCACAAGGATAATAGGGTTGAGACAAACATATAGGTGCTTACATAACCAACCGATTGATCAGAGGGAACCTCTTCGACCGACTGTCTAAGTAAGGGACAAATTGAAGTGTTGCATGTAACGGACTGCTCAGCAACTAGGGTTCCATCCTTAAGCGTCAACGGATGGCCCTATTGAGGGTATTTTACCCCCTCTGCACGGGTGCAGCTGGAGTATTCTTCTGTCCCAACGAGGGGCAAAGAGGAACGACTGACGTAAGAAGGCTTCGCTTCCGGTTTTTGTCTATAACAAAAATTACGTCACTCCTTACGTCACATTACCCCAAATCGTCATAACATAGAATAAATAGACTCAAAATTTGAACATGCAACATTAGACAGTCCTCATTGTTTTTTAAAACAAGTTTTGATAAATACATGACTGGTATTATATATCTATATATAGTTTGTTTTATTTTAATACATATTTAAAGTTTACATTTCAAATTGTTTTATTTTTTAATCCTTTAATGAATTTGATGATTTTACTTACTTAGGGTACAAAATCGCTGACATTGAATTTTTTTACTCCCACCCCTCGGGCAATATGTTTCAAAAATCTATTTTACATCGCCCGGGGGGCGTTTTTTTATTTTGTACTAGTATTAGTAATATTTATACATATCGATTACACAGTAATTACAGGCTTACAGGTCTGTTTATGGTAACTCAGAAATGCAAACCATGTAAATTTTATAGACAAATAAGAGATGTCTTCGGGGAAAAAAAACAGGGAGAGACAATAGTTGGATTAATACCTTTCCCAGGTGTATTAGCGTTTTGCAAACAGGATTTGAACTGATCTCACCGTGTCTATTTCCTACGACTATAACCATTACAACAACGCACCTCCACTCATATAAAAAGACCTAAAACCAAACCGATACAAGATATAAAAAGTAGTTGACACGCTTCTGTCTTTAGTTACTTAGGGTACAAATTCGCTGACATTGAATTTTTTACTCCCACCCCTCAGGCAATATGTTTCAAAAATCTATTTTACATCGCCCGGAGTGCGTTTTTTATTTTGTACTCGTAATAATAAAATGCAAATGTTTGATTTCTTAAAGATAAATCATTTTGTATACGGGTAATTCTATGTCAAATAATCCCAGCCATGTCACCCACCCCCTTCAATTTTTCTGAAATTTGGTACAGGTGTAGACGAGGTTAAAGTTAGACAATCCCCAAAAATTCCAAGAATTGGCGGAGTTATGTCGATTTTTAGCTCTCCAAATTTGAGGGGAGGTCGTGGTAAATGGCGACCTTTTGTAATCTATTTTTGTGCGTAAAGTAAGTTCTAGATCTTCCTTACTCCTAAAGATTGGTTTATAAAAGCATTTTTGCCCACGGAATCCGGAAATGCTATAGAAAAAACTGGAAGTTAACCAATTTTAAGTATTGATGATTTTTTTATAAATTTTTTCATTGCAAGATCAATATCCCGTTGTGGCACTCCATCTATGACAAAGATATTTTCTGTTATTATTTCATATCTATTGAACATTATTTGTACAAAAGACACATCAAGAGATACACATAATATTTGGAAATATATACAGATTTATTGATTATTTGATTTTAATAGCATGACATCCCATCTAGGGTTATTTTATTCCCAGAGGTTACGGAATCCCATTGATTGTGATTTCACATTTTTAATGTAGTTCTTTCTTGACAGTTTTGTTTCTGTTTTGTGAATTGTTTTTCTTTGCACACAGTGTGGATGCCGTGTTGAAGACCTGCCAGGAGAGATGATCAACAGAGACGGGTGGCGCAAAAAGTTATTGATATCTCAGATGTCAGAACGACCTGATGATATCTGGCCAATACATACTTACATATATATACATTTAGTAAAGACAAAAGCTTAAAAATCGGCTATTATGTGATTATGGTACCATTTCCACCCATAGGTATCTGAATATACCCATGAATTTAACCATTACACCACGCGCTTACGATTTGAGTGCTCAAAGTTCAATTTTTATAAACATAGCAATATAATTAGTAAAGAAAAAAGCTTAAAAATCGAAGCTCATAGGTATGTATACCATTTTCAATAAAGAATGCTATCCGATGAAATTCTTGGGTATATTCAGATATCTATGGGTGGAAATGGTACCATAATCACATGATATCCGACAATCATATAGTTTCTAAGCTTGGTGTGACCAGCTAATTGATCGTGAGAGGGGGGGGACCGCCCATCTAGCCCAAGTAAAGGCCAAATTTGGAAGGTTGCATGTCGTGGACTGCTAGCCACCAGTTCCATCCTTAAGCATCACACAGCCAACAGTCACCTTCCACAGCCAACAGGTGACCTCATTGGGGGCGATGGGAGTTCTTATCCATCTGCAGAGGTGCAGTGGGCGTATTTGTTAGTACCAGCCAACAAGGTTTTTTTTCCTGACCGGTGTAAATTTATATTAAGTACCGGTAAATACTACTGTCAGAAATTAGTACCTAAGAAACGACTTGTCGTTGCTAGTGTAAAAGAGGTCGTCATTTTCTACCATATATGATTAAAAGGGTAGTGGTTAATGGCTAAAGTCATGTCAAATGGACTTGTCGCCCCGAGTTCAAATCCTGGACTTGGTAATTGCATTTCACTTAGAACTAATACCCTTGGGAAAGGTATAAATCCTACTCTCCCTCCACCTAAGGATAAATAGTAGAGCAGACTGTGCTCTTTAACCTTGGTTAGGCCACCGATCTAGGAGAAGGAAGACTCTGAATTCAAGTCTGTTGAACTCCGCTTAAGAAATTGACCTTGTGTCACATCCTGCTCGTGCGAAGGGGTTGGTAAATATATATCTAGCCCGATTATTTTAAATTGCATCACACGTTAATTTCTTTTTTTGAGGGTTTGCATGAAAGTAATAGGACCGGGAAAATCATATAGGTTATAGGGCTTGACGTGAGCAGCCGATTGATAGGGGTAAGTTCTCCGACCACCAAATAAAGGTCAAATTGAAATGTCACAAGGCATGAACTGCTTAACCACCAATATTTTGCTTTTAAGAATCACGGGTCGCCACCAACGTCCAGTAGATGGCACCATTGCGTGGGGTGGGGGGGGCTTATCCCTTTGCAGACGTGCAGTCAGTGTATTCTACAGCCCCAGTCGATAGGGAGACAGCAGGATTCGGCAGAGAAAGTGAAACTTAGAAATATTAAAAGCGCTACATGATGATACTGGTATGTTTATTAATTTTCTATTTATTTACAGGTCTGTTTGCCAATTCATGAGGTGGTGCTGCTTGGCTCGTCGGCGCTTACTGTTGGTTTGCTTCTCGATCAGTATTTTCAGTATATATTTCATGTATCATTGGACAGACGATGTGCATGTGATACTCGCCGATACGGCCCAGTCCGCTGAAGAAGGTTATCTAGTCAAAACAAACGTTTGCCGAATACCGGACCTTGATCCCTTCGATCCGGCCATCACCTCCTACGTAAGCTTGTCCCTCTGGGAACCATGCAAGACCAAGCGATCACTGACTTACCAAGATGGCGATGTACTGCGTCTCAACCTGTCGTTGGTTGATCACTTCAACATTTGCCAGTATTATCCCATTATTCGCGACAGCGTCGACGACAACACCTATCACGTTAGCAAGGTGGGTATACCCTTTAATAATTCCATCCGAGTGAAACACGAGTTCCTGAAAGTGCTCTGCTTCGATACTCACAAAAAAGTGATCCACACGAATTATCATGCCTATGTATTGCATCCCAACATTATCCAACAAAAAGTGGATAAAATTCTCCAAGTGCTGCATAAAACCACGTCACGATTGAAAGTGTCAGCGTTGAACGGAACATCATTGCCGACTACTTTGCCGACTACTTTGCCGACAGAGCGGTCGACGCCAGAGGTCAAAGTAAAAATGAACGTTCTAATGGTCGGTGTTGACTCCATGTCACGCCTAAACTTCATGCGTCAAATGTCCCGGACCCGTTCTTACTTGCTGGAAAAATTGGGCGCCTTTGACATGTCCGGCTATAATAAAGTCGCCGATAACACCTTCGTGAATTTGGTACCCATTTTAACCGGAAGGTACCTCGAAGATCTTCCTTGGAATGAGACTCTTAGAAATCTTCCGTTTGACAAGTACAAATTTATGTGGAACCATTATAAGGAACATGGTTTTGCCACATTATTTGCTGAAGATGCACCTGGTATGGCTACTTTTAACTACTACAAAGCAGGCTTTTACAAAAAACCTGCTGATCATTATTACCGACCTTTTGCCCTTGCTATGGAATCTGATTCTAAAATTTGGTCATCGGGTAATATATGTGTAGGTGATCGAATGGAAACGGAGATAGTTCTTCAATACATCTATGATTTCGCCCGAGTCTACAAAGATGAACCACACTTCGGCTTGGGTTTTATTAGTCGTTTAACGCATGACAATATCAACATGGCCGGTCGCAGTGATCTGGTTTACCTGAAATTCTTCCAAAAACTCCACAGAGAGAACCTACTGAAAAACACTCTCCTCTTCTTCTTTTCCGATCACGGTATCCGCTTCGGCGATTTCCGGAAAACCTACATCGGCAAAATGGAGGAAAGACTCCCGTTCATGTTTGTGGTACCGCCACCTTGGCTCGCCAAACGCTACCCACAAATCTGGGCTAATCTGAAGGTGAACAGCCATCGGCTGACCACGCCGTTTGATTTCCACGACACTCTCATTGCGTCCCTTGACATCGACACGGCGGCAAAACAGGTCAAAAGGCAAGCTGTAAACCGCACTCCGACGAAAAAACAACGAAGTTACAGTTTTTTTACACGAGTGCCGTACGAAAGAACGTGCGATGATGCTTCGATTCTGACGCATTGGTGTTCATGCCACCAGCTGACCGCACTAAAGGTCAAGGATAAAAATGTGGTCCGTGCCGCTGAGAACCTGGTGAAGAAGCTGAACCAGTTGCTGGAACCAGAAAGGAAGAACTGTGCCATCCTAAAATTGAACAAAGTCACCGACGCATCCAAAATCGGTGCAAATGATCAGGCGCTCCGACTTACAGCCAGCGTCAATGATGTTATTGATCGGCATTTGAATTTTGGTAAGCAGCCCGAAGTAACGACCGTCGATTACCAGATGACAATCGAAACGATCCCCGGGGAAGCTCGATTTGAGGTTTCAATTAGACATATGACGAAAACTGATACTTACAAACTTTTAGGTGACATCAGTCGGATAAATCTGTACGGTAGCCAATCAGATTGTATAAACAATTCGAAATTGAAAAAATATTGCTATTGTCCCAAAAAGTAAACGGTTAGAAGATTTTTAAGTGAAACTCCTTCAAATGACCAAGAGGTGGTGCTTAATAAGCATTTACGCACCCCCTGGAAATGTTCGAGTGGGTTATCTCCCCTGATCTCATTTTGAATTGTTGTTTGTTTATTCAGCATGTGTTTTTTTTTTTTTGTTTGATTTTTTTAGTTACTTGAAACCATAAAACTGTGGGCAAACAAAGGATTATTATTGAATAGAAATAGTTATTTGGAACTACGAGAAAGATTTAAAAATCATCCGCACTATTGTTTTATGGAAGCCTATGTAATTTTGCAGTGATTATGCTGTTATGATCTTTTTGGCCATATTTGTAGGCCTTAAGCCTTGTCCTGTGGAATTGGATCCTTGGTAAATCCTTGGTAATGAATCCTTTGATTCCTCTGGTAAAGAGTCATCGGTTCCTTCTTCAATGGTCGTAAGTTCCTCCTCAATGATTACAAGTGAACTGTGGCAAGCACAAGTGTTTAAGTAGTGAATCAGCCACGCATTATGGTTGTTGATTGGCCGGAGGAGTAAACCACGTGACCTTGGATAGTCTATAAATTCAGGTGGAGAATTATAGCACACCTTATATTCCATAATATTCTAACAAGGACTTGCCATGACCTTCCTATTGATCTAAGGGTACCCCTTTGATTACCCATCTAGCCTAAGTAAGGACCAAAGTAAGATTTTGCTGCTTATAGACTGCTTAGCCACCAAGATTCCGTTCTTAAGTCTCATGGATCGCTACCCACAGCCAACATGTGGTCCCATTGGGGGTGTAATATGTGATGATATTCTGCTTTAGTTTGATTCATTATTTAACATAGTACATTACTTAATTACGCACACCCCTGAGCTTTAGAAATTAAATTTCAAATGCAGTTTACCGACATACCCAGGATATTTCACCCACTGCCTTCTATCACATGTATTATAAAAAGGGGTTGGGGGTTTCCATAAGAACGTTACGGTCAGGAAAATCATATAGTGGTTAGGACTGTTAAAATATTTTGGGCCATCCTTGTAGGCCTTAAGCTAGAGCGCTTGTCCAGTGGAATTGGATCCTTGGTAAATCCCTTGGTAATGAATCCTTTGGTTCTTCTGGTAAAGCGTCCTCAGTTCCTTCGTCAATGGTCGTAAGTTCCTCCTCAATAATTGCAAGTGAACGGTGGCAAGTATCAGTGTTTAAGTAGTGAATCAGCCATGCATTATGGTTGTTGATTGGCCGGAGGAGTAAACCACGTGACCTTGGCTAGTCTATAAATTAATCATTTTCAAACGGATCTATATGATCCACAAGAGGTAACATATCATGTACTACCATATCACCTGCAATATCAGAAGTACTGTTTGCTTACCACCACATTTATTCAGAACACACAAGTGATATACGAGGGAGATTGAAAAATGAACTAATCTGCAGTGAGCATGCTACCTCATCGATGATAACGCGCAGATTCGCCATTACCATCTCTCGAGCTTGCTGAATCTTCTCATCAGTGGTGGAGGTTGACAGTCGTAAAGATCCCTCTTACCCTGTCATGCTTGTTCCGCCACTTTTAAACTTCTCTATTCACTCGTACTCACTTATACGGGGTAGTACACTCTGTCCAAGCCACCAATGAATTTCAGACCCTGACACTCCTTCCGACCAGACAAATCGGGTCGCTTCCTTGATGTATACTGCTAGTGGAGCGGCCATGTTTACACTGTAAAAACAGCAAGCGAAATAGTGGGATCAGGCTCTAACTTCGATCACGTGACCAGAACATTTCCTTGTGGTTTATAAGCGTGCATGCACAGAACGCAGTATAGCAACATTAAAGATGGTGAAAGTGTGGATATTTTTTACTCTCTCTCTCTCTCTCTCTCTCTCTCTCTCTCTCTCTCTCTCTCTCTCTCTCTCTCTCTCTCTCTCTCTCTCTCGTATATAATTGTGTATAAATTATGAATGTAAGGTAGCAATACATGAAGCTATACGACAGATTAAAATTCTCTGTATTCGATCGAAATAATTTCATCTAACTGTGCAAAAAACTGAAAAAACCACCAACACAAAATAAGAAAATTTACAATGTACACGATTTCCCTATATGCATAAAATAACCCTCGACGGGTTGACAGTCAAGTTAATATTATTGTAAAAAATGTTAATGTTATTTTTAGATTGCGCATAATTTGGATTTAAAAAAGTTACTAATTTCTCCTACACGCGTGGCATAGAAAGAAGAGTGACAAAGCTAATAAAAAGAGTAAAAAATTACAATTACAGGGAGAGATTAGAGAAATTATCATTGACTACCTTACCAAAAAGAAGAATGAGGAGTGATCTAATTGAAACTTTCAAAATAATAAATGGAATTACAAAATATGGTGGACACCTTTTAAATATTTCTCCTTGAACTGGAAACTACTGTCAAGGCAAATTTCAAAAACTAAGTCTATGAACAAAGTGGATTTTTTTGCTAATATGTGTAATATATTATACTCGTAAGTCCCTACGTCATATGTAAATATTAAGAGACAATAGTTATATTAATAATTACATAAACCTGTTCATGATATCCTGGTTCATCATTATACCACCTGGACCCCGATAAAGCGCTTCGAGAATAAGCTAGATGGTACCTGCACAAGAATGCTGCGAGTAGTCCTGAACAAGTCATGGAAGCAGCACCCCACAAAGAAGCAACTATATGGTCACCTGCCCCTCATCTCACAAACCATCCGGTGAGACGGACTAGACATGCAGGACACTGCTGGAGAAGCGGGGATGAGCTCATAAGCGACGTTCTCCTGTGGAAGCCAACACATGGACATGCTAACGTAGAACGGCCGCTAAGGACCTACATTGACCAACTATGCCAAAAGTCTGGATGCTGCACAGAGGACCCCCAGGGGCCTTGAGTAATAGGGAAGGTTGGCGAAAGATGTTCATGGATATCCGTGCTGCGCGCGCGACATGATATATATATATATATATATATATTTAAGTTAAAAGAAAGGAAATGAATCCGACAATATGAGTATGAAAAGGTGGAATGGAAACATCACACAATGCTGTTAAAGAGAAAACAATTTATAATATAATCATAGCTGATACTGATCAATATTTCGATTTTACAAAAATCATCATCAGAGCTCATTCACTCCGTGTTTGTTTGGGTCGGAGAAGAATGTCAAATCAGTTCACAAACAAAAAACCCTAATACTGCAAATATTATTCAGTATCAGCCATGATTATATTATAAATTGTTTTCTCTTTAACAGCATTGTGTGATGTTTTCATTCCACCTTTTCATACTCATATATATATATATATATATATATATATATATATATATATATATATATATATATAACTACTACTACTACTACTACTACTACTACTAGATTTTATGTGGGTTGTACAAGATCAGATTTTCAAACTAGATTTACAAACCATAAACATTCTTTTTCTAATATTAAACTAAAAAATGTAACAACCTTAGCTAGCTACATTTGGAGTTTAAGGCATCAAAATAAAACACCTATTATTAAATGGGAAATATTAAAGAAATCAAGTACTTGTCGAGGCTTAACTGATCCATGTTTCTTATGTTTACAAGAAAAGTTGGAGATAATTAGATTCCCAAATAAGTGGACTTTGGTGTAATGACAATGAAGGGGTACTTTCTTTTCTTTTCTTTTCTTTTTTTCTTCTTAATATATTTTTACTTCACAATAAATAAGCCTGCGTTTTAAGGGTTCTTTTTTTTTGGGTGGGGGGGGGATTTTTTATTTTTTTTATTTTTTGCTGTTTTTAAGATATTGTGCTTTATAATAAATAAGCCGGCGTTTTTAGTTACATTTTTCTTTTCCTTTTTTTCATTTTTTTTTTCTTCTTTTAATATATTTTACTTCGCACTAAATAAGCAAGCGATTTATGAGTTTTTTTTTTTTTTTTTTTTTTTTTTAATATAATTTACTTCACTGTAAAGCTAGTTTCTTTTTCTTTCTTTTTTTTTTTTTTTTAGATTTATTTTATTTCAGTAATTAAGCACGCGTTTTTTGGTTTTTTGTTTGTTTGTTTTTAAAATATTTTACTTCACAGTAAATAAGACCGTGTTTTTTAGCGTTCTTTTTTGCTCATTTCTAATATATTTTATTTCGCAGTAAATAAGCCTGTTTTTTTACTTTGTTCTTTTTTGTTGTTGTTTTTTTTCTTTTAAGTATATATTACTGTAATTATGAATGAAAACACAGATAGGCTTAAGAAAGCTTTATTCTACTTTGAATACTGTTACAGTTTACTGAGAGCTTATATACTCTTACAAACACCAAAGAGTTCCCCAAAGGGGAGGTAATAATAAAATAGGGAAGGTAACTCTCAATTTTTTATTACAATTACTTCACAGTAAAGGGGTTTGTATTTTCTTATCTTTTCATTTGATTTATATATATATATATATATATATATATATATATATATATATAGTCATCCACAGACACGTGTTTCGAAGTTTACTTCTCATGAGTGCGGCTCGACTTTTTAACAACTACCTCTAGCCGGAATCGAGACCCGACAGAATTTTCGTCTGCCAAGTTCCTTAACCTTGCCGCCATCAGCGGCTGTCAGGCTGTTGAGAACAATTAATTGATACATATTTACGTGGGTATGTTTTCATAATCACCAGAGAACTCAAATCTGTAAACAGCGACAGGCGAGTAACGGCTTACGCCAATCGATGAAATATCAATTAATGCCCCCCCCCCATAGTGCTCTACCATGGGGTGGGAAGCATATATATCAGTCACGTGTTTCGATTACTTCACAGTTAATAAGCCCACATTTTAAAGGTATTTGGTGATTTTTTTAAAATATTTTTTTAATGCTGGCACTAAATTCTTTAATATTTGACGGGGAACAATCAATATCTTCTACTCTACTCAGTTCGGTGTTTTCGTCGAAAAGAAGTTTTATAATCAACCAGCAGGGCTACCCGGCGTGGTACGGGATTTAAAAACTTCAAAATAAATCTTTTATGTGTATTTATGTATATATTGATTAAAATTATTTTTCTATATATTTGTTTTATTATTTTTTTAATATATTCTTGTATTCAAGTTGTTTGATTTTATCATTATTCTTGCTTGTATTTTTTTCTTTAATTTGTTTTTTTTTTGCTTTTTATTATGTTTTATCCTTTACTATTTTGTTTTATTTTGTTTTATTTTTCAACCCATTTTTAATTGATTTTTAATTGATTTTCATTGATTTTTTTAATTGATTTTTTAATTGATTTTTTAATGTATCATTGATTTTACTCTCATTAGATTTTGTATTTAGCTTTTCTAAGAATTTGGAAAAAATGGGGTAAAAAGATTTTCACCCTTTAAATGGCGTAACCAAGTGTTAATTAATAGTATTTTTGTAATTTAATAATTAATAGTATTTTTGTAATTTAACTTTATTAGTTCTTTTAGACAATAGCAAAATGAATTAAAATTATTTTAATTAATTATTATTCTGATAAATCCATTATAATCCAGTAGATTTCCATATAACACAGTTGAATGAGTTGTTTATCTTTATTAAATTCTAAAATGACTTGATTACTTAAAGTTAAAGTTAATAGAAAAAAATGATGGGATGACATACATGTTTAAAAATCTTATATATCTTTCAATTAATAATGGAGAATGTCTGTATTTCTGTCTGTAACGAAAACTACGTCATAGCTCTACGTCACAGCTTAGGTCACAATATTCTTATGCTATATACACCCAAAATTTGAGTAAGCAATTTTAAAAATTGTTTTTTACTCTCGTCCTTTTTTTATTTTTTTACAATAACAAGAAGTTAACTAAAAAGTTTACAAATAAATAAATACCTACGATTTTGTGGAAAATTGATGTGGAAAATATTCAAAATAATTGTTTGATTATTACATGCATGCAACATTTTATTTGAGAGGGACGAGGCTCAGTTTTTATTTCAAATTGTTTTATTTTTTTTTACTCCTTTAATAAATATGAGGATTTTGCTTACTTATGATACAAACCCTATAGCATTGAATTTTAAACTTTCACCCTCTAAGGAAATATTGTTGGTATCAGATAAACAGCGACGGAGTGTATAGCCTTTTCGCTGGCGCTAGACTTTATTTTGCCACAATGTTTTCTGTCCATGAGTGCTTAATAGTTTAATCTGTTGTAGTCACGGGATCAGAGTTCGAGCCTAATCGTGCCATTTGCTTACTGTTTTTACTCTAGCAGCATGCTCCACGAAGTACCTGGTTTCTCTGGCCAGAAGGAATGTCAGAGACTGAAATTCATCGGAGGCTTTTAGTACAATACGGGGACTGCAATTTGATCTTTTTTTTTTAATTAGATTGTTTTAAATAATGACCAAGCAGCAGAAAATCTTAAAGCTTGGTCAGCAAATACATAAATAAATGGATCCCACACACAGATAAGTGGAAAATTAATTAAAACGTCAGACGAGGTGGCGACGATGTTTTGAGTGCCCCAAGTTACGAGTGAGAGCTAAAACTTTAAAGAACGAGCGAACTTATATTAAATTTATTAAAAACATCTACATTGACTTACGAGTGCTCCAACTTACGAGTACCCCAACTTACGAGTACCCCAACTTACGAGTGCCCCCAACTTATGAGTGCCCCCAACTTACGAGTTTTTTCAATTTAGGTTGAGAGCTAAAACTTTAAAGGACGAGCGAACTTATATTAAGTTTATTAAAAACATCTGAGTTTCTGAATTTATCGTGGAAAAATATTATTTATAAAAGGTAAACATTAAAACATTTCTCGGCTGGCCCGTCGCTGGGTCGTCTCTCGGCTGAGCTACCATTTTTCCTTGTATATCTGAAAAAACAAAAGCAGCCTTCATGCATATAAGGTTGATCAGCTTCCCCGTGTTTATTACAATGGGTATACTGATTATTTATTCTTCTTTCTGGGGATGTTTCATCTTGTGTTGAGTAACTGAAAGGAAAAGTTGAGCCAACATTCGCAGGATGGCTTGATTCCCCCATGTTGGCCATCAAGGGAGCACTTGTCGATCATGTCCCACTGTAACGTTGTCGTATACGTTCACAGTACCCAAACGTATATAAGTAACGCAGCGGTGGTGGCGATATATTCACGGTACTAAAAATGTCTCCTGCACGTGGCGGTCATCTTGTTGATAAAAATTACAACGCGAGAAATATGTAGTCACAACTGCTAGCCTTTATTATCGTGCTCGTCTCGTGGGTTCGTATCAGAGAGGAGGAAAGTGCAGAGAGACAGGGAGAGAGAACTATCAAACTACTGTCATCCCACACGGGACCAAGGGCAGGTCTTAACCCTACGCTGTCCCAAATCGAAAAGAGACCGGGGACCTTTCTTCGTTGTTCCACGTCACCACGTGACTTCCGGTTCCGGTCAACACCCGAAACTTCCGGTTGACACTCAATTCTGCGTTCGGGGGTCACGCTCCAGTCAAATCATCGTTCATCCTGTTTTTGTGCTCATCACTATTTTTTAAACCATTACTCTCTCACTTATTTCTTTCTTCCCCCCCCTCTTCCATTAGTAGTCCTTGCCAAATCTAATCTTGCTACACCACAGACCTGAATTCTGCGTTTCACGGCTAATATACTTTATTTTGGACATTTTTCATGAGCTGGTATAGTCTGCTTATACCAGACATAGGGGTTGTTTAAAGCCTGAGCCCCTGACACAGGACAAAAAAAGGTCATTTAATCCTGAAATAAGTCATTTTGTTAAAAGTTTCTATGTTTCAAGTTCTTAATATCTTCAAATGTGTATAAATAATTTTCATTAACTTTATTTGGTTTGTTTCGGTTAGGTTTGTTTAATGGCATAATAACCCTGTGGGTTAAAAAAAATGTTAAAGTGGGAGATAAAAGTTAGTAAAAACTGTTAGTGGGAGATAAAAGTTGGTAAAAAAAAAACTGTTAGAGTGGGAGAAAAGTTGGCAAAAACTGTATAAAAGTTGGTAAAAACTGTTAGAGTGGGAGATAAAAGTTGGTAAAAAACTGTATAAAAGTTGGTAAAAACTGTTAGAGTGGGAGATAAAAGTTGGTAAAAACTGTTAGAGTGGGAGATAAAAGTTGGCAAAAACTGTTAGAGTGGGAGATAAAAGTTGGCAAAACTGTTAGAGTGGGAGATAAAAGTTGGTAAAAACTGTTAGAGTGGGAGATAAAAGTTGGTAAAAACTGTTAGAGTGGAGAAAGTTGGTAAAAACTGTTAGAGTGGGAGATAAAAGTTGGTAAAAACTGTTAGAGTGGGAGATAAAAGTTGGTAAAAACTGTTAGAGTGGGAGATAAAAGTTGGGTTAGAGTATAAAGTTGGTAAAAACTGTTAGAGTGGAAGATAAAAGTTGGCAAAAACTGTTAGAGTGGTAGATAAAAGTTGGTAAAAACTGTTAGAGTGGGAGATAAAAGTTGGCAAAAACTGTTAGAGTGGGAGATAAAAGTTGGCAAAAACTGTTAGAGTGGGAGATAAAAGTTGGTACAAACTGTTAGAGTGGGAGATAAAAGTTGGTAAAAACCGTTAGAGTGGGAGATAAAAGTTGGTACTCAAGTTTTCTTTTACACGTGTATTTTTAAGGATGTATTTTACGTCTAATTCATAATTTCTCGTATATTTTTTCTTTTTTCTCAAGAAGGATAAAATGTCATTCATGTTAGTATTCCCAAGCAGATCCCTCATATTACATGCGTTGAAATATTTCTTTCTGATTGGAGGGAAATCTCTACACTCCATGAGGAAATGTTAGACAGTGTAGGCTGTTTAACATAGCGTAAAAGAATGTGTAGTATCCATAGGAATATATATATATATATATATATATATATATTCATCAAAAAGTTACTACGATGTTTTCATTGCAGTAGCATAAGTAGTTAATTCAAAAGGGCTCAATATGTCTCGTAAAATATAGAGCATTAACAGTTGTAGAAGTTTTAAATATGAAATAAAATAATAATAATAGAAATTTATAAAATCTTTAAGCATACAAAGAATAACGGCCTTCATCAGGGTAAAATGTTTGATATTTTGATATTCTGATATTTTACTCTGATGATGGCCGTTATTCATTTTATGCTTAAAGATTTTATAAATTTCCTATTATTATTATTTTATTCTATATTTAAAATAATAATAAATAGAATACAATGTGTACATGAAGAAACCCCTGGACGACACACGTGTTAGTAACTTATATTAAATCTATTTTATCCATTCAACATTTTCTTTCCTTTATTTATTTTCCTTTCAGCACATCATCGGATTGATTTCCATTTTCAACTTACACTCACACACACACACACACACACACACACACACACACACACACACACACATATATATATATATATATATATATATGATTTAATATACCAAGCGTGTTGAAGAGCATTAAGCGAAACTAATAGTAGGTTCGTCTGACTCATTAGATTTATCTTTATATATATATATATATATATATATATATATATATATATAAATTAAAAGTAGAAAGATAAAATAAAAATACTGTTTTTCAAGCATGAATAATTGTGTGCGTAGGTGTTCAAATTAGACTAATATCTTAAAAAATGGATAATATAAATGATATTGTACTCAGGAGATATTGAAACCAATTGTGATATTGCCGGTTAAGATTAAGTTAATAGATTTTTATTTGAAGGTTGTTTATCTATTGAAAGATATTTAGAAAATCATTTTCTAAGGAGTGTTACTAAGAAATTTAATATGTTAACAAAATAAATTCGATAATTCTTAAATTGTAGCGAGTCGTGGGAAAATTGAATTTTGAGTTTTTGTATGTAAGGTATTGAGGGGTGTTAGGTATCGGTGTGTAATTCATTTTGGGGGTAAAAGGAATGGCGGGATCATTGAGGGTGGGGTTATCTCGTTTTATTTGCGTTCACCTTAACTTTTTAGTCACTTAGAGATAATGTATGGTATAAGGTGTGTTTATGTAGGAATTGTTCCAATAGAGCCTTCATCAGATGTGTAGCATAACTCCAGAACGATATATGTATCAGAACGATATGTGGTGCATAGGCCAACTCAAGTTGTTGTAGTAGTCGCCGTTAATAGTAGTAATAGTCGTTAGTTCAGAAATAACATACGCAGGTTGTATAGTCACAAGGAACTGTTTTTTTTCTTTGACGAACGTGGGTTATTTTTCAGAGAGAAGGAAAGATAGATAGATAGAGAGAGACACACACTCCACACAGAGAGACACACAGAGAGAGGGGTTGGGGTACGGTCAAATTACTCTGTTGTAAATCGTGTTCACTACTACTATATCGAACCCATCGGTGGAACCGCGAAGGTCCCACCTGCTTCCCACGAGGCCTGGCCGAAAAGAATCCGATTTTCTTCCTCTTCCATTTTTCGACTCGGCGTTACATCCGTTTCCGGTCAAAACCGGGAACTTCCGTATATTTATGCTACAGATGATGACTTTGGGTTCGAGCTTGGTTTCGGGGTGTCAGCATGGAATCCGACGCGAAAAACTGGAAAGAAAAAAGTTAATTAAGAATGTTCTTACGTAAAGTTAATGTCATAATTAAATTTAGTATCCTATTTTTTATAGACATTCAAGAGAGTGAAGGCTTCTCTTATATTTTTTGAAGAAATCACCTTCAAATTTGCTCTATGTATTTTCGCTTCCACGGGGCCTAGAAACAAAACAAAAGGTCCGGTTTGTACTTCCAGGTGTCTTCAAATTGAGTGTAAAATTTCAAGATAAAGATTAGCCACTATGATTTAAAAAAACAAAGTAGCGTATAAAAATTAGTCTAAAAAAAAAATCATATTTTATGTTTTCATTTTTTCGAAGCAAAATATCATTTTAACTGACTGTAAAAAATATTCAATGGATAAAAGCACATAAAAATTACATATTTAGAAAGATTATTTTATTTTCTTTCCAGCCATATAAATATATAAAAGAATACCAGAGGAATTGCGATTTGAAGCAATTAAGGTAGAAAATTGTCTATGTCCAACGATTTTTACGAAACGAGCTATTATTATTAACCACTGGGGAATTTTGAATCAAATTCTTTATTTAATCCTTAAAAGCAATGATAGTTTGAATTTTGAGGCACATGCCTCTGCCAAAGATTATATGGAATATATATTTACCAACCCCTCTGCACGAGTAGGATGTGACCCAAGGTCATTTTTAAGCGGAGTTTAACAGGTTTGAATTCAGAGTTTTCTTTCTCCTAGACCGGTTGCCAAACCGAGGTTAAAGAGTCCAGTCTGCCCTACTATTTACGCATAGCTGGAGGGACAGTAGGATTCATATTTTCCCCAAGGGTATTAGCCCTAAGTGAAATGCAGTTACCACATCCAGGATTTGAACTCGGGGCGACGAGTCCATTTCCCATGACTTTAACCATTACACCACACGCTCACTTAAAAAATGATATGGAATAGCTTATCAGTTTGATTCCGGATCAAAATCTTCCATTAATCAAAAGCCTTTGTTGAATAACTAGGCACCTAGCTAATTGGTATGGTGTGTTTTAGTTGACTCATGATGTTAGTAAAAATGAGAACTCTGTTACTTCTGTTGAGTTATTCTAGTATATAGTTATTTACTAAGCTTTGCTTAGATATGGCACAAGGCCAGAAGTGTGGGGCACCCAGTGAGAATCGAACTCACTAACAATGGTCTACAAATCTAGCTTGCTAACCATTACACCACATGAGGTGCCCATTATTCTAGTATATAGTTATTTACTAAGCTTAGCTTAGATATGGCACAAGGCCAGAAGTATGGGGCTCCCAATGAGAATCGAACTCACTAACAATGGTTTGCGAAGCGAGCTTGCTAACCATTACACCACGTGAGGTGCCCATTATTCTAGTATATAGTTTTTACTAAGCTTAGCTTAGATATGGCACAAGGCCAGAAGTATGGGGCTCCCAATGAGAATCGAACTCACTAACAATGGTTTGCGAAGCGAGCTTGCTAACCATTACACCACGTGAGGTGCCCATTATTCTAGTATATAGTTATTTACTAAGCTTAGCTTAGATATGGCACAAGGCCAGAAGTATGGGGCTCCCAATGAGAATCGAACTCACTAACAATGGTTTGCGAAGCGAGCTTGCTAACCATTACACCACGTGAGGTGCCCATTATTCTAGTATATAGTTATTTACTAAGCTTAGCTTAGATATGGCACAAGGCCAGAAGTATGGGGCTCCCAATGAGAATCGAACTCACTAACAATGGTTTGCGAAGCGAGCTTGCTAACCATTACACCACGTGAGGTGCCCATTATTCTAGTATATAGTTATTTACTAAGCTTAGCTTAGATATGGCACAAGGCCAGAAGTATGGGGCTCCCAATGAGAATCGAACTCACTAACAATGGTTTGCGAAGCGAGCTTGCTAACCATTACACCACGTGAGGTGCCCATTATTCTAGTATATAAGGTGTGTGCTAGATCCTCGCCCATACTTATAGACTAGGCGAGATCACGTGATCTATTCATTTGCCAATCACTGGCAGTACTCTGAGGCTGATACAATACTTAACCCACCCTACTGGTCATAATTACTGCAGCGTTCTTTGATGACGGACATAGGATTAAATCACTGGACATTTACCAATACACAGGATAGGACTTATACGATTTCCAAAGGATCACCAAAGGATTCCATAACACAGGACTTTCTTTAAGTCCTATTTCAACTGGCCAAGGATGGCCCTTAAAAACTTTACAACTTCATTGAACAGGTTGATACAAAGAGGAACAAAGACAAAGGGAAAAACAAAATGTGCACCAATTCCTGGTTGCACCGACAGGCATCGCGTTGTAATTTACCACATAATTCTGGAAATACAACTTACAGGCAGTAGCCTCATCTGACCAAGGGATTATTTTAGTTGGTAAAATTCAACAGCATTTATCAAAATTTAATAATTCGATATTCATTTTATTTTATCTATCGTAAAAACGCCGTAAACAAACGCATTTTTAAAGAGCCACAGTCACTATATAAACAGAAGCAGAACAATAGTCACTATATAAACAACTAGAAGCAGCTACCCGGCCGCGCCTGGGTAGAGGTGGAGGGGTAAAAAAAAATAGTCTCACAGATTCATTATTATTAAATTGCAAGATGGATCCTCACAGGATGCCCCATTGAAATCCATATGTAAAAAAGACAATTTGAAAAGAAAAATTAATGTCTCCTATTTAAAATACTAAATGCAAAAAAATCCATGCTGTCATCATTTAAATTTCCATTTTTTAATTATCTTCACAAATATAAATAAGATCTTCATTATTTTTGCTCAAAAACCAAGCCCTGGTGATATCTAATGTGTATATATATTTACTTTGTCGTTAATTGTTTTATTCTCGAAGTTCCCTCCGGACATACAGATACACACACACAACATATATATATATATATATATATATATATATATATATATTTAAATAAATAAATAACAAAAGACTTAGAGATCTTGCATTATAGACTATTTCAGGGAGCTTAGACAAAAATGTCTAATTCTCCCGACTCATCAGATGCGCATCTGATGAGTCGGGAGAATTAGACATTTTTGTCTAAGCTCCCTGAAATAGTCTATAATGCAAGATCTCTAAGTCTTTTGTTATTTATTTAAATATAAATTTGCTCTGTGACTCTAACAATAAGAGCACACATTGAGCTCTCAAACTGCGACAAGTTATTTTAAAAAAAACCTATGTCGTAAGGAAGATTTCTTCTCTGGACTTTTGGATTATATATATATATATATATATATATATATATATATATATATATATATATATATACCAAACCCTCCGCACGAGCAGGATGTGACACAACTACCCTTTATATACGTACTAGAAGTGGCTACCCAGCGTCGCCTGGGTAGAGGGGGGATTTTTTTAAAGTTAGTCTCGCAGATCCATAATTACTTAAAAATCCCCACGGAAATATATAACAATATAGTAAGAAATTTCCATTCAATGATTTACAATCTAAAAAAAAAAAGAAGATATAGATGATGCAATTAATTCAATCAATCAATATTATATTTCAAAGCGAAAAAAAATATAAAAAAGATAAACAAAATAACATGCAAATGACTTTCCCTTCTGTTACTTTTCAAATTTAAATTTTTAAATATCTTCCCAAATATAACTCAAATCTTCATTATTTTTGCTCAAAAACCAAGCCCGGGTGATATTTAATGGATATATATATATATATATATATATATATATATATATATATATATATATATATATATATTTACTTTGTCGTTAATTGTTTTATTTTCGAAGTTTCCTTCGGACATACAGATACACTCAACCGCCCTTTATATATGTATAGATAGATAGATAAAATAAATAGAACTAATTTATTTTAATATTTATTTCGTTTCATGTCAGTCTCATATTTTTTTCCAGAATTCATCATCCAATATGTTTATTAGGGATGCGAAAACTATCAGAAAAAAAGTATTTTTTTCAATTTTCCTCATAATAAAGTAAGTAAAGCAAAGTCGTCGGGGTGGCCTAAAGTCGGTATCAGCCAATCGGCGAGGGAGTCTATCTCCTTTTCACTAGCGCTATGCCAAGGAGAATTTTTTAGCGTTCTGAGGCGAGGCGCCACTCCTACCATCAGCTCCTCACTTTACCGCACAGATCCCTGCGCTACTCACACGCTGAGTAGGCGACGGGTCGGTATCGAACCAGGAACCTTGTGGTTTCTAGCCGAACGCTCTACCGACTGAGCTAAACTGGCCCTATTTTCTCATAATACAATTGGTCAAATACCCACGAGTAATATTTACTCCCCAAATTCTTATTTTCTTAATTTAATAATGTAAAATCCATCCCTTGACCTTCTAATAATACACGTGACCAAAATAAAAATGATTCGGTTATTAATAATAAGTCTAGCAGGATCAAAGGGGAACCACTCTTGACTGATAAATTATTTTGCCATTAAACTAACACTAAACCCTAAGCCTAACCCTAAACCCTAACCCTAACCCGTCTTCTTTTTTCCTAGTGGATCAATAAATAAATAAATAATTTATCAGTCAAGAGTGGTTCCCCTTTGATCATGTTCGACTTATAGGAAATAACCAATAATTCTTTCTTTTTTTAAATTTTCCCCCATATTTTTTCCCATATTTCTTTTAGTTAAGCTCTTTAGATCACGAATGTAGAAAATAAATATGAGAAAAATATTTTTTGTTCGTTGGGTATTAGAATATCAACAATGGATTCACAAAGCAGACTGAATATTTAAGAGAAAGAAAAATTGGGATCTGGAATACTTTATCGAAAGTCTGTGGTGGGGAAGGAATTTGAAAAAATGTGGGTTTTTTTTTTCCTTTTAAGTAAAAAATCGACAATTTTATTTGTTAAAAAAATATGAAAAGTATTCGTTTAAAAGAGTAGTTTTTGAGATTTCGATGAATAATGCTTTCGTTTATCGTAATTTTTTTTTATATGTACATATTTTCGATTTACAATTTTTTTACGTTTAAATGGTATTTTAACCCATGTCCTCCAGTTGAAGATGATGACGAGACCATAGACGTTTGAAAGAAATAACAACAGCTTCTAAGTCAAGGTGAACCGTGACAATTTGATTAGGCTAAAAATCGACAATTTTATTTGTCAGTAACAAATTAAAAAGTTGGATTTCTTCCCTCAAATGGACAGTTCATAGTATAGTTAGATTTATGTCCTGAAAAGGACATTTCACATGTCATCGGATTTCTGTCCTGAAAAGGAAAGTTTTATTGCTGGGAAGATGTATGACTCTGGCATTAATTTGGCTGGGCTGCTACTGGTTGGTCGTCGTCGGCCGAGCAATTCATTTGAGGTAAAAAAAAAAAGTGTGTTCCAATTTGTTCTGAAAGTAAGTAAAGTCGTCGGGGTGGCCTAAAGTCGGTATCAGACAAACAGTGAGAGGGTCTATTCCATTTTCATTAACGCTAGACCAAGAAGATTATTTTTTGCGTCTGAGGTGGAGCACCACATTTACCATCAGCTCCTTACTTTACCGCACAGATCCACTCATACGCTGAGTTGGTGAGGGTCGATATCGAACCAGGAAGCTTGTGGTTCCTCGGCGGACGCTCTACCGATTGAGCTAAGCCGGACACTTTTTTTTTATTTTAGAAAACCGTGTTAGTACCTTTACTGGTTTTTATCACGTTAAAACAGTTTTAAGGTGAATTAATAATATATATCTCTTATTATAATGGAGATCGTGTGTTTTTCTGTCTGTAACCGAAACTATATTACTAATCGAGTCACAACATAGTTATTTACATCACATTCTTCATGATTTTATTTATATTTAAACCTTAATTATTAATAAAATTTCTTCACCTTTTTATTAGTGTTGTCCATATCTACGTGATATTTTCCACGTACCCCACTTGTACGGGTCAGGCACAAAGGCCCTATTTATGTGGGACCACCCACAAGCCGAGACTCATGGGGTGGCGGGTGAAAAATTGCGTCGATCCCATCGGCATTCCCCCTCAAGGGGGCGCCTCAGGCGCTGGGCAATAAACCCAGCTCTGCCCCTTTAAATCGAGGGGGCAGGTGTTGCCTGGGGGGATAGCCCCCTGGGATCGACGCCGTTAATTATAGCAATGGTCCAGAGGCCGAAGTCACTGTAGACCATATCGATATTTACCGCGTACCCCACTTGTACGGGTCAGGCACAAAGTCCCTATTAACGTGGGACCACCCACAAGCCGAAGCTCATGGAGTGGCAGGTGAAAAATTGCGTCGATCCCGTCGGCATTCCCCTCAAGGGGGGCGCCTCAGGCACTGGGCAATAAACCCAGCCCTGCCCCTTTAAATCGAGGGGGCAGGTGTTGCCTGGGGGGATGGCCCACTGGGATCGACGCCGTTAATTATATCAATGGTCCAGAGGCCGAAGCCACTGTAGACCATATCTATATTTACCGCGTACCCCACTTGTACGGGTCAGGCACAAAGTCCTATTAACGTGGGACCACCCACAAGCCGAGACTCATAGGTGGCAGGTGAAAAAATTGCGTCGATCCCGTCGGCATTCCCCTCAAGAGGGGCGCCTCAGGCACTGGGCAATAAACCCAGCCCTGCCCTTTAAATCGAGGGGGCAGGTGTTGCCTGGGGGGATGGCCCCTGGGATCGACGCCGTTAATTATATCAATGGTCCAGAGGCCGAAGCCACTGTAGACCATATCTACATGATATTTACCGCGTACCCCACTTGTACGGGTCAGGCACAAAGTCCCTATTAACGTGGGACTACCCACAAGCCGAAGCTCATGGAGTGGCAGGTGAAAAATTGCGTCGATCCCGTCGGCATTCCCCCTCAAGGGGGGCGCCTCAGGCACTGGGCAATAAACCCAGCCCTGCCCTTTAAATCGAGGGGGCAGGTGTTGCCTGGGGGGATGGCCCCCTGGGATCGACGCCGTTAATTATATCAATGGTCCAGAGGCCGAAGACACTGTAGACCATATCGATATTTACCGCGTACCCCACTTGTACGGGTCGGGCACAAAGTCCCTATTAACGTGGGACCACCCACAAGCCGAGACTCATGGGGTGGCAGGTGAAAAATTGCGTCGATCCCGTCGGCATTCCCCCTCAAGGGGGGCGCCTCAGGCACTGGCCAATAAACCCAGCCCTGCCCCTTTAATCGAGGGGGCAGGTGTTGCCTGGGGGATAGCCCCTGGGATCGACGCCGTTAATTGTAATCAATGGTCCAGAGGCCGAAGCCACTGTAGACCATATCTATATTTACCGCGTACCCCACTTGTACGGGTCAGGCACAAAGTCCCTATTAACGTGGGACCACCCATAAGCCGAAGCTCATGGAGTGGCAGGTGAAAAATTGCGTCGATCCCGTCGGCATTCCCCCTCAAGGGGCGCCTCAGGCACTGGGCAATTAACCCAGCCATGCCCCTTCAAATCGAGGGGGCAGGTGTTGCCTGGGGGGAGGGCCCCCTGGGATCGACGCCGTTAATTATATCAATGGTCCAGAGGCCGAAGCCACTGTAGACCATATCTATATTTACCGCGTACCCCACTTGTACGGGTCAGGCACAAAGTCCCTATTAACGTGGGACCACCCACAAGCCGAGACTCATAGGTTGGCAGGTGAAAAATTGCGTCGATCCCGTCGGCATTCCCCCTCAAGAGGGGCGCCTCAGGCACTGGGCAAATAAACCCAGCCCTGCCCCTTTAAATCGAGGGGGCAGGTGTTGCCTGGGGGGATGGCCCCCTGGGATCGACGCCGTTAATTATATCAATGGTCCAGAGGCCGAAGCCACTGTAGACCATATCTTACATGATATTTACCGCGTAACCCCACTTGTACGGTGTCAGGCACCAAAGTCCCTATTAACGGGACCCCCACAAGCCGAAGCTCATGGAGTGGCAGGTGAAAAATTGCGTCGATCCCGTCGGCATTCCCCCTCAAGGGGGGGCCTCAGGCACTGGGCAATAAACCCAGCCCTGCCCTTTAAATCAAGGGGCAGGTGTTCCTGGGGGGATGGCCCCCTGGGATCGACGCTATTAACTCTAATGATCCAGGCCGAAGACACTGGACCCCCGGTGTTGACCATATCTATTATTTTCCACGTACCCACTTGAGTCAGGCAAAGTCCTTATTAACGTGGGCCACCACAAACCGAAGCTCATGGAGTGGCAGGTGAACAACTTGAGTGTATCGCCGTCGGCATTCCCCTCAAGGAGGCGCCTCAGGCACTGGGCAATAAACCCAGCCCTGCCCCTTTAAATCGAGGGGGCAGGTGTTGCCTGGGGGGATGGCCCCCTGGGATCGACGCCGTTAATTATATCAATGGTCCAGAGGCCGAAGCCACTGTTGGCCATATATACATGATATTTACCGCGTACCCCACTTGTACGGGTCAGGCACAAAGTCCCTATTAACGTGGGACCACCCACAAACCGAAGCTCATGGAGTGGCAGGTGAAAAAATTGCGTCGATCCCGTCGGCATTCCCCTCAAGGGGGGCGCCTCAGACACTGGGGCAATAAACCCACCAGCCTGCCCCTTTAAATCAAGGGGGCAGGTGTTGCCTGGGGGGATGGCCCCCTGGGATCGACGCGTTATTAATCAATGGTCCAGAGGCCGAAGCCACTGTTGCCATATATACATACTAATAAATCCTATTGTATTTATATATACAAAAAATAGCGGTTTGCAGTGTGAACGGGAAGGCTAATTGCATATTGATATTAAAATGTGATTTTATTAAATATATGCTTAGTATTATTGATTTCTAACTGCTTGGTTTTATTTTAAGGAATATAAGCAAAAATCTCTCCAATGAATCTTAAATGAAATCCATTAACAAGAAAAAATAAGTGTAATTTTATTCTTTATTTCCTAATTTAACTAAATAGTTAAATAAGTAAAATTCAGCAATGAAAGACGGCAGTGATGGAAGAGTAAGTTTCATTTCTATTTTTCTATTATACCCCCACTCTGTTTCAAATCTTTTTATCTGCATTCTTATTAGACTTTCTAATTTCATATAATATTTCATTACATTAAAACTTAAATACTTGCACCCGGAGGGTGCATATATTTGCTAGTATATATAATATTTTGTACGCACCTGTTAATGATATACCTAAAAATAAATATACTGTAAAAAAAACTTAAAAAGTAGACTCTCAGACCAAAGGCACCCCTTTAAACTTTATGTTTTTACTTAGAGGGATCTTGATTAAAAGAGCATTTAATTTGGGTTGAAAAGTTTCTCCTAGATTGAAGCAGTAGATTAAGAATTATGTGGGAAAATAACTTACCGTATTTGACCGCATATAAGACGCACGGGCATATAAGACGCACCTCTATTTGGGGAAACTCTTTCCGAACATGCATTATCATAATAGAGAGAGGGAGGGGGAGAAAGAGAGAGAGAGAATGAGAAAGAGGGAGAGAGAGAGAAAAGAGAGGGAGAAAGAGAAAAAGAGAGAGAGGGGGAGAGAAAGAGAGAGAAAGCGAAAGAGAGAAAGAGAGAGAGGGAAGAGAGAGGGGGAGAGAGAAAGAGAGAGAGAAAGAGGAAGAGAGAGAGAGAAAGAGAAAGAAAGGGAGAGAGAGAGAGGGAAGAGAGAGAAAGAGGGGGGAGAGAAAGAGAGAGAGAAGAGAGAAAGAAATAAATAACAGAAAATTAAAGATTTTGATTAAAGATGAAGTTTGATTAAAAAGAAGTTTGGTTGTTTCGTTTTATGGAATATCAACCCTTTTCAGGGCATTTAGTGTTAAATAAATCAAATACGGTATCTTTTAATGATAGTCAATAGTTTTTAGGTGATGTGTTTAGAGATCCGCCAAGATTGTAATATCAGCTTTAAAAAAAGAAAAAAAGGTACCAAGATGTAAACTAGTAAGGATTTCAAACCAATTAATCTCTTTTTTATATTGACAATAATCGCTTAGTGGGCGGGGGGGATCTTAATCTATCTTAATCTATCTATATTAAAGATACTAGCAAATATATGCACCCCCCGGGTGCAAGTATTTAAGTTTTAATGTAATAAAATATTGTATTAAATTAGAAAGGCTAATGAAACTAAATAAGAATACAGATAAAAAGATTTGAAACAGAGGGAGTATAATAAAAGATTTGAAACAGAGGGAGTATATAATGGAACAACTGAAACTTACTCTTCCATCACTCTCGTCTTTCATTGTTATTTTTTCTAATTTAAGTATTTAGTTATAAGAGGAAGTAAAGAATAAAATGACAGTTATTTTATCTTGTTAATGGATTTCATTTAAGATTCATTGAAGAGATTTTTGATTATATTCATTAAAGTAAAACCAAACAGTTAGAAATTAATAATACTAAGCACATATTTATTAAATTTGATTTTTTAATATTAATATGCAAATTAGCCTTCCCGTTCACATTGTAAACCGCTATTTTGTTGTATATATAAATATAATTGCATGTTGTCAGTATGTAGACATAGTTAACAGTATTAATAATGTAAGACAATTTTATTAATAATTGAGGTTTAGATAAAAATAAAATCATGGAGAATGTGATGTCAATAACTAAGAGAATTGTGACTTGAGTAGGAATATAGTTTCGGTTACAGACAAAAAAGCACACAATCTCCATTATAATAAGAAGATTATAACAATGTCTTACAAGTGATGTCTCTTTGTTTGCAAAACAAATTACAAATTACAATTAGACACATGGCCAAGTGGATAAAGGAGTTAGGTTAAAACAGTTCTAAGTGACAGTTATCTCTAGACTGCAAGTTCAATCCTGGTCAAGGGCAGCAGTAACATAGAATAATAATTAACACAGTTTAACGCCTCTACCCCAGCTATGGTTAGCGGAATGAGAACAGGATACCCCCATGGATTGAATAACGGGTTAGGTTCAAAGTTCCGTGATGGCTCCCGATTACGACAAGAAGGTTCCCGAGCCCGAAAAAAAGGTTCCCGAGTCCGACAAGAAATACCTGAAGAAGGCCGAAGGGCACATCGGCCGAAACGTTGTACAGATAACAATGAAGATGAGGAAAATAGTCCGAATAACAGAGATAATACGAAATTACAAAGTAAACATATAAAAAATAAATATGGTTTGGTTTGGTTTTTGAATTTTACGGCATGTCAACCCTTGTTGGGTTATTTTATGCCGAATACGTTGTATTCTATTCATGCTTGATGGGTATTCAAAAAAATTTAAACTCATTTTTTAAAACTCATTTTTTCTATTTAAACCATAGATGGGATATTAAAAGGTACTACCATTCTGAGGCAGAGTGGACCCAGGGTTAGTGGCAATTAAGAAGTACTCTCCAGTCCACATCCCCAGTCCCAGAGCTCCAAAATTGGTTTGGTTTGGTTTGTTTTAAACCTCAGTGGGTCATTTAATGCCGATAAAGTTTTGAAATAAATTAATTCTTAATGGATACACAATTTTTTATAAGTACATTTTTTCTATTTAACCCATAGATGGGATCCTAACAGGTACTACCACTCCGGGTCAGAGTGGACCTGGGAGCAACTAGTCGACCTACTTTCTGAGAGTAGTTCGCAAAACTACCATTTTTATGCTACAGATTTACTTGCATAAGATAGCCGCAACACATTGAGATAGCAGTTCTCCTGAATTTGTATTCGTATGTGTGATGTCGAAGGAATTGAAACCCAGTTGAAGTCGTTACTTCGTGTGTGCACCGAAGATTTTGTGTGGTGGTGTGAATTTACGAAAGTGGTATAGCAGCGTCATTGTATTTTTTGTAAACCTTTACAGTTGGTGTGTGTGTATATATGTATGTATGTCCGTATGAAACTATGAAAATAAAACAATTAACGACAAAGTAAATTCATATATACATTAAATATCACCAGGTCTTGCTTTTTGTGCAAAAATTATGAAGATTTGATTTATATTCAAAGATATTTAAAAATTAGAATATACATAGAAATAGCATTGAAATGTCCAGCATTTGTAAATTTCAAAAGGAAACAAATCAAAACACAAGAGTTTTTTACCCTCCCCCTTTCTCCCCAGTCGATGATGGGTAGCCACTCTAGTTAATGAATAAATTTCCAAAGATTTTAATAAAATCAGATAATTCCCTGATTTTTGGTAATTGTTTGAAAATTTTAGAAATTATTTTAAAAAATCTTTTATTATCTCCCTTTCTAATTTTTGGTCATATCTAGTATATACTAGTATATATCATCTCTAGAGTGTAGGACCTTGTGCATCGTCATTAATTTCCCAGTCCTTTGGTTGATCTGTCTCAGTTCTTCTTTTGTTGAGTGGATGTTGAATATGGTACGGGAGAGTATTGATAATGCCAATGGGTATCAATTAGAAAAGCTGAAACTTTGATTTATAGTGCCAAGGGGAAGTCTAATTTGAATATTGATATTAAAAATTTGATTTTAATAAATATGTGCTTAGTATTATTGGATTATAATTGTTTGGTTTTATCTTAATGAATATGAGCAAAACTCTTTGGGGATAAATCTTAAAAGAAATCCATTAACAAGAAGAAATAACTGTAATTTTGTTCTTTACTAGGGAGAGAGAGGGGGAGAAAAATAATGATATAAATCAAGAGATGAAAAAAATAAGTTGGCAATTTAGCAGATATATTCATTAAAATTCATAGTAGGTAGCAATATCTCATCTACAGAAAGCAATGTCAATATATACATAGGAAAGGAATAGCTTAGTATAGACAAATTATCAATCATATGGACAAAATCTTAAAAGAAATCCATTAACAAAAAAATAACTGTCAGTTTATTCTTTATTTTAAATTAACTACATCAGGAAAACTTAGCAATGAGGGAGTATTGATAATGCCAATGGGTATCAATTAGAAAAGCTGAAACCTTGATTACCTGCACAAAGATCCAATGTAATGACCATGAAAGAGGAAGTGTAGTTATTGTTTAAATCCCCCACGCCTCACGCTTTACTGGCAATATTTGCTGTGTATATATATATATATATATATATATATATATATATATATATATATATATATATATATTTACCAACCCATCTGCACGAGCAGGATGCGACACAAGGGCAATTTCTTAAGCGGAGTTCAACAGGTTTGAATTCATAGTTTTCCTTCTCCTAGACCGGTTGCCTATTGTCTATGTCCAACGATTTTTACGAAACGATCTGTTATTGCTAACCACTGGGGAATTTTGAATCAAATTCTTTATTTAATGCTTAAAAGCAATTTTAAGGCACATGCCTCTGTCAAAGATTATACGGAATATATATTTACCAACCCCTCCGCACGAGTAGGATGTGACACAAGGGAAATTTCTTAAGCGGAGTTTAACACGTTTGAATTCAGAGTTTTATTTCTCCTAGACCGGTTGCATAACCGAGGTTAAAGAGCCCAATCTGCCCTACTATTTATCTATATCTGGAGGGAGAGTAGGATTCATACCTTTCCCAAGGGTATTAGCGCAAATTGAAGTGCAATTACCACATCCAAGATTTGAACTCGGGGCGACGAATCCATTTCCCATGACTTTAACCATTACACCACGCGCTTCCTGTTTGATGTGTATATATTTACCGACCACTCCGCACAAGCAGGATGTGACAGAAGATCAATTTATCTAAGTGGAATTTAACAGATCTAATTTCAGAGTTTTCCTTCTCCTTGACTGGTCGCCTACCAAGGTTAAAGAATCCAGTTTATCATAGCTGGAGGGAGAATAGTAGGATGCATACCTTTCCCAAGGGTACTAGTGTTATATGAAATGCAAACAGCCTCGTCCAGGATTTGAAGACGAAGTCCTTTTTATGACTCTAAGTACTACACCACGAACACGAATGTTTTCTGTGAAAGTGTGAGACAGGTAATTGAGAACACATTATACCATAGAGAAAAACTAAGATATTAAATAACTGAGAAAATCATTAATTCTTTAATAAGATTTAGAAAAACCGAAAGAAGTTCCATCTATCAAACCACAGTCAGCATTGAAGCCACACCCTGATCAGTCAGCTCTCGTTCATTTTGACCATCACGTTAAAGACATCGGCCTTCAACGAATTGCGAGACCGGTTGTGAATCACTCCATGCATAGTAGTCCAGGAAATTCAAATCAAGGGGCTTAGGGTCACGTTGAAAGCACCAGTTTCTGCTAGATCACAGAAGTTAAGAAGCGATGAACCTGTTCAATACTTAGACGGGTGAACATTTAAGTAATAGCAGGTACTGTAAGTAAAGTCGTCGGAGCGGCCTAATGTCGGTATCAGCCAATCGCGAGGGAGTCTATCCCCTTTTCACTAGCGCTAGACCAAGGAGATTGTTTTGTATCTGAGGTGGAGCGCTACACTTACCATCAGCTCCTTACTTTACCGCACAGATCCCTGTGCTACTTATACGCTGAGTAGGCGAAGGGTCGGTATCGAACTAGGAACCTTGTGGTTTCTAGCCGAATGCTCTACCGACTGAGCTAAATATCCAAATGACTTGATTCGACATTGAATGGCTCGGAAATGGCTGATATGCCGTAAAACAAAACAAATTTGGGGAAGGAAGATACCACATCTTAGGGTGAAGGACACTTCCGGGTTACAGAGGTCAAGTGGGAGGGGAACAGAGTCCTGTACTTGATACTCTCGTTTACGTCTGAGAGTGAAGTTAGTTTGGTTTGGTTTGGTTTGTTTTACAGCATATCAACCTCAGTGGGTCATTTAATACCGACAAAGTTTGGAAATAAATTCATTTTTAATGCATAATACAATTTTGTTTATAAACTCATGTTTTTCTATTCAACCCATAGATGGGACCCTAACAGGTGCTACCACTCCGGGTCAGAGTGGACCAGAGAGCAATGGTGATGAAGAGGTGCTCCACATCCCCCAAACCTCCAAAACTGGAATCTCACCATCAGATAGAGTTTAACGTCATTCCCAGGACATGTAGACCGTCAATCACCGCCTTCTAGCACCCATATGATAAAAAGGGTTTGGGCTTGCCATAAGGGCAATTGGGTTGGGGCAATCATATAGGTGCTAGGGCTTGACGTGCCCAGCCGATTGATCGGAGGGGGCCTCTCCGACCGCCCGTCTAGCCTAAGTAAGGGTTTAAGTGAAGTGTTGCAGGTCATGGACTGCTCGTCCACCAAGACTCCGTCCTTAAGCATCACGGATCGCTATACACTGTCAACAAGTGGCCCCATTTGGGGGAGTCTTACCCCTCTGCAGAGGTACAGTCGGTACATTCTAACGCCCCAGCCGACAGGGCGGAGTGAAGTTGGTGGCGCATGTTCTAATTCCCAAAATCAGTAATTATAAATTCAAACGCAGCTTTATGCGGAGTACATGTTTGAATGAGGGTAATCCCAAAAGTAAGCTTTCCAAAATATTTAGAAATCACAGAATCGTTTATTGTTTACTGCCAATAATGTTAATATCATTTTAAAGTTTCAACATGTATCTATCTTTCTACATAATCTCCATTTCGGTCGATGCATTTTTGTAGGCACTGAGGCAGTTTTTTGATATCCCACGTCATACCAGCTTGCCGCCATGTCGTTGAGAAAGCGTTTAACCTTGTCGTCGTTACAAACTGCGGACTCCACTTGCGGTCACTTTTGACACCCATGCACGACTCTCTTATACTTCAGTTAATTGGCAATGAATTTCAATTGGTTTAATGCCTTTTGCCTTCAAAAGCCGAATAACTGCGCGAACTTCACAGTTGGTGGTAGCGTCAATCTGGAGATCCATTAGAAACATTGTCAAGCGTGGCAGCAAAGCACGTACAGAGTCAGGTGCATGCACAAGAAACAGAACTTTATTGCCAATAGCTACACGAACAATATCCCTACGTCTCCAGCGTTTTGGAGACCTCACTTTTGGGATTGACTTCGTATATGGAGTGTTTTAAAAAATTATATCATTGAGATGTTCGGTCTTTTTCAGAAAAATTGATATTCATTTCGTGATCTAATAATTTGACCAATTCTCGTTTTGTTTCCTCGCCTAGGAATGACAAGATCTCGGGTTCAATACACGTCTTCGCCAACTCAGTACATGAGTAATACAGTTTGGGTAATCTGCTCTGAGTATTAAATCCTTTCAGAGCTGACGGTAGGTGTTGCCCTCCACCACAGCAAAAACAAGGTCCTTGGTCTAGCATTGCCAAATGGGGATAGACTCCCGACGATCACCAACTCCGTTGGCTATATATATATATATATATATATATATATAGAGAGAGAGAGAGAGAGAGAGAGAGAGAAAGAGAGAGAGAGAGAGAGATAAAAGATTTTGCGAACCTATGTTTCATGTTATATGCATTCATCTGTCAGCGCTAAAGGATTCTTGAAAGGATACGATTAATGTGGTCAATATTTTTAGTGCTAAAAACATTACCATATTAATAGGATCCTTTCAAGAAACCTTTCCTCCTGTCTGATGTATGCATAAAAAGCATGAAACCTGGGTTCAAAAAACCTCCCATGCGGTATATATATATATATATATATTCTGTTATATTTTTTACTTATATATATATATATATATATATATATATATATATATATATATATATATAATATGATAAAATAAATATATAAAGGTTTTACATATCTATTTATTTGGTGACAAAGGAACATTCACGACCATTTTGGTTTCATGCGACAACAATTGTTAGGTGAAGATGTTACAAATGCAAGGAAAATTTTCCTTGCATTTGTAACATCTTCACAACAATCGTTAGGTGAATTTTATATTGAACACTCTACCAACAATACTGCGTTTGGTACACCGTTCCAGTAAAAGCTGAAACAGTGAAAATCCCACACTATAGTATATATATATATATATATATATATAAGTTAAAAGAAAGGAAATTAATCCGACAATATGAGTAAGAAAAGGTGGAATGAAAACATCACACAATGCTGTTAAAGAAGAAAACAATTTATAATATAATCATAGCTGATATTGATCAATATTTCGATTTTACAAAAATCATCATCAGAGCTCATTCACTCCCGTAGTTTTTTGGGTCGGAGAGGAAAGTCAAAATGAGTTTACAAAACAAAAACCTTAATACTGCAAAAAACGAAAGAAGTTACAATATTCACCAACGTGGGCATTTCGCGCCATATATATGTCGGTCATGTTCCATGTATATCTTTTATCAATAAATGTAGCGAATTTTTGAGATGTTGGCAACAAGGCGAAAACAATTACCCACTAACAAGATAATTCAAATTTGTAGACTTTGCACTAGGAATTGCTTTTTCCAGTACGAGGGAACCTTCTACAGACAAAAGTTCGGGTTGCCTATGGGTTCACCTCTGAGCGGCGTTTTGGCGTGCCTTTTTCTTGAATTTTTAGAATCCGGTCCCTTTCCATATATTCTACCAAATAACTCTAATTTTTTCCGTTACATTGATGACACCCTATTCATTTACCCGAAAAATTGTAATTTAATTAACATTATCGACAAATTAAATGATGTTGAACCCTCCATCCAATTTACACATGAACTGGAACATAACCACTCCCTACCATTTTTAGACACACTTATCATAAATAATAACAACAGTTTAGAATTCAAAGTTTATCACAAAAATACTAACAAAAATGACTACATCCATTTTTATTCCAACCATAACACTAAGATAAAAAGTGGTATCATAATTGGTTTCTTTCTACGAGCTCTTAGGATATGTAACAAGCAACATTTAGATGAAGAATTCAATTTTATTGAGAGGTCTTTCCTCAAATTACAATACCCCTTAAATTTCGTACACCGTGCCAGAAAAAAGGCATTTAAAATACATAATAAAAACAAGAATAATAATATCACATCTCCAAACAATGACACACAACATAATAGTAATAACGTCTCTGATAGATACATCATACTTCCAAATAATCCTATTACTGATAAAATAAATAGAAACTTAAGTAAGATTGGTATAAAAACTGTCGCTCACCCCACGAAGACAGTGAAGAACATTCTTCAAAATAAAAATCACCCCAGACACATACATTCTGATGCTGGAGTCTACACTATTGACTGCTTAAAATGTAAAAAGAAATATGTAGGGGAGACTTCCCGATCCTTAACTAAACGTCTATCGGAACACAAATATTACATTAAACGTGGTTTCCAAAACAATGCATTAGCTAAACACATCTTTGATCTCAATCATACCTTTGATTTCAAAGGTGCTAAAATATTAACCCACATACATGATAAAACACTGCGTAGAATTATGGAATCTTGTGTTATTCTTACCCATAAAACCATACCCCAAAGACAAGGTTTCTTTAATATATCCCCTTATCTAGCGACTCTTATTATCAGAAACCATAAAATCCCTTCACATAACTTTTTCCGTTATTTACGTCCCATTAAATTAAATTTTGGTTTATTGTTTTGTTTTATGAATAAGATCTTTTCCGTTTTATTTTGTTTTTGTTTTCGGTTTAAAATAATACCTTACATTAGATCCAAATCGCTTAACATTATCTAAAATAATAACCAATTCCGCCCATAACCTTTTTTACTTTATATATAAAAACAAAACACAATAAATATTTAATCATTTATTAAATACAGAACTTAATAATAATAATAATTAGAAATTTAAAAATAATTAATCGTAAAAAATAAAATATATAAAAACTCCTTTTCTAAAATATTAACATATTCCGCTCATAATTTTTCACTTTATATATAAAAACTAATTACAGTAAATATCTAATCATTTATGAATCACAGAACTTAAAAATAAAATTTAAATAATAAAAACATTTAATCGTAAAAAATTCCTTTAATAAAAGTTTTGAATTCCAACCGTCACATTTCTTAACACCCATCCCCTTCCGTTTAAATTGTTTTCGCCTTGTTGCCAACATCTCAAAAATTCGCTACATTTATTGATAAAAGATATACATGGAACATGACCGACATATATATGGCGCGAAATGCCCACGTTGGTGAATATTGTAACGTCTTTCGTTTTTTGCAGTATTAAGGTTTTTGTTTTGTAAACTCATTTTGACTTTCCTCTCCGACCCAAAAAACTACGGGAGTGAATGAGCTCTGATGATGATTTTTGTAAAATCGAAATATTGATCAATATCAGCTATGATTATATTATAAATTGTTTTCTTCTTTAACAGCATTGTGTGATGTTTTCATTCCACCTTTTCTTACTCATATATATATATATATATATATATATATATATATATATATATATATATGTATATATATTAGTAAAAGATATAACAGAAGATTTAGATTTTTAGAATTATAGCCTATTTCAGGAAGCCTAGAGCAAATGTCTAACCATTCCAATCATTAGATGCCGGGTCAGTTATTAAGGGTCACTGTTAAATCAATCTATTCCAGATTCCAACAAAAGGCCACTCCCATTTCCATTTGATTTCATTTATTTATTTGTTCACATTACCTTCCTATTTTCTTCTTTCATTTTATTTTACTTATTCTTTTTTTCTTCTTCTTCTTTTCCTAAATTACATATATACATGAAAAACTGTTTTATCTACTTAATCATTTAACTAATTTAAATATATATATATATATATATATATATATATATATATATTAAATTGACATAAATAAGTTCAAATCAAACGAAGAATATGGAATTGGCCAGCTAGTGTAATGGTTAGAGTCCTCGCCATGTGACTCGAAACCTCGACTGCCAAAGTCGAGGTTTCGAGTCACATACGAGCAGTCTCCCATGTCTATAACCTAATAGGTTGAAATGTACATTCAGGGATTGACATTTTCTCGATTTGTTTAGCCTTACATTTGAACATATATGCACGCCTAAATTCATTAATTATTAACTAATTAATTTTCAAAATTAGGTATGACTTCAATTAAGCACATATCCTTCAAAAATTGTCGGCTAAAAAACCAAATCAAATAAACACATTGTTTGTTTACTTACTCATATATATATATATATATATATATATATATATATATATATGCACACACATACACATGCATACATCTACTTACACACACACATATATGTTTGAGATTTGGTCTATCGAATCCAAACATCCAAACACACCTGAACCACATCCAGAACTATGTCGTAAGGAAGATTTCTTCTTCGGATTTTTGGATTATATATATATATAGCTCCCAAACACACATACACATACTCATCCATTTTGACCCATCTTCACCATTCCAACATTCTGACCAAACACCTGCATCTCCACATAAACACTCCCCATTTAGAGAGAAGAAAATCCACTACCCATCCACCCAGCTACCCCTGCCCCTACTGACAACCTACTGTTTTTCACCATTCTGAAAATGTCCTTCATTGAAGCTAGAACTGGGCTTTGGTCCTGATGATGGTCAAAATGTCCAAAACGTTGCATCGTCGACAATAAACATCCAGCTTCCATAACATCCCGTGTTTGTCTACTTTTCTCCACACACACACACATATATATATATATATAACAAATTTAAACGTAGGTTGGCAATCCCTCACGTCAGACGCTGAAGTCCTGCAACAAGCCAATGCGTCCAGCATAGAAATACGCATCATACAAAACCAGATGAGCCGGGCTGGACATCTTAGTAGAATGGAAGACGGCAGACTCCTAAAGCAATTATTCTATGGAGAACTGCATTGTGGGAAGTGTCCCAGGCACAAGCCCAAAAAGTGTTTTAGGGATGTTATCAAAAACAACATCAAAACTCGCAACATAAACATCCATGAGTGGGAGAGAATAGCTACGAATCGTGTGGTTTGGAGAAGACTTGTTTATGATAGCTGTAAGGGATTTAAGGTAATACGACTTGAACACTCCATCCTGAAGTGGTCTCTACACAAGAGGCACATGACGGACGTCATGGACACATTTCCTACATTTAAGCCGGACTATATATGTGACGGGTGTGGCAGGGCCTGAATGTCGAAGGCTGGGCTTCTCAGTCACGTACGGTCGCATATGAGAGGAAACCGGGGAAATGGTTCATATGTTTGATAGTGACGCCTGGACGCCTGGTCCATCCGCGTGCTCACAACCTAACTTGTAGAAATGGCCTTATTCTGTGAAGAAGTGGCAATCACTAGATATATATATATATATATATATATATATATATATATATATATATATATATATATAAATTGGAAAAACCAGCTGGTGTAATGGTTAGTCGTTGAGAGTCAGGGTTAGAATCACACACAAAGCGGTCTTCCTGTCTATAGCTCTGCTGATGAGGCCTAATAGGCCTAAATGGACATACAGGGGTTGATTTTCTCGATTTGTTTAGCCTTGCATTTGAAT
Source organism: Doryteuthis pealeii (assembly GCA_023376005.1). Lineage (NCBI taxonomy): Eukaryota > Metazoa > Mollusca > Cephalopoda > Myopsida > Loliginidae > Doryteuthis > Doryteuthis pealeii. Next base: position 6,890,905 of record CM042159.1, read on the forward strand.
AGGTATGCCCGCCTAATTTATTAATTACTAATTATTTAATTTTCAAAATTACGTACGACTTCAATTAAGCACATATTCTCCCAAAAATTGTCGGCTAAAAAAGCCATATCAAAACACATTGTTTGTTTACTTCTCATATATATATATATATATATATATATATATATATATATATATATATAATAGCTCTAACGCTGACATTTAGTACTCCAGCTACAAATTTGGTCCACTACTAATGGAAGTGAACTAAGTGATAATTATGAACCATTACTTTTATGTTTATGTATATGTGTGTGTATCAGTGTGTTTCTTGTTTCAAATAAAATCCAACGGTATGAGAAAAGCAAGCGAACAAATGAAAATCAAACATGGAAATTTCTCTGTTAGGATTGATTTATATAAAACTAGCAGCGGCTACCCGGCGTCGCCTAGGTAGAGGGGGATTTTTTAAAAGTTAGTCCCGTAGATCCATTATTACCAAATCGTGAGTTGAATCCTCGTGGGATGCCCCATTTAAATCCCTAAGTAAAAAAAAATAGACCTTGCATTGATCCAGCTACTCTGAAAAGAAATGTTAATGTCTACTATCTAAAATATTAAATGAAAAAAAAATCCATGCTGTTATCATTTAAATTTCATTTTTTTAATTATCTTCACGAATATAATTCAAATCTCTATTATTTTTGCTTAAAAACCCAGCCCTGGTGATATTTAGTGTGTATATATATTTACTTTGTCGTTAATTATTTTGTTTTCGAAGTTTCCTCCGCACATACATATACACACAACTGCCTTTTATATATGTACTAGAAGTAGCTACCCAGCGTCGCCTGGGTAGAGGGGGGATTTTTTTTAAGTTAGTCTCGCAGATCCATTATTACTTATCTCGAGTGAGATCCTCGCTGGTTGCCCCATAAAAATCCCCACGGAAATATATACCAATATAGTAAGAAATTTCCATTCAATGATTCACAATTTAAAAAAAAAACATAAAATATAAATGATGCAATTAATTCAATCAAAGCGAAAAAAAATTGTTTTGTTTTCGAAGTTTCCTCTGGATATACACGTACACACAACTGCCCTTTACATATGTATAGATAAATAGATGAAATTTTATTTCGCAAAAGAAAAACGGAATCTACTAAGGGAGACAGAAGCGTGTCAACTACTTTTTATATCTTGTATCGGTTTGGTTTTGGGTCTTTTTATATGAGTAAAGATGCGCTGTTGCCTCATACCCCACTTGTATGGGCTGGGCACAAGGCCTCGTTTTAACTTGGGCCTACCCACAAGCCGAAACTCATGGGTGGGAAAGAACAAAAATTGCGTTGATCCCTTCGGCATTCCCCCTCAAGGCACTGGGCAATAAACCTAGCCCTGCCCCCTGGACCGACGCTATTAATTGAACACACCGGTCCAGTGGTCGAAGCACATCGGACCCCCGCCCCGAAGGACGGGTTGGAAACGTCTTGGAGGTGCGCTGTTGTAATGGTTATAGTCGTAGGAAATAGACACGGTGAGATCAGTTCAAATCCTGTTTGCATTTCACATAACGCTAATACACCTGGGAAAGGTATGAATCCAACTATTGTCTCTCCCTGTTTTTCTGTTTTTGTTTTTTTTTTGGGGGGGGTCCGAAGACATCTCTTATATGTCTATAAAATTTACATGGTTTGCACTTCTGAGTTACCATAAACAGACCTGTAAGCCTGTAATTACTGCGTAATCGATATGTATAAATATTACTAATGCTAGTACAAAATAAAAAAACACCATCTGGGCGATGTAAAATAGATTTTTGAAACATATTGCCTGAGGGATAGGAGTAAAAAATTCAATGTCAGCGAGTTTGTACCCTAAGTAAGCAAAATCATCAAATTCATTAAAGGATTAAAAAAATAAAACAATTTCAAATGTAAACTTTAGATATGTATTAAAATAAAACAAACTATATATAGATATATAATACCAGTCATGTATTTATTAAAACTTGTTTTAAAAAACAACGAGGACTGTCTAATGTTGCATGTTCAAATTTTGAGTGTATGTATTCTATGTTATGACGACTTTGGGTAATGTGACGTAAGCAGTGACGTAGTTTTTGTTATAGACAAAAACCGGAAGCGAATCTCCATTATTAATAGATTTATCCCTGTCGGATAAGGCAGTAGAATACGCCGACTGCCCCTCTGCAGAGATGGAATATCTCCCCCGCCCAATAAAGCTAACTGTTGGGCGGGTGTGGCGATCCGTGATGCTTAAGGACGGAATTCTGCTGGCTGAGCAGTCAGTAACCTGCAACAGCCCCCTTTTGCTCTTACTTAGGCTATACGGGCGGTCGGAAAAGGCCTCCTCCGATCAATCAGCTAGTCATGTCAAGCCCTAGCACCTATATGATTGTCCCAATCCAATTGTCCTTATGGCAATCCTTTTTATCCTATATGTGCTACAAGGCAGTGGCTGCGGGTTTTGGTGTCCTGGGTAAAGTTCCAAATTTGGAGCTCTAAGGAGTGTGGAGTAACCCTATATTACCATCACTCCCAGGTCCACTCTACCCCGGAGTGGCAGTAGTTGTTAGGGTCCCATCTCGGAATTGAATAGATGAAAAATGAGTTTAAAACGGTATTATTAGTGGAGTGCTCTATATCAGTGATAAAGCTATATATATATATATATATATATATATATATATATATATGAGAAGTAAATACACAAGTTATGTGTTCATGATATGGCTTTTTTTAGCCGACAATTTTTTGGAGAATATGTGCTTAAATGAAGTCGTACCTAATTTTGAAAGTTAATTAATTAATAATTAATTAAATAGGCGGGCATACCTATTTAAATGTAAGGCTAAACAAATCGAGAAAAATCGATGATTTTTCTCGATTTGTTTAGCCTTACATTTAAATAGGTATGCCCGCCTATTTAATTAATTATTAATTAATTAACTTTCAAAATTAGGTACGACTTCAATTAAGCACATATTCTCCAAATATATAATATATATATATATATATATATATATATATATATATATATATTACATGGAAATTTTTTTTTACCCCCATGTTTCATGCTTTTTATGCATTCGTCAGATTCACTCAGGTTTCTTAAAAGGATCTGTTTAATATAGTAATTTTTTAACACAAAAAAAATTGACCATATTAATCGGATCTTAATGAGTTCAAAAAACGTGTTTAAAATAAAAATTTTTTTTAATTTTATTGAATACTCATCAACAATGAATAAAACAACATCTTGGGCATAAAATAACCCAAGAGTTGAAATGCCGTAAAATCCAACCAAGCATTTTTCAATGATATCAACAATGATATGTCCTTTCATGTTTCAACAGACCTTCTTTACTGATTGCTGCAACTCAGAACCTTTTCTTGACTGGGGTGATTGTATGTATTCCACTCCATGGACTATATTTTCCACTCAGATTCCTAATGCCACACCTATATTTAGCCCATATGTAGGCGCGTGGTCAAATGGTTAGAATCATAGGAAATGGACTCGTCGACCCAGGTACAATTCCTGGACGAAGCTGTTTGAATTTCACATAGCGCTAATACCCTTAGAAAAGGTATGAATCCAATTCTCCCTCCAGCTATGGGTAAATAGCAGGGTAGACTGGACTCTTTAACCCTGGCTAAGTAACCGGACTTGTCGTTGCTAGTGTAAAAGAGGTCGTCATTTTCTACCATATATGATTAAAAGGGTAGTGGTGTAATGGCTAAAGCCATGGGAAATGGACTCGTCGCCCCGAGTTCAAATCCTGGATGTGGTAATTGCATTTCATTTAGCGCTAATACCCTTGGGAAAGGTATGAATCCAATTCTCCCTCCAGCTATGGGTAAATAGCAGGGTTATATATGTATGTCACATCCTCCATCATTTTGTTTTTATTTAAACCTCAATTATTAATCAAATTGATTTACATTATTAATACTGTTGACCTTATCTACATACTAGATATTTACCACGTACACCACGTTTACGGGTTAGGCACAAGGCCCTATTAATGGGTGACGGGTGCAAAACATGCGTTGATCCCGTCGGCATTCCCCCCTCAAGGAGGTGGCTCTGGCACTGGGCAATAAACCCAGCCCTGTCCCTTTAAATTGAGGGGGCAGGTGTTGCCTGGGAGGATGGGCCCCTAAGATCAACGATGTTAACTTGTAAGGTTAAGCGGTCGAATCTCACTGGACCCCCGGTCGAAACCGGAAGTTATGTATAAAACAAAATAGCGGTTTGCAGTGTGAAAGGGGAGACTAATTTGCATGTTGATATTAAAAAATTGATTTATAATAAATATGTGCTTAGTATTATTGATTTCTAATAGTTTGGTTTTATCTTAATGAATATGAACAAAATCAGAATGAAAAAAATTCCAAAGAAATACCATTACCAAGAATAAATAACTGTAATTTTATTCTTTACTTCCTATTTTAATTAAACTAGCAAATATATGCACCCTTCGGGTGCAAGTATTTAGGTTTTGATGTAATAAAATATCATATCAAATTAGAAACTATTTAGAAAATGATAAATCGAGGGGGTATAATCGAAAAATAGAACAGCTTTAAATCTAACTCTTCCATCATTTCCCCTCACTCCCGCCTTTCATTTTTCCTAATTTATCTATTTAGTTAGATTATGAAGTATTTAATAAAATTACAGTTCTTTCGTCTTGTTTATGGATTTCTTTTAAGATTTATCCCCGAGATTTTTGCTCAGATTCGTTAAGAGAAAACCAAACAATTAGAAATCAATAATACTAAGCATATATTTATTAAAATCAAATTCTTGATATCAATATGCAAATTAGCCTTCTCGTTCACACTGTAAACCGCTATTTTGTTGAATATATAAATATACTTGCATGTTATTAGTATGTAGATCCAACAGTATTTATAAGGTATAACAATTTTATCAATAATTGAGTTTTAAATAAAAATAAATTCATGGTGAATGTGATGTCAATAACTAAGGGAATTGTGACTTGAGTAGTGATTTAGTTTCGGTTACAGACAGACAAACACACAATCTCCATTATAATAAGATAGTTGAATTAGAAAAAATTTGCAATGAAAGACGGGAGTGATGGTTGAGTAAGTTTTATTATACCCCCTTTGTTTCAAATCTTTTTACCTGCATTCTCATTTAGTTTCATTAGCCTTTCTAATTTAATATGGTGTTTTATTACATTAAAACTTAATTTCTTGCCCCCAAAGGGCGCAATACTTTTGCTAGTATTACTAATATTTTCTTATTTTATTTTTTATTTTCAGGCCTATTTGCCGTTTCCTGATGTGGCGTTGTATGACTCGTCGCTTACTGTTGGCCTGCATCATGATCAGCTTTACCAGTCTGGTTTTCCTTAATCGTTGGGCAGTCACCAAACACGTTTTTCACGCCGCCTCGCACATTTTCACCAGAGAAAGTAAACACACAGGTTACCTGGTTAACACAAAGGAATGTCGAATACCGGATCTGGATCCGTTTGATCCCTCAATCAGCATGTACATGCGTGTGTCCTTCTGGGAACCCTGTGAGAGCCGAGCTTCCCTGACCTACCAAGATGGCAATGTATTGCGCCTCAACCGAACGTTGGTTAATTACTATCACAGGAACCACTTTAATATCTGCCAGTACTACCCCATTGTGCGCGACAGCGTCAACGACAATACATTTCATATTGTCAAGGTGGGCATACACTTTAATAACGACATACAAGTGAAACACGAGTTTTTGAAAGTACTCTGCTTCAATAACTATCACGAGGTTATCTACACGAATTATCACGCTTTTGTATTGCACGCCAATATTCCCCAACCGAAGCGGCTGACGAAAGTTGAAAAGATTCGCCAGGTTTTGAGTAAAACGACCACACACCTAAAAGCTCCATCGCAGAACGGAACATCTACGCCGACTGTTACGACGCAACGGCTGATACCCGATGTCAAAGTCAAATTAAACGTTCTTGTGATCGGTGTTGACTCCATGTCGCGCCTAAACTTCATGCGTCAAATGCCCAAGACTCGTTCGTACTTGCTGGAAAATTTGGGCGCCTTTGACATGACCGGATATAATAAAGTTGCTGATAACACCTTCGTGAATCTGGTGCCTATACTCACCGGGAAATACGTTGAAGATCTTCCCTGGAATGAGACTCTAAGTGAACTCCCGTTTGACAGCTACAAATTCATGTGGAATCATTATGAAGACTATGGTTTTGCTACATTATTTGCTGAAGATGCGCCTAGTATATCTACGTTTAACTACTACAAAGCAGGCTTTTACAAACAACCAACTGATCATTATTACCGACCTTTTTCCATTGCTATGGAATCTGATTCTAAAATTTGGTCATCGGATGGACATTGTATTGGAGATCGAATGGAAACGGAGATGGTTCTTCAATACATCTATGATTTCGCCCGAGTCTACAAAGATGAACAACATTTCGGTTTGGGTTTTATTAGTCGTTTAACGCATGACAATATCAACATGGCCGGTCGCGGTGATCTGATTTATTATAAATTCTTCCAAAAGCTTCACAGAGACAACCTACTGAAAAACACAATCCTCTTTTTCTTTTCCGATCACGGTATCCGCTTCGGCGAATTCCGGAAAACCTACATCGGCAAAATGGAAGAAAGACTTCCGTTCATGTTTGTGGTACCGCCACCTTGGCTCATCGAACGCTACCCACAAATCTGGGCTAATCTGAAGGTGAACAGCCATCGGCTGACCACCCCGTTCGATGTTCACGACACCCTCATTGCATCCCTTGACATCGACACGGCAGCTAAACAGGTTGAAAAACAAAGCGTAGACGACTCTCTGTTGAGAAAACAACAAAGCTACAGTCTTTTCTCGCGCGTGCCGTACGAAAGGACGTGCGACGATGCTTCGATTCTGACGCACTGGTGCGCGTGTCACCAACTGACCGCCATCGATATCAACGACGGGAAGGTGATCCGTGCTGCCACTGACCTGGTGAAAAAGCTCAACAAGATGCTGATGCCGGAAAGGAAGAACTGTGTCGTGCTGAAACTGAACAGAATCATCGACGCCTCCATAATCGGTGCGAACGACGACCTGCTACGTTTTAAGGCCAGTGTGAACGACGTCATTGATCGCCAGGTGTATTTCGGTAAGTTGGCCGAAGTGTCGAACACCGATTACCAACTGACCATCGAAACGACCCCCGGGCTGGGCCACTTTGAGGCGTCGCTCCGTCACCAGCCCAACGCTGAGAAATACACACTTTTGGGTGATATAAGTCGGACAAATGCGTACGGGAGACAATCGGATTGTGTGAACAATTCGAAATTGAAAAAATATTGTTATTGTCCCCAAGAGGACGATTAATAGCATGAAAGAGAAACTATTTTAAATGGACAGCAAACGGTGCTAAATTAACATTTACCCTGTCCTGGGAAGTTCCAAGTGGGTTTTCTCCCCTGACTTCTTTTTTTTTTTTTTTTTTTTTTACCTTCATTTCAGGAACACAAACCAAGTAGTCATCAATACGCAATTCATTTAAACACACACACACACACACACACACACACATATATATATATATATGGGGGATGTGTGTGTGTGTGTGTGTGTGTGTGTGTGTGTGTGTGTGTGTGTGTGTGTGTGTGTGTAATTTTATAAAAAATGGAAAAACACAAGTTTCATTAACGAAATAATGAAGACGCCGGCGTTAATCAGAGTTTAAAGTATGTCTTTTTTCACAAATTTGAATATCAACAAAGTCAGAGGCTCGCAGACTTTTGTTTTCATTAATAATTTATTTTTTTCCTTAAACCAACGAAGGCCCTGGGGAAAGTTTTTTAAACAAACCGAAACACTGCAGCGCCGGCTTATTAAACATCAATCGTTAATGATATTTTGTTTTCTTTCAATTTTTATAAAATTACACATTGTCGGATTTACTTCCACTTTTTCTTCATATATATATATATATATATATATATATTATAATCCTATGGCCTATATACTTAACCAATATAAATAAAATAATGTGTTGAAAAAATCAAATATGCATGCATTTTAGAAGGTTAACTCTAGATGCCAGAGTCCAGACGCTCGGAACTTTTTATTTATTTATTTAATTTTAATTTAATTTTATTTAAATCCCCACATTCTGATGCTGGTGTCCGGTGAAAGAGGATCACCATTCCCTTAATAAGTTTTCACACAGTCTGCCCTACTATTTACCCATATCTGGAGAGAGGATAGTTGGATTCATCGTTTTCCTATAGATATTACATGGCGAGCGCCTCCTAGAGTTAAAAATGTATGATTTTGTTGGTCGGCTAAAACCGGTAGCCCATATGAGAATGTTGCTTATAAATGTGTCCCTTCTTCCCCAGTAGTTTCAAGCATGTCTTGCTTGTCTTACTTGGATGGTTTGTGAGATGGGAAATAAGTGGCCGTACAATTGCTGTTTTCTAGTATGCTCCTCCCAGAATTTATTACGAACAACACGCTGCATTCTTGTGTAGTTACCGTCTACCTTTTTCACCAGGTGTTTCTTTAAAATCTCAGTGGTGCAGGCATACAGTAGTATTAACACGGCCACTGAGTACACACCTAATACATATTTGGGCAATTTTATTTTTGTTGACATAATTTTAATGCTAGAAAGATTGGTAATAAATAGTATCTAATATGTGTGTTTTTTTCTGGGGAGGGGGGGGTCTAAACTTTTCTTCCAAAGTGCAATTCAAATTAATATATAAAAGTATAATTAAGAAAAGTAAAAAAATGTGTCACCGGCATTCGATTGGAATGGCACCAGATAAACGTTTCTGTATAATCACTTTGACCATTGCAGATGTGGGATTTATCACTGAATATCATTTTAATCCAACTATCCACACTCCGTAAGGGCTTCTTTGTAACCAACCTTTTATTTTTGTATTCAGGTGTTTGTTCTTGTTTGTTATTTGGCAGTCACCTTTTATATATGCCATTGAAATGAACCAGATTAAAGTTCCAGCATCATTACTAGGGCCATTGCAGATGTGTGATTTATCACTGAATATCATTTTCATCCAACCATCCACACTCCATAATTGTTTCAATTTCCTAACCTTTTTTTCTTTCTGGGTCGTATTTTTTCATGAAAATTTGCTCACCAAATTGTCTGTGCTAAAAATTTACATTTGAAATTTAAAAGAAAACAACGAAGAATTGTGCCTTAAATGTGATATATAACACAAATGCCTTATAACATGATTAGGGCGTCCCATTCTAGTCAAAAATTAAAATGCAATATATCTATGTGATTGAATGATAAATGTAATCATCTATGATAATATTTAATATTATGAAGTATTATTTAATATTATGAAGTAACCGCAACGAATGATCAATGCTTTTATATAGTAAAATCAAATGCTTTTATATAGTAAAATTATTTTAATGCAATGCTTTTTATATAGTAAAATCATGTCCAATGCTTTTATTAGTTATATAATATAGTCCTTTTATATAGTAAATCATTTCAATGCTTTTATATAGTAAAAATCATTTATGCATTTCAATGCTTTTATATAGTAAAATCATTTCCAATGTTTTTATATAGTAAAATTTTAAATGCTTTTATATAGTAAAATCATTTCCAATGCTTTTATATAGTAAATCATGTCCAATTTTTTTTATATAGTAAAATCATTTCCACTGTTTTTATATAGTAAAATCATTTCCAATGCTTTTATATAGTAAAATCATTTTAAATGATTTTATATAGTAAATTCATCTCCAATGCTTTTATATAGTAAAATCATTTTTTAATGCTTTTATATAGTAAAATCATTTCCAATGCTTTTATATAGTAAAATCATTTCCAATGCTTTTATATAGTAAAATCATTTCCAATGCTTTTATATAGTAAAATCATTTCCAATGTTTTTATATAGTAAAATCATTTTAAATGCTTTTATATAGTAAAATCATTTTAAATGCTTTTATATAGTAATCATTTCCACCAAGCTCTAGAAGAGGAGTCACTCCGGAAGACGACTGCCATCCTCTCTTAGTTCTTTAATTGACATAATGAATCTCATTACCATCATAGTGTCATACTTTTTGGGCAAGGTAGGGGTATTACCGATATACAGTCGACGTATTTTAAACTTAAATGACAGGGTGATAATTACAAGTGTAGCATAGAGGAAAAGAGCTTGGTGAGTTATAAGAAATGACTATCAGACTATGAGGGTCTAATTGTGGAAGGAATATTCTAGTCCTTGATTTTTTTATTAATTTTTTTTTTTTTTTACTTTTACTGAACACAGTATTTTCATCATCCATTCCTAAAAAGATATCATCTTGGATTCCAAAACCATAAAGTATTTTTGTAATGTCAATTTCTAGTCTCCTGTTTTTGGGACTTGACATTTTAAAATGTTTTTGATACAAAATTACAAACTAAAATTATAATTGAAAAGAATCTCATCTTATCTGACTGATATATATATATATATATATATAATATATATATAATTTTCGCTTTCACATGCAATGATCGCGTCATCGGATTTCATATATAAACGCCAAGTAAATAACGGTAAATAACCTTTTGTCACACATTCAACATACACTGAATATTCTTTCATCTTTTACTCATACAAATTTTCAATGTCCAGAAGAAGGTTTTTAATTTTAAAAAAACGAAATACTTAAGTATCGACATAAAGAGTTTCCATCATTCATGACATCCTGTGTTTGTTTTCTTTAAAAATGTTCTCCACATGACATCTCACACGAATACAATAAAAAAATGAATGGAATGAATAGAATAACTGAAAAAAAATATTTTCCGGGGTACCTCTCCCAAAAGTTTTAAAAAAAATAATAATAACTTTTGAGAGAGGTCATTAATAGAAAAAACCTTTTTCACATTCTATGGGACTCTTTATCGAAGCATTGAATTAATTATCATATAAAATATTGGAGAGGATAATTAATGTCTTACCTTTGTAAAGTTGTGTTTGAAAGTAATTCGAATTTGTTTTTGTCCAATGCTGTCTATCCTATTTCCGTTGTAATTGGCATCATTGTAATTATGAATTTAAGATAAAAGCGGTCAATTGAAATATTTTTGAATATAAATATATATACCTATTTTCTAGGTCACATATGCCTTTACATAAATATATATGTATGTATTAATCACTTAAAATCATTTTCCAGTCTGTAGGTGCTTAGCCGAAGAAGTCTGACTGATGATAAATCGATCGGGTTTCCATTCCGGTTGAATGTAGATTGGTTATATCTAGCCACACTATCGCTCATCACTATGTATCCGCATAGAGCTGATCAATGTACCTGGTATCGTGTGTGATAACTATATATGAGATATATATATATATATATATATATATATATATATATATATTCTATGTCATTTTTTGAGGTGTCTAATTTAAAGAATTATTTATATTATTTTAAACGTAATATTGGGTTATTTTTAATTTTTTGTGACTGGCAATATTGGATAATTTTGATTTTTTTCCTCAGTCAAGGCCATCTATCAGCCAAATTTGAATAAACTAGTCCTTTATTTTTCATTTATACAAATACAGAACTCATTATTTTGGTCACAAATTCCTAAATATACATTGTGATCCGTTTTTTTTTATCTCAACTTTCAAGTCACAGTTTTTTTTATTGATACACATGAAATTAATGAAAATTATTTCTACCAGATTGATCACGTATCAACCTACATCCAACGTTAGCACTTCCTGTGGTCAGGTTGGGATTCGGCCAATGGGCAATTACTTCCGGTCTTCCGGTAACTTTCCCTATAAATATGTTGTCCATTAGAGTATTAATATCAGTCTATTTCGTTATTGTCAGATGCTTTACACTAACACCGGGGGTGTTCTGTGACGGGTGGATTGTTATTGTCATTTTGGTACTTTTTTAATTTAATATAAAATTCCCAACTGATATTATAATTGAAAAATAATAGATAAATGTAAAAGAAAATTGTTGAGTTGATTTATCTGAATATTTCATTTACAAAAATTCTAATACCTTCACGACTCTTATTTTTAACATTTATCGATTTTTTTTTTTTACATATGGTCGGATTCATTTATTTTGACCGAAATTGGGGCCTTTATAAATCTAAGTTGATTTAACAAAGCTCCCAAAATCCAGTCTCATCAGATGGGTAATCATCAATAATTTGAATTGCATAACAGAAAAATTTACTACTCAAAAAAAATGTTTCTTTACAAAATATATACATTAAAAGACTGTCACTATTGTGACCTATATATATATATATATATATATATATATATATGTGTGTGTGTGTGTGTGTGTGTGTGTGTGTGTCTGTCTGACCTATATATATATATATATATATATATATATATATATATATGTGCATGTGGTGTGTGAGAGAGTGAGATATAGTGTGTGAGTGTGTGTGTGTGTGTGTGTGTGTGTGTTTCTCTGCCATTTCTTGGTGGTGTTTAACTTATAATTTATTATATAAAAATGTATTTTTAATGTTCAACTATATTGAACTGATTTTTTTTTCTCAATCATGATCGTCCATGTGCCAAATTTGAATTTTTGACATTTTTTATGGGCCTTATCTGTGATTGCCGCATTGGTATTATTTATTATTCTGTTGTTTTTTGGGGTTTTTTTAAGAATTCGGAAAACGATTTAAAATCTTTGGGGAAATGTCTGTGAATTCTGTTTAAAAAAAAAGAAGCCAAAATTAAAAGAGAATTGGTAAAGTAAAAGAGACGTATGAAATAAATAAACAAAAATTCTTCTTCTTTTGTGTTTGTTTTTATTTTTATCAATTTTTTTCGATTTTTTTTAAATAATTTGGGGTTTTTTTTTTCTTTTTTTTTTTCGGAGGGGTTGATGGTCTTTTGTTTATATTGTTGTCTGATTTCGCCATATATAATCGTTGAAACCTAACATAACAATCTAAGAAACGGAAAAATAGAATACACACACACACACACACACACACACACACACACACACATATATATATATATATATATATATATATATATATATATATATATATATATATATATATAATGAATAGAGATAAATGAAAAAGTATTGGCCTGAAAAGGTGCTCAATGCTAATAAAGCAGAGCAGATTTATAATCAATAATAATGGTATTATGGATGATTTGGACTCATAACTTAAAGTTTCATGCTTATGCAATCCTCAGATGAGTCAACTACTGGTTTTTAAGATCTCAACCATTTGACTCATCTGAGGATTGCATAACCATGAAACTTTAAGTTATGAGTCCAAATCATCCATAATACCATCACTATTGATTATATATATATATCCATAATACCATTACTATTGATTATATATATATATATATATATATATATATATATATATATATATATATATATATATATATATATATATATATACGCACGTATGCAAAACCAATTCGCTGACCTATGCACAAACATAAAAATACGCAATCACATTCCTACTTACGTACGCACAAACACACAAGAAAATATAAATACATACATACGCACACATACACACAAACACGCACATATATATATAATATATATATATATATATATATATATATAATCATGAATTATTTGCTTACATTCAAGCCGCCGTGTTAATTTTTCTTAAATCGGCGTCCACATGGTAGAGAGGATGTCCCGTATTTTTTTTTACCAGGTGCTTTCGACCACGTACATGATCGTCTTCAGGTAGGTCATTTGTTGTAGTTAATGTTTTGTTTTTAATGCTATACCATTTGAACACCGATATAAGAATAAAAACATGAACTCTTCAACTTAAGTACCTGAAGATCATTAAGAAATTGTGGTATTCAACCAAATCTGTTTAAATAATAAATTGCTTTCATTATTATATATATATATATATATATATATATATATATATATATATATATATATATATAGCTCAATAGCCCAACACCTAAAATCACACTCATGTCCCAACAATAAATTCCGGAAAATACTTAACGATAAACACTACCATTATAGAAACACAATCATGTAAACAACGATTAAAAATCTTAGAAGCACTTCATATTAGACACAAAAATCCAAAACTAAACAAAATAAACTTTGATAATAGCACTAACATTCTAAAATGCCTATAATTACTATACAATTATAATAGCAAAAATAATAATAATAATAATGACAATAATAATAATAAAACTAATAATAACAACAACAAGAATAATAAACACAACCTATATAAATGGTAAATGGAATATCCCATTGTTGTACGGTTAAAAATACCTTGAAGATGGCCCACGATAGGGCAGAAAGTACTCGGTCTATGACATATGCGAATACATCAGCCAATTCTCGCCAGATATTTAAAACAATAATCCGGCAATATGAAAAAACAAAGGATAAGACTTGCAGACAGAAAATGGCTGCATTATTTAACAATATATATATATATATATATATTATATGTGTGTGTGTGTGTGTGTGTGTGTGTGTGTGTAAAAATGGAATTGGAAATGAATCCGACAATATGAGGAAGAATGAATAAAGAAAAGAAAGAACAGAATGGATAATAAAAGATGAATTTAATCAATATCACTTACACATGTGTTTCGGTCGGTTCATCTCTGTGTACTCATTATTTCATTTCATTTGTTTATTTAATGATAATAATAGTTTGAACCGTGTACACAGAGATGAACTGACCGAAACACATGTGTAAGTGATATTAATTAAATTCATCTTTTATTATCCATTCTGTTCTTTCTTTTTCTTTATTCATTCTTCTCATATATATATATATTATATATATATAATATATATATATATATATATATATAATATAGAATGAATGGAGAATTAATGAGAACAGTATTGGCATATTGGCAGTTACGGGATATTTAATATTTGATTTTATATATATATATCTTGGCGTATATCTGAACCTCGACTTGTTTACAAAAGTCTAGAGGCCTCTGGTGTTATTAATATCATTCCGCGTTGGAATGTACCAATTAATTGTTCACTATTGACAGCCACTAATCGCCGCATTGGTAAGAGACTTGGCAGACGAAAATTCAGTCAGGTTTCTATCCCGGCTAGAGGTAGCTGTTAAAAGTAAAGCCGCGCTGATTAGAATTAAACTTCGAAACACGTGTATGTGGATATATATATATATATATATATATATATATATATATATTTATTTATTTATTTATTTATTTATAATTATAAAGTCAGTCCTACCATTGGTTTCTGAATAACACTTTTTCGGTGTTATTCGTCTTCAGAGGCGTTTGACTTTTGAAAACAATTGGACAGTTTTAAACTCCCGGCACGTGTCCACGCGATCCGTTAATAGCTCCTGCATTTCGCTTTCATCATTCAACGGCATCACTATTTGTCGTCATTGTTCTTATTGTGATTTTAAATTTTTTCCGTTTTTATATTTATTTTAGTTTATGTGTGTTTATTTATATATGAATTCTTAATTATGGCGGTCTGATGTTTTGGTTAGTCCAATTCCATATTAAGAATTTTTTCCTGTGTGGGCATGCTCGAAAAATTTCTGTTTTGTTGTTTAGGAAATTTTCTTCGGAGTTTATTCCTTGAAGAATATAATATATATATATATTATATATATATATATATATATATATATATATATATTTAGCGAGTGAGAGAGAGAAGGAGAGAGGAGAGAGAGAACGAGTGAGAGAGAGAGAGAGAGAGAGAGAGAGAGAGGGTGGAGAGAGATCCAAACAAATTTGGTTAAAGATAATGGAATCCATAT
Organism: Doryteuthis pealeii; assembly: GCA_023376005.1. Taxonomy (NCBI): domain Eukaryota; kingdom Metazoa; phylum Mollusca; class Cephalopoda; order Myopsida; family Loliginidae; genus Doryteuthis; species Doryteuthis pealeii. The sequence continues at coordinate 6,906,758 of CM042159.1, forward strand.
TATTTTGAAGTTATTCCTTTTTTTTCTTTCAAGTTTTCTAACCTTTTTTTCTTTTCATGTTCTCATCTTGAAAGGTGTTAATGAGTTGTCCAAATGAGTTATTATTAGTAAACCAAGTACTTTTGGTTCTTTTGTGAGCCATTATCAACAACAAATTTCCATTTTCTGGCTGTCATACCAGTAATATTGAGAGCCAAGCTAGTTTGACTAAGCGACAAAAGTGTTAAGCTATATTAAGTGTTCTATGTTAGGATCGCCCGTAGTCAGGATTGAACCTGCATCCTACAGTTGATTGTCACTTTGAACTGTATTAAATCAACCCCTATATTCGTTGCGACTTATGTCCAACAGTCTACCCCGGTGGATTGAATAAAGAATTCGGTTAGAAGTTTTGTGAAGGCTTTACGATTACGACATGAAGGCTGCCGAGTTCGAATATGGTCCCCGAGTTCGATAAGAAATACCTGAAGAAGGCCAGAAGGTACATCTGTCGAAACGTTGTGTATATGAGGACAACAGTCCGAAAAATTTAAATCAATGGTTTTCAACCTTTTTTTACCTATTGACCCCCTTTTAATCCTAGTTTAGTCTGGTGCCACCCCATCCACCCCGTAGCCATTCGTTGTTTAAATTATCATTAACTACACTCGTAATTATTTTTCTAAATATCTACCTATTTAAAATTTCTATTTCCACTAAGTCAACATTGTTAAATGCGATTGTTTTGTAATTTAGTACGAACTGTTATTTTTATTTTTTTTTTTTTTTTTTTTTTTTTGAGAACTAAAAATTTCAACTTTTCAAACCAAGTATATCTTTTTAAATGTAAAAAAGAAAGATGAAAATCTTTTTATCAATATTTTTTACGAATACTTTCATATTTTTTAGAATAAAATATATCTTTTTAATCAGCGAAACTCAAAACTTTTTTTTAAAGAGGAATAACGAAATTTAAATAAAAACGCGAAATATAATGTTTAGTTGGCTTCTTTGTTTCTTTTGTTTTAGGGCTCAAAAAAAAATTACAATGTTACATTTTATTTTTAACTCAACAAGCAATTAAAAACTGAATTTAAAATTGTCTTACGTACGAAAAATTTTAGAAAAAAACATTTAAACCATTCACAAGTTACTTTTTAAAATATTATTCTCAATGTTGTAAACAAAAAAAATTGCAAATTCTTAGCGATTAAAAAAAGGGGATATAAAAAAAAACACACTATTATTATTTTCAAATTGCTAACTGGATTTATATTTAACACAATGAAACTTGAATAAAGGTTAATACTATCTTCAATATTTTTGAACCATTCAAAAGAAGAAACATTAAAACAACTCCTGGTGATTTAAAAATTTCAGCTTACGGAAATAACTAAAATTATGAACGAAAACAATGTTTACCTTTTTGCACCGTTAAATCAATTGAAATTTACAGTAACCAAAAACAATTTATTTTCGAGTTGTTCTTACACACACACACACACACACATATATATATATATATATATATATATATAGGAGAGAGAGAGAGAGAGAGAGAGAGAGAGAGAGAGAGAGAGAAGAGAGAGGAGAGGGAGGGAGGGAGAGAGAGAAAGAAGGAGACTTCAGTTTAAAAACAAAAACACCAGTAATATCATTAGAAAGTAAAACAAAAAGACTATCTGGGTTTAAATAATATATATGCATAATTGTGTATATGTATGTGTAAGTGTGTGTATGATAAAGAGTTAGAGTGTGTGTCGATGTATGTGTGTCTATGTGTGTGTGTAGAAACAACTCAAAATTCTAAACTTAATTCAATATAAACACACATATATATATACATATATATACAGATATATACATATATATGTACATACCTCAACACCACCTGGCAAAAATTATATATATATATATATATATATATATATATATATATATATATACTAAACAAAAACTCCCGTCAACATGTAAAATCAGAAGCTGGCGTATACATGATTCCTTGTGTTGACTGCCACATGAAATACATAGGTGAAAGAAATAAGAAATAAGAAACAAGAAATAAGAAATTTATTAATCAATAGAAGTACAAATTATTTTTTAAAAATATAAGTAAAAGAAAAACTTTATTGGTTTAAACTACTATTGAAGGGAGGCCATGCCTAATAGCGTGAAGCTAATCCCATGGACATGACCACCCTTGGACGCTCACAGGAAACGATACATGAAACACACAACGTAAACATATACATATATATCATGAGACAAATTAGCCGTGTGAGAAACTTGAAAAAACGCCTATATGAGCACAAACGCAACATAAAACTCGGTGACAGCAACAACTGCCTATTCCAACACATATAAAACACAACACAGGTTTAATTTCAGCAATGCATCCAAGATCGCATACATATACAACAAAAGATTACGACAAATATTCGAAGCAAATGCCATTTGCAACATATATATATATATATATTATTAATTAATTAACTTTCATAAAAATTAGGTTCGACTTCATTTAAGCACATATTCTCCCAAATATTGTCGGCTGAAAATAGCCATATCACAAACATCGTCTGTTTGTTTACTTCTCGTAAGTTCGTGTAGAGGTCACTTAAGAGGAATATAAATACCTACTCCTTAACAAAACGAAGAAATCTGCTAAGTCCGTTTGGTGTGGTGGTAAAGACGCTTGACAGTCAGCTTGCAATCAGGTTCGAATCGCACACGGGGCGGTCTTTGTATCTATAGCTCTGCTGATGAGGCTAATAGGCAGAAATGTCATACAGGATTGATTTTTCTCGATTTGTTTAGCCTTAAATTTAATAGGTAATCCCGCCTAATTAATTAATTAATTATTATTAATTACTTCATAAAAATTAGGTTGACTTCATTTAAACACATATTCCCCAATATATATATATATATATATTATATATAATATATAAGTATAAAAAAAATGGGGCACGATTTCGTTCGTTGAATGGTTTCGGTACTGCATTAATCGGTACTCATATATCTATTATATCAAAAATGGTTAAAAACAAATTAAGTTTTCACCTGATCTTCAGGGTTAAACTTTAATGAATTAAATCGAGGTTATCTGATTGCAACGAATATTATGTGTCAAAGCCCCGAGAAGATTCTTAGATGGTGAAACTCGAGTATCGCGTTTCTTTATGTATCCAGTATTTTAATGGTAATTTAATATTATCATATAGCCATATTTTAATCTATATTATATAGTAGATGGAAGAGAGAGTAAGAGAGACAGTGAAATGACAGATCAGTACAGACAGACTAAGATACTAGTAGTCATGAGTGACTTAGGGAGAAGACAAGACAGAGCAGAACAGACAGAAAGAGAGAAAGAGTGAGGACATCAGTTCAAAAACAAAACGGTCAGTAACAACAGCTTAGAAGTAAACAAAAAAAATCATCTGGGTGTAATATCAGTAAATAAGTTAAAAAATGAAAAAGTCCAGTTCGAACTTATGTTTAATAATAAAAATTGATTGGTCGCAGGTAATATAGCTTTGCATGACTAAGACAACATGACAGTAAATTCCATAATTAATTATGTTATATAATGAAAGATGAAAAATCATAAAACGATAGTAAGACATGTCGCGGACAATCTCGACTTGTGTCACGTGGCTATAACAATAGATGTCAGGCGTAGTTGGACAACTAGTATTCATTAGATTCATTGACTCTCGAGTAGTAATTGAAAAAAAAATTATTACAGAAAACAGATATCGCTATATGATTCTGACTGATCCAATGCGTCTGATAATTGTTAGTTATAATACACTCATAAAACGTGTTACATACAGCACACGCAACACACATATTACAATATCTTGGCATCTAACACACATGAGGAAGTAGTATATTTATATTTCCCTCTATAATAGGGCAGGAAATAACTTACAGAAGTAACAACAATAATGTTTGTATATGGTACTATTATATATCAGCATCAATCAAATATTATATTTGGGCAGAATATATACGATATATGACTAAATGAATAGCTGTCGATATACTCACTACTAATCATATATTATATATGATACATAATGTTATAATTTAATATTAATATATATATATATATATATACATATATAATTATTATATATACATTATACTAATATATATACATATATTGGTATACATATGTATGTACATATATATGTATATATATATATGATACCAAGCGTCGCTCGGACTAATTAGCCTGCAATGAGCTTTATGCTCGAAACTTCTGATAGTAGGTTCGTCTGACTCATTAGATTTGTTTCTTTATATATACTATCTTATAGTATTACAATAAATATAAATATCTAATATAATAATCATATATATATATGTATACATATATATACATACAGACAATATATATATACGATATTTATATTTGTATACTTAGCATACATACAATATATTGTATATAAATACATTATATATACATACATTATGACGTGTGTGGTTGGTCGCGTGAAGATAGAGGGAAAATGTGGACAAAAGAACAAACTCAGACTTTATAAAGACTGAAGAAGCCGTGCTCAAAGCACAGTGAAATATATCTCCTACATCTACTTGTCTGAGTTTGTTCTTTTGTCCACATTTTCCCTCTATTCTTTACCACATTCTGTCGGATTTACTCCAATCCTCATCTCTCTCTCTCTCTTCTATATATATATATATATATATATATATATATATATATATATATATATATATATACTAGTAAAAGTGTATGCTTCCTGTGCGCAAGTATTAAAGTTTAAATATTATAAGATATTATAAAGACTAACGAAATTAGATAGGAACGAATATGAAAATATTAGACAAATTATAATGTTATTTTAATTGATTCCTATATAAAAAATATATATATCAGATTGATTTTAATATGTATGAGAATAACATGATAGTATTAGAAATCAGTAACACCAAATAATTATTTATTAAACCCAATTTTGTTAAAATCATAATGCAAAATATTCCCACCATATACTATGTAAGTCTTTATTTCTTAGAGGTAAAGGATTTATAATGCATTAATAGCATGTGCTGTTTTGAGGTAAATCTAACTCAGCTAGACAGATATATATATATATATATATATATATATATAGATATAGATATAGATATAGATATATATAGATATATATTTGATAGAGACATCGTTAATAATTAAGATGCTAATGAACATTAAATAATGACTATTTCAGAATCGTTGAGAATATAATTTAAATAACTAAGGAAGACGGTGACGTAGTTTCGGGGTTATTTCCGATAACTCCAACATAAAAAGGGGAACCACTCTAATTGACTCATAAATTATTTATTTATTTTCCCATTAAACTAACCCTAAACCCTAACCCTAACACTAAACCCTAACCCTAACCCCGTCTTCTTTTTTTGCTAGTAGATCAATAAATAAATAATTAATTTATCAGTCAATCAGAGTGGTTCCCCTTTTTTATGTTGGAGTTATAGGAAATAACCGTTTTAAGTGTTTTGTGGACCACCCTGTTATCTGGCGAAAATAAGAAAAGCAACAATAGAACACTCCGAATTGTATGGAACATTATGTACTAAAGAGCATGTGTAGCATAACTCCAGAACGATATATGTACCAGAAAGATATGTGTTGCATAGGCCAAACTCAAGTTGTAGTAGCTGTCGTCGTTAGTAGTAGTAATAGTCGTTAGTTCAGAAATAACACACGCAGGTTGTATAGTCACAAGGAGCTGTTTATTTCTTTGATACACGTGGGGGATTTTCAGAGAGAAGGAAAGATAGAGAATGGGAAAGAGAGGGTACATTCAAATTACTCTGTCGTAAATCATGTTTGCTACTACTATATCGAACCCATAGGGGGAACCGTGAAAGGTCCCACCTGATTCTCAGGAGGCCTGGCCGAAAAGAGACCGATTTTCTTTTTCTTCCGTTTCTCGTCCCAGATGTGGGAGAGCCACACCCGTTTCCGGTCAAAACCCGGAATTTCCGTTTTTATTTTAAAATCTATTTCCGGGGTCCTTCGTCGGTCACATTACTGGCACCACGCTTAGTGTTTACTCTGTCAAATTTTAACCTTTGTTTGTTCTTATTTCTTCTTCCTCTCTTTCCCTGCCAATACACAAATTCTCCGTAGACCACAATGTTGGATATTGTACAAACGGAAATAGGAATTTCCGGTTAGATTAAACAAAGCAAAGAAAAGACGACAAAAATGACAAAGGGGTTAAGATGCCGGAAATAGATTTGATCGTTGATAAAACGCAAAAACAAGGAGGCGCGTAGGCGTTTTGAGATATACAAAAGGCAAGATGGTTCGACCCGACGCAGACAGTCAGTAGTGAACAGACCCCAGAGAGACAGCGAACGGAGAACAAGTGAGTGACCGACTCACGGTCACAGCCGATGGGCTGTGAACCATCACATAGCTACCTCCCGCCTCCCCAACGCTATTCATCCCAACAGCAGCAGTAGTTCCCATTGTCAACTCTCGCCGCCCACCACGTGCAGCCGAGAAGAAGAAATAAAGTCAAACCTCCTCTATACTCATGTGATGTGATTTCATTAAGCGACTAGGAATAGTGACGATACCCGCTATAGGTATAAAGGTAATATATATATATATATATATATATATATATATATATATATATACCAACTCCTTTGCACGAGCAGGATGTGAAACAAAGTCAATTTCTTAAGCGGAGTTCATTCAACAGGTTTGAATTCAGAGTTTTCCTTCTCCTAGATCGGTTGCCTAACCAAGGTTAAAGAGCCCAGTCTGCCCTACTATTTATCCATATCTGGGGGGAGAGTAGGATTCATACCTTTCCCAATGGTATTAGCGCTGAATGATATGAAATTACCACATCCAGGATTTGAACTCGGGGCGACGAGTACATTTCCCATGACTTTTAACCATTACACCACGTGATTCCATATCTTATATATATATGATGTGTTCAACTTCATTTTGAGCGCGAGGTGTAATGATTACAGTAATAGGAAATGAACACAAGACGCTTTCAGATCCTGCACGAGGCTCTTTGCATTTCCCATAGCACTAATTCCCTCGGGAAAGGTATGAATTTAACACATTTCACTTCAGCTATGGGTAAAAGTCAGGTAGATTTCGCTCTTTAACCTTGGTTTTGCAACCGATCTAGAAGAAGGAAAACTTTGTATTCAAACCAAAGGGGCTCTTGTAACGTGGGAGTGGGTGAACAATAGGAAATGGAATTCTCATTATCATCTGTGACTCGATTCGATCGCCAGAAAGTCTAGGATTTCGAGACTCCTTGGCTGTTAAAGTTTATTTTGATCGATTTGTCATACGATGGTTGACCCGTTGACCTCTGAAGTGACACGTGGAATACTGTCAAAACTAGTGAAACAATTTAGAACAATCTAAATCTTCGACGATTTTCTAGAATGTTCCATTTTCTCTATATAACGAGTTGGTCTTAGTTTAGCCCGTCTACGGAATTTGCCGAGGACAGTTGGGCTTGGGCTAAGATCGGGGGATCTGTTGTCACTGAAACGAAGGGGGTTGTCCTGTTAGTTACCGACTGAAGAAAAGCTTGTCACCCAGAAGTTAACTCGAAGTACTGAAACTCTAAGGACCATATAAAGAAAGATATTACTTATTATTTGAACTGACTCTCCCTCTCTCAATAACTTGCATTAAGCGAATAAATTTATGAAAAGCAATTCCATCGTCATCTTCGTTACTACAAAAGAAATACTACGAATGTTATGAATGAAACGAGATTTTCCTATCCACAGATACGCGTGGAGATAAAAGTTAATTGACCGCAACGAAGAACCACTTCCCCTCACTATTAACTAAAGTGTGGAAGAATTCTTTGGGGTCTGCTGACTAGAAACGACGACTACTAGATCTGTGTGATCAACAAGCCAACGTGCCGACCCTTGATACATGACTGTACAAGTCCTAATAGTACCGTGAAAAAGCCCATAATGTTACACTTTCTTCTCGTTAGTCAAAACTACTATTCGAGTTCTTTCTCCTCCTTATATAACCTTAAGCTTCACCTATTAAGATGGGTAATTTTCAAATTTCAAAGTATTTAAAGTGATTTGTTTTAGAACAAATAATACGCAGCCTTGAAACCAATGGTAACAAACACTTTTTAATTGTATTTCATGGATAGATAAATAAAGAGAAAGGTGCATTTTTTATATATATGATTTGTTTAACTTAATTTGGAGGCGCGTGGTGTAATGGTTACCGTCGTAGAAAATCGACACAAGACGAGTTCAAATACTGGACATAGATAGGTAGATATAGATAGATTTTTAGGTTATTTCCTATAAGTCTAACATGAACAAAGGGCAACCACTCTTGACTGATAAATTATTTTTCTCATTAAGCTAACCCTAAACCCTAACCCTAACTATAACCATAAACCTAAACCCTAACCCTAACCCGTCTTCTTTTTTCCTAGTAGATCAATAAATAAATAATTTATCTGCCAAGAGTGCTTCCCCTTTGTTTATGTTAGATTTATAGGAAATAACCGATTTTTAAACGGATATTTATATTGACACTCACGATACAACAGTTTGGTAGAGAGACTCTTTATTTCTGCAACTTACATTCGACACATCGCTGAAATGTGTAGGCATCTTTAATCTCCATCATTTCTGTACAGTCATCATTGTGGCAGTACCGATATATACAGTTCGTCCAGTCGCGCCAACTAACCGACCTCTGACCGTCCTAGCGTCGAAGACACCGGTTTATGGCTGACATTAAAAAAGTAACCCTTTCATTCCCATCGAGAAATCCTTCGCTTTCTATTTTATTAGCTTTTAAAATCTGCCGACTTTTCTAACTTATTTAACTACTCTTTTAATACCGTTATCCACACACATACGTGTATACACACACACACACACACACACACACAACACACACACACACACACACACACATATATATATATATATATATTACATCTATGTTTATATATACTCATACATACACTCTCGCAACCATATACATATACATTCATACACACACACACACACACACATATATATATATATATATATATATATATATATACGTCTATATATTACGTCTATGTTTATATATACTCATACATGCACTCTTGCAACCACATACATATACATTTACATACACATACATATATATATATATATATATATTATATATATATATATATACACACGTCTATATATTACGTCTATGTTTATATATACTCATACATGCACTCTCGCAACCACATACATATACATTCATACACACACACACACACACATATATATATATATATATTACATCTATGTTTATATATACTCATACATACACTCTCGCAACCATATACATATACATTCATACACACACACACACACACACACACACATATATATATATATATATATATATATATATATATATATATATATACACGTCTATATATTGCGTCTATGTTTATATGTAATCATATATGCACTCTCGCAACCACATACATATACATTTATATACACATACATACATATATATATATATATATATAATATATATATATATATATATATATATATATATATTATATATATATATACACGTCTATGTTTATATGTAATCATATATGCACTCTCGCAACCACATACATATACATTTATATACACATACATATATATATATATATATATATATATATATACATATATATATATACACGTCTATGTTTATATATACTCATACATGCACTCTCACAACCACATATATATATATACATTCATATACAGATACATATAAGGTCGCACACGAATATAGATACATATACAATATTGCTCTCTGCATACAAGCATATACAGGTACGGTCACACATTACGCATAAATATACATATACACTATATACACATGCAAAAGCATACAGATACGGTTCACCCACACGCTTATACAGATACATACGCATTGCCTATACGCATTGAGATATGGTCGCACCATGCGCATATACATACACATAAGCTACGCTGATAGGCATATACACTCCTAGAGATACGATCGTACCATCACTCATATACATATACGCTATGTCCATACTGGTGCAAACGCATACAGATACGGTCGTACTTACACGCATATTCATGCGTATACGCTCTGCTAGAAAGCGCGTGGTGTAATGGTTAAAATCATAGAAATGGACTCGTCGCCCCGAGTTCAAATCCTGGACGTAGTAATTGCATTTCACTTAGAGATAATACCCTTGGGAAGGTATGAATTCTACTCTCCCTCCAGCTATGGGTAAATAGTGGGGCAGACTGGGCTCTTTAACCTTGGTTAGGCAACCGGTCTAGGAGAAGGAAAACTCTGAATTCAAACCTGTTAAACTCCGCTTAAGAAATTGGCCTTGTGTCACATCCTGCTCGTGCGGAGGGGTCGGTAAATATATATACGCTCTGCCTATACACATACTAGCGCATACAGGTATGGTCAGACAAACACGTATATACATACATATGGAAGTGCGGGGTGTAATGGTTAAAGTCATAGGAAATGGACTCGTCGCCCCGAGTTCAAATCCTGGATGTGGTAATTGCATTTCACTTAGCGCTAATACCCTTGAGAAAGGTATGAATCCTAATCTCCCTCCAGCTATGGGTGAATAGTAGGGCAGACCGGGCTCTTTGACCTTGGTTAGGCAACCGGTCTAAGAGAAGGAAATCTCTGAATTCAAACCTGTTGAACTCCGTTTAAGAAATTGACTTTGTGTCACATCCTGCTCGCGCGGAGGAGTTGGTAAATATATATATACATACATATACGCTATCCCAATACGCGCGTAAACGCATATAGATACGGTCACATCCATACGCATATACATATATATATATATATATATATATATATATATACGCTATGCCTATACGCATGTAGATGATACAGATATGGTCGCATTCATACGAATATGCATACATATACGCATAGAGTATATGTTAGCAACGCATACATATACGGCCATTCCAATAGGCGTATACATAGTTATACGCTCCGCCTGCAACTCATACAGATACGATCGCATCCACGCGCATATACATATATATACGCTACGAAGATACGCATATACACTCATAGAGATACGGTCACCTCCTGATGCACATACATGCATATACGCTATACCTATACCAATGCAATTTCATACAGCAACACTCGCACACATGCGTATATATATATATATATATATATATATATATATATATATATATATATATATATTGTCGCACCATCACTCATATACATACACCTACGCCGGTACGCGATTACATCCAGACGCATACACACACACACACACACACACATATATATACATATATTTTTTTTTGGGGGGGAATATGTGCTTAATTGAAGTCGTACCTAATATTGAAAATTAATTAATTAATAATTAATGAATTGGGCGGGCATGCCTATTCAAATGTAAGGCTAAACAAATCGAGAAAAATCAATCTCTGTATGTACATTTCAGCCTATTAGGCTTCATCAGCAGAGCTTTTTAAAGGAAGTCTGCTTTGTGTGTGATTCGAACCCTGACACACAAAGCAGTCTTCCTGTCAATAGCTTTGCTGATGAGGCCTAATAGGCTGAAATGTACATACAGAGATTGATTTTTCTAGATTTGTTTAGCCTTATATTTGAATAGGTATGCCCGCCTAATTCATTAATTATCAATTAATTAATTTTCAAAATTAGGTACGACTTCAATTAAGCACATATTCTCCCAAACATTGTCGGCTAAAAAAGCCATATCAAAACACATTGTTGTTTGTTTGTTTGTTTGTTTACTTCTTGTATGCAAACGCATACAGATACGGTCACACCCACCCGCATATACATACATTTACACTACGCCGATACGCATACACAATCATACAGATATGGTCGCATCCAGACGCATATGCATACATATACGCTATACTTATACTCATGCAAACACGCACAGCTACACTGGTAACCACCCAACCACACACACAACACACACACATATATATATATATATATATATATATATATATATATATATATATGTATTAGATCTTTTACTATTACTTTTAATAGCATCAAAATTTGTCTACTAAAATGCACTAAAAATCCTCGTATTCTAAAGGCTAAATTTTGCGAAAGCGAGGATTTTTAGTGCATTTTAGTAGACAAATGTTGATGCTATTAAAAGTAATAGTAAAAGATCTAATGTTTGATCTCAGTATTCAGTATACTAACACACAACTTTCGCATAGATGGACAATTTGATATTTTAAAAAGTGAAAAATCGACCTACCCTAATGGAGAGCCCGAGGAATTTTAGTGAAAGCAGACTGCAAAAGACAACAGATTTATTGGCATGAACTGGTCAGCAAATGGCGCTAGCTAAGTAAGACTAAAAAAAAAACTAATAAAAATCGGGGCCTTGTACTCAGGTTTGCGGTTGCACCTCTGCATCCGATGATTTGTAAATAAAGTGAGGCTTTTTATGGCGAATCAGAAATAGTAGTTCAACCGTGACCAAATCGATTGCTTACATTATTCGAGGAGATACGTGATGTAATGGTTAGAGTCGTAGTAACTGGACTCGTCGATCCGAGTTCAAATCATGGGTAAGGCTGATTGCATTTCACATAGCGCTAATACCTTTGAGAAAGGTATGAATCCATATATTCTCCCTCCAGCTATGTAGGACAAACTGGGATCTTTAACCTTGGCTATGTAACCAGTCTAGGAGAAGGGAAAACTCTGAAGTCAACCCTGTTAAACTCCGCTCAAGAAATTGACCTTGTGTCGCATCCTGCTTGTATGGAGGGGTAGGTAAATATATACATTATTCGAGTTATATGTTCAGACCGAGGCTGCGCTCTTGTATATGTTCTTGAATAAAAAAAGTGTCTTGGTATTTCCGAACAGGAAATGGACTCGTCGGTCCGAGTTCAAATCATGGGTAAGGCTGATTGTGTTTCACATAGTGCGATTACCTTTGGGAAAGGTATGAATTCATATATTCTCCATCCAGCTATGGGTTAATTGTAAGGCAGACTGTGCTCTTTAACCTTGGCTAGGTAAATAGTCTAGGAAAAGGAAAACTCTGAAGTCTAACCTATTAAACTCCGATTAAGAAACTGACCTTGTGTCGCAACCTGCTCGTACCAAGAGTTGATAAATATATATATTATTCGATCTCACACCCAACTACAGATATATACGTATACATATATGTGTATTTGGGTAGCATTCTTTCATTTATACATGTAGAATTAAACAAAAGATACATCTCCTGTTTAACAATTTTATTTTTGATCTTTTCAAGTTTTCTGGCCAACTTTTTAATACTTGGGTGGAATTCGTCGATAAGTCCACCAAGGTTCAGGTCCTGAGTACTTTCAGCACTTCGAAGTGCCATCATCAGAGTGATGTGTTCCAGTTTTTTGGGGGGCGGGGTTTTAATTATATTAATGTGGAGGCTGGAAGGAGAAGAATTGATGAGAAAGGTGTTATAGGCATTTTAAAATGTGCGTACTGCATTGGAAATTAATTTTGTTTAAAGATGGTTTGTATTGTTTTATGTATAGAGCTTCTATACACATATATACAAACATATATACAAACATATTTACATATTCAGGCCGAGGCCGCACTCTTTTATATATTCTTGAATAAAAAGTGCCGTAGTATTTCGGGAGGTGTTTGCCAGTGCTAAATACCCGCCTTTTACATTTAGCGTTCAGTAAATCGCTGTCTTTTTCTGTCGACGGCACACCAAACATTCAAGGTAAGACCTTATGTTTTTTCTCGCTTTTTCATGACCTTTTTTCATTCCCATAGTATGGCAACCGATCCAAGAGAAGTAAAACTCTGAATTCAAACTCCACTTAAAAATGTACGTTGTGTCACATCCTGCTCGTGCGGAGGGGTTGTATAAATACATACACTCATATCCAACTGCTTATACATACAAATACAATATATGATTAGAAGATGTTAACCTTGGTTTATCAAGTACACATTAATTTTTTTTTTTTGTTTTTTTTTTTGTTTTTTTTCAGTAATAACAGATAAGGCTTCATAAAATATACCTTAAACAAACTAGATTAAATTATTTGAATTAATAGTATATATATATATATATATATATATATATATATAGATAAATGTATATATATACATATATATACATATATATATACATACACATACATATATATACATACATATTTATACATATATATACATACATATACATATATATATTCATACATATATATATATACATACACATATACATATACATATATATACGTATATATATACACATACATATATATACATACATACACATATATATATATATATATTATATATATATACATATATATACGTATATACATATATACATATATATACATACTTATATATATATACATACATCTATATACATACACACGCACACACACACATATATATATATACATATATATATAATATATATATATATATACATATACGTATATACATATATACATATATATATACTTATTATATATACATACATCTATATACATACACACGCAAACACACACATATATATAATATATATACATATATATATACATATATATACATACATATATACGTATATACATATATACATATATATACATACTTATATATATATACATACATCTCTATACATACACACGCAACACACACACACACACACACACACACACATATATATATATATATATATATATATATATATATATATATATATATATATAAAGAAAGATAAGGAACACCTGTAAAGTTCCAAAGTCTCCTCAAAGTTGTTAGGATATTAGGCAGAATTTTCCCGCGTTTATATCTGATGGTCCGTGTAGAATAATCAGCGCGTTCTGTCGTTGTCACTTATGTTCATATCAGCGCGTTACTGAGAGTTCAATAAGTGCAATCGCCGGGGACTTGAATTCCTAACAAGTCAGCTGCGGTTGATTTCTTTGATTTCCACACAAAAGAAACACTTCAAGAGACGTTACTGATATAAGAGTAGAAGGACATTGTAATTAACTGAAGCCCCGTCGCGTTTCTTCAACTAGAGAACGTATAAGAACTGATTCTTATTTCGAGATAAACGCGCTGTTCGATTACTAACCAATTAATAATTATCTTAATTACTACTCAGACGAAAATTCATTAGTAGTAGTTTTAATTGGTTTTAAATCATGTTAGGTTAACCGAAGTTAGTACTGTTTGCGAATCATTATAATTGTCGTTTGGTTTCATTGCTTAATGACACATCAACCTTCGCGAGTTATTTAACTCTTTGCCTTCAAAAATTTCCCCCACGCCTCTCGATGTCAGCGAGTAAATTGGTGGATATTGCTGGATTATTCCATTCGACTGGTTCCCTATTGAAAAAGGAATCAAGTGCCAATCTCAGGGCTGGTTCTCAGACAAAACAAATGGCAGAGGTGTTCACGTTGTGATTTTTTCAGTGTAAACAAGTAGATCACAGTGGTGAGAGAGCCACTGTGAGTGGCTTAACGTAGGCAAAGAATTAATGTCAAAGTCACCCTTTATTATCAGCTGCAAATCTCAGCCTTACTGTTATTATTAAATGGCTTTTAAATAAATGAAAAAAAACTTATTTATAAAGATTTAAACAATTCAAAATATTAGGCAACTGAAAATGTTTTACATATTTTTCTAATATTTTTGAAAATGATTTATTTATGTGAATGAATTTATATGATTTCAATTATTAAATCTGAAAAGATTTGAAATAATCTATAGCAAAAGAAATTTACGAACCTCTCCAAAAGCGTAGAATGTGACACAAGGACAATTTTAAAGCAGAGCTTAACGCGTTTGAATTCAGAGTTTTCCTTCTCCTAGACTGGTCGCTATACAAGATTATAGGCCCAGTCTTCCCTACAATTTACCTTTAGCCGGTGGAAGAATACTTGGATTCGTACTTTTCCAAAAGGTATTAGCGCTATGTGAGATTTCCTTTTCCTAGACTTGTTCCTATATATACCAAGATTAAATAGCCCAGTTTCCTAACTATTTAATTTTTATCTGGGGGGGGGATATTTTGATTTTTACTTTTCCCAAGGGTATTAGCTCTATGTGAAATTTCATTCTCCTAGACTGGTTGCCATACCAAGATCAAAGAGGCCAAATTTTCCTACTATTTACCTCTAGCCGAGGAGAGATTAGTTTGATTCGTACTTTTCCCAAGTATATTAGCGCTATGTGAAATGCAACAAGACTTGAACTCAAGACGCCGTGTCCTCTTCCTACGATGATAACCATTACGCTAAGGGCACCGACAAAGCCATCCTTGTAGGATAACATAGCTGGATGATGAGATAGTTCATACCTTTCCCAAGGGTATTATTCCGCGCGACTGGAGTTCAAACTCATTTACTATGATGTCGTGAACAAGCATGAAAGCCACTAGACCATGCGGACTGTCCTCATATGCATTTGACTGGTTATTAGCACAAGCCAATCAAATGGTCGGTAGAGTTTTACACTCGTCCAAAATCAATAAAGCCAAATGTCTCTTAGCGTCTCATAAGTCAGTAGGCGGGTCAGAGTTTGATCATCTCTGACAGGGTCAGCCTGGTGAGGGGAGTATGATGTTGAAAGATCCGAAACTTCCCAGTGACCTATGCATACTACATCACTGACGACATTTACCATCGCCCCAATTGTAGGAACATATATCTAAATTAGGTTTCAAGTACCGAATGATGATAACTATCGGCAAACAATCATATATTTAAATACCATATATACTCGCGTATCATGCAAATTTCTGAGACCTAAATGTTAGCTTAATATTAAGGGGTTGCACCATACGCGAGATACAAACTAGGCCTAGCCTTCGCCAACTAATTTTTACACTCCTAACATTTGTATTTCGAGTATGGTGCGACCCCTTAATATTTAACTAAGATTTAGCTTTCAGAGGGTTACATGATACGCGAGTATATACAAAACAAGTCTCATAGAATGGGTTTCTGCACAATAACATGAAACTTAATAAATATCCATATATATATATATATATATATATATATATATATATATATCTTATTATAATGGAGATTGTGTTTTTTTCTGTCTGTAACCGAAACTATATTCCTACTCAAGTCACAATTCTCTTAGTTATTGACATCACATTCTCAATGATTTTATTTTTATCTAAACCTCAATTATTAATAAAATTGTCTTACATTATTAATACTGTTAACTATGTCTACATACTGACAACATGCAATTATATTTATATATACAATTAAATTAGCGGTTTACAGTGTGAATGGGAAGGCTAATTTGCATATTAATATTAAAAAATCGAATTTAATAAATATGTGCTTAGTATTATTGATTTCTAACTATTTGGTTTTATTTTAATGAATATAAGCAAAAATCTCTTCAATGAATCTTAAATGAAATCCATTAACAAGATAAAATAACTGTCATTTTATTCTTTACTTCCTCTTATAACTAAATGCTTAAATTAGAAAAAATAACAATGAAAGACGAGAGTGATGGAAGAGTAAGTTTCAGTTGTTTCATTTTTTATTATACTCCCTGTTTCAAATCTTTTATTATACTCCCTCTGTTTCAAATCTTTTTATCTGTATTCTTATTTAGTTTCATTAGCATTTCTAATTTAATACAATATTTTATTATATTAAAACTTAAATACTTGCACCCGGAGGGTGCATATATTTGCTAGTATATATAAAATCAGAACGAAAAAAGTAAGTTAGTGTCACTTTAGAATCCTTAATTTCATTACTCGTCCATGTTTCAAAAATCCAGAAAATTTATTATTATTTTTATCCAATATTGTCACCTAATACGTGAAACATACGCGAAAATTCTACATTTTAAATCTTATATTAATTTTCAGGTACACCAAAGTGTTACGTAGCGCCTTCTTCGCGGCCCTAATTCGTGTATCTGTATACGTTGCGGGTATGTATGGTCACGTAGCGAAGTATGTAGTAGTCGGCCTTAAGAAACCACAACACATGGGTATAGTAGGAACTTTGACTTTATTTCTTTAATCTCGGCCGTGGTGTGGGTGGTGAGCGTTGACAATAGGAATGCCCAAGGGTTGACAATGACTACTACTGCTGGGATGACTGGCAATGTGAGGTAAGGGGGTGGCTGATGACGTCTCACAGTCCGTCGGCTGTGACCGTGAGCGCTGTCGCTTACTTGTTCCCTGTCCCGAGACTTCTGGCTAACTCACTTGACTCTGCTATTGACCTTCTTTTTATGTATACCAGCCGCCTACACATTTTCTTTTGTTATACTTATCAGCGGACAAATCTATTTCCGAACTTATTGTTACCCTTCCTTCTTTGTTCGCTTTACCTGGAAAAAGTCCTTTGTTATTTTTTTTCGTATTTTCTTTATTTCGATTTAACCGGAAAATCCTATTTCCGTTTTCCCCTTCTTTTAAATATCTTCAATATATAACAATAGCAGTAAGATTGGGATACCTGCTACTCGCACGGATCCCCAAATGGGCTCTTTAGCCTTGGTCGGCAACCCATCAAAGTCAAGGAAAAGTCCGACACAAAACCTCTGCTGCCTTTCAACGAAAAGCTAGGGGAGTAAACCCCTAAAAAACAAATCAGGAGCCGGAGCCCCTAAAGGTGGTGTGATGCTGAAATCCAGTATTACCCATCAACTCCTGCAACACAAACGTTGCCAAACCGCATTGGTAGCTTACCCTTCCTTTGGATCACAGTGGCAGTGTGGAAAGGGGGGATTTGCTGCACGGGCAACAGCTTATCCTCCATGCGAACCCGCCCAGGCTATGTAGTTCAAAGAAAAAACTTTGACACTGTTCCAGTCTCTCGTAGACGGGAAGGCTACCAACCAACCAATCAACCATAAGTTAAGACTAAGGAATTTGAAATATGTCTTCTTCTTTCAAAAACTGTTACACTAAAGATATACAATTATGTCGTTGGCGGAGAAATGCGTAGCGGATGTGCTAATAACGAAACGATCGCATGACTTGCACACCTTTTGGAACATCAATGTTTTTCGTTTTGAATTTGAATTATTTTCTGCTTCTCTCTCGATGAGTCCGAATTAATAAACAAGCTCTGAAGATGATTTTTATAAATCGAAATATTGTTCAATATTAGCTATGAATATGATATAAAATATTTTCATTTTAACAATATTGTGTGTTTTCATATCATTTTATCTATACTTAGACCGACTAAAAGGATTTCAAAAACAGTGGGGAGTAAAGGAAAGTGTAAGAGGAAAATGATTTAGCAAATTCCTTATCAATTCTTATAGTTCGCTAAGAAATCACTTATTACAATGTTCGTTTATTTTATGTTGTTTTGTTTTGGGTTTTTTCTACTTTTTAAATGTTATGTAGAAAAATGTAACTCTAAACCCGTGAGTGTTCAGAAACATAATTTTATTTTTCTAAAAAAATCTTTTTTGCGCATATGACAAAATTTAAATTCAGTTCTTGCTTGCCTGTTGAATTAAAATGAAAAAAATGTATTCCTTTTGGAAATTAATTGCAGTGAAAATGTTCCCTTTATTCTAAGAATAATCTATTTCTGTTTGTATTTACTTATAAAGAACTGTTAAGAGTTTCACAGATCGATTGATTTTTAATCATTGAATCGTATCATTTAATCAGTAAAAATCAAAAATTATATTTTGTACTTATTATAAATATGTTAAAGTGTATGCACGATTTTAATGCTCAAGCAAGAACTGAATTTAAATTTTGTCATATGCGCAAAAAAGTTTTTTTAGAAGAATAAAATTATGTTTCTGAACACTCACGGGTTATATCTATCTATCTATCTATCTATCTCTCTCTCTCTCTCTCTATATATATATATATATATATATATATATATATATATATATAGAGAGAGAGAGAGAGAGAGAGAGAGAGAGAGAGAATCCTTTCGCCAAATCATATCCGCCAAATCCACGAAATTTATATCCAGGGTCATTTATATGATTTTTTTAAAACTGAGTTATCTGGGGGTTTTTCACAATCTCTAAAAACAATTTCTTCTTCGACAAGAAATTTTCTCTTGACGATGATCTAAGGTTGAAACTAGTTGAGAAAAATAAAAGACAAAAAAGAAATATTCCAGTTTGTCTTATCACTTTTTGTTCATATTATATATATATATATATATATATATATATATATATATATACAGAGAGAGAGAGAGAGAGAAAAAAAGAGAGAGAGAGAGGGGGAAGAGATCCTCTCGTGAAATCATATCTTGCCAAATCCCTGGAATTTATATCCAGATCCATTTATACGAATTTAAATCCAGGGAATTGCTATATTTTTAACTGCTTGTCAGATCTTTCTTTCCTACTTTTGGGTTTTTTTAACTTTTTTATTTTCGTTTCATAATTTAAGTGTATATCATGTAGGACTCCTGTAAATATGCAATTTTCTTTCACTGAAATTTTAGCAATAAACATTTTTACAGCTCATGGAAAATCTCGAAATTCGAAAGGCAAACGCCTATGATTAACCGGATTCCTTTCCTAAATTTCCAATGTTGTTTTGTCAAAATATAAACATACAGTTTATTTATATCGCTGAAATCTTCGCTGAAATCTTCGCGAGCAAAGGAAGATTTTCCCACCCACTTTATTGCTGCCATAAAATTTCCTAATTTAGCTAAGAATTGGTTAAAATTGCAACCCTGGATTTTTACTAATGATCTCA
>CM042159.1:6932576-6935076 GCA_023376005.1 Doryteuthis pealeii
AATAGATTTGACAACCCAGGTTCAAATTCTAGATGAGATTGTGTGCATCGCCCTTGGCATTATTACCGTTGAAAATGAAAATATACATATTTTTTCACATCCATCAAGCTAAATAGTAGGACAGACTGGGTTCTTTAAACTTGCTGTGCCAACCTCACTTGAAGTAAATGTCAAATTCAAACCAGCAGAACTCCAGTGAAATTTTAACTGTTTTTGATATATATATATATATATATATATATATATATATATATATATATAATATACCAAACTTATTGGTAAATCCTCGCGGTGAGAAAAAAAACAGCAAATAGTTTGATTGTAAAAATATACTACCAAACATCAACCGGGGAGAAAACAATTTGATAATTATAATCTATTGGTACAATATTTTAGCCAAAAACATTTATATGCATATATATATATAAGATATATATATTCATATAAAACCGCCAGGAGACTAAAGCTAATAAGTAAAAAGTGCTCATACCTAAGTAGAGCAAATAATAAAGATAAATCTAATGAGTCAGACGAACCTACTAAAAGTTTCGCTTAATGCTCTTAATGGCTGAGATCTGATTCAGAGTCAGATCTCAGCTCTGAAGAGCATTAAGCGAAACTTTTAGTAGGTTCGTCTGACTCATTAGATTATATTTATATATATATATATATATATATATAATATATATATATATATATATAGTGGATTTGTCCAAAATGTCGACACGAAGGTACTGTTGTTTATATTTGCTATAGAATACAAAATATCTTATTTCAATTCTGAGGACCACGTGTATGAAAAAGAATTCTCACGTGTCAAATGTCTGTCCATTCACAGTCACATCCCTTGACCCCTACCCCTCCATTGCCTACCGATTAGAAGAAAAAATACATATAATTCGTGCGTCGAGTATAAATTCAGTAAATGTCAAAACCTCTCAGACGCTTTAGTGGACTTGTGGACTTATACTAAGTTAAAACTTAGATATTTAACAATTGACTCAACTGGTACTCTCATCAGGCACTCCTCGTTTTATCGGTGAGAGTGTGTGTACAACCAGTATCCTCAAAAACAAGATAAATATTCATCAAAGGGCGGATGTGCTCCAGAGGCCCCTACTATGCAGACAGTAGTAAGATTGGGGTACTTACTACTCGCATAAATCCCCAAAGGACTTAGAACGGGCTCCTTACCTTGGTCGGCAACTCATCTAGGACAAGGAAAAGTCAGATATAAAACCTCGCTGCATAGCGACTTTACCTCATCCCAAGAAAAGAGTAGGGGAGTAAACCCCGAAAATAAATCCGGAGCCGGAGTCCCTAAGGTGGTGTGATGCTGAAATCCAGTGTTACCCAACAACACCTGCGACACTACCACTGTCAAACAGCATTGGCTTCTTACCTTTCCTTTGGATCAGTCGGCAGTGTGGAGAGGAGAGATTTGTTGATTGGCAACAGCTCATCCTCCATACCAACCCGCCCATGTTACGTAGTTCTACTAAAAAAGAAAGAAAAAACAAATTGGACACTACTCCATCGTCTCCCTTACACAGAAGGATGCCAACAGCAATGTGGTGTGTGTGTGTGTGTGTGTGTGTGTGTGCGCGTGCACGTGTGTGTGTGTGTGTCGCTGCTACTAGATTTTTTCGTCTATTCTTCTGAATATTTCACATTGAACCTGACCAAATTGTATAAAGAATTCACAATTTAGAACTTACGCAATTAGAAATGAATAGATAGATAGATAGATAGATAGATAGATATGAACAGACGGAGATTGATAATTTGGAAAAGATTTGATAGAAAAAATAGATAGAGATGAAGAGACTAATACGTACACACACACACACACACACACACACACACATATATATATATATATATATGTGTGTGTGTGTGTGTGTGTGTGTGTGAATAGACTTAGATAAATAGATCGAATAGAATAGAATAAAATAGGCTGATATTGCTAGCTATGAACAGACAAATTGATAATTATGGATTGACTGAGATAGATAGATAGATAGATATGAATCACAGAAACTGATAGATATGAATGGACTAAGATAGATAGATAGATAGATAGATAGATAGATATGAATCACAGAAACTGATAGAAATGAATGGACTAAGATAGATAGATAGATAGATATGAATCACAGAAACTGATAGATATGAATTGACTAAGATAGATTGATAGATGCATACATAGATAGATAGATATGAATCACAGAAACTGATAGATATAAATGGACTAAGATAGATAGATAGATAGATAGATAGATATGAATCACAGAAACTGATAGATATAAATGGACTAAGATAGATAGATAGATAGATAGATAGATATGAATCACAGAAACTGATAGATATAAATGGACTAAGATAGATAGATAGATAGATAGATAGATAGATATGAATCACAGAAACTGATAGATATGAATGGACTAAGATAGATAGATAGATAGATAGATAGATAGATAGATATGAATCACAGAAACTG
>CM042159.1:6940076-6975076 GCA_023376005.1 Doryteuthis pealeii
ACAAGTTCTCTTCTTCTTGTTAATTAACACTAGGTCTGCTTTCCTAGCCAGGATTAGGTGATCCGTCTGTATCTCAAAGTCCCAGAGGATTTTATGAGTCTTATTTTCTAGGACAGATTCCGTTTTCTGCTTATATCATTTAGTAGCATGGTAAAAAATGTATTACTTGCACAATTCCCAGTGGATCAGTTGTTCCACAATGTCGTGCATAGCCTTGTAGTTCCTATGTGCATGTGTACTCCATTTGTGATTGTTTGCTGCATTCTGTTATTATTTCACTCTGTCTCTAACACTCTTTGCTTGTGATCGTGTTGTATATTGAAGATATTTAAAAGAAGGTGAAAACGGAAATAGGGTCTTCCGGTTGGATCGAGGCAGGAAGAAGACGAAAAGAGTAACAAAGGACTTTTTCCGGGTAAAGCAAACAAAGAAGGGTGGGTAACAATAAGTTCGGAAATAGATTTGTCGCTGATAAAGATAACAAAAGAAAACGCGTAGGCGTTTGATATATATAAAAGGAAGTCAGGGATCCCAGGTCAGGAGACAGTCAGACAGCGGGCAGCCAACATTGAGTGACCGACACTCACGGTCCGTCGCGGCCAAGGGCGGTGAGACCTCACCAGCCACCCCTTTACCTCACCATCCCAGCAGTAGTAGTAGTCATTATCAACCCTCGGTCATTTCATTGTCAGCGCTCGCCACCCACCAGCCGAGGAAAAGAAATAAACGCAAGTTTTTACAATACCCATGTGTTGTGATTTCATTAAGCGACTACATATATCCTCTAGGGTTGGTGACGATACCCGCTACGTATGCAGATACACGATTTAGAGCATAGATTATATTTTGATGAAGCCGCTATATAACATATAGAATTTGATGCCAGTACGCAACAATCGAACCAACGACTTTCTCTTGTAACTTTCACTGCTCTGTTCTCCTCCTCTCCCAGTTCCTCCACTTCTCCGTTTTCTGTTCCACCTCTCCTTCATTCCTCGTTTGATTTACGTCGTTGCTCGCTCTAGTCTATCGACTGAATGACCATTTTTTCTCCCCTCCCTCTCAGAGAAGCAGACGTTTTATCTCCAACCTCTACCATAATGCCTCAGGCGCTTCTATAAAAAGGCCTTTCCTCCTCCTCTATAACTTTTCGATGTTGCATTCCTGTCTACACGCACTCCTCGTTCACCCATTCAGTTCCGATGTCTCAGGCAAGATGGACTTGCACGCAAAGCAAGTCCTAGCCCGTTTTACACGAGGTAAGTCTCTTCTCTACACTCCTTGTGAGTTTTTCACACCAGCCTAAGCTGATGGTCTTTCACTGAAGTCTGAGTGACAAAAAGTATCATCAGGTCGACAGGACTCTCCTGAGTATTCCAGCTGATTTCAACAATGCTGCTGTCTGGATGGTCTCAATTTTTCTCTGATTTCCAGCTCCTCCAGTCTCTCTTCAAAGCTTTTGGGGACCGTTCCAAGTGCACCAGCTACAATTGGTATCACATTCACCTTCATTTTCAAATTTTTTGCAAGGTCCAGGAATATTTCACTCCATTCGAGTTTTTCACACCTGCCTAAGCTGGAGCCGATCTTAACAATGCTGTAATTTGGATGGTCTTGATTCTTCCTCTGATTACCTGCTCACCCAAATTCTTCTCCAGACCCTTGGGGAACGTTACAAGGGCAATGATTACAATTGGTACGACCTTCACCTTTATGTTTCACAGTTTTCTTAGTCCGCTGGTAAGGTCTAAGTATTTGTCTATTTTTTCGCTTTCTTGTCATTTGGTGATCGGCCGCGACGGCAAAAATTTATTACTATTATTATTATTATTATTATTATTATTATTATTTTCACTCCTTTTGATTTTTTCACGGGAATTTTATTTAGTGGTCTTTCATTCGAGTCTGAGTGACAGCATATTTCTTCAGGTCTCCAGGACTCTTCTGAGTATTCAAGCCGATCCTAACGGTGCTGTTTTGTCTCCTGCGTTATTTATTACTTTCCTATCGGACAACGATATAACACTAACACCGAGACCAAGTGGCAGTAAGCCACCTATAACGACACACTCGATAGTATTATGTTAAGCGATCGAGTGAATAATTGGCTGACTCGCAATATTCAATTTTCTGGAAAAGAAAAAGATAAAATGATGAACTTATTATGTTTGATCATTCAAAGATTGCATGTGAATTTAATTGAAGCTCTATAATTCATTACCTTGTACCTTAGACCATGACCTGATCCGTTACGCCTCGTAAAATACAATCTTTCTTGGCTGGGGCACTTTAACCTGTATCGTTCTCTAAGACAGCGACTGATAATTAATTTTTAACCATTTCCTTGCTCAAGTTATAAATCAAATAGTGTGCTTCGAAAAACTACATTGGCTTGAACGTAAACGAAATTCAATTAATCAATTTGATATCATGTCTGTGTATTATCGATTTTCTTTTTCAGGAGATAAATCTATACGGATTTGTTTTAATTTGGAATCTATACTGTTTTTTTTTTTAATATGAAATCCTCGCAAAATAAAGGGAAAAGAAAAGAAAGATGAGCGAGTATAAATATATAATGACTTATTTATTTATGAGAAATAAACGACATTTAAGAACACAATGAAAACCAAACAATCAATACTTTATAAAAAAGATTTTGTTATTTGTTGATCAAATACAGAAACCGTACATAAACAAATAGACAGACATGCATACACACACACACACACACACACACAAACACACACACACACACACACATATATATATATATATATATATATATATATAAAGATAATCTAATGAGTCAGACGAACCTACTATTAGTTTCGCATAAAGCTCTTCAGGGCTAAATCTGACTGTAGAGATAAGGAGCAAGACAAATAAATAGTACTAACCACAGTAGTCATTTAAATTAGCATAACCAGACTGACCAATAAAAACACAGAACACTATAAGTTTATTGTTTAATAAATATTTAATTTATATATTAAAATTTTTATTTTATTTTTCATTTCTAATATAAAATAAAATAAAAATTTTAATATATAAATTAAATATTTATTATTAGATTTTAGCCCTGAAGAGCTTTATGCGAAACTAATAGTAGGTTGTCTGACTCATTAGATTATCTTTATTATTGGCTCTACTTAGGTATCGAGCACTTTTTACTTATTAGCTTCTCCTAGCGGTTATATGATATATATATATATCTTATATACATATATATACATATAAATTGTTTTTTTCTTTTGGCCAAATACTGTACCAATAGATTATTTTTTGTTGGTACGAATATCTTGGTCCTTTCTTTTTTTCAAAAATGTTTTTCTCCCCGGTTGATGTTTGGTAGTATATTTTTACAATCAAACTCTCTGCTGGGTTTTTTCTCTCCGCAAGGATCTACCGACACGCTTGGTATATTATATATATATATATATATATATATATATATATATATATATATGTGTGTGTGTGTGTGTGTGTGTGTGTGTGTGTGTGTGTAAAAATGGAATTGGAATTGAATCCGACAATATGAGGAAGAATGAATAAAGCAAAGAAAGTACAGAATGGATAATAAAAGATGAATTTAATCAATATCACTTACACATGTGTTTCGGTCAGTTCATCTATGTGTACACGATACAGACTATTATTATTATTAAATAAACAAATGAAATTATTATTTCTATATTATTATTATTTCATTATTTCTATTATTATTATTTCATTTCATTTGTTTATTTAATAATAATAATAATAGTCTGAATCATGTACACATAGATGAACTGACCGAAACACATGTGTAAGTGATACTGATTAAATTCATCTTTTATTATCCATTCTATACTTTCTTTTCCTTATTCATTCTTTCTCATATATATATATATATATATATATATATATATATATATATATATATATATATACGCATGTCTGTTTATTTGTTTAATAAAACAAATAAACAGACATGCATATATATATACATATACATACATATATATATATGTATATATATATATATATATGTGTGTGTGTGTGTGTGTGTGTGTGTGTGTGTGTGTGTGTGTGTGTGTCTGTTTATTTGTTTATGGAGGCGCGGGTCTAATGGTTAGAGTCGCAGAAAATGGACTCGTTCACCTGAGTTCCATTCTTGGGCGAAGCTGTTAACATTTCACATGGCGCTAATGGATAGGCATGAACCCAATTCTCCCTCCAACTATGGATAAATAGCAGCGGAAACTGACCTTTTAATCATGGGTAGGTGTAGTAAAACTCTGAATTCAAACCTGTTAAATTGACCTAGTGTCACATCCTTCTTGTGCTGATGAGTGGGTATATATATACATATATACCGAGTGTCGGTGAGAAAACAATTTTCAGAAGTGAAGGGAAGAATTCTTGCCATTTCACAAGCGGAAAACGCGAGGAAACGGCGACAAAAGAAAAGAAAAGCTAGGCGCGATTTTGGAAAAAAAAAAATTTAATTTCACCAAAAAATTATTCGAGGGAGAAAAAATGGAGTTCTCAACGTTCCGAGGATTGGGGATTAGCTAATGGAAACCATATTCCGAAAGAAAAAGTCTCCAAAAGACTAGACCAGTTTCGACTAATTTCCTTACTCAAAGTAGAAGGTAAGATCTTTTTCGGTGTTATTGCTAAAAGAATGACTAAATTTATACTGAACAATGCGTATGTTAATACATCAATACAGAAAGCTGGAATTCCCGGCTTTCCAGTTGTATTGAACACACCACTATGTTGTGGGACGCAATAAAAACGGCCAAAAATGATAAGTCAGCCGAACGTCATTTGGCTCGACGTAGAAAATGCGTATGGTTCAGTAAGACACCAACTACTTGAGAAAGCAATGGACTTATTTTGGATTCCAGAAGACATTAGAAATCTCTTTTCAGCGTATTTTAAATGTACATATATGAGATTTTCTAATATTAAATATTCAACTAACTGGCAAAAGTTGAATATTGGGATTATGATGGGATGCGTTATCTCTCTATTACTTTTCGTACTGGTAATGGAGATGATACTGCATAATGCTGAAAACCACACCAATAAGAAAACAATCCCATCTATGAAGGCTTTCATGGATGATGTAACCCTCATCGCAGAATCCAGATCCCATATGAAACAACTTATGAATCGCATACAGGAGCTCTTCAAATGGGCTGCAATGAAGATAAAGCCTTCTAAATGCTGCAGTCTTTCCATAATGAAAGGAATCTGCAAAGAAGTCAGGTTTTTCATCGATGGAAATTAAATCCCCACAATCCGCGAAAAAAGTGTTAAGAGCCTTGGTCGCTGCTACTCCCTCCCAATTACTGATCGACATCGTTGGCAGGACATAAACAAACAACTAAAGGATGGCCTTTGCTCCATTGATAAATGTGATCTCATAAATAAAGACAAAATATGGTGCATCTATTTTGGATTAATTCCTAAACTATCATGGCCCATGCAAATATATGAGGTATCACTAACAAAGGTTGAAAATCAGCTTAATCAGTAATTATGTAAAGAAATGGTTAGGGTACCTAATTCCTTAACAAATGTGGCACTATACAGTTCATCAACGTAGCTAAAACTTCCGATGGTGTCACTTGTTGAGAAATTCAAATTAGGGAAAGCGCGACTTTTCCAAATGCTGCGTGACTCTCGCGACCCACTGGTAAAGAACGCCCAGCCTTCCGTAATAACTGGTCGAAAATGGAAGGCACAACAAGCTGTAGAAAACGCAGAATCATCCCTCAAGATGAAAGAAATAATTGGAACTGTGGCAAAGGGACGATCAGGGTTAGGTCTTCACCCACAGCGTTTGTGGTCGAAAGAATCCACGTCAAATAAAAGGATGATGATTTCGGAGGAAATCCACCAACTTGAGGAAGTCAAGCTTATTGCTACAGCTGTGGGACAAAGTAAACGGGGCGCATTGACCAGGTGGGAGAGTGCAAAAGAGAGGGTTGTAACAGGGAGCGACATCAGACATATGGAGACTAAAAAATTAAGTTTCCTGATAAAGGCGGTTTACGATATATTGCCAACACCAATCAATCTTCACGTCTGGGGCTTAGCTACGTCAGACCTATTGACATAGAGACGAATAGTACAGTTCCAAATTGAAATAGAGCCGAATAGTCCAGTACCAAATTGACCTTAAGCCGAATTGTCCAGTACCGAATGGTCATAGAGCCGAATTGTCCAGTATCAATTTGACATAGAGCCGAAATCATCAAGAATGAAAAAAACAAAACTTCTTCGGAATAAAATAATCCCTTAAAAGCTAAACAACTTAACCAATCTTACTTGGATGGTTTGTGAGATGGAAGATACGTGGTTGTACAGCTGCTGTTTTGGATGCTAATTCCTGGATGTTTTAAAAACAGCATGCACCAACCTTGTTTAGTTTTCATCAAGCTTTTTCTGCAAGTTTTTTGCTAATGTCCAAATGGTACATCTATACAGTAGTACTGACATGACTACAGCTGTGAAATCGACATTTAAAACTGATGAGAAAAATTGGAAAGGAATTACAAATACTAATAATACAAACACAAAATTTGCGATTAAATTGAAATAGCAAAAAAGGAGGGAGAATCACATGAAATGAAAAATAGGAAGGAAAAATCTATACGCGGACGATAGCCATTGCATATACAAGACCCGGGTGTGGCGGGGTCGCAAAATTGAACCCATTAGCAGTTACAACATTTGGAATTAAAATAACAATAGTGAAAAGAAAGGATTATACAATGGACTACTACTACTACTACTACTACTACTACGAAGAAGAAGAAGAAGAAGAAGAAGAAGAAGAAGAAGAAGAAGAAGAAGAAGAAATTGCATTATGTTGAACTAATCATCAACACAAGTGTTATCAATGTCAAGAAATTATAGATTATGTAAATTTTAGTATCACATCACATGAGAATTTATGAAAACAGAATATATAGATTCACTAACCTCCCTTACTCTTGGTCGTCTCGGATAATGACCTGGTAAAAAATGTACTGAAAAGAAATAATAATAATAATAATAATAATAATAATAATAATAATAATTCAAAGCGAAAATTGATAGGACACAAAAAAATAGTAAATGTAGACTTTGCGGGAATAGAGATGAGACTGTAAACCATATACTCTGCGAATGTAGCAAACTAGCACAACGAGAATACAAAACTAGACACAACTGGGTTGGGAAGGTGATCCACTGGGGATTATGCAAGAAATTAAATTTTGACCATACAACAAAATGGTATATGCATAAACCAGAATCTGTTCTTGAGAACGAAACGCATAACATTCTCTGGGACTTTGAAATAAAAACGGATCACCTTATCCCAGTAAGAAGACCAGACCTAGTATTGATAAACAAAAAAGAAAGAACTTGTCAACTGGTGGATTTTGCAGAGCCAGCAGTTCACAGGGTGCAGCTAAAGGAAAATTAAAAAATGGACAAATATCTGGACTTTGCCAGAGAACTGAAAAAGTTATGGAATATGAAAGTCAAAGTGATACCAATTGTAGTTGGTGCACTTGGAACAGTCCCAAAAGGATTGGAAAAGGGTCTGGAATGTTTGGAAATCAGAGGAATGATTGAAACCATTCAGAATACTGCACTGCTGCAATCTGCCAGAATACTCAGAAGAGTCCTGGAGACCTGAGGAGACTTTCTGGCATTCAGACTCCAGTCAAAGACCATCAGCTAATGCTGATGTGAAAACTCAAAAAGAGCAAATAATAATAATAATAATAATAATAATAATAATACCTAGACCTCGCAACAGAATTTAAAAGGCTGTTGAATATGAGGGTGAAAGTGATACCAATAGTAATTGGGACACTAGGTACGGTCTCCAAATGCTTAGAAAAAAGACTTGAGTAACTGGAAATAAGAGGAAGAATTTAGACCATCCAGACAACAGCATTGTTGAAATCGGCTAGAATACCCAGAAAAGTCCTGGAGACCTGAGGAGACTTGTTGTCACTCAAAATCCAGTGAAAGACCATCAGCTAACTCAGGTGGGAAAAACTAATAATAATAATAATAATAATAATAATAATAATAATAATCCCAGCAGATCACAGGGTGAAGCTGAAGGAAAATGAGATCACAGGGTAAAGCTGAAGGAAAATGAAATGATGGATAAATACCTGGACCTTGCCAGAGAATTGAAAAACTGTGGAACATGAGAGTGAAAGTGACACCAATTGTAGTTAGTGCACTACTTGTTGTCACTCAGACTCCAGTGAAAGATCATCAGCTTACGCTGGTGTGAAAAACTAATAATAATAATAATAATAATAATAATAATAATAATAATAATAGATAGATAGATAGATAGATAGATAAACAATAATATGGATACTTTAAGTGACAAACTGGAGAGAGAGAGAGCACACCAGAAGACCTGGTTATGACTAAGAAATGGAAACCACACGGGAGAAATTGAATCTGTCTTAATTGCAAACACAAGACAATGCATGAAAACAAACAATATCAAAGCAAAAGCAGATAATATGCAACAGAATAACAGATTCTTGGATTCTTGGGAATACTGAGACGAAACGGTTAATCATATAATAATCTAGCATAACAAACTAACACAAAGGCAGTAAAAGATTAGGTTCGACTGTCTGGGAAAGGTAAATCCACTGGGGAAATATGCAAAAGATTACAATTTACCATGCTACTAAATGTTATATGTACAATTCGTTCTAGAAAATGAGACCCATAAAATTCTCTAGGACTTTGAGATACAAACGAATTACCAAAGCCTGACCAGAAGACGAAATCTAATGTTAATTACCAAGAAAAAGGAATTTATCATCAAGTTAATTTTGTTGTTCCAGTAGACTACAGAGTAAAACTAAAAGAAAGCGAAAAGATAGACAAAAATATATTATGTACATTATATGTATGTATTCACCAACCCCTCCGCACGAGCAGGATGTGACACAAGGTCAATTTTGTCAACAGTTTTGAATTCAGAGTTTTCCTTCTCCTAGACCGGTTGCCTAACCAAGGTTAAAGAGTCCAGTCTACCCTACTATTTATCCATAGCTGGAGGGAGAGTAGGATTCATACCTTTCCCAAGGGTATTAGCGCTATTATGTACATTATAAGTATCCTATAACATGAGAATTTGTGCAGACGGCATACATATATTCACTAACCTCTCTTACTCTTGGTCTCAGATAATAACCCAATAAAAAAAGGAATACAAATAATAATAATAATAATAATAATAATAATAATAATAATAATGGTGTGATTGTGAAGAATACTTATTTTTTTCGTCTGTCTGCCGAACTCAACTAGGGCCTATTTTAAGGGAGGGCCTATATCAAAATCCTCCTGAAAAATAACGCTAAGTCTTATTTTGCAGCTAGGTCTTATTTTCGAGGAAAACGGTATGTATATGAAACAATATATGGAAGTGCGTGGTGTAATGGTTAAAGTCATGGGAAATGGACTCATCGCCCCGAGTTCAAATCCTGGACGTGGTAATTGCATTTCACTTAGCGCTAATACCCTTGGGAAAGGTATAAATCCTAAAATTCCAGCTACTTTCTTATACATTTTTATACATATTTACACCAAATTATTTTAAGTTTCCTTTGTGGATTATAATGCTTCTGATTTAATAAAATAAAATAAAATTTATTTTATTTTATTTTCAAAACAGAATATGCATTTCCAAAATTTAAAAAAACAAAAAGATTTTTTTTAAACTCCGGCTCCGAACTTGAACGTTTCGTTTGTACCACTTTTGTCTTATAACGGTCCACTCACACTGTCTTTCTATCATACACACCTCGCTCTTGATGAAGACCACTTCAATAAAGGGTCGAAACAGATTTCTGTCAGCGAATTATAACATCATGTGTTTGTTTTTTCTAAAATATTTATTTCATACCCTTATGTGCATGTTTCTACGTGTAAATAACTGTATTCCTGTGCACATATAGATCGATAGATAGATAGGGATAGACATGGACTGTTATGAATAGATAGATAGATAGATAGATATAGACTGATATGAATAGACTAAGATAGATAGATAGATAGATAGATAGGGATAGAGATAGACTGATATGAATAGACTGAGATGGATACATAGATACATAGATAGATAGGGATAGTCATAGACTGATATGAATAGACTGAGATAGATAGATAGATAGATAGATAGAGAGAGAGAGTGAGAGAGAGAGAGAGAGATAGGGATAGACATAGACTGATATGAATAGACTGAGATAGATTTCCTATATATGCAGTGCACGAGGGTAGGGCGTCATTCAGCGTGCATTTGTATGCTCGTATACGCTTGGGCATGTATGTGCTGACGTGAGCGCGTCATGAATTTGTAGGAAACAAGGCACAGGTATGTGTACGTGTGCACGAGTATGCGTACGTGTGCACGAGTGTGTGCACTAGCTTGAGCGTGTGCATCCCCGTGCACACGTTTTTCCTGTCTGTGTGCCCCTTATAAATTCACAGGAGAATCCGCGTTTATTCCTGTCGAAAATAATCCCAATGCTATTTGCTTCCCTTACACCCAGCCACCCTCTACAAAAGCTTAATTCGATTCCAAACATCGGTCGGTGTAGTGACGTCAGTCGTTGTATTAATCCGATGGTGGTGGTGGGAGGGGAGGGGAGGGGGGTTACGTGGGGCGTGTCTTTTTACGTCGAATCACCGGATTCAATCACGCGGCTATCTACGAGCAGATAGAATGGAATTACAATTAACTTTGATTGAATTAGAAATCTCGGTTTCAGTCTTCGGAGAGTTTTCAGAAAAGCTTTTCAAGAAACGCGGGTTGCAAACTTAAGACGTATTGCACCGAGCAATATCAAATGAGCAGAAAAGGAATGATTCTCAGTGGGGTTTGTTTAAATTTGGAAATTTAAATCGCTGAAATGCAACGAAATGGTTTTTTAAGATATGAACATTCATTCGTTAAAAGATCTATATTTGTTTTGTTTTTTTGTTTTTGTTTTTTTTTTTAGCGAAACGCAATGGAGATGTATAAAACTTGAATATCTATGCGCACAAAAATATCTGTAATTTTACCGAAAAGGAATGGAATTATATAAAATCTAAAACATTCAAAGGAATTGCGATGCCATAGTTAGTTTGACGCTCAGGTCTCAGACTACTTACGGTACAACAGACGATTTACGAAATCTTTTGCCGAAATTAAAGGGAAATGCTTAAGTCTTTAATATTCTTTTGTTCAAACGGTTGGGATTTTGGCGAAATGCAATGGAAATGTCTATGGCTTAAGAGTCATGGAAATCTGTGCTGTCAACGCGACCCGATGATGATGAAGATGATGATGAGAGGAGGAGGAGGAGGAGAAGGAGGGGGAGGGGGAAATAGCTAAAATGCAATGACTTGCTTTAAGATTTGAACATTAATTCATTAAAAGAACAACAATTTTGGGCGAAATGCAATGCAAATACAATAGAAATGTCTATGGTTAGAGAGTTATGAGAATCCCTGCTGTCAGTACAACCTGATGATGATGATGATGATGATGATGATAATGATGATGATGATGATGATGATGAGGGGGAGAAGGAGGAAGAGGAGGAAGAGTAGAATAGGAGGAAATAGTTAAAATGCAATGAAATGGATTAAGATTTGTTCATGCAAAGAACTGCAATTTCTGGCGAAATGCAATGGAAATGAAATGGCAATGCATAAAACTTATATATATATATATATATATATATATATATATAATATATAATATATATAATTCGGCCCAGAATTGGGATGTCATTGTCCTGGAGGTGACCTTGTCCTCTGTAATCCTGCAATGGGATACACGACAAATATAGGTTAAATGGTTGCACTTGAATTACCATTACCATTGACTAGATGATTTGGCATTCTCCGTTTGTGGCGTGGGCTGGTGGCCCAGTTGTAGGGTTTCCGCTCTTCACTCTGTGGTCCACTGGTTCAATCTCTAGTGGCGGAGATTGTGGTATGCACTGCTGATGAGACCAAAGGAGGTCGAAACAGCTGTCCAGTGCTCCAGATGTCGCACATGGTGTTTGCCGAGTAGTTTGGTCATGGTAATATAATTCAAATATCAATATATATATATAGAGAGAGAGAGAGAGAGAGACAGACAGACAGACAGACAGACAGACAGAGAGAGAATTTGAAAATTTGCTTTTTGGAGCAAGGTTAAGTAAAGTATATCACTGTTTATATTTTTTGAAGGCAATTACAATGCATATATCGTATAAAATTCGATAATTATTGAAAATGATCATAACAAGTAAACTCGGCAAATAACGAGCGCGACATGGAACACCGTACAGCTGTTTCAACTTTATTAAGTCTCATCAGCAATATATATATATATATATATATATATATATATATATATATATATATATATATATATATCAATAAAGAAAGGAAGAACTCAATACAGTAATCCCATAATAAATTATTTCGACGAAAATTGGGCCCATATAAATCTAAGTTGATTTAAACCGGCTCCCCAAATTTTCGTCTCATCAGATGGGTCTCAATTCACTTATGGACAAGCATATCACAAAAAAACCCAAAGAGCTGAATATATATAAATTCAAACAAAAACAAAAAATAATAAAAAATATATATATATATTTTTAACAGTGTAACCATAGAAACAGGAAGTGAATGAAAAAAAGAGATACATCTCAAGGTTGATTCCTAGGGTATCCAGACAGACAAAAAAGTGACAGGACAGAAAAAACAGAGTAGTATATTAAAATATAAATAGACAAGTAAAATAAAAAGATTTTAAATTTAAACATTAGGGTATAATGATGTATAAAAGAAAATACTAGTTAAGATATAAATAATAAAATAATTTTAAATAAATAGTACGATAATAAAAATTAAAATTAAAAAATAATAAATAATAGAAATTAAAATCAATTAAAAATAATAATACTAACAATAAAAATAATACTCAGAAGAGTCCTGGAGACCTGAGGAGACTTGCTGTCACTCGGACTCCAGTGAAAGACCATCAGCTAACACTGATGTGAAAACTCAAATATATAAGCACAAAACTATCTATAATTTTACCGAAATGTAATGAAGTGATACAAAACTAAAATAGTGTAAGAAATTCTGACGGCATACCTAGTCACAAGCACATATCTTAAGCTACTTCCAGTACAATAGATTACTTAGGATGTAACACAACACTTCAGTCTTTACTTGGGGTTGACGGAATGTCAAAGCGACACATCCGATCAATTAGTTAGTCAAGTTCATCCCTAGCACCTATATAATTATCCCGACCGTATTCTTCAAATAGCACTTATGGCAAACATCTATCTCTTTTTATCACATTGGTGATAGAAAATGGTGGCTGGGGGCCAAATAACAGTTTATCAATTCTACCAATTTATGACAACACAGGAAGTTAATGCCGGGTTAGCTCAGTCGGTAGAGCGTTCGGCTAGAAACCACAAGTTTCCTAGTTCGATACCGGTCCCCGCCAACTCAGCGTATGAGTAGCACAGGGATCTGTGCGGTCAAGTTAGGAGCTGGTGGTAGGTGTGGCGCTCCGCCTCAAACGCAAAGACAATCTCTTTGGTCTAGCGCTAGTGAAAAGGGGTTAGACTCCCTCGCTGATTAGCTGATACCGACTTTAGGCCCCTCTAATTTTATTGTATAAAACCAAATCCAAACAAAATGTATATCAAAAACTATTCGCTAAAAAGATTTGGCATTAAATCGCCCACATAGGTTGATATGCCATTAAACATAATAATCAACCAAATAACATAAAATTATTTCTTATTTCGTCATAACATAGAATAAATATACTCAAAATTTGAACATGCAACAGTCCTCATTGTTTTTTAAAACAAGTTTTAATAAATACATGACTGGTAATATATATCTATATATAGTTTGTTTTTTTTTAATACATATTTAAAGTTTACATTTCAAATTGTTTTATTTTTTAATCCTTTAATGAATTTTATGATTTTACTTACTTAGGGTACAAACTCGCTGACCTTGAATTTTTTACTCCCACCCTCAGGCAATATGTTTCAAAAATCTATTTTTACATCGCCCGGCGGGTGTTTTTCATTTTGTACTAGTAAAGATAATGGAAATTATTTTTATCAGTTTGTAAAACCAAGGTAAACAAAAATACTTACCTACAACCTTTTGGTAATTTCAGTTGCTAAATAAGCTTCTTTTTTTAACTAAGATATTTGTTGGGTTTCTATAATTTTAATATCTGAACAACAAAATTGATTTTTTTCATATGTTGGACTTGATGACTTCCATAGAATAGTTTGACCCTTTCCCTATCAAAGGCATGTGCAAAGCAAATAACTTGTTTTCTTTTTTTCTCTCCTTGCCCATCTGGTTTTCAGATTTGATGTCCACAAAATCCATTTCCATTTTTGAAATGATGCGACATTGTCCGAGTAAGGAAATACTTGTTAATGTAGTCCACATTTTATCAGGTAATCCTTAACTTGTTCCTCGTAAATTCCTACCATAAAATAAACTAAACCCTCATTTTATGTCCGTGTTGTTGCAATAAATGTTTTATTTTTCTTGCACCCGTTATTTTACAATACTAAATATATTTTCTTTATTCTTTATTTCCAACATATCTTATTATAATGGAGATTGTGTGTTTTTCTGTCTGTAACCGAAACTATATTACTACTCAAGTCACAATTCCCTTAATTATTTACGTCAAATTCTCCAGGATTTCATTCTTTTAAACCTTCAGTTATTAATAAAATTGTTTTACATTATTAATACTGTTGACCATATCTACGTACTAATAACATGCAATTGTATTTATATATACAACAAAATAGCGGTTTACAGTTTGAACGAGAAGGCTAATTTGCATATTGATATTTAGAATTTTATTTTAATAAATATGTGCTTGGTATTATTGATTTCTAATTGTTTGGTTTTATCTTAAGAAATATAAACAAAAATCTCGTGGATAAATCTTAAAAGAAATTTATTTACAAGAAGAAATAACTGTAATATTATCCTTTACTTCCTATTTTAACTAAATAGTTAAATTAGGAAAATTTACCAATGAAAGAGGGTAGTAATGGGAAATGATGGAATAGTTAGTTTCAAAGTTGTTCTATTTTTCGATTATACCCCCTCTGTTGCAGATCTTTTTATCTGCATTCTTAGTCAGTTTTATTAGCCTTTCTAATTTAATATGATATTTTATTATATCAAAACTTAAATACTTGCACCCGGAGGGTGCATATATTTGCTAGTTCGTATAAAAATCATATATACAAAGAAAACAAGATTCGATAATAAATAGCCCATAAGGGTTGACATGCCATTAAACAAATTAGCAAAAAATAAAAAAATAAAGGGAAGGATAAATATCACTAAACATTATAACGGAAAACTAAAGGGTACTCAGGTCGTCTAAATATCCAATAATATTTTTCACGTGTACAATAAACACTTGAGACTGAGTGGAGACTAAGATGACTAAAACATTGCAATAATCAAAACAAAGCCGATTGACTTGACCTGAAAAGTTTTCCTATTCATAAATTGATAAGTGTGACAAAAAGGTGATTAGAGTATTTTAGCTTTTCACTTTAAAGTTGTTGTTGTTTTTTTTTGTTGTTTTTTTTTTGGGGGGGTCATTTTTATTTTTTTTGGGGGGGGTATTTTTTTTACTCTATTGTTTCCATTTTGTTTTTTTGTTTTTCGATCTCAAAAGTCTGGCTTATTCTGATCTTTATCACCTACCGAGAAAGTTTATTCGCATTGAGATTTGATAATTGCAACGAAAAGAGAGAACACTTTGATTCCGCCGAGACTGTGATCGATAGGACGTGATAACGGGATTCGGCAGAATTATATTCATTTCTGCTTACCCAGCTTTTCTCAACGGACTGAAGTTGAAAATCCGACATTTACGGTGTATATCTGATAACAGACGA
This sequence comes from Doryteuthis pealeii, assembly GCA_023376005.1. Lineage (NCBI taxonomy): Eukaryota > Metazoa > Mollusca > Cephalopoda > Myopsida > Loliginidae > Doryteuthis > Doryteuthis pealeii. The sequence continues at coordinate 6,956,084 of CM042159.1, forward strand.
CATCCTACAAAAACAACATTAGAAGAATAATGTGAAACTTATATAAAAAAAAAGAACTACGTATCAATATATACGCATACAAAACCTCGGCGATCGGCACATAAAATACATGACGTTAGAATATGTACATTCGCAAGTATAGAAATCAAATTTGAAGACCTTAACTTCACGAACGTGAACACGCACAATCTAGCAAATTGAAGGTCAGTGCGTGCCCGTGAGATGGGGGTTTTAACAAACGCGAAAAAAGAATTTGAAAATACAAAATCAGTGAGGCGTAAAAATGATATCAACTCGACCTGATATGAAATCATCATGCATTTTGAAAATCAGACTTGATTAGGCAAAAGAACCGAAATAAATTTATATTAGATGAACTAGGATAGTCATATATCTATTTATTTACTTATTTATAATACTCTGTATATCTAAAAAAAAAACAAAAAAAAAACATATAAAATGTTTATATGTACGTCTGAGTTCGCGATTTTTTTCTTAAATCCTATCACGGAAACACTTGATACCATTCGCTATATATATATATATATATATATATATATATATATATATATATATAGGGGGTTCGTGCGTGTGTCTCTGTGTGTGTGTGTGTGTGTGTGTCTCTCTCTCTCTCTCTCTCTCTCTCTCTCTCTCTCTCTCTCTCTCTCTCTGTGTGTGGGGGCGGGCACGTGGTGTAATGGTTACCGTCATAGAGAAATGGACACGGCGAGACGAGTTCACATCCTGGAAGGGTATTTTCATTTCACATAGCGCTAATCCCCATGGGGAAGGTATGACCAACTGTTCTCCCTCCAGCTATGGGTAAATAGTGGGATGGACTAGACTCTTTAGGCAAACAGTCTAGGAGAAGGAAAACTCTGAATTCGAACCTGTTAAACTACGCTTAAGAAATTGGCGTTGCGTTACATGTTTGTGCGGAGGGTTTATTATATATATATATATATATATATATTAGATATTAAATTTTTACTTGAAGGCACTTACAACGCATGTATCGCATAAAATTCGATACTTTTTCTTATAGAAAATGAACTTGACAAGTGTAATCCCAGCAAAGGATGGCTCGGTGCGTAGAATACCGTACAGACTGTTTCGACTTTATTAAGTCTCATCAGCGGTATATACTAACGATTTCCCTCCGACAGAAATCGAAACCGGGACTTCAGCAGACACAGTGAAACACTAGTGAAACACTTTATCGCCTCGGCCACAGTACACAGCTGACCATCCTAGCGAAATTAAGCTTGTCAAATGATACTACACGCCTCTACCATAATAGGTAAGGGGGTGTTATTGAGAGAATAATAACAACAAACAGACCGTATGCCCTTCGGCGAAGTGAATAAGATTTTTGGATGTTTGTTTATTTAGAAACGTTGCTGAATAAAGTATATATTAAATTTTTACTTGAAGGCACTTACAACGCATGTATCGCATAAAATTCGATACTTTTTCTTATAGAAAATGAACTTGACAAGTGTAATCCCAGCAAAGGATGGCTCGGTGCGTAGAATACCGTACAGACTGTTTCGACTTTATTAAGTCTCATCAGCGGTATATATATATATATATGATGGACTCTCCCGTCGATTTCGACGTATGAGTGTTCATACAATGAACATCCACAGTAATTTGTTTATTTATGGTGAAGGCTTGTGTTGGACCATCCACACTATATATATATATATATATATATATATATATATATATATATATATATATATATATATGCACCAATTACCACGATACTTGCGTGTATCTTCCACGGCTTGCACTACTCCGCTCCCTTGATATACATATTTGCCAACCCCTCCGCATGAACAGGATGTGAAACAATGTCAATTTCTTAGGTAGAGTTTAATTAGGTAAGTTTGAATTCAGAGTTTTCCTTCTGCTAGACCGCTTGCCATACCAAAGTTAAAGAACCTATTATATCCTACTATTTACCCATAGCTTGAGGGAGAACAGTTGAATTCATACCTTTCCCAAGGGTGTTAGCGCTATGTGAAATACAAACAGCCTCGTCCAGAACTTGGACTTGTCTTGCTGTGTCCATTTCTAATGACGGTAACTATTACATCACGCACTTCCACACACACACACACACAACAACAACAACAACAACATCACACACATATAAACACACACACACACATATATATATAAGTAAAAGTCGTCGGGCGACCTACCATCAGCTCTTTACTTTAGCGCACAGATCCCTGTGCTACTCATACGCTGTTGGCGTGGGACGGTATGCGGTTTCTCTCATTCTGTTTGTGCTGAGTGGTTGGTAAATATATATATATATATATCATGGGGGGGATATATATAATATATATATATATATATATATATATATATATATACATATTTTTTTACCAACCCCTCAGCACAAACAGAATGAGACCCAAAATCAATTTCTTAAGCGGTGTTTAACAGATCTTAGTTCAAACATTTCCTTCTCCTATGCTGTTTGCCCAACCAAGGTTAAAGAACCCAGTCTGTCCTACTATTTACCCATAGCTGGAGGGAAAACGGTTGGATCTACACCTTTGCCAAGGTTATCATTGCTTTATGAAATACAAACTGCCTCGTCCAGAATTTCAACTCGCCTTGTCGTGTCTTGCTCACGTGGTATACGCGCCGCACACATTGCACATACAAAAAATAATGCAAAACCTTTGACTCAGCCAAGTTACTTGAGCAGCAGTGACAGCTTTATCTTGTGTCGCAACGTTTTAGTATTCTTCCTCTGCTCGGTGTTGTATTGAGTAAATTCTAGGCCACGCCGACTGCTACTTCGTGCGGGTCATAGACTCTCTCGTATCCAATCCTCTTCGTAGACAATCTGACAGTTTCACGCCTAATACCGCGAAACTTAAAAGGATTTCAGACGACACACATTGCCCATCAAAATTATGGCATATTTATTCGGATGGCTAAAATCTGTAGCAGACAGTTGCTAAGCTTAGCTTACTTCAGCACAACACCAGACGTGCGGGACACGCCGAGAATCGGACACGCTAACAATAGCCTAATAGCCGGGTTTGATAATCCTTATACAATATAAACATCTAGTATAAAAAAATTAAAGTCGTCGGGTAGCCTAAAGTCAGTATCAGCCAATCAGCGAGGGAGTCTATTCCATTTTCACTAGCGCTAGACCAAGGAGATCGCTTTAGCGTCTGAGGTGGAGCGCCACACCTACCATCAGCTCCTTACTTTACCACACAGATCACTGTGCTACTCATGCGCTTTGTGAAATAAGCCAAATTGTTTCAATTATGCCATATTATTATTCGCCGAGTTTTACCCAATATATATATATATATATATATATATATATATCCAATAGATAAGTTGGGGATGATTCTATTTGGGATCATCTATATCCTACGTATGTCTACAATGCATGCCCATGTATATATAAAAGTATTGTTTCAAGTCCTTAAGAGAGTTCAATGTAGGATAATTTATAATTCAATTACATACAGACCAATATTTATTTGTGTGTGTGTATGTGAAATATATATATATTTAACATTTTTAGAAAAAAACAAATGATGTTAATAGTTTGCTGACAGAATCTGTTTCGACCTTTTTAATAGAGCGGTCTTCATCAAGAGCAAAATATGAAGGAAAGACCAAAAAAAATAACCGTTAGAAAGAGGGGTACAAATGAACGCTAGTGTTCGATGCTGGAATTTTTTTTTAAATGCGTATTCTGAGTTAAAAATAAAATAAATCTTATTTTAAAAAATAACAGAAGCATATAATCCATAATAAAAACTCAAAAGAGTTTGATGTAAAAATATATTTTAAAAAAGTGTATAATAATTGTCTTTCCTTCATATTGATGAAGACCGCCAATTAAAAAGGTCGAAAAAGATTCTCTCAGCAAACTATTAACATCTTTTGTTTTTTCTAAAAATGTTCAATTCATACAGTCGGATTAACTTCCCTTTACTTCATATATACACACACACTATATATATGTGTGTGTGTGTGTGTGTGTGTGTGTTTAATGAGGAAGAGTCCGCATGAACTGTTAAGCTTTTCTCCATATATATATATATATATATAGAGAGAGAGAGAGAGAGAGGGGGGGAGAGATAATGGAAAAATACTAATAGAAAAGAACAAAACATCCGTACAGTCTGAAACCAATCAAATAGTAACACAAAGACTAACCAAAATAATTGAGACAACTAATATGTAATCAGGTGCTCAATATACAGCAAAAAGGATTAACCAAAAACGAATACTATCTATATTGGGTTTCTTCTTAGAGACAAAATTATGCTGAAGATCTTTTCGGTGAAACTTAGGTAGATAGTATCTGACTCTATATATATATATATATATATATATATATATATATATATATAACTTAATATGATAATGTACTTATATTAAAGACCGCTGTTAATGAAACATCAGAAAAATAAATAAAAGATTTGCAATATTGCATGATTTATATGCATATGGATATTATATTAAGTAAGAAGATATATATATAATATATATATATATATATTAGTCTGTGTCTGTGTTTGTGTATCTCTCTCTCTCTCTCTCTCTCTCTCTCCCTCTCTCTCTCTCTCTCTCTCTCTCTCTCTCTCTCTCTCTCTCTGTCTGTGTGTGTTTTACAATTTTTCATCCTCCCAGAAAAATGAGCACCATTTTTATTATTTTTTATTAATATTGTGTAGGATGACTTATCTAAAGTAGGTAACAAAACACGTGTCTCACAACTACTTTGTTTCAGTGGAGATCTCGTTTGATATTCGTGGAGGTCACCGAAGTGGGAAGGGCTCTGAATGATTAGGACAAGGAGCCAAATCTCTGACAGATACAGTTAATTGTCTTCCGTCAAGATAATTGGCGTTGGCATAGGTTGGATTGCTATCAATCAGTTCAGCTTTATCTAGTAAAGGATCGCTCTTGCTAGTACTGACAAATCGTCTTGACAGTACAAGCCCAGGTTTCATTAACCAAGATGGTAGTAAGTTCCCATGATACGTACACCTTTGAAACTTGAAGAAATGCTTGCGAGGGATAAAGTCTCCCTACATAAAAAGGATAGAATAGAATCGAGATATATTGGAAAAAAATTGTTTCCAGTGTGTTACGTTCAGACCTAACGAGATTCTAGAGTTATTCCCCTTGATCAGTAGGATACATTTGTCCCCCATGACGGATGCATTGTGGGAGCTATGACCGGAAATGGGTCGTCCGCCATAAGACACGTGGATTGGTATCCGAGCTTGCTGATCGCACACAAGTTGAGCTCTTAAGTCACTTTTAGGGTATAAATGTTTCTCTACCCCGTGTTTTAACTACACAAGTGTAAATATAGATATACAACATATATTGTTTGTTAACTTCAAATCATGAAATAACCCTAGACGCTTTGATATGCCGTTAGAATACATCAACCAACCAACCAAACCATCTAGAATGTGTTAAATAAAATCTGTTTTTCGACAACCTGGTCTTGTATTTGCATTCAGTAATCTGTATTTTATTTTTATGTAAAAACATGACTAATGTAATGAATATGTAAATATCTTGATACCCCCTCACTATGATCTGATTGGATAGTGTCGTCTATAAATATCCGACACTATGGTGGTACAAGCGCCTGGGCCTACTAGTCACTGGACCGGTTGTGTTTAATATTAATTAAACATTGCGTCGATCCCAGGGGACTATCCCCCCAGGTAATACCTGCCCCCTTGACTTAAAGGAGCAAGGCTGGGTTTATTGCCCAGCGCCTGGGGCACCCCCCCCTTGAGGGAGAATGTCGACGGGATCGACGCAATTTTTCTTCTTTTTCACCCATGAGCTTCGGCTTGTGGGTGGGCCCACGTTAAAACGAGGCCTTGTGCTCAGCCTATACAAGTAGGGTATGAGGCAAATACACCTACTAGTCCAGTGTTCTTTGGCCACTGGACCGGTTGTGTTTAATTAATAGCGTCGATCCCAAGGGGCTATCTCCCCAGGCAATACCTGCCCCCTCGATTTAAAAGGGCAAGGCTGGGTTCATTGCCCAGCGCCCGAGGCGCCCCCTTGAGGGGGAATGCCGACGGGATCGACGCAATTTTTCTACCTACCAACCATGAGTCTCGGCTTGTGGGTGGGCCCACGTAAAAAGGCCTTGTACCGTATCGTGTACAAGTGGAGTACATGTAAATATCCCTAAGCCTACTAGCCTACTAGCCTAAGCTTACTTGCCAGAATACCACCACGACTGCTCGTAAGAGGTACTGCTACTCGACGCACCAGCTACTACTGCGATAATATACCTTACTACCAACTTCATAATATATCCCTTAACTCGGATATATCAATGACATAAGTGTTTTTCTGTTAGTTGGCAAGACTCAAGAGTCAAGCGAGCAGATGTTCATATCCCCAAGTATATCGTGTCGAATAACTGATAACAATACTTTTACTCAGTAAATACTCCTTCAATGTTGCGCCGGTTGGTTGATAAATTTCATGTCACTGAGAGTGTACAGGATCGAAAGAGTCCCCAAATCGTATATCCATTTGTAACAATCTCATGATATCCAGCAATCGCTATGACTGAAGATCTTTATAGTGAGAAAAGATGATACGCTGAGTCAATCACAATCACAATAAGTATCCCCAAAAGAAGAGCCAGCCTATATAATAGGATATCACTGATGTTATGTTTTTAAGAGCTATAATTGGCCAGTTGATTCTAGGTAGTGAAGAGTCCTCCGATTTGGATCCTTTGGTAATCCTCTCGGGTAGAGATTCCTGGGTTCCTTCGTCGATGCCTACCAGTAAACTGAGAAAGAATCAGCACATAAGTAATATATCAGCCACGCAATATGACCAGCGATTGGCTAAGGAACAGACCACATAATCTCGCCTAGTCTATAAGTACAGGCGGGGAACGAGCACACACCTTATATCCCAAAAATATGGACACCTCACGTGGTGTAATGGTTAGTAAGCTAGATTCGCAGACCATTGTTAGTGAGTTCGATTCTCACTGGGTGTCCCATACTTCTGGCCTTGTGCACATTTAAGCTAAGCTTAGTAAATACCTATATCCCAAAAATATCCAACAATTGAAACTGCAGGACTTATATCAGTGTCTCTTCCCTTAACAAAAAACTAGAAATCTATTACTTCCAGTTGTATATAAACTCTTTCACTTAGATGGGTGATTTATTAAAATCTTTGTATACATCACGACATGAATGTGCTACATAGCCACTAATTCTACAGGAGGTTTACCTCCCTTTTATTTTCATACTGCTGGGTAAGTCTTGTGGTGAAACTAGTTTAGTCGCCGATCACTCGACCATACGGCCAGTAGTACTGGGTTACATTGTATCAGTAGCACTCCTTGAGTGATACATACATACAGGGTGGACCCAAAATTATTTAATAGTAATATCATTTTCTTAATACTGTTCTATTTTGACTTGCATATGAGAGAATGGCCACTATCCAAGAGAATACAACTTGGGATTCCACACATTCTAAATGAGACAATTCAATGGTATCTGAGGTGGAGTGCCACTCCTACCATCAGCTGCTCACTCTACTGCACATATCCCTGTGCTACTCATATGCTGAGTTGGCGAGAACCAGTATCGAACTCTGAACCTCGTGGTTTCTAGTCGGTTTCTCTACCAACTGAGTTAAACCATATGTATTTTTCAGCCTTCTTCATTGTCTAAAATTTTCAAATGAATCATTTTTCCACAATTTATTCAGACGAGTATCTGCATCCTTGTTGTTTTGATCACTACATTTTTTTACTAGTGTGTTCTGTGGCCTTCCTCATTATTTGAAATTAAAAAATGGAAAAAATTAAATCTGTTCTTTTTTTCTTTTTCTTCTTATTTAATATCATATTCTAAAAATGACTTTTATCAATTTTCCCAGTTAAATTGAATATTAAGTTTCCTAAAAGTGCAAATGAAAAGTTAATATTATTTAAGTTGAATATTTTCATCTTATGACAATGTTATTCTAATAAAATGTGCATATTCGTCCATGGAAATGCAAATGAGTTGTGAGAACATTCATCAACAATTAATAACAAGTATGAATTTCGAATAGCCGTTAACCATATGCATAAATAATTGCATTGTATTAACTCCCAATCTGGTTGTAGATAAATAAACGTGACATTCCCACGCACATCCGACCGAAAGTGATGAAGCGATCAGTTTGAATCTATTTTTGAATTATCTATTAAATTTCTGAGTTTCATTTGAAAAAAAAAAGAAAGAAAAAGGTTCCCAATTCACGATTATATTTCATCTTTCAAAACTCACATAAACGTTCTATTTGTGGATTTTACCGTTTTGGAAACAAGGAATCGAAATTTCAATATCGGTTAAGCATGCTTCCTGATTCTTGAAATAATGGTCTTGATTGCTTTGAACGAAAGGAATTCTACCACCCCTCACACACAGACACAGACATAGAGATACAGATTATTACCGTACACACACACACACACACACACACACACATATATATATATATATATATATATATATGTGTGTGTGTGTGTGTGTGTGTGTGTGTGCAATTATTTATGCATATCTATGTATTAATACTCATGTTCCTTAATTGTACGACCGTTATCATCTTCCAACACCCTCTGGTTAAAAATCAATACTGATACGTTCCATCGGTCCAGTAGCATTAATAAGTATACATTTGGGAGGTCGATACAACTGAAGTTTTAATTCAACGTAAACTCAGCAAGAGGAGCATAGTTTCTTTAAAATAGGGTAAATTTCTACATCTTACAATATGCAAAAGCCTTGATATTTATCTGGGTGGCATAATTCCCCGTGTAAATCTCTAAGAGTCGAACTTTGAGAAACTACAGATGCCCAATGAACACGACTGAAAGCATCGACAGCCACTTTCCACGTCTATATTCTATTGTTACAATTTATGAGAAGTGATAAATTGCGAACGTACCTGAAGTTTAGAATATCTAAGTTAAGGTCTGTTTGATTTAAAATCAAGGCGTCCTCATGGAAAGTTGCCGGCAATAGACGGTTAATGACCTTAACCCCTTGAAAGAAGCGCGCGATTTGGCGTCATCAAAATATAGTTATTCATATGCGACCCAGCTTTTGGAGGGCGTAGACGTATTGTCTGCTCCGGGTCCTTCTCAACGTGACGGAATCAATCATGGGCTAATAAATAAAAACTTGATCAAGTATAGCCAAGTTTTGCGTGTTCATTAAATTGTTAAGTCAATGACCAGCTCAGACCAGCCCTGTAAGAAGAACGGGGAAAAAAATAAACCCTTGACAGCAGATAGAAGTCAGCCCAAAGAAAATGGCGTCCGAAGTAAAAGCACCTAGACAAAGATACAGTAAACAGTAGCCAAGAGAGTAAACAATAAGAAGTGTAATCAAGTAAGTTCTACCATATCTCTCTCTCTCTCTCTCTCTCTCTCTCTCTCTCTCTCTCTCTCTCTCTCTCTCTCTCTCTCTATTGTATACGAGAACTCTCTCCACGATTAGATAGACCAGAGAAAGGTAGGGGTGACACTGACCTGGTATCACTATATAACGTGGCATCACGACAAAAGATATCTCTATTTATGTATCGCGGTGGTTATTGTGAAGACTTCTTTCTCGACGATATTATATCTCTTTCGCTTCTTTGAAAATCTTTGAGACGCGTCTTTGTAGAGCATCATTATAGCGGTAACAGTTTTTTTCTTCAAAATCCTTGAGGCGTCCAGTCGTAGTCTGAACAAGTTTCCATAAACTCGAATGCCGAAGGACTGACACAGTTTATCAGAGCTCTGAGCTCTTTGAGATACTGTTTACACCAATAGAGAAAAGATAGAAAGAAAACAGAAAGAAAGAAGACGGACGAATTTGGCTAACTGCTTTCACCGGCTGCGTGCGTGTTGATATCCGGGCAGTCTTTCTATCCCCCCTTTCTCTACGAATTCGATTTTATATATACAAGATAAAAGATATATAAAAGATTTTTAATCAACTAACAATTTTCTCTAATCGGCCCGTTCTACGTTACTATTGACTCACAAATATCAGCTGATTGTTTACTGGCCTTTGTAACGTGTAAACAGCCGTTTTATTCTCGGGTGATTGTATTCCAAATCATTTCCCTAGTATTATAATGTGTAAACAAACGTTTACACTCGGACTGTTTTCATTACAATGGGGAGGCGACTATACATTTTCCTATAAAATTTTGTCGAGATCCCATAACAAATACAAATAATACAAATTATCAAGCCTAATCTAAATATTCAGAGAAATACCAAATTACAAATTACTAAAATAATTAATTGAGATAATTAATTATTTTTCAAAACTGCTAAAATAAAATAACGGCTACCACTATTTATATATATATTATATATTATATATTATATAACCTTGGTTAGGCAACCGGTCTAGGAGAAGGAAAACTCTGAATTCAAAACCTGTTAAACTCCGCTTAAGAAATTGACCTTGTGTCGCATCCTGCTCGTGCGGAGGGGTTGGTAAATATATATATATATATATTATATATTATATATTATATATTATAACTCCCATAACTTAGTTTATTTTAAATATTTTAGATCATAACTAACTATTTAAGATAAAGATCGATCTTTGGGACCTATCCTTAATCATCATCAGTAATAAGAGTCCCATCACCTATTTTTTATACGCCACACGATGTCTAAGAAAACCTAAGCACAAAATTGGCAAGAAAGAGCAGCCCGGGAGAGGCCAATACAAAAACTAGTGATACACAATGAAATGAAGGCTGTTTGGCACCATTCTGGTATTCAAAGACAAAAGAAAAACATCTGGTCTTGGTCAAAAGTAATGTTGACACTTAGAGACCATTTATTGGAAAGTAATTGGTGACACTCGTTGCAAAAACTGTTCAAGATGTAAAATGTTGAATTTGGTTTTGGTCGGTTTTAATAGCATGCTAACCCGTCTGGGGTTATTTCATGCCTATACGTTAGGGGAGTATTTGTCTCATACCCCACTTGTATGGACTGGGCACAAGGCCTCGTTTTAATGTGGGCCCACCCACAAGCCGAAGCTCATGGGTGGGAGAACAAAAATTGCGTCGATCCCCTCGGCATTCCCCCTCAAGGGGGCGCCTTAGGCGCTGGGCAATAAACCCAGTCCAGCCCCTTTATATCAAGGGGCAGATATTGCCTGGGGGGATAGCCCCCTGGGATCGACGCTATTATGTGTACTTTACTCTGATCTAGAAGCACACTGGACCCCCGCCCCGAAGGACGAGTATTTCAGAGAAGTATATATATGCCTATACGTTAGGGGATCGAGTTCATATTAACATTTGTGTGTAGTTGTTAAAGAGTTGATTTTCTTTATTTGTTTATACGTTTTTCTTTTCTTTTCTTTTCTTTTCTTTTTCTTTTTTTTGCTTTTCTTTTTTTTTTTTTCTTTTCTTTTTTTTTTTTTTTTTTGCTCACAATCCTATCAAATACGAATTATTCTTTAAACCTATCTATTTTACCGATAGATGAGAACTTAACATGTACAACGATTCTGGATGAGGGTGAACTTGAGAATAATGGCAACAGGTTGGTTAGTTAGTTTCTTTAGTTAAATGGTATATCAACCTTCGGGGGTTATTCAATCCCAAAACCATCCTTGTAGAAGAACACTAGTGGTACTATTTAACCCATGCCTCGAACGATGAGGGATCCATACCTTTCCCAAGAGCATTAGTCCGAAAGTGAATGTAATAGCGCGACTGGAGTTCAAACCGGCTTACTACGATGTCGCAGTCCGTCACGTTAGCCACTATGACACGTCGACTAAATTACAATACCAAATTGCAATATCAAGATTTTATTATTCATAGTTGAACATTATACAATGAAAACGATTATTATTATTATTATTATTATTATTATTATTATTATTACCAAACACTGAAACTTTAAACCCAAGAATATGAATATGTGAACATTCAAAAATAAGTACAACCTTTATATATACTTATGCAATTATTATTTTTAGTTAAATTGTATAACATGACAGGCCTCTAAAATCATTGGACCACTTCATATACCTCGGTAGCAATATCTCATCTACTGAAAGCGATGTCAACATATGCATTGGTAAATCATGGGCTAATAGTGTAGGTCTTTCAACCATGTGTAAATCTGACGTCTCTGATAGAATAAAACGGGAATTATTCAAAGCTATAGTCGTGTCAGTATTATTGTATGGCAGTATCACTTTGACTCTAACGAAACCATTGAAGAAAAGATGGGAGCTACACAATTATGTTGTGTGCAGTTTTAAACAGATCACGATTTGTAGCACCCAACAACGGAGCAGCTATACGGCTACTTATTCTGCCCCATCTGGCAAACCACCCAAGTAAGATGGGTAAGACATGCTGGACACTACTGGGGACGTAAGTAAGAATTCATAAGCGACATGGGCACACGAGTTATGATCGACCAGCAAAATCTTATATTTATCATTTCTGGGCGGATATATGATGCCGTCTTGAGGACTTATCAAGAGCGATAGCTGATAGAGACGGTTGGCGATAGAGAGAAATCTCGGCTATCAACATTTTTTGATGATGACGATAATGATAGATGAGCTGCAATTTCATATATATATATATATATATATATATATATATATATATATATATATATTATATATATATATATATATATATATATATTGGAGAATATGTGCTTAATTGGAGTCGTACCTAATTTTGAAAATTAATTAATTAATAATGAATTAGGCGGGAATGCCTATTTAAATGTATGGCTAAACAAATCGAGAAAAATCAATCTCTGTATGTACATTTCGGCCTATTAGGCCTCATCGGCAGAGCTATAGATAGGAAGGCCGCCCTGTGCGTGATTTGAAACCGGACTGCCAAGCTGACAGGCCGATACCATAACCGCTACACCAAACGGACTTCTTAGATTTTACGATTTGTTTAGAGTAGGTTAATATTCCTCTTCTAGTGACTTTTATTACACGACGATATGATAAGTTGTAAACAAGGTATGTTTGGAATGGCTTTTTTGCCGACAATTTTTAGGAGAATATGTGCTTAATTGGAGTCGTACCTAATTTTGAAAATTAATTAATTAATAATGAATTAGGCGGGAATGCCTATTTAAATGTATGGCTAAACAAATCGAGAAAAATCAATCTCTGTATGTACATTTCGGCCTATTTGTCAGCTTGGCAGTCTGGTTTCAAATCACGAACAGGGCGGCCTTCCTATCTATAGCTCTGCTGATGAGGCCTAATAGGCCGAAATGTACATACAGAGATTGATTTTTCTTGATTTGTTTAGCCATACATTTAAATAGGCATTCCCGCCTAATTCATTATTAATTAATTAATTTTCAAAATTAGGTACGACTCCTATATATATATATATTATATATATATATATATATATACTAGCAAATATATGCACCCTCCGGGTGTAAGTATCTAAGTTTTAATGTAATAAAATATTATAATTAAATTAGAAAGGCTAATGAAACTAAATAAGAATGCAGATAAAATGATTTGAAACGGAGGGAGGTATAATAGAAAAATAGAACAACTGAAACTTACTCTTCCATCACTCCCATCTTTCATTGTTATTTTTTCTAATTTAAGTATTTGGTTAAAAGAGGAAGTAAAGAATAAAATGACAGTTATTTTTTCTTGTTAATGGATTTCATTTAAGATTCATTGAAGAGATTTTTGCTTATATTCATTAAAATAAATCCAAACAATTAGAAATCAATAATACTAAGCACATATTTATTAAAATCACACATTTAATATCAATATGCAAATTAGCCTTCCCGTTCACACTATAAACCGCTATTTTGTTGTATATATAAATACAATTGCATGTTGTTGATATGTAGATATGGTTAACAATATTAATAATGTACAACAATTTTATTAATAATTGAGATTTAAATAAAATTAATATCCTGAAGAATGTGATGTCAATAACTTAGGAAATTGTGACTTGAGTAGTAATATAGTTTCGGTTACAGACAGAAAAACACACAATCTCCATTATAATAAGATATATATATATAAAGAGCAGTTGGTGTGTATGTATGTATGTATGTATGTATGTCCGGAAGAAACTACTAAAAAAATTAACGTTAAAGTAAATATATATATATATAATATATATATATATATATATTCATTTACTATCACCAGATCTTCCTTTTAGCGCAAAACTAACGAAGAATTGGTTTATATTCGTTAAGATAATTAAAAAATGCAATTGAAATATTAACAGCATGAAATTCTTTTTTTATATTTAAATATTTTAAATAGGAGACATTTTTTTCAGAGTTTCCGTGCACTTTCTTTTCTGACGACCCACCATTCTGGATCAACGCAAGATCTTTTTGTACGCGGGTTTTAATGGGTCATCCTGTGATTATCCAACTCGTAATTCAGTAATAATGGATATACCAGACTAACCTTGTATTCCCCCTTTATCTACTTCTAGTTTGATATAATTTGATATCATTTCAGATGCGGGAATCACTCGAGGAACGGTTGGCGAAAATCTCGGCTATCAATTTAGAAGCCACACACTGGTCATAATTAACTAGCCTCTCACAACGTGAAACCTGCAATCACGGATGAGTTTTCCGACCCTGAGTTTCAAGAGTCACTGATGAATTGCATTCAGGTGGAGTTGAACGATCGACCTTTCTTTTCTGAGGGTGTCGAAAGGGCAATTTACTTCCGAAGTTTCTAATACTATCTATGGACTTGGAGAAAGCGACAGATGTACTCTTGAGAAAGGCTTATATAAAAGGCTCTTAAACGAAACGTTTTGAAATCATGGTTTAAATATCTAATTTGGAATTCATATTCTATTCATTATAATTTATGTTATAATAAAATAATAACCTTTTCTATGTTTGTAGTTGCAAGAGCGCAATAATTAAAATCATTTTTAAAATTAGGAGTTTTTTTTTTCATATGGTTTTATTATGGTTTAAATATCTATATTTGAATTCATATTTCCTTTATTATACTTTAAGATAAATTAAAATAACATATTTATTATGGTTTATATATATATATATATATATATATATATATATATATATATATATGTGTGTGTGTGTGTGTGTGAGTGTGTGTGTGTGTGTGTGTGTGTGTGTGTGTGTGTGTGTGTGTGTGTGTGTGTGTGTGTGTGTTTGGGCAGCATTTTTTCATTTATGCATGTTGAATTAAACAAAAAACACATCTCCTTTTTAACAATTTTACTTGTGATTTTTTCAAGTTTTCTGGCCAACTTTTAAATATTTGGGTGGAATTCGTGGATTAGTCCACCAAAGTTCATGTCCCGAGTACTTTCGGCACTTCGAAGTGCCATCATCTATATATATATATATATATATATATATATATATATATATATATATATATATATTATGAGATTGCCTGTTTTAGTATGCACGTGTTGATTGGTAACTCGGAAAAGAGATGTTATTGAGCATTAAATTCGTGCTTACACTTTAATCTGTTTATGATGAGGAAAAGTACAAATTTTATTGTAAGGACACATTTTTATTTATTAGCTTTTTTATTATGCCTACCTATAATGCTATTGCTTATATTGAACTTTCCCATTCAAAATCTGTTGTTCGTTCTTTCCGTCTTTGTTTGCTTGGGGTTTGGGGGGGGGGGGTAATCAAAATTAAGTAAGAAATATAAATAATAATATACAAAAGTAAATTAAGTAGAAAATAGTGTTTATTATTCTGTGAAATACAGAAAAATAAAACATCATAATAATGGAGTATCCAATACAGGATATTGCTAAAGATATTGTCCTGAATATCATAATGGCATTTCCAATACAGGATATTGCCAAAGATATTGTCAGTAATTAAGTATTAAAAAAACTGGACATTAAACAGCTCTAAGGCTGGTACAATATTGTGAGAAATAAAAGTACAATCACGTGGATGATCAGACATGATGAAGGATGATTATAAAAACGAAACTACCGAGTCAATACAATTCAATAAAGCAAAAATTTATCCATTATATTTTCCTACGTGCATTCAAAGTTGATAATTTTGTTTTTATGGAATTACAAAAAAAAAATTTAAAAAAAACAGGAAAAGAACAAAAAATTACTATGTGAAAGTTCAATAAAGCCGGTTATATTTTTAAAGGGTAAAAAGGAAATAACAAAAATAAAACGAAAATATCAATAACTCAAAAACTGATTTTGAAAGGAATTTTTTCCATATTTATTATAACGAAATATATCAATTTTTTATGAGTATAACTAAAAAAAAGTATTTTTAAAAGGAAAATAAGCTATTCATAGAGTAAAAGAATAATTTTCAATGGAATTAATACGTGAACTTTCCACCTAAGGACAATGTTTTAATCTTTAGCTTATTTTTATTTTTATTGTTACAAGTTTAAATTTGTAACAATAATGGTAAAAATAAATTAAACGAATACATTTTTATTACTCTAACTTAACAATCAATTAAGAACAGAATTTAAATTTTTGTCATATGTGCAAAAAGGTTTTTTAGAAAAATAAAATATGTTTCAAAACATTCATAATTTTAGGGTTACATTAATTAAAATGATGTTTAAATGTAAACAAAAACCAAGTCCTAAAATAAACAAAGATTGTGATAGGCGAATTTAAAACAAAATAATAAGGAATTACTAGATTATTTTCTCTTACTCTCTCTTTCACTTGTTCCTAAAATCCTCTTAATCCGGTAGAAAGAATTCAGGAAAGTCTAATAGCAGATGTTTTTCTGCGAATAAGGTAACAACTGTGTTGTGTGTTAACCTGTACTTTATTCTTGAATTTTTGAGATAAAATCTCTGTTTCAGAAGATCACTGGAACTGAAGTTATGGCATTTCTAGTTAAATGAATTTTTTTTTTTTTGAAAATGATGGTATTTTTTATAACTGTATTCTTGTGTTGCGTGTTTACGTGAATGCGTTTTTTTTTTTTGTTTTTTGTACGTGTGCGTATGTTGTCATGCGCGTGTGCATGAAAATGCGTGTAGGCTGTGACGTTATGATTGTATCCACGCGCGGGTGGGCATGTGAATAAACGTATCCATGTGCGTATGTGCGTATGAAAGAGCGTATTTGTGTTTGGTGGCTATGGTGATGTATAATATTTCGTTTGGGATGTAATATAAATCAATTTAATTCATTTATTATTATATTATTAATATTATTATTATTATTATTATTTATTATTATTATTATTATATTATTTTTATTTACTTATTTATATCTAATTCAATTTATCTTTTATCTTTTATATTTTATATATATATATATATATATATATATATATATATATATATATATATATATTAAGTAGGTATTGTTAAATACCACGGGGCATTTCTTCTTTTAATATTTTCAAGTATAGATATTTGTTTAGAGCAAGTTTTATTTCTTCGTAAGTTTTTTAGTTTGGGTGTGTTTTTTTATTTATTATTTTTTTTTTTTTGTGGTTTATTCAGTAGGAGGCTTACTAAGGTTATGGCGCTATTTATTAAAGATGTTTAGTATATTGTTGCCGGTTTTTAATACAATCTATGTTAGTTTTTTTTATGCAAATTGCCTCGTGGATTTATAGGTGACTTTTTTATTTCTATTTTCGAAGAGTATTTTGGTGTTGTTAGAAACTTCCGTATGTCGGAGGGTGTGAGTTTGTCAGTGTTATTGGTATATTTTATATTATAAAATGTTTTATATAGCTAGTGTCTAAAAGATGGTATATAAGGCGACGAGAGAGTGTCGCTGTTTATATATATATATATATATGAGGTGAGGTAAAAGGAAAAGTCAACAAAAATAATGACTCAAACAAGTCCAAGTAGGAGAGAAATATTTCGCCATTCTGACGCGAAGAACGACGAAATATTTCTCTCGTACTTGGACTTGTTTGAGTCATTATTTTTGTTCATTTTTCCTTTTACCTCACCTCATACTGTCGGAATTTACTCCAGCCCTCCTATATTCATATATATAATATATATATATATATATATATATATGTGTATGTGTGTGTGTGTGTGTGTTTGTGTTTGTGTGTGTGTGTGAGAAGAGGAGTAGGAGGGGAGGAGGGGAGGAGGCGGATACTAATCCAAGTAATTGACTGGTTTATTTCCAACTTGTACAATAGCCTCCTTATTATAAAAGTCGTTTTGAAGACACGTAGATTGGCCAGCCGTATTTGAAAGAGGCAATCAATGTCTTCTTTTTGCGAAAGACTTTTAATCGATGCAATCACTTCGGACACGAAAAATTCAGCATTTGTATCTCGGCCATCAACCGAACACCCGGGATTCAAATGCACCTACAAATGCACATTACAGGTAACGTGTTTGAAAATGCGATGCCAATTTCAGTTGTCCGTCGGCGCGAGATGAAAAGAGACGAGAAAGTCCGTCATTTCTTTGAATGAAGATTTCAGTGACAGCTACACGTTCCTTTAACCAATCGAAGTAATCCTCTTTGCAGCCTTATCGATCATTTCATATATATATATATATATATATATATATATATATATATATATATATATATATATTGGTCCTACACAAGCCTTCACCACTATAAACAAATCACTGTGTTGGTTGTTCACTCACTGGATGAATGAACACTCATGCGTCGAAAATCGTGTCCATTTTTTTTTCATATATATATTTAGTAAATGAAGAAAAAACTCTAAACTTACTTCATTACAATAATTTATTTCAACCGTATTAATACGGCATCTTCAGGTAATCACAAGAACATGACTCTTACTGAGAATTTCCCAAAGTAACATCGCTCTTTAATCTATATATTTGGGGGAGGGAGGATTGGTGTCTTAGTTTGAGATGGGCAGGATTAGTTTCTTTGAATGAG
>CM042159.1:6980076-6987864 GCA_023376005.1 Doryteuthis pealeii
ATATTATAATCTATTGGAATTTTATGTTACTATCTTTGGACTACACAGGTACCTGAGCCCTTAGGAGACAGGCGTCGGATTTCACCGACACACATCAGCAGCAGCCTGCCCTAACATTTAGTCACGTGATGTCCTTTATAAAAGGCCATGATAGTGACTACTATTTCTCTTCTAGTAGTAACCCTTAAGGGGTTAACACCCCTTCTGATAACTACTGTCTGACACCAGTTCCCTAGTGGATAACAAGGTAAGTGCCCTTACGCCCCCCCCCCTTTAGAGATTTTTTAAAAATGTTTATATCAATTGATTGAAAACCATATAGAGAAAAGGAGACAAGGGGCAACGTTGGCTGTGACTGATGAATGTTACTATGAGTACCGTAGACATCTACTACAAACACGAACCTTTCATTCATCTTTTTTAATGTTTATATCAATTGATTCAAAAAACAAATTTCGTTTAAGATTGTTTAAATGAAAAGTAAACATATTTTAGATAATCCTCTATTTAAATCTTCTGAAGTTTATTTTTGTAATTAAGTTTTTGTGTTGAATTGTGATTGTTGACAATATATTCGCCTATAAAAATAAGGCCAAAAACCTTGATCATTATGCGCTTCTCGGCCTATCGGCTAAGATCATTGTATAGTATCTGTTCTTATCAGCTTAATATCTGATAGGTCCCCTATGTGGGGACTTCGATATTAAACTGATTTTTGGAACAAGGTGAAGTGTTTGGGGCTTGCTCCGCCTTTGCCACGGGTTAGCCTGGTATTGCAGTAACTCCAGGAATCAGCCCAGTCTCCTCTTACGGGAACCAAATGAAAAATCAAAATAAGACTCTTCCTTTCTTAAAATTCCACTCAGAAGTATTTTCAAATTTTACTTACTCTATTTTAGTTTATTAGTTTAGTATATTCCTTCTTTTTTCTGTAATTGTATGGTTTACTAAAAAAATTAAGCTCGTAAATTCACACCAACTCAGAAAACCTTCAGTACACACAAGAAGTAAAGACTATAACAGGTTGTCAAGTCTTTCGTCGACACGCATGAGAAGCCTGTAGGAGAACTGCCACCCCCGTCCACTTGCCTGTCTTTAATGTGTAGTGCCTTATATAATTATTTTAATCAAACTATTTATAAGGCTTTATTATTTATAAGATATTTATTTTTCTATCGCTGGACCAAGAGCAACTATATATATATATATATATATATATATATATATATATATATAGCCACACAGAAGAGATTGATAAGTCGAAACATGTGTCTGTGGATGACTATATATTCTCCCCATCCCCCTGGGGTTGAGTACTTTGGGGGGATTTCGCTGACGACCCCCAACTGAAGTGTAAACACATCGCTCTTCTATAAAGGGGATGGAACACTCTATGGCGGTTTTACATACATACAGATGTGTGTATTAAACAGTTAAAACCCCTTTCGCATTCTTTGGGTGATGATGGCCGAACGGTTAAGCTGACCGACTGCTCCTGAATTGATCAGAATTCTATCCCGGCTGTAAGGTAGCTCACAAAATGTCTAGCCACACTGAAGAGACTTGATAAGTCGAAACACGTGTCTGTGGATGACTATATATATATATATATATATATATATATTATGATAATGGTATGCAGTAATAACCTACTCGAGCTTCACCATAAGGATCTTCAGTGTTAAATCCACTGGATTAATCAAGATATTGATTAATTGCAGTTGAATGCACGCTGCCTTATCATTGTGAATCTTGCATCAACTAACCATTGTGACCTGCTTCACCGGTAAGTCACCTGAATTCATTTCCGCTTAGAAGTGTAGCGATTAAGTATTCTCCGATATTTGACAGCTGCCTCTGGCCGCACGGGTATAAAGGCTTGGCGAACGAAAGTTCATTCGGGTCTCAAACCCGGCCAAGGGTAGCTGTTAATGTATAGCCACACTGATGAGAAGTGAAACCTCGAAACATGTGTCTGTGGATTACTTATTTATTATATATTACTCCCACTTTGGTTGAGTTCTCCAAATAGGGATTTAATTGCAAATTCACCGTTCTGGCGTCTAGCTAACCCTCGCTTTGTTTACAAAAAAGTTTGAGGACTCTAGTGAATTCATTTCCGCTTAGAAATGTAGCGATTAATTATTCTCCTATATTTGACAGCTGCCTCTGGCCGCACGGGTATAAAGGCTTGGCGAATGAAAGTTCATTCGGGTCTCAAACCCGGCCAAGGGTTGCTGTTAAGGTATAGCCACACTGATGAGAGGTGAAACCTCGAAACATGTGTCTGTGGATTACTTATATATATATATATATATATATATATATATATATATTATAGTTTGCTATATTCATGGGTAAACAGTGGTTAATATAATTAATAGAGCAAACCAAACCAAACAACGTTAGGCGTTAGTGCAATGGGGCTGCCATATCGCAGGGCTGGAATCCTCGAAACCAGGCTCAAGTCGATTTTAGCAGTATGAGACGCGTATCAAGCCCATTTTAATGAATTGAAACATTGAAATACAAAAAGATACTAAAAGAAGAGGGAAAAGATACACTTTATTCCTAGCCGAGGAGCTAAACTTTGATTCTAGGTAGAGCACTACACAATCATCCGGGACATCAGTTTCGATCCATATGCACACAGTCCCTTTATTTTTATGATTATTATGCTCTTATTCATATATATATTTACCAACCCCTCCGCACGGACAGGATGTGACTCAAGGTCAATTTTTAAGCGAAGTTTAACAGGTTTTAATTCAGAGTTTTCCTTCTCTTTTACTGGTCACCTAGACAAGGTTAAAGAGGCTAGTCTGTCCTACTATTTACCCATGGCTGGAGGGAGAGTAGCTAGATGCATACCTTTACTTTTATTATCACTATGTGAAATGCAAACAGCCTTATCCAAGATTTGAACTCTGGTCGACGAGTCAATTTTCTACGATTCTAGCCATACGCCTCCTTGTTCTTATTTACGAACCCCTCCGCACGAGCAGGATGCGACACAAGGTCAATTTTTTAAAGCGAAGTTTAACATGTCTGAATTCAGAGTTTTCCTTCTCCTATACTGGTTACCTAGCCATGGTTAAAGGGCCCAGTCTGCCCTGCTAAAAAGCTGGAGGGAGAATTGGATTCATACCTTTCCCAGGCGTTATGTGAAATGCAAACAGCTTCGTCCAGGAATTGAACTCGTGTCGACATCGAGTCCATTTCCTACGACTCTAACCATTAGACCACGTGACTCTTATTCATATAAGCTGAATTTGACAGATGTTAATATGATAAAGAGAAATAATGAAAAATGATCTTTAAGAAATTATGGTTTCAATGAAGCTATTCTTTGCAGCTACAAACGAACTTCCTTAAAAATAAAAAACGAAAGAAATAAAAAAAATAAGCACTCATCAATTTCGACCACTGAAATGTCAATTGGTTACTCTATACCTGCCACTTGCAAAAATGTCATTTCTAAAAAAAAAAAAAAACAGGGGAAGGGTTGCCTGCTTTGGACACACAGACACTTGAGGCATGCGCAGAAACGTTTTCAGGTCGTACAGAAGCGAGAGTGCAAAGTTCATAGTGAAAGCACTTCAATTACCGAAATGACTTGGAACATCATTTACTAATTGGACTCAAATTTAAAACAATTTGCAAAAAAAGTCGAGACAGAGAACTGAGGTGAAAACGAACAAGGAACAAGTAAGAAAGTCGAAAAATGTCAAAAAGAGTTAAAACGTTTGTTAGACTTGTATTATTTCTTCCTTAAAAGAATAACTTTTTGTTATGACAACGCAATATATTTTTGCACCTCGTAGTATTGACTAACGCTCAAATAATTATAATTTTAATTCATAACTTATATATATATATATATATGGAAGAGCGTGGTGTAATGGTTAAAGTCATGGGAAATGGACTCGTCGCCCCGAGTTCAAATCCTGGACGTGGTAATTGCATTTCACTTAGCGCTAATACCCTTGGGAAAGGTATGAATCCTACTCTCCATCCAGCTATGGATAAATAGTAGGGCAGACTGAGCTCTTTAACCTTGGTTAGGTAACCGGTCTAGCAGAAGGAAAACTCTGAATTCAAACCTGTTAAACTACGCTTAAGAAATTGACCTTGTGTCACATCCTGTCCGTGCGGAGGGGTTGGTAAATATTTATATATATATATATAAATATATGTATATATATATATGTGTGTGTGTGGGTGTGGGTGCGTGTGTGAAGAGAAATGGAAGTGAATCCGACGGTATGTAATATAGTGAAAAATTTCTTCTTCATTATCCTGTGATGAAAATCTTTTTACTCTTCCTTATATCAACAAAAGCCCTGAGGAAGATCTACTTAACAGATCGAAACACTGCAGCGTCGGCTGATAAACTCACCACTCATTTTTTAAACATGTGTTTTTTCAAATTTCTCTCACTATACTATATATATATATATACATATATGTGTGTGTGTGTGTGTGTGTGTGTGTGTGTGTGTGTGTGTGTGTGTGTGTTAGCATAAGTACCAGGTGCATGACCGCAGTAAAAATTATGTTCGGACAGTTAGAGTAAATGAGAAAGTGAGTAGAGAGGAATAAGAGAGGAACTAAAAGTAGAATAATTTAGCAAATTCCTTATTAAAGAACATACTAAAAAACATTGGAATTAGTGCATTCCTAGCAAATTTCTTTTAAATTTGCAAAGAATTCACTAATTATAATGTTCGTGTTTTTTTCTTTACATTTAAAATATTATTTTAAAAAGTGTAACCCTAAACTTGTGATTATTTTGAAACATAATTTTATTTCTCTGAAACCTTTTTTGTACATATGACATAAAATTTCAATCCAGTTCTTGTTGTTGTGTTAAAGTGATCAGAAATGTATTCGTTTAATTTTTTCTCCTTTTAATGTCCCCAAAAATGTAACAATATAAAGAACCTAAAAATCAAACATTTTTTTTTTTACGAAATTATCGCGTATTGATTCAAATGAAAATCATTACTTTATTTTTTGAATAGCTTATTTTTTGAAACAATGTTTTTGAATTACACAGATTAAAAATATATTTTGTCCTAGGAAATAAGTCATTATATGACAAAAAATAATTAAGTTCTTAACTGCCTGTTGAGTCACATGATTTTGGTATTTACTTATGAAGGACTGTGAGGAATTCCGTAAATATCATCATCATCATCATCATGTCGCGCATACAGCACGGATATCCATGACAATCTCTCGCCAACCTTCCCTATCATTCATTGCATCTGGGAGCTCCTCTGCGGAGCAGCCAGCATCTTCGCATAGCTGGTCAATGTAGGTCCTTGCTGGGCACCACACACTTGCATGTCCATGTGTTGGCTTCCACTGGAGAACGTCGCTTATGAGTTTATCCTTGCTTCTCCAGCAGTGTCCTGCATGCCTTGTCCGTCTCACTCGGATAGTTTGTGAGATGGGGGGCAGGTGACCGTACAGCTGTTTCTTTGTGGGGTGCTGTTTCCACGACTTGTTCAAGACTGCACGGAGCATTCTTGTACAGCTCCCATCCAGCTTATTCTCAAGAAACACTACGTTAGGGTCCAGGTGGTGCAGCCATATAGCAGCACCGACACGACCACAGCCTGGAAGAACTGTCGCTTCAGCTTCAGGGGGATCGGACCTCCATATGACTGATAATCTATTTGTGGTCGACCAATGCCTTGCTATCCATGTATTAACATCCTCTCTCTCTCTCCTCTCTCTCTCTCCTCTCTCCTCTCTCTCTCTCTCTCTCTCTCTCTCTCTATCTATCTATCTATCTATCTATCTCTATTTATCTTTCTCTATCTATCTATCTATCTTCTCTCTCTTCTCTCTCTATATATAATATTTATATATATATATATATAATATATAGTGAAGAGAATTCCTTGAAATATTGCAGCTATTCCCACGCTTTATTCCAAATGATCCTTAATTGCAAGGGTATCAATTTCAACACATTCTGTTAATATGTACATTAGTAAATATATAGGACATGTCATTTCCATCTAATTAATATATATATAATATAATATCTATATATATATATATATATATATATATATATATATTCAGAAAGACAGAGAGGGAGAGGTGCGTGAGATGGAGAAAACATAAACAACGAAGTCCGTGTTCTGCATAAAATTGTTTCATCAAAAATCTCTCTCTCTCTCTCTATCTCTCTCTCGTCTCTCCTCTCTCTCTCTCTCTCTGTGTGTGTGTGTGTGTGTGGAGGAGATATTACAACCCAGATCTTAATTATTGAATTATATCATTGATCCGTAAAAACCAATCTGAGATAATTACAGGGCATAGCATTTGAAATATGCATTCATAATCTTATGAAACAAAATGGTATGGTCCATTATTTATCTGAGGCTGATGATGAGCGTGACACACGTAGGTACCGCATGTTAGGTCCCCAAACGACATCCAGTTCTCGCATAGAACTGATGTAATTATACTGGTCGCAACCGAGGTGTGTCCATGTGTTTGAGTCCACTAGTAATTGAAACTACCTTAAAGCTTGCTACGTGATATTTTAACAAATCCTGGAAGTAAATTCCCAAACGCACACGAAATTAATATCTGCAAGGCCACTAATTCCCATTTCACAAAAAAGAAACAGAATTCAAGTAAAGACATTTTAACTTTTGTTAAAAAGAGATTCATTTTATTCTATTGCCACCCATTATGTGAAGAGTGAAATGTAAAGAATAGAATTCTGATACAAGATTATTTATTTTCCAATGTTTAGAAGCCAAGTGTTTTTTTTTGTTGCCTGATCTCTGTGTGACCTCAAACGTGACATTCAATGTCAACCTCACATAGATTAATCTTTTCCCGTACGTTAATTTGACGGGTTCATTTATTTTTAATGAAAAGGGGACTAATGAAGCGTGTCCCTTTTTCTTATCGATTTATCCGTGACGAATGTTGGGGCCTTGACCGAAACGATCCTTTTGTTATCAATGCATGTAATATAAAGACAAAATATAATGACTACCAGAATTGCAATAAACAAGAGAATTTCTTTAGCTTTAACGATCGTGTTTATTAAGCCGTTAAGGAGATAATTGCCAACTCTAAGGTAAACAATGAACATATTGTTTGGAGAATCTTCGGTATAGTATTTACCTAACCCGTTCCACACTGGTGGGATTTGACATTGGAATGTCACGTGAGGTCACACAGAGATCAGGGCAACACAAGAACAACTTGATTTCCTAACATTGAAAATAAAATAATCTTTGTATCGAATTCTTGATTCTTTACAGTTCATCTTCAACAATAATGGGTGGCAAATAGAAATAAAATGAATCTCTTTTTAACTAAAAAGTTAAAATGTCTTCTTGAAATTCTGTTTCCTTTTTTGTGAAATGGGAAATTAAGTGGCCTTGCAGATATTTTTTCGTGTGGCGTTTGGGAATTTACTTCCAGGATTTGGTAAAAATATCACGTAGGCAACTTTAGGTAAAAGTTCAAACTAGTGGACTCAAACACATGGACACACCTGCGTTTGTCGACCAGTTAAACTACATCAGTTCTATGCGAGAACTGGAATGTCGTGGCGGACCTTAACTGCGTGTACCTACGTGTGGTCACGCTCTAGTCATCAGCTCAGATAATAATGGACCATACCAGATTTTGTTTCATAAATATGATGCATATAATTCAAATGCTGATGCCCTTGTAATTATCTCAGAGGTTTTTACGGATGCAAATGATATATAATTCCAATAATTAAGAATCTGGGTGGTGAAT
>CM042159.1:6987964-7011454 GCA_023376005.1 Doryteuthis pealeii
TTTTAGTTTATTAGTTTAGTATATTCCTTCTTTTTTCTGTAACTGTATGGTTTATTAAAAAAAAATTAAGCTGCTACGATAATCTCGTAAATTCACACCAACTCACAAAACCTTCAGTACACACAAGAAGTAAGGACTATAACGCATGCGAAGCCTGTAGGAGAACTGCCACCCCCGCCCACTTTCCTGTCTTTAATGTGTAGTGCCTAATATAATTATTTTAATCAAACTATTTATAAGGCTTTATCATTTATAAGATATTTATTTTTCTATCGCTGGACCAAGAGCAACTATATATATATATATATATATATATATATATAGCCACACAGAAGAGATTGATAAGTCGAAACATGTGTCTGTGGATGACTATATATTCTCCCCATCCCCCTGGGGTTGAGTACTTCGGGGGGATTTCGCTGACGACCGCCAACTGAAGCGTAAACGCAACGCTCTCCTATAAAGGGGATGGAACACTCTATGGCGGTTTTACATACATACAGATGTGTGTATTAAATAGTTAAAACCCCTTTCGCATTCTGTGGGTGATGATGGCCGAACGGTTAAGCTGACCGACTGCTGCTAAATTGATCAGAATTCTATCCCGTCTGTAAGGTAGCTCACAAAATGTCTAGCCACACTGCAGAGACTTGATAAGTCGAAACACGTGTCTGTGGATGACTATATATATATATATATATTATGATAATGGTACGCAGTAATAACCTACTCGAGCTTCACCATAAGGATCTTCAGTGTTAAATCCACTGGATTAATCAAGATATTGATTAATTGCAGTTGAATGCACGCTGCCTTATCATTGTGAATCTTGCATCAACTAACCATTGTGATCTGCTTCACCGGTAAGTCACCTGAATTCATTTCCGCTTAGAAGTGTAGCGATTAAGTATTCTCCTATATTTGACAGCTGCCTCTGGCCGCACGGGTATAAAGGCTTGGCGAACGAAAGTTCATTCGGGTCTCAAACCCGGCCAAGGGTAGCTGTTAATGTATAGCCACACTGATGAGAGGTGAAACCTCGAAACACGTGTCTGTGGATTACTTATTTATTATATATTACTCCCACTTTGGTTGAGTTCTCTAACTAGGGATTTAATTGCAAATTCACCGTTCTGGCGTCTAGCTAACCCTCGCTTTGTTTACAAAAAAGTTTGAGGACTCTAGTGAATTCATTTCCGCTTAGAAATGTAGCGATTAAATATTCTCCTATATTTGACAGCTGCCTCTGGCCGCACGGGTATATATACTTGACGAATGAACGTTTATTCGGGTCTCAAACCCGGCCAAGGGTTGCTGTTAAGGTATAGCCACACTGATGAGAGGTGAAACATGTGTCTGTGGATTACTTATTTATTATATATATATATATATATATATATATATATATATATATATATTATAGTTTGCTATATTCATGGGTAAACAGTGGTTAATATAATTAATAGAGCAAAACCAAACCAAACAACGTTAGGCGTTAGTGCAATGGGGCTGCCATATCGCAGGGCTGGAATCCTCGAAACCAGGCTCAAGTCGATTTTAGCACTATGAGACGCGTATCAAGCCCATTTTAATGAATTGAAACATTGAAATACAAAAAGATACTAAAAGATGAGGGAAAAGATACACTTTATTCCTAGCCGAGGAGCTAAACTTTGATTCTAGGCAGAGCACTACACAATCATCCGGGACATCAGTTTCGATCCATATGCACACAGTCCCTTTATTTTTATGATTATTATGCTCTTATTTATATATATATTTACCAACCCCTCCGCACGGACAGGATGTGACTCAAGGTTAATTTTTAAGCGAAGTTTAACAGGTTTGAATTCTGAGTTTTCCTTCTCTTTTACTGGTCACCTAAACAAGGTTAAAGAGGCTAGTCTGTCCTACTATCTACCCATGGCTGGAGGGAGAGTAGCTAGATGCATACCTTTACTTTTATTATCACTATGTGAAATGCAAACAGCCTCATCCAATATTTGAACTCTGGTCGACGAGTCCATTTTCTACGATTCTAGCCATACGCCTCCTTGCTCTTATTTACCAACCCCTCCGCACGAGCAGGATGCGACACAAGGTCAATTTGTTAAAGCGGAGTTTAACAGATTTGAATTCAGAGTTTTCCTTCTCCTTACCTAGCCATGGTTAAAGAGCCCAGTCTGCCCTGCTAAAAAGCTGGATTCATACCTTTCCCAAGCATTATGTGAAAAGCAAACAGCTTCGTCCAGGAATTGAACTCGGGTCGACATCGAGTCCATTTCCTACGAATCTAACCATTAGACCACGTGACTCTTATTCATATAAGCTGCATTTGACAGATGTTAATATGATAAAGAGAAATAATGAAAAATAATCTTTAAGAAATTATGGTTTCAATGAAGCTATTCTTTGCAGCTACAAACGAACTTCCTTAAAAATAAAAAACGAAAAAATAAAAAATAAGCACTCATCACTTTCGACCACTGAAATGTCAATTGGTTACCTCTATACCAGCCACTTGCAAAAATGTAATTTCTAAAAAAAAAAAAAAAACAGGGGAAGGGTTGCCTGCTTTGGACACACAGACACTTGAGGCATGCGGAGAAACGTTTTCAGGTTGTACAAAAGCGAGAGTGCAAAGTTCATAGTGAAAGCACTTCAATTACCGAAATGACTTGGAACATCATTTACTAATTGGACTCAAATTTAAAACAATTGGCAAAAAAAGTTGAGACAGAGAACTGAGGTGAAAACGAACAAGGAACAAGTAAGAAAGTCGAAAAATGTCAAAAAGAGTTAAAACGTGTGTTAGACTTGTATTATTTCTTCCTTAAAAGAATAACTTTTTGTTATGACAACGCAAGATATTTTTGCACCTCGTAGTATTGACTAACGCTCAAATAATTATAATTTTAATTCATAACTTATATATATATATATATGGAAGAGCGTGGTGTAATGGTTAAAGTCATGGGAAATGGACTCGTCGCCCCGAGTTCAAATCCTGGACGTGGTAATTGCATTTCACTTAGCGCTAATACCCTTGGGAAAGGTATGAATCCTACTCTCCATCCAGCTATGGATAAATAGTAGGGCAGACTGAGCTCTTTAACCTTGGTTAAGTAACCGGTCTAGCAGAAGGAAAACTCTGAATTCAAACCTGTTGAACTACGCTTAAGAAATTGACCTTATGTCACATCCTGTCCGTGCGGAGGGGTTGGTAAATATTTATATATATACATATATATAAATATATGTATATATATATGTGTGTGTGGGTGGGTGTGGGTGCGTGTGTGAAAAGAAATGTAAGTGAATCCGACAGTATGTAATATAGTGAAACATTTCTTCCTCATTATCCTGCGATAAAAATTTTTTTCTCTTCCTTATATCAACAAAAGCCCTGAAGAAGATCTACTTAACAGATCGAAACACTGCAGCGTCGGCTAATAAACTCATCACTCATTTTTTTAAACTTTTTTTTTCAAATTTCTCACTATACTACTATATATAATATATATATATATATATATATATATATGTGTGTGTGTGTGTGTGTGTGTGTGTGTGTGTGTGTGTGTTTGTGTGTGTGTTAGCATAAGTACCAGGTTCATGACCGCAGTAAAAATTATGTTCGGAACAGTTAGAGTAAGTGAGAAAGTGAGTAGAGAGGAATAAGAGAGGAACTAAAAGTAGAATAATTTAGCAAATTCCTTATTAAAGAACATTACTAATCAAACATTGGAATTAGTGCATTCCTAGCAAATTTCTTTTAAATTTTCAAAGAATTCACTAATTATAATGTTCGTTGTTTTTTTCTTTACATTTAAAATATTATTTTAAAAAGTGTAACCCTAAACTTGTGATTATTTTGAAACATAATTTTATTTCTCTGAAACCTTTTTTGTACATATGACATAAATTTCAATCCAGTTCTTGTTTGTTGTGTTAAAGTGATCAGAAATGTATTCGTTTAATTTTTTTTCCTTTTAATGTCCCCAAAAATGTAACAATATAAAGAACCTAAAAATCAAACTTTTTTTTTTTTTTGACGAAATTATCGCGTATTGATTCAAATGAAAATCATTACTTTATTTTTTGAATAGCTTATTTTTTGAAACAATCTTTTTGAATTACACAGATTAAAAATATATTTTGTCCTAGGAAATAAGTCATTATATGACAAAAAATAATTAAGTTCTTAACTGCCTGTTGAGTCACATGATTTTGGTATTTACTTATGAAGGACTGTGAGGAATTCCGTAAATATCATCATCATCATCATCATGTCGCGCATACAGCACAGGTATCCATGACAATCTCTCGCCAACCTTTCCTATCATTCATTGCATCTGGGAGCTCCTCTGCGGAGCAGCCAGCATCTTCGCATAGCTGGTCAATGTAGGTCCTTGCTGGGCACCCCACACTTGCATGTCCATGTGTTGGCTTCCACAGGGAGAACGTCGCTTATGAGTTCATCCTTGCTTCTCCAGCAGTGTCCTGCATGCCTTGTCCGTCTCACTCGGATAGTTTGTGAGATGGGGGGGGGGCAGGTGACCGTACAGCTGTTTCTTTGTGGGGTGCTGTTTCCACGACTTGTTCAAGACTGCACGGAGCATTCTTGTACAGCTCCCATCCAGCTTATTCTCAAGACACTACGTTAGGGTCCAGGTGGTGCAGCCATATAGCAGCACCGACACGACCACAGCCTGGAAGAACTGTCGCTTCAGCTTTCAGGGGATCGGACCTCCATATGACTGATAATCTATTTGTGGTCGACCATGCCTTTGCTATCCATGTATTAACATTTCTCTCTCTCTCTCTCTCTCTCTCTCTCTTCTCTCTCTCTCTCTCTCTCTCTTTATCTATCTATCTATCTCTATTTATCTTTTCTCTATCTATCTATCTCTCTCTCTCTCTATATATATATATATATATATATATATATATAGTGAAGAGAATTCTTGAAATATTGCAGCTATTCCCACGCTTTATTCCAAATGATCCTTAATTGCAAGGGTATTCAATTTTTTCAACACATTCTGTTAGATATGTACATTAGTTAAATATATAGGACGTCATTTCCATCTAATTATATATATATATATATATATAATATTATTATATATATATATATATATATATATATATATTCAGAAAGACAGAGAGGGAGAGGTGCGTGAGATGGAGAAAACATAAACAACGAAGTCCGTGTTCTGCATAAAATTGTTTCATCAAAAAATCTCTCTCTCTCTCTCTCTCTCTCTCTCTCTCTCTCTCTCTCTCTCTCTCTCTCTGTGTGTGTGTGTGTGTGTGTGGAGGAGATATTACCACCCAGATTCTTAATTATTGAATTATATCATTTGATCCGTAAAAACCATCTGAGATAATTACAGGGCATAGCATTTGAATATATGCATTCAT
Source organism: Doryteuthis pealeii (assembly GCA_023376005.1). Lineage (NCBI taxonomy): Eukaryota > Metazoa > Mollusca > Cephalopoda > Myopsida > Loliginidae > Doryteuthis > Doryteuthis pealeii. The sequence goes on from CM042159.1 coordinate 6,993,392, forward strand.
ATCTTATGAAACAAAATGGTATGGTCCATTATTTATCTGAGCTGATGATAGAGCGTGACACACGTAGGTACACGCATGTTAGGTCCGCCAAACGACATCCAGTTCTCGCATAGAACTGATGTAAGTTTATACTGGTCGACCAACGCAGGTGTGTCCATGTGTTTGAGTCCACTAGATTTGAACTACCTAAAGCTGCTACGTGATATTTTAACAAATCCTGGAAGTAAATTCCCAAACGCACACGAAATAATATCTGCAAGGCCACTTAATTCCCAGATTCACCAAAAAAGAAACAGAATTCAAGTAAGACATTTTAACTTTTGTTAAAAAGAGATTCATTTTATTCTATTGCCACCCATTATTGTGAAGAGTGAATGTAAAGAATAAGAATTCTGATACAAAGATTATTTATTTTCCAATGTTTAGAAGCGAAGTGTTTTTGTTGCCTGATCTCTGTGTGACCTCACGTGACATTCAATGTCAACCTCACATAGATTAATCTTTCCCGTACTTAATTTGACGGGTTTCATTTATTTTTAATGAAAGGGACTATGAAGCGTGTCCTTTTTCTTATCGATTATCGTGACGAATGTTGGGGCCTTGACGAAACGATCCTTTTGTTATCATGCAGTAATAAAAGACAAAATATAATGACACGCAGAATTGGCAATAAAAAGAGAATTTCTTTAGCTTTACGATCGTGTTTATTAAGCCGTTAAGGAGATAATGCAACTCTAAAGTAACAATGAACTTATTGTTGGAGAAATCTTTGGTATAGTATTTACCTAACCCGTTCACAACGGGTAGGATTTGATACAAAGTCATAAGTATAGGGCTGTCCTGTCGACTAGTACTGTAGAATACACTGACTGCACCTCTGCAGAGGGGTAAGACCCTTTCATGGTGTCACCAATTCAAACAGGTCAAATTCCTTTTAAGAAATTGACATTGCGTCACATACTTCTCATGCGTAGGGGTTGATATATATATATATATATATTATATATATATATATATATATATATATATATAGAGAGAGAGAGAGAGAGAGAGAGAGAGGGGGAGCGCGTGGTGTAATGGTTAAAGTCATGGGGAAATGGACTCGTCGCCCCGAGTTCAAATCCTGGACGTGGTAATTGCATTTCACTTAGCGCTAAACCCTTGGGAAAGGTATGAATACTACTCTCCCTCCAGCAATGGATAAATAGTAGGGCAGACTGGAATCTTTAACCTTGGTTAGGCAACCGATCTAGGAGAAGGAAAACTCTGAATTCAAACCTGTTGAACTCCGCTTAAGGAATTGACCTTGTGTCACATCTTGCTCGTGCGGAGGGGTTGATATATTGATATATATATATATATATATATATATATATATATATAAGAAAGATTATGTCTGTCTATCTATATGTATGTATGTATGTATGTAAGTCTTGCTTCATCCTTTAGAAACAAAAAGGGATGACCACAGTTAACCGAAGTTCAGCATAAAAGAAGCCATATCAATCAAAGGAAGAAATCACCCCCAAAAGAAAATGCCAGTCCGCGAATAGAACCCTCCTAAAAACTCCCTCTCGTAATTTATATACCCAATACAAAAGGGGTATATAACAAGAATACACCGACTGCACCTCTGCAGAGGTGGTCGAAGGTGGCAACCCGGGATGGTTCAGTAAATTCTTATTCCTTTAAAAAAAGGCCATTAAGCGATAATTAGTTTTGAAAAATGCTTTATTGCGAATCAACTATACCATTATGTATTTGATTAAAAGCGTCACTTTCTTTTTTCTCTCACTACAAAAATTCATAAACCTGGCAAGAATTTAGATGCTTATAAAAGCCAGTGGATGGGGCAATAAAATACTGACTACTTTTTTATTGGTGATTCCATCATTTTTTCTTCAAAATTTTGGAACTCCATAATTTTTTACTCTATATGATATTGAAACGAATCTTGATTATTAATTAAAAACTTACTGAGTAAATACAATAAACTTCAATGGTATCTCGGACTGTAGATTAATGAATTTCGTCTCATTTGTACTTTGTCTATTTCCCCCGGATTAACAATAACGAAAGAAACATTTTCTAAGAGTGTAGAGTCCATAATTTTTACGTAGGTTTTATTCCTATCCAATATTAATAATGTTCAAAACGTTCTCTTTTATCTATAGATGGGACACTAACAGGTACTACTCTCCTCCCCGGAGCTCCAGAACTGTAACCTCGCCACTAGATACAGTTTAGATGGGACACTGACAGGTACTACAGTCCTCTCCAGAGCTCTAGGACAGTAGCCTTACCACTAGATACAGTGTATACCATAGCCAGAACATCCTGTATTTTTGTGGTGTAGTCTTACCCCCTCTGGGTTTCAACTAGCAATAAAACTTACTAAAATACAATAGGCCTCTATGAATTCCTATCCAATACTTATAATGTTTAAACAGTTTTCTCTGATCTATAGATGGGACACTAACAGGTACTACCATCCTCCATAGAGCTCGAGAAGTGTAGCCATGCCACTATACAGTTTAGAGTCATAGCCTGGACATCCTCTGTGGGGGATGTAATCGGCATATTCTACGGCCCACCGACAGGGCAAAAAGTGAAAAAGATGTGCATTCTAAGCATTGTGCTTGATGCAATCTATTCACCGATATTATGGGTTTAAACTAGCAATAAAACTTATTGAGTAAAATACAATAGCCCTCAATAGTATCACGGACTGTAAAACGATTTACAGATTTATGCTTAGTCAATATTCCACGGATTAAAAATAAAATAAATTTGCCAGAGGTTGTATTCCTATCTAATACCTATAATGTTCAAACAGTTTTTTTATCTATAGATGGGACACTAACAGGTACTACCATCCTCCCCGAGCTCCAGAACTGTAGCCTCGCCACTAGACACAGTTTAGATGGGACACTAACAGGTACTACCATCCTCCCCGGAGCTCCAGAACTGTAGCCTCGCCACTAGACACAGTTTAGATGGGACACTAACAGGTACTACCATCCTCCCCGGAGCTCCAGAACTGTAGCCTCGCCACTAGACACAGTTTAGATGGGACACTAACAGGTACTACCATCCTCCCCGGCTCCAGAACTGTAGCCTCGCCACTAGAAACAGTTTAGATGGGACACTAACAGGTACTACCATCTCCCCGGAGCTCCAGAACTGTAGCCTCGCCACTAGACACAGTTTAGATGGGACACTAACAGGTACTACCATCCTCCCCGGAACTCCAGAACTGTAGCCTCGCCACTAGATACAGTTTATAGTCATAGCCAGGACATCCTATATTTTTGTGGTGTAATTTTACCTCTCAGCGGGGATGCAGTAGACATATTCTACGGCCCACCGACAGGGCGAAAAAGTGAAAAAGTTTTGCATTCTAAGCATTACGCTTGATCACTAGTTTTTGAATGAGTGACTCCGACTGTCGTTTTGTTGGCGTCAGACCAAAGTAAATAGTTACTTTGGCATTAAAGTGACTTATTGTCCAACAGGGAAGAAACAACCAGCCGAATAAACGGACGGAGCCAGGAAATCCAACGCATTATTCCGAGCCAGAGGATTGAAGCCTGCCGACTGGGAGACACATTGTCTGTACCTGCGACGCAAGGACTTGATAAATACAAAATGGCCGCCAGAACTAACATTACAGACCATTTGTTACGAACCGGGAGCTCTGTTTTGAAGCTGTCCGATCTTTGAAAAACAGTCATAAAGTCTCCGTGTAGCAACTTATATTCTTTCAATGTCCTTGGGTTACCAGTGTTTACTAAAGGTATTAACATTTAGAACTCTGATCATCCCCCGACAATTGACCTCTGGCTCTGAGCTCCTGGCTTGAAAATTAACTGCAAATGTGAACTATAGAAATTTGTTATTTAACCGCTTTATAGACTGTTGAATAACAGGTTATATTCTATAGACAACTTAGAATATATTGAAAAATAATAAAATTATTTATCTTCTTCTAGAGAATATATAAATGAGAGCGAACAATGAGAAACGTGAGGATAATCTATTTAAATTTCCTTTCCTTTTCTTTTCTTCTCTCATCACTCAATAAGTCCCGGGCCTGACATATAGATGGTGCAACTAATAAAAAATCCATATGATCTTTATAAAGTACTAACCTTCAAATAGCACGTTAAAATTTGAGCCCAATTTATTTAAGTGAAGCTACTGCTGAAAATTTTCAAAACAATTGAAAAATCTGAATTTCGTGTCTTGATAAAGTATTCCTTTCTGATGGGAAAAAATACTGTTCAAGCAAAGTAATGGCTTGATAAGTGTTATTCGGACTCTACTCCGTCGGAAACAACGGTTAAGAGGTAGTATGCGGACTTTAAACGCGGTAGTACAGACACAAATGATGCTGAACGCTCAGGTCACCCAAATTCGGCATTTGTGCAGGAAAACACCAAAAAACTCCATAAACTCCTTTTTGTCCGATCGTAAATTGAAGTTGCGTGAGATAGCAGAGGAATTGAAGATATCAGAAGGTAGCTTATTCACCATTTTGCATGAACATTTGTCTGTGTTCTGTTTTGAAGCTTTGAAAAACAGTCATAAAGTCTCCGTGTAACAACTTGTATTATTTCCATGTCCTTGGGTTACCGGTGTTTAGGCAATTTCGAATATATTGAAAAATAATAAAATTATTTATCTTCTTCTAGAGAATAAGTCAGAGTTTAAAATAGAAAATGTGAGGATAATCTGCGAGGGTGAGTCAAAAAGTAATGCCATTTCTTTATTTCATGTGAAGTTTCTTTATAAAACTAAGGCTTACAATGAGACCCTAATGAGGCTCAGAGCAAGTATCCAACGAGTAAGACCCAACTTGCCAATGTCCTCTTTCTGTATGACAATGCTCGACCACACACAAGCATCGGGACAAGAGAGAAAATCGTCTCATTTGGGTGGACAACTATACCGCCTCCTCCATACTCACCAGATTTAGCGCCTTCAGACTATCATCTCTTCGGTCCGATGAAAGAAATTTTAAGAGGCAAACATTATTCCAGTGACGAGGAAGTGAAATCTATAGTGAAGTGTCTCAAAGAACAGTCAACAGAATTTTATGGGGCAGGGATACATGCTCTCATTCAAAGAGGGGGAGAAACGGGGACTATGGGGATAAGTAGGGGTGTGATCCCCAGCGGACCAGCTTCATTTTCATGTATGATACATATCCCTGTGCTGGTAATTATACCTGTCCTAAACAAAATGGCATTACTTTTTTACTCATCCTCCTATTTATATTTCCTTTCATTTCCAAATTTTCTCTCTCATTTATTATTCTTCAATATACTGTCGGATTCACTTCCATTTTTATCTCCTACATATCTACTATATGTGGAGACGCGTGGTGTAATGATTGGCATCGTAGGAAATAGACACGACGAGACGAGTTCAAATCCAGGACGAGGCCGTTAGCATTTCTCATTGTTATAAAATTCATGGATATCCAATGGATTATGTAAGTACTGTAGCTAGATATTTTTGAATTAAAGTTCGTTAGATTCAAAATAACGGGGTTTGGGTGGGAAAATTACCTTAACCGTTATGGTTATGATTGGCAGGTAATGATCTTTGCTAAACTCCTTCCAGAAACGCGCCAGTAGAGGCGTGAGACAGAATTTTTAGTTTAGTTTAGTAAAGACCAGTTACCCGTCGAGAGAAGATGTTCTTTCGAGATGTCGCTTCTCAATCTGCGTGGTTCGAGCTGGGGTTGTTTAAATAAAGCTCTATAGAAAAACAATAAGGCTTTGTTATTAATTAACAAACAAGAATGCGCAGATATATATATATATATATATATATATATATATATATATATATATATATTGGTGGAGATCAGCCAATATGAAAGTTCAATAAAACCAACACCTTGTTCTTGTCCGAGAAGGGGTTAAAAAAATGTTCTCCCTTATTTTCTAGAAGAAAAGCCTAATCAAAATAATATGAGGGTATAAATCAAGGATATATTAAAGATTGATAAAAAGATGATTAAAAAATAAAACAAATTAATAATGGATGGAACATAAAGCAAATAAAAGACAAATATAAGAAAAAGAAATATAAGAAAAGAAAAAGGATTTTTGTAATAGGAAGAAATGCAAGCTTTTTAAGTTAAGTATTATTTATTGGCAATGTTAATATTTTAACGCAATACAAAAATTGGTAATTGCAAAGAAAGCAGAGTTTTTAACATAATCATTATTCATTGCTAATTCTAATACTTAAATGCAATACAAAAATTCGTAATCGCAAAGAAAGCAGAGGGCTGCCTGCATTACAAAAATTCTGGCCTAGCACAAAAATAATCGTGCATATTCTAATATTTAAATGCAATACAAAAATTGTAATCGCAAAGAAAGCACACTTTTTAACTTAAGTATCATTCATTGCATATTCTAATATTTAAATGCAATACAAAAATTCGGGTGCATACAAAAATTCGTAATCGCAAAGAAAGCACACTTTTAACTTAAGTATCATTCATTGCATATTCTAATATTTAAATGCAATACAAAAATTCGTAATCGCAAAGAAAGTAAGTATCATTCATTGCATATTCTAATATTTAAATGCAATACAAAAATTCGTAATCGCAAAGAAGCACACTTTTTAACTTAAGTATCATTCATTGCATATTCTAATATTTAAATGCAATACAAAAATTCGTAATCGCAAAGAAAGCACACTTTTTAACTTAAGTATCATTCATTGCATATTCTAATATTTAAATGCAATACAAAAATTCGTAATCGCAAAGAAAGCACACTTTTTAACTTAAGTATCATTCATTGCATATTCTAATATTTAAATGCAATACAACAAGGAAGGAACACTTATTAACTTAAATATTATTTATTGCCAATTTTACTATTTCCACGCAATACCAAAAAACAGCAATCGTAAAGAAAACACAGTTTTTAACATTAGTATTATTTATTGCTAATTTTATTATCTAAATGCAATAAACAAATTGGTAATCGCAAAGGAGGCACAGTTTTTAACTTAAGTGGCAATTTTAATATTTAAACGTCATATCTAAATGCAATACAAAAATTGGTAATCGCAAAGAAGACACACTTTTTAACTAAGTATTATTTATTGGAAATTCTAATATTTAAATGTAATACAAACATTCGTTATAGGAGAGAATGCATACATTTTAAATTAAGTATTATTTATTGCCAATTTTAATATCTAAATGCAATGAAGCACACTTTTTAACTTAAGTGGCAATTTTAATATTTAAACGTCATATCTAAATTCAATGGCAAAAAAGGCACACTTTTTAACTAAGTATTATTTATTACCAATCTTAATATTTAAATGTAATACAAAATTGGTAATCGCAAAGATGCCACACTTATCAACTTAAGTATTATTTATTGGAAACTTTAATTTTTCAATGCAATACACAAATTGGTAATCGCAAAGAAGGCACACTTTTTAACTAAGTATCATTCATTGCCAATTTTGATATTTAAATGTAGTACAGAGATTCGTAATCGCAAAGAAGGCACACTTTTTAACTAAGTATTATTTACTAGCAATTTTAATATTTCAACGCAATAGAAAAAACAGTAATCGCAAAGAAAGCACAGTTTTAAACAGTATTATTCATTACTAATTCTAATATTTAAATGCAATTCAAAATTTGGTAATCGCAATGAAGTATTATCTATTGTCGATTTTAATATCTAAACGCAATACAAGAATGTGTAATAGAAAAGAAGTCTCACTTTTTAATTGAAGCATTATTTATTGGCAATTTCAACATTTAGACGCAATACACATCTATTAATAATGGAGATTCGCTTCCAGGTTTTTGTCTGTAACAAAAATTACGTCACTGCTTACGTCACATTACCCAAAATCGTCATAATATAGAATAAGTACACTCAAAATTTGAACATGCAGCATTAGACAGTCCTCATTGTTTTTTAAAACAAGTTTTTATAAATACAAGACTGGTATTATATATCTATATATAGTTTGTTTTATTTTAATAGATATTTAAAGTTTACATTTCAAATTGTTTTATTTTTTAATCCTTTAATGAATTTGATGATTTTATTTACTTAGGCTACGAACTCGCTGACATTGAATTTTTTACTCCCACTCCTCAGGCAATATGTTTAAAAAATATTTTTTACATCGCCCGGGGGTGTTTTTTATTTTGTACTAGTATTGGTAATCGTAAATAAGGCACACTTTTTAACTTAAGTATCATTCATTGCATATTCTAATATTTAAACGCAATACAACAATGAAGGGACACTTATTAACTTAAGCATTATTTATTGCCAATTTTAATATTTAAACACAATACAAAAATGTATAATAGCAAAGAAAGGCACAATTCTTAACTTGAGAGTATTATTTATTGTCAATTTTAATCTTGAAACGTACATAAATGTTCCAGTGGTCAGAGTAACGCCCTACGGTTAAATAATAAACATTCTGGTGTTGGCTTTTCGCCACTGGCAAGAACCCAGTTGCTGCGCAGGTTGCATATAATAACTGCGCAGGTTGTCTCGCCCCCTAATTTACATTTGCTGCGATGGGATTTGAGAAAGTTTATGTAAAGAGCCACAACATTATTGCAGCTGTGTTTACTTTTCAGGTTGTGTGTTGAAAGAATTGGAAAGATGAAAAGATGTTGGGAGTTGAAAGACCTTGAAGTCTTTATTATTTGGTTGTGTTTGCTCTTCAGAATTTTGGAAGAAGATGAAGAATTCTTCGAAAGGATAATTTCCGACTGTAGTGTGATAATTTAAAGAACACTGGAATTATTTTGGATCAATTGACGCTTTTTTGCCAAATCCATTATATATATATATATATATATATATATATATATATATATGTGTGTGTGTGTGTGTGTGTGTGTGTGTGTGTGTGTGTGTATAAATATATATATATGTGATGTTTGACCATGTTGCGTGTGTATGACTGAGATTTACTGTATTCTGTACTTATATCATGCATATATATATATATATATATATATATATATATATATATGTATGTATATGTATATATGTATATATGTCATTATATACGTGTATATATCTATATTGTCATTTTATATGGATGTATATATACATATATACTCATTGTATATGTGTTTAGACGTATATATATTCTTTATACATACGTATATATATGTGTGTGTGTATGTTTATATATATGTATATATATATATATATGTGTGTGTGTGTGTGTGTGTGTGTGTGTGTGTGTATGAATATAAATAAATATGTGTATATTTGTTTAGATACATATACATGATATACAAGTCTGTATATATATGTGTATATATGTGTATATATATGTGTAGGTTATACATATATGTAAGTATATATATATATATATATATATATATATATATATATAATTTGCATATATTTATCCAACCTGTTCGCCATGGATAGGATGTGACACAGGGTTGCATGTATGGGGCATCTATATTATATATATATGTGTGTGTGTGTGCATGCTTATATAAATATGTATATATGTGTATATGTGTATATGTATGTGCATAAGTATATAAGTATACATTGTTTGTATGTATGCGTACATGTACAAATATGTGTGTTTTTTGTAGCAATGATTACTCTTTCAACGGCAGGAGGCGTATGTCGTGTAACAGTTATTGCCTCGGTCGGCCAAGTTCAAGTCACTTCACGCTCATGTATTCTTGATGTGCAAACAAACACTCCCAGCCGTAGATAAATAGAAGGAAATTTACGGTTAGGTTAAATACTAGACAAATTATCCTATTTACAAAACCCTTTATGAGAAGTAAATACACAAACGATGTGTTTTTGATATGGCTTTTTTTAGCCGACAATTTTTGGGAGAATATGTGCTTAATTGAAGTCGTGCCTAATTTTGGAAGAATTAATTAATTAGGCGGGCATACCTATTCAAATGTAAGGCTAAACAAATCGAGAAAAATCAATCTCTGTATGTACATTTTTTTTTTAGCCGACAATTTTTGGGAGAATATGTGCTTAATTGAAGTCGTGCCTAATTTTGGAAGTTAATTAATTAATTAATTAATTAATTAGGCGGGCATACCTATTCAAATGTAAGGCTAAACAAATCGAGAAAAATCAATCTCTGTATGTACATTTCTTTTTTTAGCCGACAATTTTTGGGAGAATATGTGCTTAATTAAGTCGTACCTAATTTTGAAAATTAATTAATTAATAATTAAATTATACTTATTTAAATGTAAGGACAAATCGAGAAAAAAATCTCTGTATGTTTTTTTTACGACAATTTTGGGAGAATATGTGCTTAATTTAAGTCGTACCTAATTTTGGAAGGCCCAAAAATTGTCGGCTAAAAAAAGCCATATCAAAAACACATCGTTTGTGTATTTACTTCTCATTCTGTCGTGTAGAAAAAGTCACTATAAGAGGAATAGGAACCTACTTCTAAACAAAACGAAAAATCTAAGAAAGTCCGGTTGGACGGTCCTCGCCTGTCAGCTTGACAGTCAGGGTTCGAATCACGCACAAGGCGGTCTTTCTATCTATAGCTCTGCTGATGAGGCCTAATAGTTGAACAGGAACAACAGTCATTTGATAAAGGGTATCTAACGAACCCGAAAATTTATAATAAAAAATAATAATAATAAAATAAGTGAATCCAATACTCCATAACATCGAGTTCATTCATTTATTTTTAGATGCTTCGTAATAACGCCCAACTTTTTAAAAATATATATATATATATATATATATATATATATATATATATAGCATGATCACGGCGTGCTGATAGCACGGATTTATTTGATTGTCTCTTAATCCTCTAGACGTCACCCAATGTCTGCACAGATCTGATGAATGTAAAATTTTACTGGTTGTCTATATATATATATATATATATATATATATATATAACTGACATTAAGCACTCCACTATTAATACTGCAAAAAAATGTTCCCCTCTAATTCACCAAATAACTGATAACCATATTTTGCTATATATATGGTTATCAGTAGTAGGAGTGCGTGGTGTAATGGATAAAGTCATGGGAAATGGTCTCGTCGCCGCGAGTTCAAATCCTGGACGTGATAATTGCATTTCACTTAGCGCTAATACCCTTGGGAAAGGTATGATTCCTACTTTCCCTCCAGCTATGGGTAAATAGTTGGGCAGACCGGGCTCTTTAACCTTGGGTAGGCAACCGGTCTAGGAGAAGGAAAACTCTGAATTCAAACCTGTTAAACTCCGCTTAAGAAATTGACCTTGTGTCACACCCTACTCGTGCGGAGGGGTTGGTAAATATACATATTGCTATATTATATATATATATATATATATATATATATATATAAAGATGAAAAAGTGGTAAGACAAATAAGAATATTTATTTTGTATTATCTTTTTTATTGTTCTCAACTAGTTTTGACCTTGCTTCATCCTCATGAGAAACCCTTTTTTTTGTAATCAATGAATTTAGCAAAGAACGCACCAATTGATCTAAAATCATTTCTTTTAAAAGTATTAGATCTCTCTCTCTCTCTCTCTCTCTCTCTCTCTCTCTCTCTCTCTCTCTCTCTCTCTCTCTCGCTCTCTCTCTGTATGTGATCGCCCTGAAACGCGTGCGTAACTTTCACAGTCAGATAAACACCTCTTGGCAATTACAACTCTAAAGAGAATTTGGTTTGCCACATCAGGTTTATTAATTACCAAGAAAGTGAAACCGAAAGTAGAAAAATACAAAACAAAAATGAAAAGTGAAACCGAAAGTAGAAAAATACAAAACAAAAATAACAGCGGAGGATAGAAATAGTTACTGACGTGATAGGGAAAGCCAGAAGCCTAAAATACCTAAGAAACCTAAGGTAGGTCGAGATAACAATAAAGAGAGTAGATAGTGTGCTGACAGGAAGAAAAAAAGGTTTAGAGTATAGTATTTACACGTAACAAAGTTATAAGATACAAGTATGTATCACGATTGAAAATATCTTTGTAAAACATGAGGGCATGAGCAACACGTAATAGAAAAAAGGGTGTGGTTAATTAGTGGTAGTTGGAGGGTGTTGTGATGGTTAGAGTCGTAGGAAATGGACCCGTCGACTCGAGTTCAAATCCTGGACGAAGCTACAGTTCACATAGCGCTAATACCCTCGGGAAAGGTGTGAATCCAACTATTCTCCCTCCAGCTATGGGTAAATAGTAGGGTAGACTGAACTCTATGAACTTGGTTAGGCAATCAGCCTAGTAGAAGGAAAACTTAAGGTAAAAAAGAACAAGTTCCTCGTATATTCCTACCATAAAATAAACTGAACCCTCATTCTATGTCCGTATTTTTGCAATAAATGTTTTTTTTTTTTGTTTTTTGTTTTGTTTTTTTTTTTTGCACCCGTTATTTTACAATACTAAATATATTTTCTTTATTTATTTTAATATTCACTTTAATGTGTATATTCCAAAAGTTTTAATTTTGTGAGAATGTTTAGTTTTAAAGTTGGGGGCTCGTTTTACAATTTAGGCATAAATTGGATCCTCCTTTTATGACCGTGATTTTGTTTTTTCGTCGACGATGATTAAAATCTGACGTTTTTATTTTAGAGTACCAAAGCCAAAAAGAAAAGAAATAACAACAAAAGGTAATATTCAACTTTTTACTTGTAAATTCCTACCATAAAATTAGGCTTGGACATTTTTTGGTAGGAATTTACAAGTAAAAAGTTGAAGTGTAAAAACGAACCCCCACTTTAAAACTAACCATTCTCACAAAATAAAAACTTTTAGAATATACACATTGAAGTCAATATTAAAATAAATAAAGGAAATATATTTAGTATTGTAAAATAATGGGTGCAAGAAAAATAAAACATTTATTGCAAAAACACGGACATAAAATGAGGGTTCAGTTTATTTTATGGTAGGAATATACGAGGAACTTGTTCTTTTTTACCAAACTTAATTCAAACCTGTTAAGTCCGCTTGGGTAGGTCCTTTCTAGAATAGGCCCAGTCCTAATTAGTGATCTATTTCATTAATTTAATCTAATTCCATTTAATAAAGTAAAGAAATATATATAAAATTAGAACCGGCTACCCAGCGACGCCTGGGTAGAGGAAGGAATCCTGGAGTACTGATTTGTTTACTCTTGAGATTTACAAATGCTGGATTTTTTAAGTAGAATTTCAATGCTATTTCTATGTATATTTTAATTTTAATTTCGCCTGGGTAGAAGGGGGAAACCTTAGTGTATTAATTTGTTTACTTTTGAGATTCACAAATGATGGACATTTTAAGTAGAATTTCAATGCTATTTCTATGTATATTTTAGTTTTTAAATATATTTGAATATAAATAAAATTTCATAATCTTTCCCCAAAAGCAAGAACTGTTGATATTTAATGTGTATATATATTTACTGTACGTTAATTGTTTTATTTTCGTAGTTTCATTCGGACATACATATATACACACCAACTGCCCTTTATATATTATAGATAGATGTACTATTACATGATAGTTCAAAATAATTTTAAAAACTGGAGTTTATATGTATAAGATAATTATAGATAGTTATAATTATAAAGATAGTTAATATGTATAAAATAATTATTTGTAATACTCTAATTCAATCGCCTTGTATTGTCAAACCCGACCGTGTTCTCTCTCACCTCTAAACTCTCTGTCCTTTGGCGAATTGCCAGTTCACTTGGGTGAGGATACAAATAAAGACCTCCTGGTCAAGTTTAAACGGGGAAAAAGCTTGCAACAAACCTTGTTGCGACCTTGCAAGTGGGTAAAAAGGAATCATAATTTAGGTCTTGTAGAATTATCCAGAAAAACGTAGTGCCTTCGTGAGGTGACAAGGTATTTATTACCAATTCGACCAATAAAAGGAAAGTAACACCAACCACATGAATATTACTTCTTTTTCCTTTTCTTCCTCAGAAGATTGGTGAGTAGTTTTCTTTTTTTCCCGACAAAAAAGAACAAAAAAAAAGCAAAAAAAAAGAAACAAACAACTAAAAGTTGACAAATACCTGGACCTTTCCAGAAAATTGAAGAAAACCCTGGAATATGGGTTGAAAGTAATTCCAGTTGCAGTTGGTGCACTTGGAACGGTCACCAAGAGTCTAGTAGAATTAGTCCAGAAGAAACGTAGTACCTTCGTGAGTGGTGACAAGGTATTTATTTACCAATTCGACCAATCAAAAGGAAAGTAGACACCAACCACATGTATATAAGTAAAGTCGTTGGGGTGGCCTAATGTCGGTATCAGCCAGTCAGCGAGGGAGTCTATCTCCTTTTCACTAGCGCCAGACCAAAGAGATTATTTTAGCATCTGAGGTGGAGCGCCACACCTACCATCATCTCCTTACTTTACCGCACAGATCCCTGTGCTACTCATACGCTGAGTTGGCGAGGACCGATATCGAACTAGGAACCTTGTGGTTTCTAGCCGAGCACTCTACCGTCTGAGTTTATTCCTGCTTTCTTCCCTCAGAAGATTGCAGGTGAGTAGTTTTCATTTTTTTTTCCGACAGTCCAACGTCACATTCTCGTAATTCCGTAATGCTCACTCAAGATCGCCTTAACGAAATCAATCATTTTCTGTCAGATATTCGACTTTATATTCAACAACCCCACCCCCTATCAATGCCTCCAATTTTCTCTTATAAAAAAGTCACTCCGTGGCGCCACTCTTTCTCCGGTCACGAGGTATGTGATGTTACATTCTTTTTAATTTAAACTAGAAATACATTGACATAATTTTCTCATATACATTTATTGAAATGGATGTTTTGTTTTTGTTTTTTGTTTTTTTTGTTTTTTTTTGGGGGGGTTTTTTGTTCCTCCGTCTTGTTTTGTGAATAATGTTACAGCTTGCAAGAGCGTAATCATTTACGTGTCTCTGCGGAACGAATTAACATTGTAATTAGTGCGTAACTTGTGAGAGGCGCCCGCAGAAAGTTAAAGAAGCGTAACGAGGTCACATTGACATTGTGTATATTTCATGACCTTTATTTCGGTTCAATTGAACCTATCCCCCCACACACTATTTCGGATGTAACTCTTCAGAAAAGAAGTAAAGAAATAATAAAAAAAGACGCCGTCGAGGGTTTTCTTTCCTTTTTCTATTTCTTTTTCTTATTTCTTTGTATTTATATTTTTACTTTTTTTATTTTATTTATTTTTTGTTTGTTTGTTAGTTTTTTTGTGTGGTTTTGAGGATGGGGGCTTGCTTCTTTAGCGAAAAAAATGCGCGGGGAAATTTTAATGAATGCCGTTCAGCAGGGCGCCGCGGACATTTTGAATAGATCAGCTACAAAAATTGTTGTATTTTTGTTCTTTTATATATATATATATATATATATATATATATATATATGTATATGTGTGTGTGTGTGTGTGTGTGTGTGTGTGTGTGTGTACATCTGAAAATAAACCACAAAGAATTTCTTATATGAATGACGTTTTGGGGTTAATACTCAATGACAAAACAAACAAAAACTAGAAAATACCGATCAACATTTTTTTTCACATTTTTTCACGCTCAGAATTGCGGAGACATGGAATAAACTGCCCGCGTATGTTGTAGGCTGCCAAAGCACTGAATCTTTCAAAGCCTCCATGCTTCCTGTAGTCCGCCGACACAATACCTGATGCCACTCTACACATACATATGCACACACGCGCACACATACATGCATATTACTACTGTAAACTGTTCATGTTCCTGACACTAATACATTATTCTGTGTACTTGATATGATACTTTGATGAGGTGTGGTGCACCTGAGCACTGTACACAATAAATTTCATTATTATTATTAAAATAGGCAGTTCTAAAAAGAAAATGCTAAGAGTCAATAGAATAAAGATAAAAAAAATTATCTTTGCTGATACCAACAATAGGTCAGTCTACCTACTTCACTACTTATTTTGCATATGAAAATGTGGGTGTTGCTTTACAATATTTTGATGCCAACACCAATAAATCAACTGGTCACGTCAAGTCCTAGCACCTAGATGATTGTCCCAATCTTATTGCCCTAATGTCATGCTCCTAATGCTTTTTATCAAATATGATTGACGGCGGTGGCTGATGATCTACGTGTCCTAAGTATGACGTTAAACTGCATCTAATGGTGCAGTTCCAATTTATCACCATTACTCTCAGCTCCACCCTGATCCGGAGTGGTAGTACCTGTTAGGGTCCCATCTCTAGGTTAAATAGATTAAGAATGAGTATTAAAAATGTGTTTAGAAAAAATTGAGATTGTAAAAAAAAATGGAATAGCCAACAAGAATGAATAAAATAAAATGACTTCGGCATAAAATAACTCAACAATGGTTGACCAGCCGTAAAATCCTACCAACCAACCAGCCGTAGATAAGTAAAACAACAAGTAGATAAGTATACATACGTCTATTTAGAAGAACTGTGTTACAATGCATTCTAAATAGATACCGTAACGTAACAATCTCAATAAACGCCAACATTCATTCGAGAAAAGAGCTTGTGTTCTTTGCCGTCATATATATATATATATATATATATTATAATATATATGTGTGTGTGTGTGTGTGTGGGAGAAAGGTAGACAAACACGGATGTTATAGAAAATGGATGTTTACCTTTCTACACATACTGTCGGATTAAACGTCCTCACATTTCTCCCATAATATATATATATATATATATATCTTAATAAGTCATCCACAGACACGTGTTTCTGCGTTTCACGCCTCTTCAGTGTGGCTAGACACACGTGTTTTCGGCGTTTTACGCCTCTTCAGTGTGGCTAGACCACACGTGTTTCGGCATTTTCACGCCTTCTCAGTGTGGCTAGACACACACACACACACACATATATATATATATATATATATATATATATATATATATATATATATTCTTTGTTGTGGTACCAAATTTCTTGGTACAAGGTTATTCTAGGCTGGCCCTATTCCCTACCAGTAGTTTGTTGTAGAGTTCAGAGAGAGAGAGAGAGAAGAGAGAGAGAGAGAGAGAGAGAGAGAGAGAGATTTAAGATTTAAGGGTTTTTGCGTATGCTTCACTTGTTTGTGATACAAATAAAGAAATATATAAAATAAAAAAAAAATAAAATACTGGATTTTCTTGAACATGTGTTGCAGATTGACTGTTTGTTTTGCCGGGAAGTCGAAAGACAAAGGAAAATTGAACTGAGAAGACAATAGATAGGCGAGACAGAAATCTTAGTATAACAAAAGAGGTGTGACAAAGGACTCATCTGACAAACGCTAACTTGAACAAAGGGAAAGGACTTCCGGTCAAGGAACAAAGGAATGTGTGGCGGTCGTCGGTACTTTAAACAGACCCGGACAGACCCCACAGAGAGACCGAAGAGACGGCGAAGAAAGCACAAGGTGTCGGACCGTCGATACGGTCGCGGCGCTGCTACGAGCAGTGAGGCTCGCCCACCACCTTCCACCACATAAGTAGTTGTAGTGTCACTTTCCCTGCCCGCCACTCACCTACCACACACCGAAGAAAATAAAGAAGAGTCATCTTTTGTATACGCGTATCTGTTGTTATTGAAGTTCAATAGCTGACTGCTAGATACATCGTCTAGGGGTCAGGAACGATGTCCGCTGTATACCCGCAACAGAGTCAGAGTAGCGTGAGTTTGAAGAAACCAGTATACAACATATGAATATGTAAGTGTAGGTATTCAAATTAGATTAATGTTTGAAAAATATTTTAATACATTAACTTCCATCTAATAAAAATCAATTAACTACAGAAAAAAATTAGATCTGCCTTAACATGCAATTTAACAATGACTGTAAATTGTCGGAATTCAATATCACTTACAATACCAATTCCAATACGACCTGTAAGTTATTTATATTTTTCAAACATACTAGCAAATATATGCACCCTCCGGGTGCAAGTATTTAAGTTTTAATATAATAAAATATCATGTTAAATTAAAAAGGCTATGAACCGAATAAGAATTCAGATAAAAATATTTGGACCAGAGGGGG
>CM042159.1:7011554-7016554 GCA_023376005.1 Doryteuthis pealeii
CTTCTGTAATGCCTGGTTGGCTATCGTGGGAGAGCCATGAGCGTTCAGAGTAGGTGTTATAAACAGGTCAGCACGAGGCAACTATATTTTTTAGTAATTCATTGTCATGGTTGGACCTAACGATAAGTAGACAATTCCTTTTTATCATACTAAAGAGAGAAAAAATTACGATAGATGCCGCACGACGTGTTAAATATTTATAAAACAACACTGACTAGAATAAGTAAACAGTACACACGTATATGTGGTCTGGCCAAAATACACTGTCATATAATTGAAAGGAAAAATATATTACGATGAATGCGCCACTGTAACGAGATTATGAAGTTCCTGAGTTTTGAGAGGACTACTATAGAAAAGAAGGAAGAAGAGAAGTGAGACATGGTGGAGGCTTTGAAAAAGGGCGGAGTGATGCACGGTGATTTGACCGGGGCATGACCCCCCGAATGGAGCCAACCGGAAGTTTCGGGTGTTGACCGGAACCGGAAGTCACGTGGTGACGAGGAACGACGAAGAAGAATACGTCCTTTTTTGATTTCCGACAGCGTAGGATTCGGACGGGCGCTCTGGTCCCTAGTGTGGGATCACAGTAATGTAAACAATGTCCTCTCTCTCTCTTTCTCTCTGCCTTTCCTCCTGAAACAACCCACGAGGCGAGCCCGAAAATAAAAGCTAAGCCCTTGTGACGATATATCTCAAGCGTTGTATCTTTTTTTATCGACAAGACGACCGCCGCGTAACAAATACCTTTTTAGTGCCATGAATTTTGGAGGCACGTTGACAAGACTCGCTATACAACATATATCGCTTTTGGTACTGTGACCATATCGCCACGTTACAGCCACATCGAGTATATAAATAACGAGAGATAGATTATATGGGTTCTTAAATGGGTCTATTTGTTGCATACTGACGTTTTCACCGTACCAAATCGATATAATGTTATATACCTTTCTTTACTTCATTACTTCTTCTATATCTTGGTCATCTATTCTTCTGGCCGGCTTTGGTTCTTCTATCATCTTTGTCTGGTCTCTTCTTCTATGGGGATTCCGGGTCTGGTTTCTGTTAGGGATCACTCCTTATCAGAAGCCCTGTGTTATTGTTAGTTTTTAGGTAATAAACACAAGACTTCGATTTACGTTGATGTTACTTTATTTCCAAATCCCCAAACCAGATGTCTGCACAGATCCTTACATCTTGCTAGCTCAGCTTCTAACTTCTAACTGAGTTACTTAGTATCCTTAAACCGGAACAGGGTCTTCTATGGGGGTTCCGGTTCTCACGATTCATCCCCGCAAAGCAAGATGAGAGTGAGGTCAAGCGCTGTCACTCACTCTCAATGCCATCAGCTGCACTAATCGCCATTATGATTTCTACACTATTGCCATAATCATTAGGTGTCTAATAATTATGTAACATATTTAGACACTGGCCATCTTCTTCTGTGTTGATTTCTTCCTCTGGTCAATACGGCTTCTGTTCTGCTGGGCTGCCATTGTCTATGCTCATTTCTTTGTAGTTATTAATGAAGTAAGACGTTGTTTAGTTTTCAAGACGTCTTTATTAAAAGCCCAAAAAAGGTTTTTAACCGCGTGGTGAGAAGATGGCTTACTTGGGACAGACGACCATATCACGTCAAGTTCCTTTGACTGCCTGCAAATCTAACTAACTCTAACTCAGTCTCCTTCTCGGTGCTTTCAGCCAATCAGAAATCAACAGCAAAGTCAGCGAAAGGTGAACTGTTGCCAATAACTTTTTTAACGCTTAATAGTAACTTTCCATTTACCATACCGTTATTTAAATTTAGCACTGTCATAACTCATTGGCAACCCACGAATTATGTAACATTGGGTATTATAACTGATTTCTACATTTGATAGAATTTTATCTATTAATTAGGTATATAATTGTTTCCTCAAAACATGTATGGGTGGCGCAAACGGTAATATTTATTTTAAAGAATTTCGATTTATTTCCCTTGAATCAGTTTCATTTTAACGATTCAGTAATTTTAAAAGAAAGAATTCGTTGATTATAAAATCAACATTGAAAATTTTATTAAAATCAGAAAATTCTGATTTTTGATAATTTTTTGATTTATCAATCTGGGTTAGTAAATTATCACTTACGACCTCCTGTAAACAACTTTTTACGCACTTCGTGTTTAGAACGAAAATATTTAAATTGCGTTTTCATAATAACAAAAGAAGAAGTGCATACTCGCTTCTTGTACCGTAGAATACGTTAATCGTGTCGTCAACATTGTCGGATACCATTGCTTACACAACCACCGACTCGAGACGGGGTCACTATACTTCCTCCGATTTCCGGTTCCTCCAGACTATTCTTCAAACCATTAGGGACCGTTCCAAGGGCATCAATTACAATTGCTACGAGGTCGGGAAAAATATGAGGCGCTTATCCCGACGCAGCGGGGAGGGACAGTAGCGAGCTTTAGTGGGGTAGCCACTAGACCAGGTAAATAAAATGGTTGCGAAATTTAGTGGGCTTTGCAGCTAACCACTTCAAAGAACGCGACCCACGGTTACTTGTACTGGGTCAATTAGTTGAGGGGAAATAAGTAATGTGGAATTGCACGTATAACCAACTCGCTTTCATCTTGTTCTATCACCCGCCTCACAACCGGACTTTTAAGGCCTTGGTATAGACCACAACGAGGGGGTGTCAGCTTCAAGAGAGGGAAATGGGACAACCCAGTCGGCGACCACCTCACCAACTCGCTACCAGGTTATAGAAAGATGGGGTGGGTAGAAAAATAATTCTCACAACGATCTTCACCATCATGTTCCCCAGTTGTTGTTTTTTTTTGGGGGGAGGGGGGTGTTCAGTTTTCTGGTAAAGTCCAAGTATTTGTCTATCTCTTCGTTTTCTTTCATTTTCAATCTGTGATCCTCTGGGACGGCACAATCTACGAGATTACATAATAGTGAGTTTTTTTTTTCTGTCAGTGTTGGCTGGTGGTCGATCAC
Source organism: Doryteuthis pealeii (assembly GCA_023376005.1). NCBI lineage: Eukaryota > Metazoa > Mollusca > Cephalopoda > Myopsida > Loliginidae > Doryteuthis > Doryteuthis pealeii. The sequence continues at coordinate 7,014,548 of CM042159.1, forward strand.
TTGAGTCTGAAGGACAACAAGTCTCCTCATGTCTCCATGACTTTTTAGAGCATTCTAGCTGATCTCAACAATGCTGTTATCTGAATGGCCTCGACTTTCCCCTTCTTTCATTATTATTACTATTCTTTCACTGCATTGGAGTTTTTAACCACTTGCCTTAGCCGGTGGTTCACTGGGGGCTGAGTGACAGCAAGTCTCCTCAGGTCTCCAGGACTCTTCTGAGTATTCTAGCCGATTTTAACAATGCTGTAGTTTGGGTGGTCTTGATTCTTCCTCTGATTTCCAATTCACCCGGATTTTTTTCTAGGCCCTCGGGGATCGATACAAGGGCACCAATTACAATTGGTACGACATTCACCTTTATGTTCCACAGTTTTCTTAGTTTGATGGTAGGTGTGGCGCTCCACCTCAGATGCAAAAATAATCTCCTTGGTCAGCGCTAGTGAAAAGGGGATAGACTCCCTCGCTGTATGGCTCATACCGACATTAGGCCGCCCCGACGACTTATTAGTAGTAGTAGTAGTAGAAGCAGAAGAAGAAACTAGAAGAAGAAGAAGACTGAAGAAGAAGAAAAGAAGAAGAAGAAGAAGAAGAAGAAGAAGAAGAAGAAGAAGAAAGAAGAAGAGTGACGACGACGACTGAAGCGGTAATAACAATTTAACCAACACAGTAAAAAAAAACAAACGAAATCTTACAAAGTGAATATCTCACTCTGGTTATCAACTTTAAATGATGCCAGTCAAAGTAAGCCATTATTTTTCTCCGAATAATCAATTAACACCAATTAAAACATGCAAAAACCAGGTAAGTTATAAATAGATAAATAAATGCGTAAATAACTAAAGAAATGAAGAAATGATAATAAAAAAAATCCGGTCTGTGTTTATCTTGAAATACGATCAAAACTGCAAATGTAAACAGAAAAAAAAATGGCCAACAATGGAAGGAAAGAAAAAGAAGGAAAAGAACAAGAAACAAAAAACTAAAACAAAGACAAAAAAAAAGAAAAAAGAAAAAAAAAAGAGAAAAACGTTATCGGCGGATGAAGAAGCTTTGTCTGCCAGGTGATACTGAATACAGCGTCTGAGTAAGACAAAACATCTCTCCTGCTCGTCTTACCAATACCATGGGCAGCCTTCTCTCTCACCCCCCTCTCTCTCTCTCTCTTCTCTCTCTTCTCTCTCTCTCTCTCTCTCTCTCTCTCTTCTCTCTTCTCGTCTACCAATACCATGGGCCAGCACTTCTCTCTCCACCATCCCCCCCCCTTCCTCCTTGCTCTCTACCTCTCCCTCGCAGCTCCGTTCTTCTTACCCTCTCCTCTCTTCTCATCTCTCTCCTCATCTCTTCTATATCTTGTATTCTTCGCCTGCTTACACCAATTAACCATGTCTGGGCCCAGTACTTCTCGTCTCCTCAAAACCAGCCCCCCCCCCCCCCCTCACCCCCTCTCTTCCTCTTCTCTCTCTCTCTCTCTCTCTCTCTTCTCTCTCCTCCTTCATCGTTATCGTCTTACCAATACCATGGGTCAGCTAGCACTTCCCTTCTCTTCACCCCTCTCTCTCCGCCTCTCGCTCCGCCTCTTTCTCTCTTCCTCTCTCTTCTCCATCTCTATCTGTCTCTCTCTTCGTTTCTTCGTCGTTACCAATACCATGGCCAGGTCTTCTCTGTGTCACCCCCCCCCCCCCTCCGCCCCCCCCCCCCCCATCTCCCTTCTTTTCTACTCAATTCCTGTTCTCTTCTCTTCTCTTCCTCTTTCTCTCGTGCTTTCTTACCAATACCCATTCGCATAGTGGGCCCAGCCTTTCTCCTCCAATATCCCCTCCTTCTTCTCTCTCTCTCTCTTTTCTCCTCATATCTCTTCTCTCTCTCTCTCTCTCTCTCTCTCTCTCTTCTCGTCCCCTTACCAATACCATGGGGCCACTGAGCCCTGTCTCTTCCTCTCTCCCCCTTCTCTTCTCTCTCATCTCTCTCTCTCTCCTCGTACCTACAAATACCATGGGCGCCGAG
>CM042159.1:7021554-7036554 GCA_023376005.1 Doryteuthis pealeii
TTTTACCATTTTATATACCTTGCACACGCGCTCCCCCCCTCTCTCTCTCTCTCTCTCTCTCTCTATCTGTGTGTATGTATTGTGTGTGTGTGTGTTTGAAATTTATGTGTCAATTTATTTGTTTTTCTGTGCCTGGGTTCTAAATAAAAATGTGTTGCCAAAACAACCACTTCTTCCCACCTGCAAAAAGCTTCCAGTTCATATCTTACACGTTATGTTCGTGTCTTTCGTACTCTTTTGTTGTTTTTCCACCTTTTCTGTCTTGTTCATACCCCTATATGTCCGTGTGTATGTATGTGTCTGTGTGTATGCTTGTATATGCGTGTATGTGTGTATGTGTGTGTGAAGCTGCTGTGTCAGTCTATTCGTTTTTCTGGGGCTAAGTTCTACGAATCTGTTGACAAAAACAACCGCTCCTTCCCAATTGACAAATGATCCAGCTACCCCGCTATATAACTTAAGAAAGGTTTCGTTTTGATTTCTCTGTTTAGTGACAATTCAACCTTCGTGGGTTATTTAATGCCAAAGCCAGCCTTATAGAAAAAACACTAGTTGTACTATTCAACCCACATACCGTATCCAGTCACGTAATACCGTGACTGGAGTTTGAACCCGTTTCGTTCGATGTCACAGTACAGCACATTAGCTGCTGCACCAAGTGAACTCTCCTTCCTACTTCTGGTTCATAATTCAAAGCTTTTTCTTCTCCTAGATCGATGTGTTCAAGCTTATTTAATCACTGAACGAGTTAGGGTATAATGGGCTATTTAACCTTGGTATGACAACCAGTCTAGGAGAACGAAAAATCTGAATTCAAACCGTTTGTAGACCTGGAAAGTGTTGGGCTCCATCAGATTATTCCGACATGCTACATGAGTTGCGGTCCCGTGACCAGAGAGAGAGAGAGAGAGAGACGAGAGAGAGAGAGAGAGAGAGAGAGAGAAAGAAAAGAAAAGAAGAGAGAGAGAAAAACATAGAGACCAAAGACACAGAGATCAAAGACAGACAGACAGAAAGAGGGGGAGAGAGAGAGAGAGAGAGAGAGAGAGAAGAGAGAAGAGAGAGAGAAAGAAAGAGAGAGAGATCAAAAACACAGAGACCAAAGGCGCAGAGAGAGTGAGAGAAAGAGTGTGTGAGAGAGACCAGAGAGAGTGAACGAGAGAGGTACCAGAAAGAGACAGAAAAGAAACAGACAGAGAGAGAGAGAGAGAGAGACCAGTGAGAGTGGGCGAGAGACAGAAAGAGACAGAAAAGAAACTGACAGAGAGAGAGAGAGAGATAGAGAGAGAGAGACAGGGACCAGAAAAAGACAGAAAAGAACGAACAGAGAGAGAAGAGAGAGAGAGACCAGAGAGAGTGGGCGAGAGAAAGACCAGAAAGTGACAGAAAAGAAACTGACAGAGAGAGAGAGAGAGAGAGACAGAGAGGAGAATACCTAGTGTGAATCTCTCCAAGAGTTACCGGTCTTGGAGAAGAATAGTTTCAAATTTACCCCTATTAACAGCGTGGCAGGACATATTGCCGCACTGGAGTGCTAAAAAAAGTAACAAAGATGGTGATTTTCGCCTGTTAAACAAAAAAGGAAATATTTACAACACAATGATAGAAATGAGTGATCTCTCTCTCGTGATAGAGATAAGTGTCCTCTCTTTGGTTCCCTGCCTTCATTTGCATAATTCTTTTCACAAAACCAGGAGAAAAGATAAATATCTTCTACGTTCTCATCGTGTCTTGTCTACTTTGGTTTTTTTATGTGTGTGTGTGTGTTTTTGTTTTTTTTTTTTGTTTTACCTTTTTCATTTTTGTTTTATCTCAAAATTAGAAGCTGCTACCCAGCTTCGACTTCATCTTATCTACTCATTTTTTTTACTCCTAAGATTTACAAATGCTGGAAATTTTTTAAGTAGGATTTTCAATACTATTTCTATGATATTTTAATTTTTAAATATCTTCGAATATAAATCAAATCTTCATAATTTTTGCACAAAAAGCAAGAACCGGTGATACTTAATGTATATATATATATATATAATATATATATATATATATATATATATATTGACTTTGTTGTTGATATTTTCTTCGTAGTTTCATCTGGACATTCTACATACATACACACTAACTGTCCTTTATATAGGTATATGTTGAGATTTTTGCTATATAAGGTGTGTGCTAGACGCCTGCTTTTACTTATAGACTCGGCAAGAACCATGTGATCTCACTTGGCTAATCACTGGCAGTACTCTGCTGCTGAGACAATACTTAAACTGAGCATACTGGCCATAACTACGTTGACACTCTTTGACTACGGACTTAGGATTGAAACACTGGACCTTTACCAATTCTCAGGATAGGACTTATACGCAGGATAGGACTTATCAAAGGATTCCATAACTCAGGACTTACTTACTTTAAGCCCTTTTCAACTGGCCAAGGATGGCATTTAAAAACTTAACAGTATAGATAATCTACATTTAGCCTTTCTCCCTTGAAAAAAAAGTGTATTTTAAAATTCGCACCCACACACCTACAACCAACCAAAATACATACTCACATACACACACGCCTGTGCTACTAAATAGCGCTGGATGACGTCGACAGTTATGTTATTATTAACTGGTTCATTGGGGAGGTGGGAGGGTCTTTCAACATAATACTCCCCTTGCCCGTTAGACCCCATTAAAGATGATCAAGCTCTAATGCACCACCCGTTTTGTACAACGCTAGCAGAAAAAATGGCTTTAAATAGAGTTTTGCTAACGCGAACCACGGCTTCTGTACATCTGGTTGGTTAATGCTAAAGCCAATCAGCGTTCAGAGTAATTGTTAAAAACAGGTTCACGTGGCTCAGATATTTCTTTAATAATTCATCGGCATGGCTGGGCCTACCGGTAAGTAGACCATTTCTTTTTAATATAAAGAATAAATAAACAAAACAATTAAGTTAGCTGAGGCACAAAAAAACAAATCACTGATTAAAAATACGTCATTATCTAAGCACACACATATTAAGATACTGTCTCTAATTAAAGTGGGAAAATATTACTATGAAGGCGACAAGGCGCGTAAAGTATTTATATAACTACACCGACAAAAAATAAATAGTTAATTTATCTACAGACACACGTATATGTGGCCGGATTAAACTATACTGTTCAGTATTTTAAAGAAAAATTAAACGGTAATCTCATTTCTCTCGGGGTTGGGGTAAGATTTCGCTGAAGTATTGAACTCGGCGTCTTCAGCTTTTATTGAATTATCAGGATCATACAAGTGTTTTATAGAAGGGGGAATAATGAAAGCTGAAGATGTCGAGTTCAATACTCCAGCGAAATATACTACACGTTTTTGTCTGAGTTTTGTTCTTAATTCCTCATATTTTACCTCATACTGTCGGATTCATTCCAACCCCCTTTTCCTCATATATATATATATATATATATATATATATATATATATAATATATAAGCAAACCCTGATATGATTGTCATGATCGTATATCTCTTATGGCAATTCCCCAATGTTTTTTATCATATATGTGCTAGAAGGCTGTAGCTGAGGATCTTAGGGTCGGGTATGAAATTAGATTATATCTTGTAGTGAGGTTTCAATTCTAAAGCTCTATGGAGTACATTACCATTATCCCCAGGTTCACTCTGACCCGGAGTGGTATTACTTGTTAGGGTCTCATCTTTGGGTTAAATGGATTTTTAAAAACGTGTTTTAAAAAATGAGTTTTAAAAAAAATGAATACCCAACAACCCAAATATTCTATGTTCATTTTTTCTGCCATTTCTTTTTCGCTAAAGTTGTTGTATTGTCCTCAGCCGGAACACGAAGCTTCCGGCAAAAAGACAAAGAGAAATATAAAAATATATATTTTTAAAAAAGGGGGAAAACGGAAGCGAGACTTTCCGGTCAAAGAAGCAGGAAGAAGATAAAGAAATATATAACAAATGTCCGTTATCAGATCAAAAGATAAAGATGCGTAGGCGTATCCATCAATATAAAGGCCTGAGGGTTCGAGCTGGGGTCAGTTTGGACGGCAGACGGCAGACGGAGAACAAGGAGCGACCGTCGCCACGGTCGATCGCAGCCAATGGGCTGTGAGGTTCGTCCACCCTCTACCTCACCATCGCCAGTCATCCCAATAGTAGTAATCATTGTCAAACCTCGGTCATCTCTATTGTCAACGCTCGCCACCCACACCCACCACGCGAAGAAGAGAAATAAAGTCAAAACTCCTACTTTACCCATGTGTTGTGGTTTCTTAAATCCGACTACTAAGATTTAGCAGCGTGAATAAGCCGCAACCTATCTTATTACAACAATCTCTTTTCTATGCCTTTAGAGACCGTCCCATATATATATATATATATATATATATTATATATATATATATATATATATATATAGTATATGTTTCAACTTTCTTGTTGCCGCAGACTGACTTTACCTCTACTTAAATATCACAACCTTTTGCTTTCACATGAAATATTTCTGATATAAGAAAACATTTGATGATGAATTTTTAATTTTCCATATTTTTAGATTTAAAGAAATTTAGTTCAATTTTTTTATTTTTTTATTTTTTTATTTTTATGTTGTGTATTTAACAGGAGTACTAAAAGGGATTGTCTGTGGCCAGGAATTAATGTAATCATTACAGACAATAAAAAATGTAATTCAGAAAACAAATTTCATTTATTATTTAGATCTGGTTATTAATGTACCAATTATATTTTGCATAACTTAAAAAGAAATTTCCAATTTGTTGTTTATAGTTTGAGAATCTTTTTAACTCTTTTTCCAGATGGAATTTATTTTTGAATTTTAAGTTTTAAAGCAATTTTGATTTGAAAACAGATATGAACCAAATTCACAAGGTATACTTCTTTATAGTCTGTTGGTATTATTTAGAAATAGAAATATTTGTTCTTTTTTCTTTTATTGGTCTAGCAAAATGAGTTGAGCAGGTTCATTGTTTTGTTTTTTGGGTTCTTTTTTTTTACAGTCCTTAAAATGGAACTGGCGTATTTTGACGACCTGATTTTAACAGTGCTGTGGTCTGAATCGTCTCTATTCTTTCTCTTAACTCTATTTACACCATTATTTTTTCTATGCCTTTGGGGACTGTCCCAAGGGCACCAAATAGAATTGGTATCAGTGTCAACTGTCGCCATCATGTTCCACAGCTTTTTTTTTCCAATTTTTCGCAATATTTAACTATTTGTCTATCTTTTCTTTTCTTTTTATTTTTCTTCTTTTTTTTTCAACTGGAACGGCAAAATTAGTTGAGCACATGAGCTTGTTGTTTTGTTTTGTTTTGTTTTGTTTTGTTTTGTTTTTTGTTGTTGATATTGTTGTTGTTTTTTCTCGACCTTATAACAGAAGAGGCGTATTTCGACTCTCCGTTAAAAATATCCCTTCACACAACAAACACCTTTATAATCTTTATCTCTACGAGAATTTTAAAAGCCTTAAAGCTCTGCTCTTGGGCATTCACAACTGTTAAACTATTGTTTGTTTTTCTTAATCAACAACACTTATGCCAAAAATTGCATTCTTCACCCCAAAAATATTTTCAATTTCTTTTACCATTAATAGCACTCAATAGCGCTCAAGCGGTTGCATGTGTTATGAGCTAAAGACTTCGACATGTGAAGATGTTCTTTGTTGGTTGTCATTTGCAAACTACTAATCGTTGCTACAATTCAGTCATAATTGAAATTAACCAGGACACGTTCGTTAAAGTCATTTTGTAAATAAATAATAATATTGGCTAGAATACTCAGAAAAATTCTGAGGAGACTTGCTGTCATTCAGTCTCAAGAAGAAGAAGAAGAAGAAGAAGAAGAAGAAGAAGAAGAAGAAAGAAGAAGAAGAAGAAGAAGAAGAAAAGAAAGAAATGATTAAAACAGCAACAACAACGAACAACAACAAGAAGAAGAAGAAGAAGAAGAAGAAGAAGAAGAAGAAGAAGAAGAAGAAGAAAGAAAATGATGTGGATTTAAAACAGCAACAACAACAACAAGGAAGAAAGAAAGAAAATGATATGGAATTTAAAACAACAACAACAACAACAACAGCATCACAATAATAATAATAATAATAATAATAATAATTATTATAATAATAATAATAATAATAGAAGAAGAAGAAGAAGAAGAAGAAGAAGAAGGGTGGGATATATAATCAAAACAATTCACAACGATTTAATGTTGCATGATCGACAGGTAGCCTATTAATTATGTATGATAATGTAGTTTAATTCAAACTAACGGTTGTGGAAAACACAAGGGATTTGATTGACATTTTTAATCCTTTGTTGACCTCCTCGTATGATTCGCCCGAACGAGCCGTGGGATAGTTAGTTTAGAGAAGTTAGTCTTTGGCTAGGCGCTTAAAATGACAAATCGTAATGGTGGTCTGTCTGTTCTAAAAACCAAGACTCCTCACATTTGATTAATCTGGATCTTATAACTTAATATATGAGCTCTAAGAAAAAAAAGGAAAGTCTTGTGTTCGTTACGAAGAACATATAAAGGCCAAGACACAGAAGAAGATCCAGTCCAGATCAGGCATAACAGAAGAAATCCAGCCGAAATCAAGAATAACATCTACCAGTCCAGATTCAGCTACAAACCAAGATAGAAGATAACATATACATAAGATGAGATATGTTTCTATTTGAGTAGGGACGGGTTAGTTCAGTCGGTAGAGCGTTCTGCTAAAAACCACAAGGTTCCTAGTTCGATACCCACCCTCGCCAATGAGTAGCACAGGAATGTGTGCGGTAAAAGTAAGGAGCTGATGGTAGGTGTGGCGCTCCACCTCAGACGCTAAAAATAATCTCCTTGGTCTAGCGCTAGTGAAAAGGAGATAGACTCCCTCGCTGCATGGCTGATACTGACATTAGGCCGCCCCAACGACTTTACTTTATTTAAAGAAAGAAACAAAGAAAGAAAAGTATAGTTTTAAAAATTGAAGAAAGGAAAAGAATGCAGGGGGAAATTTGGCAGAAAGAATAAAACACTGGGAAAGGGAATTTAATATATGAAGGCGTAATATGCAAGTTCAGAAAAATGTGGGAACAGTGATTGAAAGAAAGAAAGAAAGAAAGAAAGAAAGAAAGAAAGAAAGAAAAAGTAACTGAAAAAAGAAAGAAAGAAAGGATAGCTTAGAAGAAGATTTGTACAGAAAGAAGAAAGAAAGAAACTAACAAACAAACAAAGGAAGGAAGAATGAAGGAAGACTCTTTTACTACTAAAAGCTAATAGATATTAATAAGAAGAGAGGAGAAAATTAAAAAAAGAAAATACGATTTTTTATGAAGTGAATTAATAATGAATAAAAATATTCATTTTATGTGGTTTATTAAAATACCCTAATTTTTTTTTTTTATATATATATATATATATATATTATATATATATATATATATATATAACTTTACCCTCCTCCCTTGACCTACCCTGTGCCCATCTACTCCCAACCTCTCTCTACTTCCTGTAAACTATCCCCACACTTCATTCATGTCAACCCCTATCCTCCTTCCCTTCACTTCCGCTACTAACTCACCCCCTCACCAAATCACATGTACTTGCACGTAATTTTGCTTTCAATAAAAATCTTTGGCTGATGATGTCCGTATAAATCGGACGAAATATTTCAACTCTTAGATTTGTTTTGAGTTATCATTTCTTGTTCACTATCCTTTTTACCTACCTCATATATATATATATATATATATATATATATATATATATAGAGAGAGAGAGAGAGAGAGAGAGAGAGAGAGAATCAGGATTATATATAAAATCAGGAGGAAGAAAGAAACAGAAAGCAATGGACCATATCTGATCTGGCAATACCCTTGAGAAATGTATGTATCCAACAATTCCATCCGCTGTTAATGGTAAATAGTAGGACAGACTGGGCTCTTTAACCTTGGTATGGCAAACCAATCTAAGAGAAGGAAATCTCTGAATTCAAACCAATGATGCTCTCTTCTCGTTTGTCAAACTATTTTGAGAACTCCTCCTCCACTACTCGCCCCCCCTCCCTTACACTACTCATCCTTCTCCTCCTCCTCCTCCTCCTCTTCTTACACTACTCGTCGTGTTGGATTATTTTGGTATATATATATATATATATATATACACCAACCCCTCTGCACGAGCATGATATGACACAAGGTCAATTTCTTAAGCGGAGTTCAAAAGGTTTGAATTCAGTGTTTTCCTTCTCCCTGACCGGTTACCTAACCAAGGTTAAAGAGCCCAGTCTGTCCTACTATTTATCCATAGCTGGAGGGAGAGTAGAATTCATACCTTTCTCAAGGGTATTAGCGCTAAGGGAAATGCAATTACCACATCCAGATTATATAAGGTGTCCTGCAATACACCACCTACATTTATAGACTGGGCGAGGTCACGTGGTTTATTCCTCCGCCAAGCGACAGCCATAATGCATGACTGATTGACTACTTAAACACTGATTCTTTCATAGTCCATTGACGAAGGAACTTACAATACTGAGGATTATTTACCAAGGATTTCCGATGGACAAGCGCTCCTGCTTGAAAGCCAAAGGATGACCCATAAAAACGTAACACCCTCCTCCTCTTTTTTCTCCTCTTCCTTCTCCTCTTCCTCCTCCTCCTCTTCCTCCTCCTCCTAATGAAGGCAGAGTATAAGGTCTGTAATTATCATTGAGTGTTAAACGAGCTTTGTATTTCACCGCTTGAGCTGAAGCCTTTAAGAAAATAGTTTTATGGCATTCCATCTTTTGAGATATCCTAACTAATTCTGCGGAAATTATCATCAGATCTTTTAATCTTTTATCAAGTGAAGAACAGAAAGACACACGGACTTTTATGAGATTGATATTCGTGACCTAAAATCCATTTGCCTCGCATGTTAAAAATCGATTCAATTTTCGTAAGCTTTATAACATTAGGAAGTAGAAAAATTGGAAAATATTCTGATATATAGAATTGATTTTCGTTCAATATACAAAAACAGATATTTGTGTTTGAAAATATATTTTACTGCTTTTTTTTGTTTGTTTGTTTGTTTTTATTCCTTTTTTGTGTGTTCTTTTTTTAATAAACTAAACCATGAAATATCAATAGAAATAGAATGTAAATGCCGGATACACATACGTTTTAAAAATCAGCAGACCTCTTATCATTGAAACGGAAACTGATTTACCGATTGCGTAAGGAATGTAATTTGTCTACTAAGAATTGTTTTATAAGCGCAGTGATGCTGATTCTAGTGCGTCCTAAGACGCACAGATTTGAATTGAATGAGTCCCTGGGAAATTTGAATGATGAAAGTTTCTTTATAAATTGTAGGGGATTTTATTCATGAACAAGTAAACCCGTCTAGCCCCTACCTTGTACGCCATACAATGTAATTCGTTTCCAAGAAAATATTGAAATTTTTTTACAGTAAGCTGGAAATGGTAGGGGAAGAAAAAAACACCGGGATGCATAGATACGATTTTTATGCATTATATTAATTTTTATGCGTCAGTGACGCAGGGCGCGTATCTATCAGCATCTCTGTAAACGTATTGATTGGTTAGTTGATATGAGGGGATGGATTTACGATAAGTCATTCCTCGTTGGCTCAGTCATTAGACCCGACACAAAACACAGAACACATGTATATATAAAAATACAAATTATATTTTTAATTCTTCGATTGTATGTAGACTGAGAGTCTTCGGCAGAGGATGCACATACACAGGAGCCTTCAGTTCTGACTGCGAGCGATCTCGATCTCGATACCAACCCAGATTTCTAAGGTTATCATAATACTATAACTCAATAGGGTCACGCCTCTTTGATCGTGACACCACGCAGTTTTCCTGTAGACAGATCTCCTCGCCAACACAGCTTGTTTTTATTGGTTATGGGTTACACCTACACATTTTCTGTGCCTACGCAGTGTCAATTTGCACCTGCATTTTCCGTGTGTCAAAGGTCGCTTCAATGCGTTCAAGGCAATATAATTTTTTCAGACCCTTGTTTGATACCCACGCATTTCCTGTGTCCACACGCCAGTCATCTGCACCTGGTTCCCAGTTGCGAACTTGTCGACCAGGCAATATATCACATTTGTTTTATTAATGTATTGGGTCTTGCACACCACCATGTCAGATTTGGTTGTAGAATACACAGACAGCACCTCTGCAGTGTGGTAAAATCCTCCCAATAAGGCCATCTGTTGGCTGTGAGTGGCGACTCGTAATGCTTAAGGACAGAATCCTGGTGGCTGAACACGCCAAGCTCTAGCAACAATATGATTGTTCTTAGCTATTGCTCTAATGGCAAATACCCAGTCCTTTTTCATATATGTACTAGAAGGCGGTAGCTGAGCGCCTTTGTATTCTGTGTATGACGATAAACTAAGTGGTGAGGTTCCAAGTGTGGAGTACCCCTTAATCATCATTATTCCCAGGTCCACACTAACCCGGGTGGTAGTTGCTGTTAGGCTCACATATATGGGCTAAATCGATCAAAAATTATTTTTTGAAAAATGTGTTTTAAAAATTGAGTTTGAAAAAAAATTGAATACTCAACAAAAATGAATAAACCAAAATATCTTCAACATAAAATAACCCAACAGAGGTTGACATGCCGTAAAATCTAATCAACCAACCAACTGAATAGTCCGACAAATATTATTTATTTTCTACTTTGCAGTACTGGTGCCAGTGTTACATAATCTATGCGGTTGCATAAGATTATTGTCAATCTCCTGTATTTCTAAAGGGATGGCCCTTTTCATATCAGGCGGGACTTTCCATGGAATAGTACAGAAAGCCCGCCAAATTACGTGAAGTTACGTGGGACCTGGTTTGGTCCTCAGTTTTCAGTTAGACGTCGGGCAGATAAGGTCTTTTTGCCTTAACTGAAGCTCACTGCATACGCGCGCTATGCTAGTCAGATATTTAGTTACATGAAATAAAAGTTTAAGAAAAATAACACGGTCTTGTGATTAATAGGTGTCTTGGTAACAGGACTGATTGGAAGAAGAAATGAGTTAAGTGCGACCGACAACCAAGACGAAGACCAAGATGTTAGAAGAAGACTTAAGATGTCAAAGACGCTAGAAGAACAGAAGAAGAAGAATAGAAGTAAGAAGTAAGTAATGAGAAGGGTATGCAACACCAGCGTGCACAATATGCCGCTTGGCAGGGCGACCTGTAGCTGTCCCTTCCCCCAGGGAGCCCTTTCATCATCATGATCATAATCACGATGATGATGATGATCATCATCATCCTGTTCTCTTGACAGCATAGATTCCCATAACTCTCTCTCTCTCTCTCTCTCTCTCTCTCTCTCTCTCTCTCTCTCTCTCTCTCTCTCTCTCTCTCTCTCTCTCTCTTTCCAACTGTCCCTATCGGTCCATGCTCCTGGCAAGTCCTCTTTACGTCATCCAATATCCGCACAGATCTGAACAATGTAAATCTTTGTTGGGCAACCCACCTGACGTCTCCATGTTCAGATGTCTACAGGAGAATGTCACTTATGAGTTCGTCCTTGTTTGTGTCCGGCATGTCTTACTAGGATGATTTGTATCATATGGATTAAGTAGCCGTACAACTAGGAATTTTTGTGGGGTGCTGCTTCCCGGAGTTATTCAAGAAAGAACTCAGCAAAGTAGTGTAGTTCCCATCTAGCTTTTCTAAAAAAATCGTTTCTGCAAGTCCAAGTGGTGCTGTCATATGGTAGCACTGACACGGCTACAGCTTTGAAGAATTCTCTCCTTACTTTATTTAGCAAGAGATTTCCATATGATCAATATTCTGTCTATAATAGTCTATTTCTTTCCTATGCGTGTATTAACACTTTTGTACGCCGGCGTATTACTTCGGATGCTGAACACGCCCTAAAATCTTACTCGGAAGATGAGATGTATTTTTAGTTTAGGAAAAAGAAAAGTCGCACGGAAATGGGTCAGGTGAATATGGAGTGTTCTGTGCTTGTACAATCCTCTGTTTTGACAAAAACGTTTAATTTCAAAAGTCTCGAAACTAGTTTATCAAATAGAAGAGATTACTGACTCGTCTGAAAAGCAGTTTAAATATCTAGACACCATCAGTTTATTATATAAGCTGCAAGCGTTTACACATACATACGTACATACATAAGCACACAACACACACCACACACACATATATATATATATATATATATAGGGTGATTTAAATTAACTTTCACTGCCAACATATATAAAGCAATGATCGTCTGTTTACAGACTGGATCTCTCTGGTGATCGTAAAATATATAAACAAAGGCATGTATTTAATAGTTTAAACACCACTCCTTTTACGGCAGCTGTCAAATGGCCGATAGGTTAACAAATCGGGCGGACGAAAAGTCAGTAGGGTTTCGCTCCTGGTCTGAGGTAGTTGTTGTGTCTACCCACATTGAAGAGGCGTGAAACGCCGAAACACTGAGTCTGTGGATGACTTTATATATATATATATATATATATATATATATATATATATATATATATATATATATATATATATGAACACCTTGAATTTATCGGTTATAAATCTATTTCAGCCTTTCCGGCCTTTTCAAATCTGATTTCAGAATGGAAAGTGTCAAAGATCAGGGTCTGAAATCAAATTTGAAAAGATTAAAAAGTCTAAGATGAATTTATATCTGATAAATTTAAGGTTTCCATTTATCTATTGATATCACACATCGCATATATGAATGTATACGGATATATTTATATGTATGTATAGAAACTTTCTTTATATGTAGGTTTGAACTTTATATTTAGGTTGAATCCTACTATAATAATAATAATAATAATAATAATAATAATAATACCTGGACCTAGCTAGAGAATTGAAAAGGCTGTGGGATATGAGGATGAAAGTAATACCAATAGTAGTTGGAGCTCTTGAAATGGTCTTCAAAAGTTTAGAAAAGATACTAGAAGAACTGGAAATCATAGGAAGAATTGTCACCATACGGACAACAGCATCGTTGAAATCAGCTAGAATACTCAGAGGAGTCCTGGAGACCCGCGGAAACTTGTTGTCATTCAGACTCCAGTGAAAGACCATCAGTTAACGCTGGTGTGAAAAACTTGCAGGAATAATAATAATAATAATAATAATAATAATAATAATAATAATAACGTGTCAACTTGTGGACTTTGCGGTCCCAGCAGATCACAGGGTGAAGCTGAAGGAAAATGAAAAGATGGATAAATACCTGGACCTTGCCAGAGGAATGAAAAAGCTGTGGAATATGAGAGTGAAAGTGATACCAATAGTAGTTGGTGCACTTGGAACGGTACCAATAAACTTGGAAAAAAGACTGGAGGATCTGGAAATCAGAGGAAGAATTGAGACCATCCAGACTACTGCACTGCTGCAATCGGCTAGAATACTCAGAAGAGTCATGGAGACCTGAGGAGACTTGTTGTCTCTCAGACTCCAGTGAAAGACTATCAGCTAATGCTGATGTGAAAAGTCAAAAGGAGTAAATAATAATAATAATAATAATAATAATAATAATAATAATAATAATGCGAAAAACTCAAAAGGAGTGAAAAATAATAAATATGTATAATCAAGCGACAAATTGGAGAGATTGCACATGAGAAGACATGGACTTGGTTATGAAAGAAAACCTCAAGAGAAAAATTGAATTTCTCATAATTGCAGAACAAGACAATGCCATAAGAACAAAGCGAAAATCGATAAGGCACACTAGAAAACCAAGTGTAGGATACATGGAGACAGAGATGAAATGATCAACCAAGTAATAAGCGAATGCAACTAATTATCATATCGAGAGTACAAGAATAGGCTCGACTGTGTGGGAAAGGTGATCCACTGGGGGTTGTACAAGAAATTCAATTTTCACAATGCAACTAATATAGTATAGGAACAACCCGGAATTCGTTCTAGAGAACGCATAAAAAATTATCTGTGACTTTGAGATACATGAAGGTTAAAGTGATACCAATTGTAGTTGGGGGGTTTGGAAAATGTCTGGAGGAATTGGAAATTAGGGGGAAATCGAGACCATTCAGACAACAGCATTGTTAAAATCGGGTAGAATACTCAGAAAAAGTCCTGGACACCTGGGGTGTCTTGCTGTCACTCAGACTCCAGTGATAGACCATTAGCTTACGCTGGTGTGAAAAACCCAATAGGGGTTTAATAATAATAATAATAATAATAATAATAATAATAATATAATAATAATAATAATAGCACAACGAGAATACAAAACTAGACACGACTGGGTTGGGAAGGTGATCCACTGGGAATTATGCAAAAAATTAAATTTTGACCACACAACAAAATGGTATATGCATAAACCAGAATCTGTTCTTGAGAACGAAACGCACAAAATTCTCTGGGACTTTGAAATAAAAACGGATCACCTTATCCCAGCAAGAAGGCCAGACCTAGTGTTGATAAACAAAATAGAAAGAACTTGTCAACTGGTGGATTTTGCAGTGCCAGCAGATCACAGGGTGAAGCTAAAGGAAAATAAAAAAATGGACAAATATCTGGACCTTGCCAGAAAACTAAAAAAGTTATGGAATATGAAAGTGAAAGTGATACCAATTGTAGTTGGTGCACTTGGAACAGTCCCAAAAGGATTAGAAAAGGGTTTGGAATGTTTGGATATCAGAGGAAGGATTGAAACCATCCAAAACACTGCACTGCTGCAATCTGCCAGAATACTCAGAAGAGTCCTGGAGACCCGAGGAGACTTGCTGTCACTCAGCCTCCAGTGAAAGACCATCAGCTAACACTGATGTGAAAACTCAAAAGGAGTAAATAATAATAATAATAATAATCTTATTATAATGGAGATTGTGTGTTTTTCTGTCTGTAACCGAAACTATATTCCTACCCAAGTCACAATTCTCTTAGTTATTGACATCACATTCTCCATGATTTTATTTTTATCTAAACCTCAATTATTAATAAAAT
>CM042159.1:7041554-7046554 GCA_023376005.1 Doryteuthis pealeii
TGGCGGGCGAAAATTCTTTCAGGTCTCAATCCCGGCTAGAAGTAGCTGTTAAAGTGTAGCGACACTGATGAGAGGTGAAACCTCGAAACACGTGTCTGTGGATAACTTATTTATTAATATATATATATATATGTGTGTGTGTGTGTGTGTGTGTGTGTGTCATGTCTTTTAAAAACAAAGGAGACATATCCACTCTCGATGGCAAACTCCATAACTCGGTAGCACAATTCAAGTACCTAGGCAGTAATATCTCATTCCACAGAAAGCGATGTTAATGCACGCATAGGAAAGGCATGGTCCGCTATAAATAGATTATCAGTCATATGGAAATCCGAACTCATAGACAAGCTAAAGAGACAATTCTGCCATGCCGTTGTCGTGTCAGTGCCGCTGTACTGGTTGACCCTCGACCACCGCCTTCTAGTACATATTTGATAAAAAGTAGTTAGGGTTTTCCATAAGAGCAATTTGAAGAATACGTTCAAGGCAATAATTTAGTTCCTAGGGCTTGATGTGACCAGCTGATTAATCCGAATAGACTTCTCTAACCGCCCGTCTAATCCAAGTTAAGGTCGCAAAGGGGTGTTGCATATCTTTGGATCACATAGTACCCAGCTCTACAATCCTGTTCTCATGCATTAGCGGTTACAGATATCACTTCATATTTGTATTGTTGCCTTTGTTTCTCACTATGCATCTGTGTTGACTTACATTGCACCTACATCTGGCAAATCCCAACACTCACTGCTGCACTTCTAGCAGCCTTAGTTTCTCAAGTTCTTTCTTTTTTTAATTCTTTTAATTCTTTTCTTTCTCTTTTTCCTTTCCAATTGTGAAAATAACCTTAGGAAAAATGACTAAATAAAAACTAGTACATGGTTTATTTTTAAGATTTAAGCAATATTTCATCAAATCAATTTCAAATCAGTGACTATTTTAAAAGAAGGTGTAGAGTGGTGAAGCAGATATCAGCACAGAAATTGTAATAAGAAAAAAAAGCGTGCATTTTGACACTAACACCTTGGGAAAGGCAGGAATTCACTTCTTAGATATAGGCAAATAGCAGGTAATCTAACAAAGAAATGATTGGTAATCCAACCTGCTGTAGATGAGGAGGATGGTTATTAATCTCATAGTTACAGTTACAGCCAACAGGTGTTCCCTTGGGGGTCTCACCTCTGCAGAGGTGCAGTCGGTGTATTCTACAGCCCCAATTGATATGACCGGAAAAAGCTTGCATAAACTGTAATCAACAAAAGATCTACTGTGTCCTTAAAATGTATACAATCAGGCAAGGTTATAGTCAAGTAGAAGGACCAGTCCACGCGTTCGTAGATTTAAGATAGGGGGTTTTATTGCAGAGAGATACAATAAGACTGACAAGGAATAGTGAGGTACGCTATTAATCCTCGATGCCAGCCCAGCATAATTCTGTGCTCGCTATATATATAGTAAAAAAAAAAAGTAAGGTCGTCGGAGCGGCCTAATGTCGGTATCAGCCAATCAGCGATGGGGTCTATCCCATTTTCACTAGCGCTAGACCAAGGAGATTGTTTTTTGCATCTAAGGTGGAGCGCCACACCTACCATCAGCTCCTTATTTTACCGCACAGATCCCTGTGCTACTCATAACGCTGAGTTGGCGAGGACCGGAATCGAACTAGGAACCTTGTAGTTTCTAGCCGAACGCTCTACCGACTGAGCTAACCCGAAGAAAAAAAGCAAGAGAGATCATTACAAAAAATACATTGCAAAGTAGACAATCCGTCTTGGGTGTGGGGAATTTTTTCCCCGAAAGTAAAACTAGTTAAACTCAAAATTTTGACGGGTTATAAACAGTACTTAACAAATAATCTGGATTTATATTTTTGCATTACATCTTAGACGATTTGGTCGGTTTCATTTTTAACCAGAGGTTGTGGCAGGATGATAACGGGTGGAAGATTAAGGAACACCAGTTTATATATAGATGTGTTGGCATCCTTCATTGTATTATAGACGATGGCGTAGTGTACACTTTTTTCTGCAACTGCATGAATGGTTAAACGGACCAATTTTTTAATGGCAATCTCTGGCATAGTGACCGCAAACAAACGGTGACGCTTGCTAGACTTGTTGTTGACTCTCCTTCTTTTTGGCTCTCTTTTATGGGGCGGCTTCTTTACTCTCTTTTTTTTTTTTTTTTCACCCTCTTTCGTTCCTTGTTTGACGAGGAGGCGTCAGGTCGCACGTTCTTCTGCACAAGCCTCCCATGTGTTGGTGTTGATGTGGCATGTCTTTATGTCCTTATGTCCCCTTTGAAGACATCATTTTGTAGTAGAAATATATAGATAGGCAATAAATACGACTCCAACGAGTTGCCAGGAAATCTCACCAATAACACAATACAATAACGCAATAGCTCAAGACAAATAAGCACGACATCTTTTGAAGAAAGGAAAACACAATATTCTCTGTTAATAGTACTAGCAAATATATGCACCCTCCGGGTGCAAGTATTTAAGTTTAAATGTAATAAAAATATTAGATTAAATAGAAAGGCTAATGAAACTAATAAGAATTCAGATAAAAAGATTTTGAAACGGAGGGTATAATGAAAATAGAACAACTGAAATTACTCTTTCATCCTTCCGTTTTTCAATGCTAAAATTTCCTAATTAAACTATTTAGTTAAAATAGGAAGTAAAGAATAAAATTACAGTTATTTCTTCTTGTTAATGATTTCTTTTAGGATTTATTGAAGAGATTTTTCTCATATTCATTAAGATAAAACCAAACAATTAGAAATCAATAATACAAGACATTTTTTTATTAAAATCAATTTTTTAATATCAATATGCAAATTAGCTTTACGTTGACACTGAAAACGGTATTTTGTTGTATATATAATACAATTGCATATTATTAGTATTTAGGTAGGCCAACAGTATTGATAATGTCAAACAGTTTTATCATTAATTGAGGTTTAAATAAAAATAGAAATCATTGAGAATGTGACGTAAATAACTAAGGGAATTGTGACTTGAGTAGTAATGTAGTTTCGGTTACAGACAGAAAACGCACAATCTCCATTATAATAAGATATACTTACTGTTTGTTTGTTTATTGATTTGAACAGCATATCAAGCCGTCTGGGGTTATGTCATGCCTAACGGTTAGGAAGTTATACATTTTGTGTATTTATATATATACTTTTAGTAATTGGTTTTAACAATGTGTTAGTATTATTTGGGATTATGTTGTATGGTATTGATTTGTCTCATGTCTATATTCTATGGAATAATTTTATTTCGCTCAAAAAAGAGAGAATATCCTCCATGTTGACATTTTCAAACAGATTTTTCATATTGTTTGCTTTAAAATAACGGTTTCTGACGTGAGCAAACAACCTGCATTCCATGAATAAGTGTTTAACTGTTAAAGGTGTTTGACATGTTCCACACTGTGGTTGTTGTTCTTGTTTGAGTATATTGGAGCGCGATAGTCTTGTATGACCAATGCGTAATCGGGACACAATGACTTGTTCCTTTCTAGACTTCCTTAAAGTTGGTCTCCAGCCTCCCAAAGTGGGTTTGATTAGGAAGTGTTTATTGTACAAAAGGAGGAAAAAAAGATGCAATGAAATGTTTTGCAGATAATAAGCGTCGGTTGGACTTAACTTTTAATATGATTGAACAGTTTGGTTTGGTTTGGTTTGGTTTATTTTCGGCATATCAACCTCGGTGGGTCATTTAATGCCGACAAATTTGTGAAATAAATTCATTCTTAATGCATAATACAATTTTGTTTATCAACTCATGTTTTTCTATTTAACCCATAGATGGGGTCCCTAACAGGTACTACCATTCCGGGTCAGAGTGGACCAGGGAGCAATGCTGATGAAGGGGTGCTCCACATTCTCCAAACCTCCAGAACTGGAACCTCACCATCAGATAGAGTTTAACGTCATTCCCAGGACATGTAGACCCGCAGCCACCACCTCTAGCACCCATATGATAAAAATGGGTTGGGGCTTGCTATAAGGGCAATAGGGTTGGGAAAATCATATAGGTGCTAGGGCTTGACGTGACCAGCCGATTGATCAGAGGGGGCCTTTCCGACCGCCCGTCTAGCCCAAGAAAGGGGCAAATGGGAGCATAGCAAGTCATGGACTGCCCAAACACCTGGGTTCTATCCTTAAGCATCACGGGTCGCCACATCAACAGGTAATTTCATTGGGGGAGTCTTACCTCTCTGCAGACCAGCCGATTGATCGGAGGGGGCCTCTCCGACCGACCGTCCAGCCCAAGATAGGGCCAAAGAGGAGTATTGCAAGTCATGAACTGCTCATCCACCCGGGCTCTATCCTTAAGCAGCACGGGTCGCCACTCACGGCCAACAGGTGGCCCCATTGGGAGAGTCTTACCTCTCTGTAGAGGTGCAGTCGGTGCATTCTAACGCTCCAGCCGACAGGGTGGGATTGAATAGTTCCATTTGAAACGTTAATGGGAGCCTAAAAAGGTACTTTTTGGACATACGTACAGATGCGGTGCTTACTTCTTTTGTTAAAATAAACGCTTCAAAAGAGTGTGAGAGGTTTAGAAGGTGGATAAGAGGGACATTCCGAATATTCCAATGATGTGCTGAGAAGAAGGATATGGAAGGGAAAGAAAAGGTTGGGGGAAGGAAGGAAATGTCGGAGAAAGATTTAAAATTTAAATCAGAAATATGAGTCATTGTTTCCAGATAATTTTCCCCTTTTCTCTGTGTGATGCACATGAATAATGTCTCTGGGTAGATCCGGATGTATCCGGGTAGATCCGGATGTATCCGGGTAGTATATAAGTATTTATCCGCCAATTACCACCACGTAGCAGGAATTTTACACAAAGACTGTTAAACCCACCTCTTACCCCATTCAAACAAACTAAGCTCATTCATTTTTCGTCCACGACACACGATATACCCCAAGAAATGTGACGAAAAATGTACTTGTAAAGTGGCGTATCCTTATGTTGAGTG
>CM042159.1:7051554-7056554 GCA_023376005.1 Doryteuthis pealeii
ATCTAATTGACTATTAGATGAAACCCTAACTGACGTGTTATCCAAGTATGCGTGGGAATATCAAGAGGAAAATGAAATAGAACCACAAATAAACTAGACAATTCTCAGGAAAGTCTTTCCGTGCAATAAGTGTATAAAAAGGTGTGATTTATACTTGAAGGAGAAGTGAAGGATTATTAGATTCTCAGGAGAAAGAATTTCCGTTAAACAAAAGATCAGAACTTGTATAAAAATGTCGCCATAAGGCAAAGTACTAACAATACCAATTGGTACTTGAGTGAACTTTTAAGAGGGCATCTTAGAAATAATTTGATTTGTTCTGTAGAAAGATTTTGTTATGACGATTTTGGGTAATGTGACGTAAGCAGTGACGTAATTTTTGTTACAGACAAAAACCGGAAGCGAACCTCCATTATTAATAGATATATGAGAAATGCTTTTCGCGTCCTGTAAAATATATATATATTGATGTAATGAATATTCATATACCTAGGTACCCCCCCTTACAGTAATCTGATTGGTTAGTGTCCACCATAAATACTTAACACTGTAGTGGTACAATCGCCTGTTACTACAACGCCAACTACTATGCCGTACTACTATTACTGCGACGTACCAGCTTTATACTTACCTGCGAGTAACCTCCCTACAACTTTTACCAATATATCCCTTACCCCGGATATATCATATCAATTAGTTCTGTGTGTTATATACTGGCATCAAATTCTATATGTTATATAGCGGCTTCTTCTTCACGTTGCTAAATCGCGTATCTGTATACGTAGCGGGTATGGTCACAGTACCCAAAGCGATGTATGTTAGTAGTCAGCTACGACCGACTAGTGGACTTCAATAACAACAGATACGTATATACAAAAGAGGACCCTTCTTTATTTTCTTCGGTGTGTGGGTGGTGAAGACACAGAGCTTACAATGAATGCACGAGGGGTGGTTGCTGACAGGAGACGTGAAGTGTCCTTTCCGCTCTCCGGCTGGCGTCTGACTGCTGTCGGCTGACCCTCTGGCTTTTTGTATTGACGACACGCCTACACATCTTTATCTTTTTGATCTGATAACGGACCTTTGTTATATATTTCTTTATCTTCATCCTGCTCCCATGACCGAAAACAATCTCTCCCGCTTTCTCTTTCTTTTCAAATATATATTCTTATC
This sequence comes from Doryteuthis pealeii, assembly GCA_023376005.1. Taxonomy (NCBI): domain Eukaryota; kingdom Metazoa; phylum Mollusca; class Cephalopoda; order Myopsida; family Loliginidae; genus Doryteuthis; species Doryteuthis pealeii. The sequence goes on from CM042159.1 coordinate 7,052,728, forward strand.
TTTCTCTTTGTCCCTCAGCCGGAAGTTCATCTTCCGGGCGAGGACAATACAACACGTGTAGATTCTGGATGCTGTGCTAAAGACCTACTGGTAAGGATTACCGATACGGACGGATGGTGGGGAGAGCCATGGAAGTTCGTGCTCTCAGATGTTGATGTGGAATTTTTGCTAAAAAAGCAGTAACCCTCTTTAAAGAGGGTTACTGCTTTTTTTATGGTTTAATTCGGGCTGTCAAATTAAAGACAGAAAAATGAAAATTTTTGAGTTTAAAATGGGACGCAATTATTTTTGCACGAACCGATTACAACAAACTAATGCTTGTAGAACAACATTTCTTCTCGTGTAGTCACAATTTTATCAGACATTCAAAGAAAGGGAAATCGAAAAAGAAAGGAAAAGAAGGAAGGGAGAATAAAAAGAGAAATTGAAAAAGAACGAAAGAAAAAAGAAAGAAGAAGAGAAACTTAAAAAGAAAGAAAGAAAGAGAAATTGAAAAACCAAGAAGAAGAAATCGAAAAAGAAAGAAAAAGAGAAGGGAGAATAAAAAGATAAATTAAAAATGAATGAAAGAAAGAAAGAAAGAAAGAAAGAAAAAAAGAAAGAAGAAAGAGAAATTGAAAAAGAAAGAATGAATGAAAGAAAGAAAGAGAAATTGAAAAAAGAAAGAAAGAGAAATCGAAAAATAAAGAAAAGAAGCAAAGAAGAATGAAAAGAGAAATTGAAAATGAAAGAAAGGAAAAGAAAGAAAGAAAGAAAGAAAGAAAGAAAGAAAGAAAGAAGATAAATTGACAAACAAAGAAAAATGATAGAAAAGAAAAAAGAAATAATGAGCAAGTAAAAAGGAAAGAAAGAAAGAAAGAAAAAAGAAAGAGACATTGGAAAAGAAAGAAAGAAAACAAAGTGACACAAACAAAACAAAAGATTGAGATATAAAAAAATAGAAAAGGAAAAAAAAGAAGAAACTGAGATAAAGAAAAAGAAAAAGAAAAAAAGAGATGATAAATGGCTGAAACGTATTCAAACACTTACTCCAAATGGCTTTAACATCAAGCAAACGATCCTGAAAACACCACTGTGGAATAGGATGGACAGTTTTGGGGTGACACATAAACACCTAAATTAGGAGTTCTCAATCTTTTAAGTCTGTAGACCCCCAACAAAAGTTTGATTGACCTATCATGGACCCCTCCTCATATACCCTAGTCCACCTTGCAGTTGTTTTGTTGCAACCAATTATTTGATTAATAAATTCTGCACAAACATTTATGTAAAATTGCTAATTGTAAAATAACCGTAAAATAAACAATAAATTAATCCTAACATGTCCAAGGAGGCTGCAAATATTTAATACTAACTTAATAACTTACCAAGGAAGCTCATTTTCTAATGTGATGGGAGAAACTGATCACTTTTGATAAGTTCATAAATATTGACTTTTGAAAATATACCAATGTGAGCATGTTCTCCAGGATTCTTGTGGAATTAATTTCTTCTAATTATAAGAAGGCTTAGTAGTTTGCATAGACTCCTTGTAGACCCCCAAATACTTACAGACCCCTCGAGTTGTTGTATAGACCCCAGGGTGAATGTAGACTATTTTGAGAAACTCTAACCTATATAGACAAATGCCTGATCAAGCTGTCACGACTTATTTGAAACTCACCCCACCTATGCTTAAATAGCGTGTTCAGTGCTCCGAGTCTACGATAGCAGATATCATCATATCGTGTTCATTTCAAGAGACTTAGATATCATGAAATGATTTTAATTCAACAAATAGATATTCTACAAAACCAGTTAATTTTTCCTTGCTTCTCTTATCGCATATTAACACTTTTAAAACTATCTTAAAACCTTTCTGAAAAGTGTTGTGCCTTTCTAAGATGCAAAGTACACAATGCTTAGCCAATTAAATATATTCCATACAAAATAAGGATTGAGAGATTCACTTAGTGAATGTATGCCTATTGTAAAGAACACATCAGACTTATAAGATAACATTCGGCTTTGAAAATCTCTACTTCTGAAATACCAAACTCTTATTTGTAGTAATCACTTTAGACAATAAAAGGATATTACACTTCCAGTCGAAATTGGGAGAATAAACTAAAGTAAGAAATACACAGAGCGTTCAGAATCAGCACCAGATGAGATGGCGAGATTAAATAAGGGTAATTTTCACCTTTAGTTGGCTAAATTCCTAGCAAATAAGGCAATTAGAGTAACCTCCCTTGACTTTCACTTTGAAACAAACCGGTTGCTATTTTGAAAGTCTCCATGCGAAATAAACAAATCTTAGAAACTTTTTCGCATGCTTTAATACAAAATTATCATAAAATGTGTTCTTAATAACAATTAAGTCCATTTCAGATAATGTGCACGCACAATTTTATGCTAGGAATTTAGCCAACTAAAGGTGAAAATTACCTAAATAAGTATTGTGTTCTGGGTACTAAATGTCTTTCAATATATTTTTCACGCAGTAATGGTCGATTTAGCTCAGTTGGTAGAGGGTCCGTCTTGGAGCCACAAAGTTCCGGATTCGATATCTGCCCACGCCAACTCAGCACATGGGTAGCATAACTTGTATCGGCGTGGTAAAGTGGGCAGTTGATAGCATGTGTGGTGCTCCACCACCTCAGACGCGTAAACAATCTTCCTGGTGTAGCACTTGTGAAAAGGGGATAGACTCCCTCGATACCGACAATAGACCACTCCGACAACTTTGCTTTTTTTTTTTACTTATATGAACGTCATTAGGTTGAATGCAAATCCCACCGAAACTATTACAGATGCGAACTACGCAGATGATCTAGCACTTCTCACAAATACACCAGCATGAGCCGAATTATGGCTGTATAACCTAGATAATGCATCAAGAGGCATGTCTCTATTTAAACTCAGATAAAAACGGAGTTGATGTGTTTTTTAAAAAAAGATGGAGACATCTCCACATGGTAAGCCTATAAGATTAGTATACCAGTTCACATACCTAGGTAGTTATATCTCGCATATAGAAAGCGATGTCTATACATAAAAAAAGGGCTAGGGCTGCTATAGACAGATTATCGATATCATGGAAATCTGATTTCTCTAATAAGATAAAGCGATAATTCTTCCTAGCAGTAGTTGTGTCAGTGCTACAGCATGGCAGCACCACTTAGACTTTAACAAAACGCTGTACGTCTACATGCCTCCTATCACACAAACCATTCGAGTGAAACGAACAAGACATGTTGGACACTGCTGGAGAAGCAAGGACAAACTCATAAGTGATGTTCTCCTGTACACACTCAAACATGTACACATCAGTGTAGGCCGACCAGAAAACACCCATATCAACCAGATCAGCACGGATTCCGGATGCCACGTAGAAGAGCTTCTTGGGACGATGACCGATATTGACGGTTGACGAGAGATAGATAAAGAGAGTGAGAGAGAGAGAGAGAGAGAGAGAGAGAGAGAAAGAGAAAGAGAGAGAGCAAGTCATGAGTATCCGTGCTGTCATCCGTGCTGCTGCTGCTGCTGATGCTGATGATGATGATGTATGTTTGTGTATATATAATTAAATAATAACTGAGAATAAACTGTTTAGATTATTATATTAAATACTTCAATTAATTGTTCACGTCAAAAATATTTTTTAAATCTTTAAAAGGTTGTACGTGACAGTTACATTTAATATAAGTAAAAGTAAAGTCGTCGGGGCGGCCTAATGTCTGTATGAGCCATACAGCGAGGGGGTCTATCCCCTTTTCACTAGCGCTAGACCAAGGAGATTGTTTTTGCGACTGAGGTGGAGCGCCACACCTACCATCAGCTCTTTA
>CM042159.1:7061554-7092731 GCA_023376005.1 Doryteuthis pealeii
AAACTGGCCGTAGGTTATGTTTAGAGGAGACATTATCAATAGTGGGGTTCGTATAACCGGATAAATTATTGAATAAAAGATCGGAGTTGATATCAAAGTGTCGCCATTTTTATAGATAGTTGCTGTGTCATCTGCCCCCGGACTGAGTTGTATTCTTCTAAACCTGTAACCTACACGATATAGTTCTTCGCTCGAGTGTGTACAATTTTGATTAGTGGGTTTTCGGTAGGCTGTTTTTCCCTCTTGTTTTAACATATATAGGCATGATAACTGGCAAAATCATGGAAGTAGCACACATAGAGGACATTGACTTCTTTTCTTTTTTTATGTTTGTTTGTTTTGTTTTACGGCATATCAACCTCAGTGGGTCATTTAATGCCGATAAAGTTTTGAAATAAATCAATTCTTAATGGATAATACAATTTTTTTATAAATACATTTTTCTATTTAATCCATAGATGGGACCCTAACAGGTACTACCATTCCGGGTCAGAGTGGACCAGGGAGCAATGGTGATGAAGGGGTGCTCCACATTCCCCAAACCTCCAAAACTGGAACCTCACCATCAGATAGAGTTTAACGTCATTCCCAGGACATGTAGACCCGCAGCCACCGCCTTCTAGCACCCATATGATAAAAGGGGTTGGGGCTTTGCCATAAGGGCAATAGGGTTGGAAAATCATATAGGTTCTAGGGCTTGACGGAGGGGGCCTCTCCGCCCGCCCGTCTAGCCCTATTTATTCTTAAATAATGAAATCATCTGGTTTCTCTTTAGATAATGAAAGAGAGGAACTTGTTAATTCAACCTAGCAATTGCTAATTACTCTGATCAATTTGTATGTTTACTTAGTAAACCTTTTTCCCTATCCTTATTTTATATCCTTGTGTTATTTCCTATATTTTCTTTGATAACTCTGACATTCGAGTTACAATACCAAGGATGCTAGATAAAGAAAAAACCTTAAAAACGTTTTTAAACACACCTTAAAACTATGAAATTAAAATTCCAACTGTTGTTTCTAGTTAGGGGCCATACCCATACACCTTACCTGATAGTTCGTACGTTGGAAAAGTTTGGGTAAATTTTCCAAATCGGGGTTTGAAGGGATGTTTTTTACTTCCAAACAAACTATTAAAAAACAAAAAAAAACTGTGTAGCACTATTGAAAATTAATAAAATAACATTGAATTTAGTATTTTTAGCAAGCCTCTAACGGGTCTAATCATGCCTGATAGTTTGCAAGTTTGAACATTTTGGTTAACTTTAAAAATGTTGCTTGAATTCATATTCTCAAAATCAAGGCTTAAAAACACTTAAAAACACTTTATTTTGACGCATGTAAAAAAAAACTTAAAAACGTTTTTAAAACACCTTAAAATTATGAAATTAAAATTCCAACTGTAGTTTCTAGTTAGAGGCCTTACCCGTACACCTTACCTGACAATAGATAGATGAATTAGATATATTTAAAGTTTTCTGATAAATTTTAAATCAAATTACATTTTAATTTTGTATTTCTAATTTCTAAAAAGTAAAGGATGATTTTTTTTTCATTTAGAAGTGAGATATAATTATTATTCCACTTCTTCTCATAAGGGACAATGTTGCGCAATAGGCGTTAATTTTAGCACAGACCTTTAATGGAACTCAATGAAAATGAAGAAATGAACGAATTTAATTATAGAATATTAAGATATGATAATCGGAGATCAATGTGTTCTTTACCTTCTGTGAGAGAAATTAGCGAATGCCAGGCTACAAAGATAAAATTCAAGGTCGCTACGCTTATTCGAAATATTAATTGATTGGCAAAAAAAGTTTTGGTCGTGGCTTCATTTCAACTAATATGAAATGCTTTTAGAGTAAGCCGCTTCAAATTTCGAAAACTGCAAAAAATAAGAATCGATATATATATATATATATATATATATATATATATATATATATATATATATATGTGTCCGTGTGTGTGTGTGTGTGAGAGAGAGAGAGAGAGAGAGAGAGAGAGAGGAGGAGAGAGAGAATGCAAATAAGAAAAGCAACGTATTCCAAAGGATGAATTTATTTAAAGATGAAAATTTAGTCAACGTTAGAACATTTCAATTTTTCCATAAAAAACCTTCATTGGGACAATTCGATATATATATACATATATATATATATATATATAATATATATATATATATATATATATATATTTAGAGTATGTATTTATTGATAAATGAATAATTAGTTTTGCCAACGTTCGAGCTTTATATATATATTGGATATATTTACCATCATTGGGGCAATAATAAGGAGTGATGTTTTAAAAGTCCATCAAAAATTTTTTTTCAAGTGAGATGAAACGAAAATCTAATGATAATCAAATAAATGTTTCACATTTTAGTATTATCTTTATGTAGAACTGTAAGAACCACCCTATCCCCCCACAAAAAAAGAAGACGTATCCTGATCGGGACTCTACGTCTGGAGATCTGGGGAGTATGGAGAACATCTTTATTTTAATTATTCCCAGGTCCACTCGGACCCGTAGTGGTAGTACCTGTTAGTTGAGTCAAATAGATTTGTTTAAAAATGTAAAACATTCAAGAAACAACTACAAAAAACGTAAACATAAGCGTACAATGTGTCTGATTCCCTAAACATTAGATATGAAATAACCACGACTGGTTGCCATGCCGTTAAAATCAATCCATTATAAAACAAGAAGAGGCATCTAAACTAACCTGCACTTTTGTGAAAACACATCGCTGCCATTTTAGGACGGTTTTGTGACCGATAATGAAAAATGGATATTTACAAGAATATGAAGTGATTCAGACAATGGTTGAGTCGAGAGGAACAGATTAAAGCATAATCCAATACGAGGCTTAAAAGGTAAAAGTAAAGTCGACGGGGCGGCCTATAATCGGTATCAGCCAGTCAGCGAGGGAGTCTATCCCCTTTTCAATAGCGCTAGACCAAGGAGATTGTTTTTTAGCATCTGAGGTGGAGCGCCACACCTACCGTCAGCTCCTTACTTTACTGCACAGATCCCTGTGCTACTCATACGCTGAGTTGGCGAGGACCGGTATCGAACCAGGAACCTTGTGGTTTCTAGGCGAACGCTCTACCGAATGAGCTAACACCAAAATATATAGAAATCACAGAAACGTTTATTGTTTATTGTCAATGACGTTTACATCATTTTAAAATTTGAACATGTATTTGTTTTTCTAGATAATCACTACTTAGGTTTCAGTTTCCCTGCGATTCCAGCGTTTTGGAGACCTTACTTTTGGGATTATCCTCGTATTTTTCTATATAATCGCCATTTAGGTCAATACATTTTTATAGGTTTTTTATGCCAGTGCCATACCAGCTCACCGCCAAGTCGTTGAGGAAGCGTTGAACCTTGTCGTTATTGCAAACGACTGGCGGACGTTTTTGACATCCATGCAGGTTTCGTCATACACTTCCGTTAATTGGCGATAGATTTCAACCGGTTTACTGCCGTTTTGTGTTCAAAACCCAAATAACGGAGGGAAGTTCAAACTTGGCCGTAGCGTCAGTTGGGAGATTCACCAGAAATTACTGCCAAGCCAACTGAGGGAAGTGTCGTGGTGTGCATAGGGACAGGTAAAGGCGCATTCACGATTTAGCGGCAGTGTCAATCGGGAGTTCCATCAGAAACGACTGCCAAGCTAAAACTGAACGTGGTAGCGTGGTATGCACAGGGATACGTACAGGTGCATGTACAACTTGTGATAGCGTCAATCAGGAGTTCCATCTGAAACGACTTCACAGGGACAGGTGCAGGCGTATTGAACAAGAAATACAACAGTGTTGCCAGAAGCCGCACGAACAGTTTCCTCTGAATCCCCAGCGCTCTGGAGACCTTACTTTTGGGAATTACTCTCATATTAGACAAAATAAATATTTTGGAAGTGTTTACCCGTGATTACGTTTGTAGGGTCAACTTTAAAATTTTGCCCGTTAGTGTAACAATCGTGAGAGGTTTTAAGCATTTAAAAACTTCTTTAAAGTAAAAGAGGCCTATTTGATCAGCCACTAAGATGGGCTGTTCTATCGGGATGATCTCCGGTCCCATGGATCAAAGATCACATCTGCAAAGAGTGAAACCTCGACTGGGGAAAACACTCCACACCATCTGATCTAATTCCATCAGATTACTATCTTTTCCAGAGTTTTCCTAAGCAATCTTGATGGACTTGTTCTCAAAATACACGAAAAAGTTGCAAACTACCCCAAAAATATTATTCAAAAGTTTGTTTGTTTGTTTGTTTTAAATAATATCAACTCTTTTCGAGTTATTAATGTCGAATCAAATCATTATATTCGGTTTACTTGCCTTGCCTTCTGTTGCTTATCTACCTTTCCATAGTTTTCCTGAATAATCTTGATGGACTTGTTCGCAAAATACACGAAAAAGTTGAAAGCTATCCTAAAAACATTATTAAAAAGTTTGTTTGTTCTAAGGCATATCAACCTTTTTCGGGTCATTTAATTCCGAATGAAATCATTTTGATGTTTACATACAGTACTGCCGTTGCTTATGAAAATGTCGGTATCTGCCGTAAGCAAGTGAATCTAACCCCTTTTCACTAACGCTATACCAGAGAGATTGTTTTGAGTCTTATATGAAGTGCCACACATACTATCAGCTTCACACTTTACCGCACAGATCTAAGCTGCGATACTCATGCGCTGAGTAGGCGAGCGCCTGGATTGAACTAAAAACCTTGGGGTTCCTAGATGGATAACCTACCGACTGAGCTAATTTTTTATTATTCAAAAAGTACATTAAAACCTTTTGAATCACTGGACGATGTTTTTATAATAATGGAATTTAGGTGTATGAATAATTTCAAATAAATCGTAATTTTATTTTATTTTACACACTGAGAGATATACCGCGTACACATGCAAAAAGAAAGAAGAAAAGAAGAAGAAAGGCTTATATAAAGATACTAAGATAAAGAAAGAAAGAAAGAAAGAAAGAAAATAGGATATATATATATATATATATATATATATATATATATATATATATATATATATATATATATATATGATTTAATTCTATCGGATTACTATATTTTCAAGAGTTTTCTAGTGCAATCTTGATAGACATGTTCAATAAAATACAGGACAAATATGAAAGCTACACTCGCTACATTATTTTACTGCAAATCAAAACGCTTGTTCAAAAACTGTATTACAAAATTTTCGATTCACTAAAAGATGGGTTTTGATAGTAATAGAATTTAGATGAAAAATATTTTTATATATATAAAGATAAAAAGTTACTTACCAGTGAATATGGGCACGATGGTTGGGAGGTGCAAAATCCAGGGGGTAAGTCAGCGATATAACAAATACAAAGTGCTCAATACGAAGTAGAGCAAATTTATTATAAAATGGGTACAAGAGATAACCTATCGGGTTTCACCATAAGGATCTTCAGGGAACGAACTCTCTAATACAATGAACACACACGTGCGATCAACTGCAATTAATCAGTACCTCGATTAATTCAGTGGATTTAATCCTGAAGATCCTTATGGTGAAACTCGAGTAGGTTATCTCTTGTACCTATTTTATAATATATATATATATATATTGATAATATAGAGTACTTTGTCTATAGGTAAATATCGTTGATAGAGCATGTATATCTAAGTTAGTTTTTTTAACATAATTTGTTTAACTTTATGTGCATTATTATTTTTAAAGTAACTTTTAACCACATTTAATTTTTCTAATTTAATTAATTTTTACCAATTGTTTTTAATCACATTTTTTAACAAAATTTTTTAATCCAATTTTATTTTAACTAAGTTAATCTTTTTCATGAGTATTAATAAATTTGTATAAATAATTTTATTAAATTCAAGTGTATCAATAAATTGGCAGAAAAAATTGTTCATTAACTTCATGTGTGTTAATAAGTAGGTAGAAATAATTTTCATGTTAGATTTACCATTAGCTTTACTAGTACAAAATAAAAAACGCCCCTCCGGCGATGTAAAAATAGATTTTCAAAACATATTGCCTGAGGGGTGGGAGTTAAAAATTCAATGTCAGCGAGTTTGTACCCTAAGTAAGTAAAATCATCAAATTCATTAAAGGATTAAAAAATAAAACAATTTGAAATTGTTTTATTTTTTAATCCTTTAATGAATTTGATGATTTTACTTACTTAGGGTACAAACTCGCTGACATTGAATTTTTAACTCCCACCCCTCAGGCAATATGTTTTGAAAATCTATTTTTACATCGCCTGGAGGGGCGTTTTTTATTTTGTACTAGTAAAGCTAATGGTAAATCTAACACGAAAATTATTTCTACCTACTTATTAACACACATGAAGTTAATGAACATTTTTTCTGCCAATTTATTGATACACTTGAATTTAATGAAAATTATTTATACAAATTTATTAATACTCATGAAAAATGTAAACTTTAAATATGTATTAAAATGTAAACTTTAAATATGTATTAAAATAAAACAAACTATATATATATATATATATATATATATAATACCAGTGATGTATTTATTAAAACTTGTTTTAAAAAACAAGGAGGACTGTCTAATGCTGCATGTTCAAATTTTGAGTGTATTTATTCTATGTTATGACGATTTTGGGTAGTGTGACGTAAGCAGTGACGTAATCTTTGTTACAGACAAAAACCGGAAGCGAATCTCAATTATTAATAGATGTGTATCGATGAACTAGAAGAAATAATTTACATTAACTTGTAAATAGATCTAATTGACCATTAGATGAAACCCTAACTGACGTGTTATCCAAGTATGCGTGGGAGTATCAAGAGGAAAATGAAATAGAACCACAAATAAACTAGAGAATTCTCAGGAAAGTCTTTCCGTGCAATGAGTGAATAAAAAGGTGTGATTTGTACTTGAAGGAGAAGTGGAGGATTATTAGATTCTCAGGAGAAAGAATTTCCGTTAAACAAAAGATCAGAACTTGTATAAAAATGTCGCCATAAGGCAAAGTACTAACAATACAAATTGGTACTTGATTGAACTTTTAAGAGGGAATCTTAGGAAGAATTTGATTTGATCTGTTGAAAGATATTGCATTAGCATTGTATATGTCGTGGGCAATGATTATCTTCTTTTAAAAGGTTGATGGGAAAAGATAGAAAAAGAAGGGAGATGCTTAAGGAGGCATAACAAACAAATATACAAATAAATAAAGAATCACCCACACAATTTGTCCGAATCCTATACATAATGTAGATAACAATATCTCATCTAATAAAGTTAGAAATATAATATATTAATAATCTAATATAATCTAATAATCTAGTCTAAATATAATAGAAGAAGAAGAAGAAGAAGAAGAAGAAGAAGAAGAAGAAGAAGAAGAAGAAGAAGAAGAAGGGAGATGCTTAAGGAGGCATAACAAACAAATATACAAATAAATAAAGAATCACCCAGACAATTTGTTCTAATCATGTAAAAATGTAATTAATAGAGCGTTTGTCCAGTGGAATTGGATGCTTGGTAAATCTCTTGGTAAAGAGTCCTGAGTATTGTAATCGTCTGGTAATCCTGAGTATTGTAAGTCCCTCCTCAATGAGTGCAATTAGAATTATGGCCAGTGTGGGGGTTTAAGTAGTGTATCAGCCACGCAGTATGGCTAGTGATTATCCGGAGGAATAAACCACGTGACCGTGGCTTGTCTATAAATCCAGGTGGGGAATTGGAGCACACCTTATATACAGAAATATTCCAACAATATCTCATCTAAGAAAGTTAGAAATATACTAGACAAATAAGCCCAACATAAACCAGATCCTTTCCAGTATAATAAATAGAATGCTCTGCGGGATTAATATCTAAATCCTTCTCTTAACCAAGAAGATTAACCAGATTGTCAGCATATGTCATAGGAAGAAGGAATATAGATTTTGGTAATAAATACTACCTAATAATATCCGTTTTGGTTGTATAGTATTTCCCAATATATTTAAAAAATGCCTGGTATAAAGCGAGAATTCTTCCAGGAACTAGCCGTATCAATGCATCTGTATGGCTGTACCACTTGGACTTTAATGAAATAATTGAAAATAAAAACGCTAGATGGGAACTACACAAGGATAATGCTTAAGGAGGCATAACAAACCAATATACAAAATATAAATAATCCCCAAGACGATTTGTCCGAATCCTATACATAATGTAGATAACATTATCTCATCTAATAAAGTTAGAAATATAATATATATAAATAATCTCTACACAAACAAGATCCTTTCCGCGATAATAAATTGTATACTCAGAGGGGTTGATATCTAAATCTTCTTAAACGAGAAGATTGACCACAAACGAAAATGGCCTGGCAGATTGGAGACATTTGTTTTAGAAAAATGGGATGTAGATGTTGATAATAAAGTCGTTGGGGTGGTCTAAAGTCAGTATCAGCCGGACAGCGAGGGAGTCTATCCCCTTTTCACTAGCACTAGACAAAGGAGATTGTTTTGGCGTCTGAGACGGCGGCCACACCTACCACAGCTCCTTACTTTACTGCACAGATCCCTGTGCTACTCATACGCTGAGTTGGCGAGAAGCCGGTGTAGAACCAGGAACCTTATGGTTCATAATCTGACGCTCTACCGACTGAGCTACACCGTCCGTTTTGGTTGTATAGTATTTTAAAATAAATAATAAAGTCTAAAATAACCATGGACGAGTTGACGTGTCGTTAAAATCTATCAATCAAACAAACGATCAATCAAACTTAACCATCCTCAAAACACACTTTTAAATTGGATGAACGGATAAGGATTAACAAATAAACACCTATATAAACAAATGCCCAAGTTAAATATCAGACTGAAACGATTACGCCAAATTCAAACACGCCATATAAAAACAAAAAAACACTTAAGAAACAACTACACAAAAATGTAAATATTAAACGTAAAATGAACGTAATTCCCTAACCTGTAGGCATAAATTTACCCTGGACGATCTGACATGCCGTTAAGAACAATCAATCAGTTTATGAACGTCAAATGAAGGATTCCCAAATCTATAGGCATAGAATGTCCCTAAACAGATTGAAATGCCGTTAAAAAAAACAATCAGTTAATTAATGAACGTACTATGAACATAATTCCCTAACCTCTAGGAATAAAATATCCTTAGACGAGTTGGGATGCCGTTAAAAAACAATCAATCAATACATTTGTACAATTCCCTAACCTTTTGGTACAAAATAGCTGTAGACGGATTGACAAGCCGTTAATATCAATCAGCCAATCAATCAATACGTAGTGAACGCAATTCCCTAACCCTCAGGCATAAAATAAGACAGGTTGACATGCCCTTAAAAAATCTTTCAATTAATGAACATATAAGGAACAGGATGCGTTAACCTCTAGACTTAAAATAGCCCCAGATGGCATGGCACTCCTTAAAAACAATCAATCAATTAATGAACATACAATGAACGCGATTCCCTAACCTCTAGGCATGAAATAGTCCTAGATGGTCCGGCATGCCGTTAGAAAAAAAATCAATCGATTAATGAATTTACAATGAGCGGGTTTCCCTAACCATTTGACCAAAAAAAATCCCTAGAAAGTATGATGCCGTTAAAAGCAAGCAGTCTGTTAATGAATATAAAATGAACGTAATTCCTTAACCTCTAGGTATAAAGTATCCCTTTACGGTATGACATGCACTTAAAAACAATCATTTAATTAGCGTACAATTAACGGGATTCCTTAACCCCAGGGCATAAAATAGCCCTAGACTATATGACATGCACTTAAAACAATCTATCAATTATCGAATGTACAATGAACAATATTCCATAACATCTAGGTATTGAATAGCCCTAGACGATATGATATGCCTTTAAAAACAACCAGTTAATTAATAAACGTACAATGAACGTTATTCCCTAATCTCTAGGCATAAAATTTCCCTAGACGGTATGACATGGCATAAAAACAATCAAACACTTACATTCAACATACAATGAAAACAATTCCCTAACCTCTATACATAGAATAGCCCTAGACAGGTTGACATTCCAGTGGTGTAGTAGCTAACGTGTTAGACTGGGACATCGTAGTAAGCTAGTTTGAACTCCAGTCGCTATTACGTTAACTTTCTAACTAATACCTTTGGGAAAGGTATGATCTCTCCCGCCCCTCCGGGTATGGATTAAATAGTATCACTGCTATTCTTCTACAAAGAAAAGCTGGTTATTTCCTATAAGTCCAACATTAATAAAGGGGAACCACTCTTGAATGATAAATTATTTATTTATTTATGGATCAACTAGGATAAAGGTAGACGGAGTTAGAGTTAGGGTTAGGGGTTATGGTTATGGTTTAGGGTTAGTTTAATGGGAAAATAAATAAATAATTTATCAGTCAAGAGTGGTTCCCCTTTGTTTATTTTGGACTTATAGGAAATAACAGAAAAGATTTGGCATTAAATAACCGACAAAGGTTGATATGGCATTAAACAAAGAAAACAAAACACGCCCTTAAAAACAATCAATCAATCAGTGAAGAATAAAATGAACGGGATTCCTTAACCTCTTGGTACAAGATAGCAAGAGATGGGTTGACATGCCTTTAAAATCAATCAATCGGAAATACCATTCATTTGAAACAGTTATCAGGGGTAAATGAGTGCTAAGTCAAAGAATTTTTATTGTTCCGTATTTCACGCTGGCATGCGTACCCACTTCATAATGATAACGACACGATAACATTATGGTGATTAAATGAAGTCGAAAAAGAAACATTCAGAACCAATGGAAAAAAAAATGTCTAAATACTTTGATAACCCGTGACAAAGCAGGCCAATAACTAAAGTGAATTTAACTTCATGTTACTTTCTTGTTTTCCTTTTATATATATATATATTTTTTTTGTCCTGAAAATCTGACAACAAAAAATAAGTAAGCAGCCGCTATGATGGGAATTTAATGTCACTTCTCAGAGAAAGAACAGACACGTCCGTCCACTAATGTAGACATTAAAAGTACAATTTCGCGAGCCGCACAAAATATTTAATGTTTCGAGCACGAAGCCTTTCCAAATTCACAAGAACTGCCAATTATGAACGGCTTTTGAAAACACATATATCATCTTAGAAGAGCCTCAAAGAACATAGGAAACACACAGACATTTTAAGGTAATGGGATATTAACAAAACAATCAGTGCATAGTGTAATTTAGAATGCACTGTCTGGCTCTAAGATTAACTATTAACGTATCTAAAAACATTAGGGAGGAACATTAAATAAACATATTGTATAAAACTGGAGAAAGAAATTTTACGAAGTATCTAAATGAAGATAATAGTTTATATGCAGGCAACAGTGGAAAAAAATTTGTTTTTGAAATATTTTGAAAACAATAAATAACAGCCGGGGAAACATTTTTTTTTCAGTGGTTTAAAGAATCGAAGGAAAACGAAAAGCTCTTCAAAGAAAAGTAATTTTTCAAGATGGAAACGGCGAGCATCCGAGAAAATGAGTCTTGCTTAAGTAGACGTCTGAAGATGCGCCATCAACAACATGAAGTCAACGCATTTATTTCATTAAAGATTATTAAAGCATATTAGAGAGAGAATCATTGCAAAACAAACTCTAAATGTTTGAGAAACAGACGAACTTTATATGACAACACACACACACATACACACACACATACACACACGTATATACCTATATTAGATTAAAAGGATTATATGTTTGGCGCGTTGTGTAATAGTAGGAAATGGACTCGTCGACCTGATTTCAAATCCTGAACGAGACTGTTTGATTTTCACATAACGCTACTACACTTGTGAAATGTATACATTCAACTATTCTCCCTCCATCTATGGGTAAATAGTAGAGAAGACGCCATTAAGTAGTAATAGAGCTGCGAGACTAGAAAGAGAATCATTGCAACATTTCTTAAGGAATTTCTTTTTTTCTATTGTTTTTTCTTTCTTTCTATTTTTTTCTTTCCTCTTTCATATATTTCTTTTCTCCTTTTGTTATTAATATTAATTTTTTCTTTCTTTCTTTCTTTCTTTCTTTCTATTTCTTTCTTTCTTTATTTGATTCATTCTAATTCTTTCCTTCTTCTGTCTTTCGTCTTGCTTTTTAATTCTTTCTTTCTTCTTTCTTTCTTATCTTTCTTTCTTCTTTCTCCCTTCGTTTTTTCTTTCTTCTTCCTTTCGTTCTTTCTTTCTTTCTTTCTTTCTTTCTTTCCCCCTTCCTTCTTTCTTTCTTCTTTCTGTCTCTTTCTTTTTTTTTTCTTTCTCTCTGAATCTCTTGACTTCTTTCCCCTTCTAACAATTGCTATTCAAAATCCTTTCATCAAGATCACGTGATGAAAACTTGCATTAAAATATTTGAGAAACAGACGAATTTTATATGACAACACACACACACACACACACACACACACACACACACACACACATACACGTATATACCTATATTAGATTAAAAGGATTTGATGGAAGCGCGTGGTGTAATGGTTAGAGTCGTAGGAAATGGACTCGTCGACCCAAGTTCAAATCCTGAACGAGACTGTTTGATTTTCACATAACGCTACTACACTTGTGAAATGTATGCATTCAACTATTCTCCCTCCATCTATGGGTAAATAGTAGAGCAAACGCCATTAAGTAGTAATAGAGCTGCGAGACTAGCATGCTAACCACTACTCAACGACGGGACGTCCAACTCTAATTTTTTCAGAAACAGACGAATTTCATATGACTGCACACTAGCAACCCATCCCCTCATACACATACACGTATATACTTATACCAACTTAAAGGCCACCCTATCAGGTGGTGATTAATCTAGATCCTGCGGAGGGCTCTTGAAAAAGGTAAATATTTATCCAAACCCGTCGGCACGGACAGGATGCGACACAAGTCACTGTAAAATGATAACCCTATTTTGTAAAATATCAAGACACTGTTGTGATTTTGTCCCTGAGTTGCTATGGTTTTCCGTTAGGCAAAAAGAAAGCCTTTCGACCGGTAGTATAAAAAGTCTGTACCGTTAGTCAAATCCTCTTTTTTTCTTGGGCTCTCCAGCCGTCAGAGGTAAAGCACCAGTTATGTCTCCGTCCTTTAGAATTGGGGGATTCACCCCATCACAGGCATTCCGTGTACCTGTTACACGAACGCTTCTCCACCCTCCGGTTTCACAGAGGTCGTACTCACCAGTTGATTCAATTTTTAAACGGAGCCAAATTGAATCTGTATCACAACCGGTTCGTGTGAGGGGTTAGGTAGATACAGCAGCTAAGAAGTTTCTACGAAGCGAGTATATATGTCCTCATTCAAAAGCTGAATGCCACGGTTGCTAAAGCCCTGTCGACTCGGGCTGCAGAATATGCTAACTAAACTCTGCAGAGGAGTAAGCCCTCACCCCCCATGGGGTCACCTTAAGGATAGAAGTCATGTGGCTGAGCAGTACATAAGTTGCTCCACTTTGGTTCTAACTTGATGGACAGTCGGAAAGCTCCCCCTAAAATAAATCGTCTTGTCACCTCAATCCCTAGCACCAATATGATAATCCCAACCCTGCTTCTCTTATGGCAGTCCCCGACCATTTTTATAATATACTAGCAAATATATGCACCCTCCGGGTGCAAGTATTTAAGTTTTGATATCATATTAAATTAGAAAGGCTAATGAAACTGACTAAGATTGCAGATAAAAAGATCTGCAACAGAGGGGGTATAATCGAAAAATAGAACAACTTTGAAACTAACTATTCCATCATTTTCCATTACTCCCTTCTTTCATTGGTAAATTTTCCTAATTTAACTATTTAGTTAAAATAGGAAGTAAAGGATAATATTACAGTTATTTCTTCTTGTAAATAAATTTCTTTTAAGATTTATCCACGAGTTTTTTGTTTATATTTCTTAAGATAAAACCAAACAATTAGAAATCAATAATACCAAGCACATATTTATTAAAATAAAGTTTTAAATATCAATATGCAAATTAGCCTTCTCGTTCAAACTGTAAACCGCTATTTTGTTGTATATATAAATACAATTGCATGTTATTAGTACGTAGATATGGTCAACAGTATTAATAATGTAAAACAATTTTTATTAATAACTGAAGGTTTAAAAGAATGAAATCATGGAGAATTTGTCGTAAATAATTAAGGGAATTGTGACTTGAGTAGTAATATAGTTTCGGTTACAGACAGAAAAACACACAATCTCCATTATAATAAGATGTACTAGAAGACAATGACTAAGGGTGTTAGTGTCCAGGGTATGATGTTAAACTGCATCTAATGGTGAGAGTCTAATGAAGTATCCCTTCATTTCCATTGTTTCCAGGCCCACTCTGACCCGGAGTGGTAGTGCTTGCTACAGTCCCCTTGCTATGGGTTGAATATATTAAAAAATGAATTAAAATAGGGGTTTTATTGTTTTAATCTAAATAAAAATCTGAATACCCAACAAGAATGAATAAAACAAAAACGTCTCTACAAGTGTATTGGGCACTTTTATATATATATATTTATAACCCCGAGTTATTCGGTTAATTATTTTATGAATAGTCCAATTGTTGACCAACTCGATATTTTACCTTCTCCGTTAAGTTCTCCCATATATATATGTATATATATATATATATATATATATATATATAAGAAGTTCCACAAAATGGATTATGTTTTTTTTTTAATTATTATTAATTTACATTAGTTACACGTGTGTCGAATCTTCTGATATCTTCTTCAGGCTTTGATTAACCACATTCTGAAGAAGCTATCAGAAAATCTGAAACACGTGTCGCTAATAATAATAATAATAAATTTTATTTTTAAATAATACATTTTGCTGACCTTTTTTATGAAATATTTAATTTTCTCCTGTTGGAAACATAACAACACTTATATATATATATATATATATATATATATATATATATATATATATATATATATATATATATATATATATATATAATCCAAAAGTCCAGAGAAGAAATCTTCCTTACGACACAAGAGTTTTATTTAAAAAACCTGTCGCAGTTTGAGAGCTCAATGTGTGCTCTCAATGTTAGAGTCACAGAGCAAATATATAAGTAAAGAAATAACAAAAGACTTAGAGATTTAGCATTATAGTCTATTTCAGGGAGCTTAGACAAATAGTCTAACTCTCCCGACTCATCAGATGCGTCGGGAGAGTTAGAAACTTACATGAAGGTTATCATCATATAAAATGAAATTGGCGACCATGGTTCAATTTCTGGACAATCCTGTTTGCGTTTCAGTTCGCGATTATTTCTTTTTAAAAAAAGGCATGAATCCGTCTGTTGCCCTCAACTCAGATCTCTGGAAAAAAAATTTTATCCAGTGTCATACACATTGTAATTTAATTTTTTTGAAGGACTGTTGTATTTAAGAAGATCAATTTAACAGATAAAAAGATGTTTAAGAGACACCTGCTTTTCGACGTGTTTAAAGTTTTGATAATAAAAAAAATTCAAACAAAACATTTATCTTCTACGTTGAAGGTTCTTGATGTCGCTAAAACATAAGTTGCAAGGTGGATTTCTTTTTGAGCTAGAAAAGAAAAAATACGTTGCAGGTTGCAGGATGAATAGATGAATCATCTGGTGTTTAAAGAGAACATTTAGATAAATAAATATCTACAGCAATACGAATAGATATCTACAGCGCACGAAAATTACTGCTGTATGGCTGCACCACTTGGACCCTAACGAGGCGCCTTGAGCATAAGCTAGATGGAAGCTGCACCAGAATGCCTCAGGTGGTCTAGAACAAATCTTGGAAACAGCATCCCACAAGGAAGTAGTTGTATGGCCCCCTGCTCTCTATTTCACAAACCATCCGAGTGAGACGGACAAGGCATGCTGGACATTGCTGAAGAAGCAAGGACGAGCTCATAAGCGACGTTCTCATTTCAAAGCCAACACATGGACATGCTAACCTGGGTCAATCACCAAGGACCTACATTAACCAATTATGTAAGGATGCTGGATGCTGCGCAGAGGACCTACCAGAGACAATGAATGATAGGGAAGTTTGGCGTGAGATTGTCATAGATATCTGTGCTAACTGCGCGACATGATGATGTTTTGTGTCTAAGCCATCTATCACAAAGTGACAGTCCATAATTATTGTATGCCACAATTAAACCTTTTTTCAAAGTCAAACTACAGATTACTCACCATTAGCAAAGGAATAATCACGAATTAGAATATCAAATCAAGAAAAAGAAAATTGGTATTTCTGAGAATTTTCATTTCAGAACAACTAAAGGAACTTTGGCAATAATAATTAAGGAAAATATTCAATTAATAATAGATCAAAAATTGAGAGAAGGCGAAATTTGATTATCATATTTCATAAATTATTATATTATAATATATATATATATATATATATATATATATATATATATAAAAAAAAATATATTAAAGTTTGCTGTTGTTTTAATAGAGCGGTCTTCATCAATAGCAAAATATGAAGGAAAGACGGAAAAAATAACCGTTAGAAGGAGGGGTTTCAAAATAGCATGATAGTTTTAGAAATCAGTAACAGCAAATAATTATTTATTAAACCCAGTTTGGTTAAAATCATTATGGAAATTAGTCCCACCATATCCTATATAAATCTTTATTTCTAAGAGATATATAATACATATTTCAGGATTTTTAAATGCATTAATAACATGGGCAGTTTTGTGGCAAATTTGACTCAGCTAGATTATTTTGAGAATATTGCAGAATTTGAAAAAGTTAATTAGAAATCGTACTTAGAGAATGTGAGTGACAAGGAATGTTACGATTTTTATGGCCATACTTTGTGTTAAGCAGAGCGCGATCCTTAGTAAAGAATCCTTTGGTTGTACCTTGGTGATCCTCAGTCTTGCAGGTCCTTCATCAATTATTGCAAATGGACGTCTCTCAGTATCAGCGATTAAGTAGTTAACCAGCCACATATTCGGGCTGTCGATTGGCTGAGGTTTAAACCATGTGACCTCGCTCAGTCTATAAATTTAAGCGGTGTATTGTAGCACACCTTATATCACCAAAATATGGAGGCACGTGGTCTAATGGTTAGAGTAGTGAGAAATGGATTCGTCGACCCGAGTTCAATTCCTGGACGAAGCTGTTTGCATTTCACATGTCGCTAATACCCTTGGGAAAGGTATGAATCCAATTCTCCCTCCAGCTATGGATAAATAGCAGGATAGACCGGGCTCTTTAATCATTGCTGGGTAACCAGTATAGGAGAAGGAAAACTCTGAATTCAAACCTATTAAAATCCGCTTAAGAAATTGACCTTGTCAATGTTTATGTGAGGGACAAAATGAAAGATGTTAAGTGTATAGTGAATGTGTGAATATGATGTTATTAACCGTTAATTTTTATATGCGCGTTTGTTTACATTTATTTATTTACGGTTAATAACATCATATTCCCACATTCACTATACACTTAACATCTTTCATTTTGTCCCTCACATAAACATTACTTAACAGTGTCCTGAAGATGGTACAATATACCGAAATCCTTAAGTATTGACACATAAAATTGTTTCCCCATATCATAACATCCTGTGTTTGTTATATTTTTAAAATATTTTATTCTCATATATATATATATATATATATATATATAAGTCATCCACAGATGCAGTGTTTCGACGTTTACGTTTTATCAGTGCAGTTCAACTTTTAACGGCTACTTCTAACCGGGAGCGAAACCCGACTGAATTTTCGTCTTTCAAACTCTTTACCCTCTAGGACGTTGACATCTGTCAGTACGAGGTGAACAATTAATTGGCACATACTTACGTAGATGTATGTTTTTACAATCACCAGAGAACTCAAATGTGTAAACAACAGATGAGTAAAAGTTCAATTAATATATATATGTGTGTGTGTGTGTATGTTGTGTGTGTTGTGGTGTGTGTGTGTGGTGTTTGTGTGGGTGCGTTGTGTGCGTGTGTGTGTGTGTGTGTGTGTGGAGAAAGGTAGACAAACACAGGATGTTATGGAAACTAGATACATCCAGTTTCCATAACATCCCGTGTTTGTCTACCTTTCTCCACATATTGTCGAATTAACCTCCTCATATTTCTCCCATATATATATATATTATATAATATATATATATATATATATGCATGTGTATATGTACATATACACATGCATATACAAAGTGTTAAAATAAGATGACATTATCATGATGTTTATATCGACGCTTAAACGTTTCGGTTTATGTAAAATGAATGTTTTTAAGCACTCCATTTTAAAAGCATCCATCACTGTGTGAAAAACAAAATGTTTATATTATCCTAAAGAAGGTTTTCCATAAACCGAAACGTTTTAGCGTCGACATAAACATCCTAATAAGTTCACCTATTTGGAACGCTTTGTTTTTCCAATTTCTATATATTGTCGGATTCATTTCCATATTTTACTCCCATACATATATATATATATATATATATATATATATATATATATAATATATATCTTTAAAAGCAATGATCATTTCCCGGAAATTTGATCTCTCAGTGACCGAAAGATACATACATTCTTATGTATTTAATAGTTTAAAAAACACCAGTCCCCGTATCAGCCGTCAGTGGGCGAGGGATAAGATATCGGACTACCATGCGGTCAGTCTGAGTTCGAACCCTACCAAGGATAGTTGTGTCTAGCCACACTGAAGAGGCATGTAATGCCGAAACACGTGTCTGTGGATGACTTTTAATATATGCTCCATAAATTTGGTAATGAGCTCTCTAATTGGTAATTTAAATTAACTCTCAACTAAGCAAATAAGCAATGATCATTTCTCCGGAAATTTGATCTCTCAGTGACCGAAAGATACATACATTCTTATGTATTTAATAGTTTAAAAAACACCGTCAGTGGGCGAGGGGATAAGATATCGGACTACCATGCGGTCAGACTGAGTTCGAATAGGATAGTTGTGTCTAGCCACACTGAAGAGGCATGATATGTCGAAACACGTGTCTTGGATAACTTATTAATTTATATATATATATATATATATATATATATATATATATATATATGATTGAAAATAGATTTAAAAAACAAATGATAATAGTATTATGCTGACAGATATCTGTTTCGACCTTTTATAAAAAAAACGGTCTTCCTCAAAAGCTTATAAAAGGTCGAAACAGATATCTGTCAGTGTAATACATGTATATGCATATGTGTGTGTGTGTGTGTGCAAGAGGAGAGAGAGCGTATACATAACATTTTGAGAGAAAGAGCTACACAATTCAAATTGTTCTTTCGACAAGAAATTGAAGTCCGCACTCGATAGTTTTTAGGGCCAAATAAGACCTAAAGGCTGCAAGTTCCCTACTTCTACTATAGAAAAAAATATTTTTTATTTAATTATACGATATGCACGAATGTGCTGTAGACTGGACAGATTTAGAATATAACCGAGAATATTTTCGTCAAGATTTAATAGGTTCTTCCCAAAACAAGAGAAATGTTCTCCTTGTTGGATAGAAAGCCCCCGGGCAAAAAATGTATATTTTCTTATTAATTTTATTACTTTTTTTCTTCAGATTTGAATATTAATATACATGAATCTACTTTCTATTTAGTTATTTATTCGTTTGTTTTCTATGCCTCATTGGGAATATTCTCGCCTGAACCTTTAAAAATAAAAACGAAACTTTGTACGAGACATATACAATATTAATACAAAATCTATATCCAGATCCAATTCTGTTAAGTAATTCATCCAATAGTTATTAAAAATGCCCTCTTAGTTTTATTGCCATTATTTCTGAAATCGTTCAGTTCAATTTCAAATATTTTTTATACTATTACTGTTTTTGATCTGATTAGGCAATTTCTTCCAAAATATATTACTCTATTAGCAAAAATGGAAACATTTTAAAATATACATAATATATTCATATACATAATATATTCATAAGATATACATGTATATAAATATACCATATATTTTAAATGTACATAATATAAAATATACATAATATATTACTCTATTAGCAAAAATGGAACATTTAAAATATACATTATATATTCATATACATAATATATTCATAATATATACATGTATATGAAATATACATAATATATTTTAAAATATATATGATATAAAATATACATAATATATTACTCTATTAGCAAAAATGGAACATTTAGTATATACAATATTAATACAAAATCTATATACAGATCCAATTCTGTTAAATAATTCATCCAATAGTTCTTAAAAATGCCCTCTTATTTTTTTACCATTATTTCTGTAATCATTCAGTTCAATTTCAAATATTTTTATACTATTACTGTTTTTGGTCTGATTTCTCCCAAAAATATATTACTCTATTAGCAAAAATATCCATTTTTCTTCTTTTTAGTTTTTTTTAATCTGCTTTGCCAGTAAGTTTCTAGTTCGAGGAGAAATATCTAAAAATATATTTACAATAAATAGAAATTCCATTAATTATTTTGCAATTATAAATTAGATCACCTCTCATTCTTCTTTCTCTAATCTCTCCCTGTAACTGTAATGTTTTATTTTTATTATTATTTTTGTCACTCTTCTTTTCGTGCTCTACAATCTTAATACTCAAATATCAATTTCTAGTCACTGGAGCACGGACAAGAATACAATATTCTACGTGAGATTCTATTAGGCTTTCATATATTTTCGAAACAATATTTTCCTCCTTGACATAATATTTCTAACTATCCAGCCAATCATTCCATTCATCCTAAAATGTATATATATATATATATATATATATATATATATATATATATTAAAGTAAATGGAAGTTAATCCGACAGTATGAATTTAACTTTTTTTTTGTAAACAAATGATGTTAATAGTTTGCTGACAGAATCTGTTTCGACCGTTTTAATAGAGCGGTCTTCATCAAGAGCAACATATGAATGAAAGACGATGGATTATAATGCTTCTGATTTTGAAAAATAAAATTTATTTTATTTTTAACACAGAATACGCATTTTTTAAATTCCACCATCGAACACCAGCGTTCGTTTGTACCTCCTTCTAACGGTTATCTATTCCGTCTTTCATTCATATGTTGCTCTTGATGAAGACCGCTCTATTAAAACGGTCGAATAGATTCTGTCAGCAAACTATCAACATCTTTTGTTTAAAAAAAAAATGTTAAATTCATATATATATATATATATATATATATATATATATATATATAATATATATATATGAAGAGAGAGAGAGAGAGAGAGAGAAAATATTTTAGTATATAATATTTTTACATGGGAACCATTGGTTTCATGCTATATATGCTTAATTTTTTAAGCGGAGCAATCATCGGGCAGCGAAAAATGTTTTGAAAATGATAAAAAAATGATAAAAAATATGGTCAAATATATGCGTTTGATTAACTTTATTCGCGTGTCACTTGTTTGTTTACGTGTTTGCGTGTCTTATGTATAAGGTCTATATATATATATATATATATATATATATATATAGAGAGAGAGAGAGAGAGAGAGAGAGAGAGAGATAGAGAGAGAGAGAAAGAGAGAGAGAGATAGATATATTGGTAATTTTCCGAGATTAAATAAAGGAAAATAAAGTGCCCAATTACAAATGTAAGAGCTTTATTTATTAAATATAATTGTTTATACAGAGGTTTTAGTGCGCATCTACCTAAGGTTTCAGGCTTTTGCCCTCTTCAGAATACTATTTAATCCCTCTGATGTGTCTGTAAGTACACCGCAAAGTGTGTACTTACAAACACATCAGAGGGATTAAATAGTATCCTGAAGAGGGCAAAAGCCTGAAACCATAGGTAGATGCGCACTAAATCCTCTGTATAAACAGTTACATTTAATAATTAATAAATATATCTATATCTATATATATAAATATATATATATATATATATATATAGAGAGAGAGAGAGAGAGAGAGGGAGGGGAGAGGGAGAGCAATGGGAGATAGAGAGATAGATATTCTTCATGTACAGTATTCAGGACGGTTCTTATGAAGTAACTTCTTGAGAAGATACGCAATGTTGATTTGCCAAGAGATGCAATGATTGTAGGCAAAAACGTGACATTTTAACTTTATTAGAAAAGAAGGATATTTTTTTCCAAGGGGAAGTGTTCTTGAGTTAAAAGGTTCCGGTCATCAAATAACACGAGAATATCGTGTGAAGTTAGCGGAGATGTCCTCTTCCGGTTCACCTCAAATTTATCCTTGAATTACGATTACAGACAGAAAATTTATGAAATAGATTTTCAGATAGAAATCTTGTCAACCATGTAGCGTTAAAAAGCAGTCGGAAAATTAAACGGAAAGTTTTTTGGTGGTCCCCCATGACAGTTTAACTACAGTCTATGAATAAACTTTTTGCGAATTGCGTTACGGTTTAGTGGTTTGGGGATTAAGGTTGTTTTTAATTACGTATTGCATGAAAAAAATTTAAATCCAAAATTACTATACATTTAATTAACCATTGAAATTAATTATTGAATCCAACGGTAGACAAATTAGTCTCAGTTGTTTGTGTTAGTATTGCAATGTATAATTTTAATTAAATTTGGTTTAAAAAAATATTTTTCAACATTAACTGTATAGTAATTTGGGTTTTTTATTGTTGTTTTTAAGTAATACGTAATAAAAAAAACAACCATAATCCCCAAACCCCTAAACCGTAACCCAATTCGCAAAAAGTTAATTCATAGATTGTAGTTAAACTGCCATGGGGGACCACCCAAAAACTTTCCGTTTTAATTTTCCGACCGTTGTGCAAGTTCAGCCAAAGATTTTACGAAATCTCTCTCTCTCTCTCTCTCTCTCTCTCTCTCTCTCTCTCTCTCTCTCTCTCTCTCTCTCTGTCAGCGGGGCTTAGAATTCGCTGACTGTATCCCTTGCAGAGAGGCAACACTCCACCTCACTCTAGTTATTACATGAACTACATCTGATGATGAGGCTCCAGGTCTAGAAATGTGCAGAATGTGAAGTATCACTTCATTGCCATTACTTCCAGGCCAACTCTGAATCGGAGTGGTAGTATCTGTTAGTGTCCCACCCACCTATGTGTCAAATAGATCTGGGATTTCTTAAGAAACTGGATGCCCCATACTTGCGACTTTGTGTCACATCCTACCCAAGAAAGTTGGTTGGATAGATACCTACTTATCAGACACTCAGCTCTGTGTGATATTTCCTGGTTTCTGAAAGTGAAAATGAGAAAAAAATTCATAAAGACTTGGGGACGTCACGGTCGTTAAAAGAAAAAACGTCGGCACAGCTTCAAAACATATCAAACGTTTCAGAATCGCTTCATTGTGTAGAAAATTCGATGGAATAACTGTTATAGATAAGTAGGTATCTATCCAACCAATTTTCTTGGGTAGGATGTGACACAAGGGGAATATTTTAAAAGAAATGAAACTTTCATTTGTTGTTTATTTCTGTCTACCAAAATTGATTGTATGTGTGTGTGTGTGTGTGTGTGTGAAGTAAAAGTGGAAGTGAATCCGATAGTATGTAATGTGTGTGTGTGTAGAATTAAACAAAAGACACATCTCCTGTTTAACAATTTTATTTTTGATCTTTTCGAGTTTTCTGGTCATTTTTTTAATATTTGCGTGGAATTCGTGGATAATTCCACCAAAGTTCAAGTTCCGAGTACTTTCGGCACTTTGAAGTGCCATCATCAAGGGTGACGTGTTCCAGTTTTTTTAAATTATATTAATGTGGAGGCTGGAAGGAGAAGAATTATCCACGAATTCCACCGAAATATTAAAAAGTTGGCAAGAAAACTCGAAAAGATCAAAAATAAAATTATTAAACAGGAGAAGTGTCTTTTGTTTAATTCTACATGTATGAATGAAAGAATGCTGCCCAAATACACACACACACACACACACACACACACATATATATTATATATATATATATATATATATATATATATATATATATATAGCAATATCTCCGCACAAGCTGGATGTGAGAGAAACTCAATTCTTTTAAGCGGAGTTTTATAGGTTTGAATTCAGAGTTTTCATTCTCCCAGACTTGTCGTCTCAGCAAAATTAAAGAGCTAAGTCTGCCTTGCTATTTACCCATAACTGAAGAGAGAATAGTCGGGTGCATACCTTTCCCAAGTTTTTTAGCGGTATATGAAATACAAGCAGCCGCGTCCAGGTTTTGAACTTGGGCCGTCGTGTCTGTTTACTTACGGCTATAACCCTACATACCCTATGTCTCTCCATTACTTATGCTCAATAATATCTGATGAAGACCGTAGAATGGATCGGTTAAAATATTAAGTATCTATTTGTTTTGTTTTTTATTTACAACACAATAGAAAATATTGTCCTCATCTCTATTGTTATCCGTACAACATTTCGGCCGATGTGCCCTCCGGCCTTCTTCAGATATTTCTTGTCGGACTCGGGAGCCTTTTCGAACTTGGGAACCTTCTTGTACTCGGGAGCCATTATGGAACTTTGAACCCAACCCTTTATTCAATCAACGGGGGTATCTTGTTCTCATTCTGCTAACCAGAGCTGAATACAGTTATTAAGCTTTTCTATTGGAAGCGCGTGGTGTAATGGTTAAAGTCATAGGAAATGGACTCGTGGGCTCGAGTTCAAATCCTGGACGTGGTAATAGCATTTCACTTAGCGCCAATACCCTTGAGAAAGGTATGAATTCTACTCTCTCTCTCTCTCTCTCTCTCTCTCTCTCTCTCTCTCTCTCTCCAGCTATGGGTAAATAGTAGGACAGACTGGGCTCTTTAACCTTGGTTAGGCAACCGGTCTAGGAGAAGGAAAACTCTGAATTCAAACCTGTTGAACTCTGCTTAAGAAATTGACTTTGTGTCACATCCTACTCGTGCGGAAGTGTTGGTATATATATATACTAAGCTTTTCTATTCTATTTCAGAGAAATGGAATCGAAAATAAGAAAAAAAAAGGAAATATTCATTGTTTCTATATTTTCCACTTGTTAGATCGCTCAAAAACTCGATACGAATCAGCTAACAACTAAATATTATTGGGGTCAACGACAAATATTATATTTTTAGCATCGTTACCGAAGAAAATTGAATTGTCTGAAATCTGATTTTCACAGCTTTTAAGGAAACCTTGCTTTAATATAAACAGAATTTAATTTTGCTACGCCAACTGCACATGAATTTATTGCGTAATCGAATGGAAGATTCTAGCCAGAGGCCATACCAAATTGAATATTTCCGTTTTCTGTCGTTAACTGACAGAATTACCAAAGGCAAAGGCTTCCATGTTGAAAATTTCCTGTCTGGACCGTTAAGTCTCGTTTCACTGAGTTTTAAATGGCTAGTATTTTCTTAGATTTGCCGTTAGCCAGAATGGATATTGATATTTAATACCAGTGGATGGGGTTTCGAATTCTGTCGCATAGTCACCAGTGACTGCTGTTACGATTTTTGTGGCTGTCCTTAGGCCTCAAGCAAGAGCACTCTCCACTGGAGATCCCTTGTGTTAATCAGAGCGCGATCCTTAGTGAAGAAACCTTTGGTTGCTCCACAGTGTTCCTCAGTGTTGGGTATGATCCTTTGGTTGTTCCTTGGTGTCCCTTAATATTGGGCAAAATCCTAGCGTTCAGCAAATTTCCTTGTTGCAGGTCCATTCGTCAATGTCGAATTCCGTGCAAATTAACGGCTGTCAATATCAGTGATTAAATGGTTAACTAACCACGTATTCTGGCTGTTGATCGGCTGGGGTTTAAACCACGTGATCTCGCTGAGTTTATAAGTTTAAGTGGTGGATTACAGCACGCCTTATATACAGAAAATTATCCAACAACTGCTATGTCGCTTCCATATTGAAAATTTCCTGTCTGGACCGTTAAGCCTCATTTCACTGAGTTTTGAATGGTTAGTATTTTGTTATATTTGCCGTTAGCCAGAATGGATATTTAGTACCGGTGTAGAGGTTTCGAATTCTGTCGCAAAGTCACCGGTGACTGCTATGTCGCTGATGGCTAATCGTTAGACGGGTCTAATGCTATATAGTCGTCTTATTACATAGACGGTATATATGTTATGTGAGGAACATCCGTGGTTGTGTCTCTCATATTTAGTCCATTCTTGTACTTATCTTTCTTAATAGCATTTTCTTACTTCTTATTTATTAGAAATATTTCATTTGAATGAAAGAATAACTTTCGCCCTTATATTCCACAGTTTTTCCTTGGTTTCTTTTTTCTTGTTTTTGTTTGTTTGTTTTTTGGTTTGTTTTTTGGTTTGTTTTTTTTTTTGTTGTTTTTGTTTTTTATCCAGTAACTGGTCATCTTTCTGTGGTATATCCATAGGTCCTGCTAGTTATTATCATTATCATTACTATGAGTTTTTTTACATCAGCGTTAGCTGATGGTATTTTGCTGACGGCTGAGTGACAAGTCTCATCAGGTCTCCAGGAATCTTCTGAGTATTCTAGCCGATTGCAGCAGTGCAGTAGTCTGGATGGTCTCAATTCTTTCTCTCATTTCCAGATCCTCCAGTCTTTTTTCCAAATTTATTGTGACCGTTCCAAGTGCACCAACTACAATTGGTATCATTTTCACTCTCATGTTCCACAGCTTTTTCAATTCTCTGGCAAGGTCCAGGTATTTATCCATCTTTTCATTTTCCTTCAGCTTCACCCTGTGATCTGCTGGAACCGCAAAGCCCATATAATTGTTTTTCTTGCAATTTTTGTTTTTGTTGTTTTTCTGTTTGTCCACACATTACATCTGCTGTTTTTGGCTGCCATAATTAATCTTTCTTTGCTCTTTTTTGTGTATTCTTCGAGTCCTTGGATTGTGGCCTCTACACAGTCCTCTATGTTGGTAAGACCTCTCCCACCTTCTTTTCTTGATACATATAGCCTATCTTTATCATCTCTAGGGTATAGGACCTTGTGCATTGTCATAAATTTCCCAGCCCTTTAGTCTATCTGTCTGAGTTCTTCCTTTGTCCATTTTAAGAATGGTCCAGAGTATCTTATAACGGGGACGCCCCAGGTATTTATTCCTTTGATTAGATTTCTGCTGTTGAGCTTGGTTTCTAAGAGCTTTCTTGTTCTTCTACGGTATTTTTTAAACTTTTTCTTTCATCTCTGTTTGCTTGAGGTTGTCTGCTTCTAAAATTCCTAAGTATTTATTATCTACTCCTTTTGAATTTTCACATCAGCGTTAGTTGATGGTCTTTCACTGGAGTCTGAGTGACAGCAAGTCTCCTCAGGTCTCCAGGACTCTTCTGAGTATTCTGGCAGATTGCAGCAGTGCGGTGTTCTGAATGGTTTTAACCCTTCCTCTGATTTCCAAACATTCCAGACCCTTTATTATTATTATTATTATTATTATTATTATTATATTACAAGACATGGAGTGTGTATCTTCTGCATTATATTTGCGAAGAAATTAATTTATACCAAAAGCGTATTGCTACTGTGATCAAGAATATCTAGTTTCCTAGTTTCTTGGAACTCTGAGAGGAGGAGTGTCGGCGTTATGCCAATTAAACTAATTACTCCCAACTGGGACTTCCGCTCGGTCTATTGTGTCCCTTGTTATGCTAATCTTCTCTTGTCTTGTCAAATACATACAACATAAATCATTTCAGTGGTTTCTATCTATTTCCTGTCCAAAGGTGATTTGTACATTTTGTACGGTCACTTCTACAATGCAATACTAGCAGAGCTACCTGGCGTTGGCTGGGGTTTAAAAAGTTAAAAACAAATTTATTATTTATATTTCCATATAAACAAATAGAAATTATTTTTCAATATATTTGTTTATCTTGTATTCTTTATAAAAAGGTGTTTCAAAAAAGTAACGAGATTGAAAGTACTTTTTGACACACCTTGTATTCTGAAAAAATTAACGTTCCATTCATTGTTTATTTCTATCTTGGTAAATACAACTTCAATCTCGATACTTTTATATCACACCTTGTATATATCTATATATATAAATGAGTCTCAAGGTATGTGCGTGTCGACCTAAAACTCCGATTATATAAGTCATTCAGATTTGAAATCTTGCATATACTTTAATATCCGTCTAACTAAGAAACACATAAAATTTAGTTATTGATTTTTGCTAATTAAGCGAAATAATTAATTAATTAAAGAAAAATCTAATGATTTGTGGAACTCTTCATAATTCTTTCTAATTAAGTACAGAAAGACTCGCTATCGTTTAACCTACACACCCTACTATTGAACGAGTCCAGGTGAATATAGTTCGCCGTAGTCTGCCTTCAGTTTCAGAATTTTGAATGGGCAAATGCCAAAATGTAGTATCTACACCTGGATCTAGAAGCCGAAGAAATTTAGCTTGATTTCAGTGGGATATCTCCCCCGGTAGCACCAGTACCCTGGTCTTAAAAGGACAGGACTAGGTTTATTGCCCGCTGTCTTAGACCGCCCCGAAATGGGAATGCCAATGGAATTTTATGCAAGTCCTAGACCCGACTTGTAGGTCCTGCACATTAAACGACCTTGTCACATTTGGCTAGATGGGCAGTCAAATGCTCAGTCGAAGATCCTTTTACATAATAGTGAATTTGATCTTTGCTAGATGCCCCATACTTTTGATACATCCTATCCGTGGCTATTGAAGTCAGTTAGTCTACTGTTGGTTTGAATAACAGCAGCTATCTAAGTCAACTCGAGCAGTGTCCAAGACAGTTAGTATATATAGAAATCAAGAATGATCCATTCATGAATTTGGGTGAATTGGGTGATTCCATTCCTTGAGTTCTGATTGACTGCTTGATTTGAATGACATTGTGGAGTTTTATAAATACCCTTTCATTCTGCAGTAGATCTTGTGGCTATTCGGGTTTGTATTAAGTTACAACCGTTTGTTGCCTTGTCTTCCCAGTTCGACGGTAATTGGAACTTTAATTATTCTTTAGTAGCGAACAATTTGGGTAAATACCAAGTATGCCAATTTTTTCAAATACAATAATATTAAACTCGCCATATTTAAATATAACCCATATTCCATGGGCAAAATTTAAAGATAATCCTTTTTCAAAAATTACTGTTTAGTAATTTAGTACTAACTGTAAAACTCGTTTGTCACGTGTATAACACAAGGTTGACTGTATGGGCATCCCTCGGGGATCAAATTAAAATCAAACGATTTGTGAACGTTCAGCAACTAAAAGTAATTCTTGGTATAACCGCTGACCCCCCCCCCTTTATTGGAGCAATACCCGCCATTAATCCACTAAACAGCTATTCAACAACATCGTCTTAGCCGTGGCGAACGGGTTAAAAATACTTACTCTGCCTTTATGAAGACTTATTTCTTAGAACCGAATATATTCATGTTTAGCACCATCTAATTGGACCTGGATATAAACTTTCAAATGACAACATTATAGAACCAAGTATTGACTCGACCCGTTCACCATGTGAGACTAGGTTGTAAGTTTTGGACATCCAGATTGGATCGGACTCGCTACTCAGCATTAATGCATCTTATGAGTCGACTTATACTTCTGAAAATGTCATTGAGAAATAAAATCTCAAATGTCATTTTTATGAGAAAAATTACAAATTTAGTTTCTTTTTACTGATGAAATGATCTAATTTTATAAACATTAATCGATTTGTGGGACTTAACAGTTCTTTCTGAGTAAAAAAAAAAGAAAGTCTTACGACACACGGTGTTTAAATACACGATGTTTAAATATTCCAATTTTACATGCAAACAGGATTTTTTTTAACTCAGTTCTAATTGTAAGAAAAGAAAATTAATTTTTTGGGTAATTAAAGGAAATCATGAATATATTTCAGACCAATAGGTACCTTTTATTTGAAGTACTATTCGAAATGTAACCACCCCTAAAAAATATTGAATGACGAAAAAATGTATATTTGTAATATTTACCTTATTATTGTGAGATTTTTATTGGTTTAAAAAGAAAATAAATTAACTAAACGCATTTTTTAACATTGCAACTCAACAGGAAAAATAAAATTGGTTCAAACCACTTACGAGTTAAGGGTAATTTTTTTTAATATTTTAAGTGTATTTACTTACTCTGTTCGTCACGGGTTGGATGTCACATAAGATCGCAAGTATAATGTGTCCACTGAGAATAAAACTCGCTATTCAGTATTATTGCATTTATTCAGTTGTAAATGATCGGCGATATTAACATTTGCTCACCATTACACCCCGGTGTGATGCTTTTTTTCAAACCTGTTTATCATGTGTAGGATGTGTCACAAGTAAGAGACATACAGCGAAAATAAAAAATACACATGGGACCATAATTTCAATTATTAAACCAACATAAATTACTCATGGGGGAATGGAAATGGACATGTAAACAAGTTGCACAACGTCTACTATCGTATGAGGGCAATAGAGTATGAATTTGAATATAACTCGTGCTGCCAGTAGTAATACTTTACTTTGGCTTCGCTAGCTTGCTTTGCCTGATTGTGTACAAAAGGAAGAAAAAGACCCATGGGCTGGGCTGGGTGGGGTGGTGTGGTGGTGGTGTGGGGGGGGCTGGTGGGGTGGGGGTTGTGGTGGTGGTGGGTGGGGGTGGGGTGTTTGTGGGGGCTGTGGTGGTGTGGTGGGGTGGTGGGGTGGGGTGTGGGGCTGTGGGTGCTGGGGTTGGGGGGTGGGTTGTGTGTGGGGGGTGTGTGTGTGTGGTGTGGCTGGTGGGGTGGGGGTGGTGGGCTGTGTGGGTGGCTGGGGGTGGGCTGTGTGGGGTGTTGTGGGTGTGGTGTGTGCATCCTTTATTTTAACCGAATCAATCACACAGGTAGGATTTGAACAAAAAGTTCGAAGTTGCCGGGTTGCATCCAGCGAGATTCGAACG
Source organism: Doryteuthis pealeii (assembly GCA_023376005.1). Lineage (NCBI taxonomy): Eukaryota > Metazoa > Mollusca > Cephalopoda > Myopsida > Loliginidae > Doryteuthis > Doryteuthis pealeii. The sequence goes on from CM042159.1 coordinate 7,092,496, forward strand.
TCGCTAATCAGCAGTAATGGATTTATTTATTATTATTAACTAATAAAGTACTTTTTCTAGACATTGCATGTCAATCGGAAAATAATTGGTTCAAAGGAGTTTGGGGTAAAAAAATTTTTATAAAATATTCTAGAATGTAGGTTTAGATCAAACAAAAACCCAGTTCGGGGCAAGGTAGGGGTATGTGACACAAAGTCCGCCGTATAAAATGCGGTTGTTCATTGAGGATCGACGAT
>CM042159.1:7092831-7133236 GCA_023376005.1 Doryteuthis pealeii
AGAAGAGATAGATAAGCGATTTTAATATTTAGTATACGTTTTCCTTCCAGGTTCACCTGAGATCTTGCTGAGGGCGCAAGCCCATATAATTGTTTTTTTCTTATATTTTTTGTTTTCATTGTTTTTCTGTTTGTCCATACATTACATCTGTTGTTGTTGGCTGCCATAAGTAATATTTCTTTGCTCTTTTTTGTGTATTCTTCGAGTCCATGGATTGTGCCTCTACACAGTCCTCTATGTTGGCAGATTCTCCCACCTTCTTTTCTTGATATACATATAGCCTATCTTTATCATCTCTAGGGTGTAGGAACTTGTGCATGTGTCATAAATTCCAGTCCTTTGATCTATCTGTCTGAGTTCTTCTTTTGTCCATTTTAAGATGGCCCAGAGTATCTTATAACGGGGACGCCCCAGGATATTTTTCCTTTGATTAGATTTCTGCTGCTGTTGAGCTTGGTTTCTAAGAGCTTTCTTGTTCTTCTGCGGTATTTTTAAAAGCTTTTTCTTTCATCTCTGTTTGCTTGAGGTTGTCTGCTTCTAAAATTCCTAAGTATTATTATCTACTCCTTTTGAGTTTTCAATCAGCGTTAGCTGATGGTCTTTCACTGGAGTCTGAGTGACAGCAAGTCTCCTCAGGTCTCCAGGACTCTTCTGAGTATTCTGGCAGATTGCAGCAGTGCGGTGTTCTGAATGGTTTTAAACCCTTCCTCTGATTTCCAAACATTCAGACCCTTATTTATTATTATTATTATTAATTATTATTATTATTATTATCATTACAAGACATGGAGTGTGTATCTTCCTGCATTATATTTGCGAAGAAATTAATTTATACCAAAAGTGTATTGCTACTGTGATCAAGAATATCTAGTTTCCTAGTTTTCTTGGAACTCTGAGAGGAGGAGTGTCGGCGTTATGCCAATTAAACTAATTACTCCCAACTGGGACTTCCGCTCGATCTATTGTGTCCTTGTTATGCTAATCTTCTCTTGTCTTGTCAAATACATACAACATAAATCATTTCAGTGGTTTCTATCTATTTCCTGTCCAAAGGTGATTTATACATTTTGTACGGTCACTTCTACTATGCAATACTAGCAGAGCTACATGGCGTTGGCTGGGGTTAAAAGTTAAAAAACAAATTTATTATTTATATTTCCATATAAACAAATAGAAATTATTTTTCATATATTTGTTTATCTTTTATTCTTTATAAAAGGTGTTTAAAAAAAAGTAACGAGATTGAAAGTATTTTTGACACACCTTGTTTCTGAAAAAATTAACATTCCATTCATTGTTCATTTCTATCTTGGTAAATACAACTTCAATCTCGATACTTTTATATCACACCTTGTATATATCTATATATAAAATGAGTCTCAAGGTATGTGCGTGTCGACCTAAAACTCCGATTATATAAGTCATTCAGATTTGATAATCTTGCATATACTTTAATATCCGTCTAACTAAGAAAACAATAAAATTTAGTTATTGATTTTTGCTAATTAAGCGAATAATTAATTAATTAAAGAAAAATCTAATGATTTGTGGAAACTCTTCATAATTCTTTATAATTAAGTACAGAAAGACTCGCTGTCGTTAACCTACACACCCTACTTTGAACAAGTCCAGGTGAATATAGTTTCGCGTAGTCTGCCTTCAGTTTCAGAATTTTGAATGGGGCAAATGCCAAAATGTGTCTACGCCTGAATCTCGAAGCCGAAGAAATGTATTTTGATTTCAGTGGGCTATCTCCCCCGGTAGTACCAGTACCCTGGTCTTAAAAGGACAGGACTGGGTTTATTGTCCGCTGTCTTAGGCCACCCCGAAACGGGAATGCCAATGGAATTTTATGCAAGTTCTAGACCCGACTTGTAGCTCTTGTACATTAAACGACCTTGTCACATTTGGCTTGATGGGCAGTCAAATGCTCAGTTGAAGATCCTTTTACATAATAGTGAATTTGATCTTTGCTAGATGCCCCATACTTTTGATACATCCTCTCCGTGGCTATTGAAGTCAGTTAGTCTACTGTTGGTTTGAATAACAGCCGCTATCTAAGTCAACTCAAGCAGTGTCCAAGACAGTTGGTATATATAGAAATCAAGAATGATCCATTCATGAATTTGGGTGATTTGGGGATTCCATTCCTTGAGTTCTGATTGACTGCTTGATTTGAATGACATTTTGAGTTTTATAAATACCTGTCATTTTGCAGTAGACTTTGGTGACCATTCGGGTTTGTATTAAGTTACAACCGTTTTTGTTGCCTTGTCTTCCAGTTCGACGGTAATTGGAACTTAATTATTCTTTAGTATGCGAACAATTTGGGTAAATACCAAGTATGCAATTTTTTCAAATACAATAATATTAAACTCGCCATATTTAAATATAAGCCATATTCCTATGGGTAAAATGTCAAGATAATCCTTTTTCGAAAAATTACGTGTTTAGTAATTTAGTTACTAATTGTAAAACTCGTTGTCACGTGTATAAACACAAGGTTGACTGTATATAGGGCATCCCTCGGGGATCAAATTAAAAATCAACGATTTGTGGAAACGTTTCAGCTACTAAAAGTAATTCTTGTATAATCGCTGACCCTCCCTTTACTGGAGCCATACCCCGCCATTAATCCCACTGAAAGCTATTCAACAACATGTGTCTTAGCCGTGGCGAACGGGATTAAAAATACTTCCTCTGCCTTTATGAAGACTTATTTCTTAGAACGAATATATTCATGTTTTAGAACTATCTAGATTGGATCTGGGAGATAAACTTCAAATGACAATTATAGAACAAGTATTGACTCGACCGTTCCCCTGGGTAGGGTGTGAGACTAGGTTGCAAGTTTCGGACATCCAGCTTGGATCGGACTCGCTACTCAGCAGTAATGCATCTTATGAGTCGACTTATACTTCAGAAAATATCATTGAGAAATAAAATCTCAAATGTAATTTTTATGAGAAAAATTACAAATTTAGTTTCTTTTTACTGATGAATTGATCTAATTTTATAAACATTAATTGATTTGCGGGACTTAACAGTTCTTTCTGAGTAAAAAAACGTCTTAAGACACACGATGTTTAAATACACGATGTTTAAATATTCCAATTTTACATGCAAAGAGGATTTTTTTTTAACTCGGTACTAATTGTAAGAAAAGAAAGTTAATTTTTTTGGTAATTAAAGGAAATCATGAATATATTTCAGACCAATAGGTACCTTTTTATTTGAAGTACTATTCGAAATGTAACCACCCCTAAAAAATATTGAATGACGAAAAAATTTATATTTGTAATATTTACCTTATTATTGTGAGATTTTTATTGGTTTAAAAAGAAAATAAATTAACTAAACGCATTTTCTAACATTGCAACTCAACAGGAAAAATAAAATTGGTTCAAACCACTTAGGAGTTAAGGGTAATTTTTTTTTTAAATATTTTAAGTGTATTTACTTACTCTGTTCGTCACGGGTTGGATGTGACATAAGGTCGCAAGTATAACGTGTCCACTGAGAATAAAACTCGCCATTCAGTATTATTGCATTTATTCAGTTGTAAATGATCGGCGATATTAACATTGCTCACCATTACACCCCGGTGTGATGTTCTTTTTAAACCTTTTTATCATGTGGAGGATGTGACACAAGTAAGGGACATACAGTGAAAATCAAAAAATCACAAAAATGGGACACCATCATTATTTACCCAACACAATCCTCATGGGGGAGGATGTAACACAAAGTTGCAGGTATGAGGCATAGAGTATGAATTGAACTCGTCATGCAGTAGTAATGAATTTACTTTGCTTGCTAGTTGCTTGCTGATTGTTACACCAATGGGCTGCAATTCCTTATTTAACCGAATCAATCACCACAGGTAGGATTTGACAAAAGTGCGGTGCATCCGGCGAGAATCGAACTCGCTAATCAGCAGTAATGGATCTTATCTTAATATTAAACTAATACTTTTTCTAACATTGCAACTCAACAGGAAAAATGAATTGGTTCAAACGAGTTTAGGGTAATTTTTTTTAAATATTCTAAATGTAGGTTTTTATCAAACCAGTTCGCCACAGGTAGGATGTGACACAAAGTCGCAAGTATAATGCGTCCATTGAGGATCGATCTCGCTATTCAGTAGTAATGGATCTGCAAGACTAGCTGACTGCCATAGGATGGATTCTTTATTTACTCGAACGTTCACCATAGGTGGGATGTGACAAAAGTTTCGTAAGTGTGGGGTATCCAGCGAGACTCCAACTCGCGACTGCAGCAGTAATGGATTTTATCTGGAGTCGACTTATACTTCAGAAATGTCATTGATGAAAATAATAATCCTCAGGAAATATAAGATTTAACATGTTTTTCACATGAGTCATGCGAAAAGTAATTTATAGTAATATATATAATTTTTAACATAGAATGAAATTACTTGAAGAATTGACATAATTCGACGGGACTTGCCAGAGTTCTTCAATGGAGTTAAAAAAAGTCTTAAGACGAACGATGATATGAGGAATAATTCCAATTTCACGAGTATCCCAAAATAGTATCATTTGTATATATTAGTTATCAATTGTAAAGCAAAAATTTAAGATCTTATTTTTTCGGAAACTTAAAATCATGTAATTTTTCTTGGAGACACCAAATAAGGTACTTTATATTTGAAGTTACTATCTAACTAAATGTATCTTTCCAAAACCCCCCCCATCAAAGAAAAACGATGACGAAAAACATATCTATACTATTCTTTTTATTTGTTAACGATTTATGGCGGTAATATATAAAAATAAATCATAGCAATACATCTCTTCAAACATTGTTATCAAACAAGAAAATAGGGTAGCAAATTGGATAAAATCGGAGGGAACCCATACGAACATGGTGCTCCAGGCGCATAAAGGAGAGAAAAAAGATTTTAAATATTCTTAAAAATTGTTAGGTGGTTTTTTATAGACGCGCGTATTTTGGTCACGGGTAAATGAGACAGCAGTCGTCAACGTATAAGTTTTGGGTGGGTTACTCCACAGGCATCCACCGAGGATCGTCCTCCCATTGCAGCAGTAAATGAATTAGACGACACACTTATTTCACTTAATACAACACAAATAACTGACTGGCCACACGTGAAGAGATTTGTGGACACGCTGATCATCAAACATGGAGAATCCAGCAAGGATCAACTTCATTATTCTTGTAATAATGGACATCGGGCGAGACTATCTTGCCTGCACCATTACCCTCCCCATAGGCGATGCGCTCTTCTTCATACACGGTTCATTTTCGAGTAGGATGAGACAGTAATTAGGTCATCTGACGTTCCAGACGGAAACGGGAGTCACATGTATGCAAGCGTGGAAAAGCATAACCAATACACACCCACCAAATGGCGACACCGCATAACATATCATATTACCCAACATGGTTTCGCTGCTGGGGGAGGTGGTGAGCACAAGGTTGCCAGGTATGGGAGGCACACAGCGTGGATTGAACCGTCAAAGGCGTAGATAAAATACAAATATATTTACTACGCTGCGAGAATCGGCTTGCGGTGGAACTCGCGGTACCTAAGGTCGTGTGGTATGGTAGGTTTAACCACCGTAGTGGCAACTGGGCAGTTCCTTATTTACTCGTATCGGCGTGAGGTATACACCATGCGAAGAGAGTAGGCGAGACTCTGACTCACACAGTATAAAAATGGGCCAAAGTTATAGTGGGCGGTGCGCCACTCCCTTTGTGTGCATAATGGCAAGAACCCTCGCTAAATCGAGTAATTAGATGGTATGATGCAGTAGAGTTAGCGGTTGCTCACGTGGAATTTTAAATCACCACGACATGGGATGTACACTGGTATGGGACACCAAATATTTTTAATGTATCCATCATTTAAATAACAAATACTATTCACGTAGTATAGTAAATGGTTAGACGTCAGCAGTGCAGTATGAGGGTCTCCGTCGAGTAGGAAAATGCGGACTCGGTCGGGATTTCCGGGAGTGTTTTCAATTACTCAGAACGGGAAGACTGAGGGAGTGTCTGCTAATTTCACATAGCGCTAATACGCCTTTCAGACTGAGGTATGAAATCCATATATTTCCCTCCAGCTTATGGGTTTACGGAACTAGTAGCAATTTGCAGACTGGGTACCCTAAGCGCTCTAGGCCACTAGGTCGACCAGTCCTTTAGGAGAGGGCCTAGCTTCCAGGGACTACTCTGGTGAGAATCATGAAAAACAATTGCCTGCGAGGGTGGGCGTTTTCTAGTTTTTGATTGGGCTTTGTTGTGTATTAAGTCAGGGCAACCTTTGATGCAACCAATTCTTTCATACTTGACGGTGGGTGCAAAAGTAGTTAATTGTCACTATACCACAAGCCCTTCACCACTATAAAACAGCGCATAAAGCCGGTGTTGTTGGGAGTTCATTGTGTGTATGAACACGCCTCATAAGTCGAGAGGGAATCGTACGGAGAGTCAGAATTGTTTATAGTTTATAGGTAATGCATATAAGTATTAAACATTAATATCATCATTCGGAAGACGTCATTGATTAGTGACTTGTTCGGTATGTTTGTGTTTCGAAGATATCAATTTTTGATCAATAATCTTGTTATTTGTTTTATAATTCAATTGGCAGAGAAAATCAAAAGTGTCTTTAATAATATTGTAATCATCTCTCAATTATTGTTCATTTTCGATTATTATTGTTAGATCATAATAGCTTTTCAGAGATATCGTGGTGTTAATTACATCTTATGGTTAAGTGCCTCGGGCCCGCAGAAGTGCACAACCCGGGTTAGTTGGTTTTTAACCTCGCGCTAGTAGGTCTATAGCGAAGAACGAGACATTCGTTTAAGGTCTCCCAACTTCCTGGTGTTGACAAAGCATTCCATAAGAACAGTTTCAAGGAGAAAAACTCATCACCAATTTTACTAATACAAGCGAAGGGGAAAAACTGGGGGAGAAAAAACTTATAAACGCCTCAGATTCAGGGCTTCTTTTTTTATTATATATTAAGCGAACACTGGTTTCTCGGTATTGTTGGTTGTTTGGTTTTACGGCATAATCAACCGGTAGGGGGTCATTTTTATGCCGATAGAAGTTTTGAAATAAATCCATATTCTTATGGATAATACATTTTTTTGTATTAATCATCATTCTATTTAACACATAGATGGACGCTAAACAGGTACTTCATACATTCCGGTCAGAGTGGACAGGGAGCATTGGTGATTTAAGTGGGTGCTCACATTCCCCAAACGCTCCAGAACTGGAGCTTCAACCATCAGTGAGGTTTAAGCTGTCTATGTCCCGCGATGGACATGTAGACCGCAGTCACCATGCATTCTAGCACATTTAATGATAAAGAAAAACAAGAGGGTTGGGGCGTTGCATATCGGCATTGATAGGTGGCATTATTTAGTGGCTTGGAGGAAATCGGGGTGAATAGGTCTAGGTGCTTGAACGTGACCGACCGTATTTGATCGGAGGAGGGCCTCTCCGACCCGCTCGATATTGTAACTTAGGCCAAATTCATTGAATACAAAATTTCTGCTTATATATATCCGTTTTTGCATAAATAAATATTTTAGAATTATGTGCTATAAATAAGATGGGATCAAAAATATCTTATATAACAATATACCCAAAACACTGTGGCTCAATTAAAACGCGGTAGAACGCCCAAATATTGAACATGAAGCTTGACCATGCCACAAAAGGAAGAATACTGCACGAATAACTATTTCTCCTAACTGCATGTAGGCAATGAAAGTAGTCAATTCTAAATTCATATTTCATCTCCGCTGGGAGATAAGTATCACATAAATCTATTTGTGTATATGACGCACTATTTTTTCCAGAATGTTTTCATTTACCATACGTCAGGGGAAACTATATAATTTACTTTTTTCCGGTCATGATGGTTCATATAGTCGGAATGGGAATGACTGGAAGTAAGTTGATATCTATAGTTTAAGACGCAGGGGTCGACAACACATGAGAAATGGGCTCCTGGTCACAGGTTAGTAGTTATCATAGGGTTTGTCCGAAATATAGACGCCCTGGTTTAGACTAACGTGTTTTGGACGGGTTACAACGAGAAATTCCACTGCGAATGTTTTTCATTTAATAGGATTTTATATTCATCTATAATCTAAGATTATTTTCTTGCTCCAGCAATGCTTGTTGCCCTTTTCTATGAACACTCGTCTGCAATTTTGTGTTTTAAGTACATTAATCGTAAATTAAGGTATAATATATATAAGTATATTATAATTAATCATATATTATTATAATACACATAAACAATAGAGTAACAAAGACAATCTCAGGAGAAAGAACTTTTTCTAGTTTTGTTTTTTTTGTGGGTTTTTTATTATATTTTTTTTTATCATTTAATCGTTCTTTCTAGATATTTTGCCGTAATGTTTACATGAGCGGATATTCTTCTTAGCATTTTAACTTTTTAGATTTTCGTAGTGTGATTTAGAGCAGATTCATCTCTTCATTTTTTTTCTTCACTCGCTCAATTTCTTGTACACATCGTCACCTTCGGTCTTTGTTTCCTCGTCTTTTTATTTATACTGTAATATAATGTTCGAATGAGTATTAATAACCCCACCATTAATTTTGCGTTCGCAAGCAACTATAGGGATGGGCTCAAAGTTTAGGTGACCTGAAAAATAGAGGTTTTCGAAATACCAATAATATGACAATTATTAAGTAACTGTCCTGCATAAATCAAACAGTCGGAACCTATTTCATTAAATCGCGAGAAAAGTGGTTTTTTTTTTTCTTTTTTTTTTTGTTAAGTTTTTTTCGTTTTAACCGGTGGCGGAGGGTAATTTCGTCTCTTTTACATACGAGATAGTTGGTTCGGGTCACATCTTGTTGCTGATCCTTGTAAACTATTAATAAGTCTATGGCAACACAATCTCCTATTGTTTTCTAGTAGCAGCACACGTTAGGAAAAGTTGAAGAAAATCCTGAAATTCGGTAAAAATTTAACCTGCTACCAAAATCTAAATATTTGTTCGTATTGGGATCACACACCAGAATTGTTTGTGCACGAAAACGATAGTCCCAATGATTAAAGTTGATTGAAATGTATAATGAGTATGAATTTGCGTAAATACACGACAAAGGTTTAAATGCACGCGATATTTAATATAAGCTCTCCCGTTGATCAATTGTGCTTTCGTTATTTGTTGATTACCTCCTTACTGGAAATATAGTCTCCCTTAATGCACGCTCATTACTGGACATGTTTCAAATTCATTCTGCTAAGGATTTCCCACACGTGATTAATAAGGGAAAGTTGTCTTATCTCATTTAAATTCTATACTAAACGATTAATCGTTTTAATCTATTCGTCCCTGTTAACGTCTCATATAGAAGGGATGAACTCAATAAATTAGAGAGACCAGGAAAATATGGATACACCACTCAGCTTCGGGATGAATAGACTGGAGGAATCGGTCGGACTTGACCGTACAGGTATAGGATATTTCGTTCCTGCTGACGGGGGGGGGGAGGGGGACCAAGAGGAGAAGACGTCGTTCACTTAGTACCCTGCTCGCAGGGCCAATACTTATCTTTTGATCAAGGAAATTGCCAGTCTTCGAACCACAGCAGCTGAAATTCCGTACGCATCGTGCGACAATAAATACAACTTTTCTGACTGACTGCCGTCTCCACATAAAGCCTGGGAAAAGCTTTTTTTCTGCTAGTCTACGGTTCCAGCGACTCCACTCTTGGTGTGGCTTATCTTATGAGGGCATATTCCCGCAACACATAATTCTTCTAGGGCACATGCAGTCCAGATTCACCCTGGCGGGCCTCCGTCACAGTGCCATAAATACGCAATTTTTTTATATTGGTTTTGTATGCGGCGGGAGGACACGGGTATACGACTCTTCCAGGCAGGACGAAGACCATATGTCTTGCTATTACTTCCATTTTCTACGTGTCCTTTCGTGGGATACCGTATTATACATATAATGACAAAGCGAGGAATTTCAGAAAGGCCGTACAAGGGCAACGGTTCTTAGGAGACAAATAACCAATGTTTATATTGGATAGACATACAGCGCCTTGACTTTTAATTATTAGTAACTGACCTTAATCAGACCTGATGTCTCTTGCTTCTCTCGAATTCTCTATCTCATTGCACAGGGTTTACGCGAGGTTCCTGGAAGCAGTATTTGATAAGTCGCCAGGTTTATTGTTTTGTCTCCAGTTTGATTCCTACGCGCACCTGTGTCTAACATATTATTTGGACTTTTAGCAATATTGAAAATATAGGGTTATTAAATTATTATGCCTTCCTTGTCTCAGGGGGCTGAATCGTCGGGCAATTACTTGGTATATTGGAGACCCTACAAATGTGCGACATGACTAAAGTACTTTAGTGTTGATCTGAAGTAGCCACGAGACGTCCCATAAATCCCGGTCCGCTCCCAAACTTAAAGAGCCTCAAGCAGATAAGTTCTGGCAGCAATACACGCCATTTAGGGTTTGTAATATTGTTACCTTTCTTGGAATCACTTCATTTTTTTTATTATCTCAATGTTTGTTTGATGTTATTCATCCGAATTTGATATCGCCTTCCTTTTAATGACTGGGAATTTATTTCCAAAGCCAGCAAAAAAAATCAACATCAAAAAACAACAGCCTAATCTATTTTTGTGATCAAGTGTAAGTGCGGTTTTGAACCAAAGCGTCAACAATCGGTGAGAGAAATTACGTTAAAGTTCAGAGAGTTTTGAATAGAGACAAAGCTTTCTTCCCATTTAGTGTCATCTGAGGGGCACTGTATGGATTTTGGTGAGAGTCACGGTGAATTAGTGCAGTCCTTGGAAAAGCTAGATATAGAAAAATTTGTGGTGAACCGCGTTTAGTCGAGAGCTTGAGAGCAGGATCACCGGGCCCTTCTGGAGAATGTGTATTTTCGTGCTCTGTGATGTCGTTCCCGCGCGCGTGCTGTATAAAATATATATCGGGGAATTGGGGGAATTAATAAGAAAGTGCACACGTTAAGACGGAGACCGCGAAGAATCACACGAAAACTTCACACACATACACATACAACACACGTGCGCGCTATATATATATATAATAGTATATATTATATATATATATACTATATTATATATAATTATAGCGATTATTTATTTTAGGAATGAGTATGCACCATACTTATTAACTCTTTACATGAACATTCATTTCTTTTAAACCATGAAGTCATTTCTTTAAACCATAATATCACCTCTAGGAATTAGGACGGTGCGGTGCACAGATATTAAATAAATAGTTTAAGGAAGAAATAAAGAATAAATAATAACACAACAAGAGGTTAAATAGTTTAAATAAGGAGATATACCTAAATTGTTAAACAAAAACATTCTATGCTTCATTGTGTATTTTAATATTCTAGATTCCCATATAATATTGAAGGTCTTTTGTTAAAATTTAAAAGAGGAAAATGAACTCATAATGACATGGTTTAGTTTTCATTTGTTTTGGAATTTTGACAATCAAAATCCTAAATCATGTATTTCAGTAGGGATGGACTCATTATTTAATATATATAAAATTTTGATATAATAATTTTAACTCTTATTTAAAGTTTAAAAGAAAAAGAGAACAAAAGTAACTGTATCTAAAAAGATATTTTCTTTTAAAAATAAGAATTTCTATCAATCACTAAACCTGAGGTTTAAATTAAGATTAGTAATCCTTTGGTATTTACTTAATTTACTAAAAAAAAATTAAATTAGAGAAAAAGAGAAAAAAAAGAAAGCACATAAGACCAAAAAATAGAAAAAGAGGGAAGAACAGGGAAAAGCACAAAGAAAGAGAAAGCGAAAACAAAAGCTATAGTATATGGACGGACATATATTTTTATTGACGGTGACTTTTTATTTATTTATTTTTTTTTTTTCTTATTTTGTGGTTTTTATATATTTATTATTTTAATTTTTTGACATGGGCAACACACTTTGAGGGAACATTGTTGACGCGGACTGACCAGACGATATTAGGAACAATATATGGTCTCCACTACAAAACCTTTTAAAACAAAGAGAGAGAACATACAGGACACTCTCCACAGTTTATTATCCGCCACAATATTTCATTTCATGAGGAGGGAGAAGGGAAGAAAGCCAGAAAAAAAAATTGGAAGAGGCAAAGGGCAAATAGAAGTTAGACCACATTGTATGACCCCACATTTTTGGACAAATAAACAACACTAAGTCACGTCCGATCTCACGAAAAATAAACTACTGAATGATGAATAGTTACTCATAAGCTTTTCGAAATCGATAAGACAAGAGAGAGGAAACAGTCTTTTATTTTGTTTTTTTATTTTTTCATACGCTATCTAGACGTGTAGTTTTTTGGCTTCAAAATATGGTAGGTATATATTCATCATATATATATATATATTGATATGTACGATTTTAATATCATAGGCATTTTTATATACATATCAGCTGGTTATTATGTACTATGGTATGGTGACTAATATAGGTATGTAGCATATCACTTAGGGTATTATACACAGGCCGGATCATATGCTCTAAAAATTTAAAAATAAAGGAACTTACAGAAGGATGATATATTTCATTTTCAATCGCTATCAACGTTTCGGTTTGGTTCATTAGGTCGTCATCAGGTTGCATATTATTTATAAATGGAAAGAAAACTCCTTGACGAACAGATATGTTTGTGTTATAGGACTCTTACGGTGGCGTTTTAGTTTTTCTTTTTTCATATTTGAAAGGAATAAAACAGAAAGACACTGAGAAAGAACATGGGAATGATGCATGTAAGTGGCTGCGGACAATGATAAAAATTTGGAAAAACAATCTAGGAGAAAGAAAACTGAAAATTACAAAGGCAGCTGTACTCTCTCTCTCTCTCTCTTCTCTCTCTTCTCTTCTCTCTCGATCTCTTTTATCTCTCTCTCTCTCATCGCACACACACACACATCCCTATTCTTAATCGCCCCTGGGCCAGGTCTTGTCCTTGTATAGTAACGAAGAACTGTTGCACAAAAGCTAATTGATGAGTAAGGATTAGTAGCAGTTTGGTAGGATCCTTCAGTTAAAGAACATCACTTAATGAGCTCGTCCTGGTGGCTTCTTGGCTTACCAAGGTCTATGGACGTAATTTGGTTCCCAGTTTGGGTCTCGACTATTAACGCTAAAGCATGGGGAAACGAGAATGTGCTATAGGAATTCTATCACCGCGAATAATAAGAAACCAAAGAACCTCGTTCTAGGACTTCTTGAACGTAGAAGTACACGCAAGCGATCTATATTTGCCTATCTTCAGGAATGTATACGTTGTCAGTAAGTGGGGTTCGCGGCTGCCAGCTCCACGCCAAGGGTCGTATTCACGACTTGCTGGTAGAACGAGTGAGGCATGGATAAGTTTTCACAGAATTGGACTATTTACATCTGAAAGCATACATTACTTTTGTCGAGAGTTCAGAAAATGTGATTTTCAAGAATTACTCTTGATAGCAGGGATGTATATGTAGATAGAATAGAGCATCCCAGTTTAGCATACTCGCGACTACAACGGATCGCAATGTATCGGACGTGGGATTAGGTGGCTCAGCTAAAGAGCACACATTGAGACCAAATGAGAACTTACCCATCAGGACAGCTTTTAGTGTGTGTAGTCATTACTTGCATCGCTCAAAATAGAGTTCACATTGACCTTTAAGCAAATCACAGGGTATGGGGGCTTCAAACCGCTTGTTGTATCAAGGGGGTATCCTGGGTTGTTTTATCAGATCTTGGTATGTAATTAAACCTATTCGTATCGATCCAGTGGTTCTGCTCAAGAGGGATACCTCTCCTGGACATTCTTTGAGAAGCAACATTAGGGACCGGTGGTCAGTATTTGCATTGGACATGGTCTAGGCTGTGAGAATGGAGAGGCGAAATAAGATTTCCCAGGGCACTGGCAGCATTACTTCCGTGCAAGACTACGCCATTTATACAGACCAGCATTGAAAGGTTTCGAAAGAATAGTTCAAAGATAGTTCTGGAAGATCGATCGGTGGAATTAAGATTAAGTTAAGGAATTCAACACTATCATAAGGGCTATCATTAATACAAGCTATGCAGTAAAAGGGTTCGGGCGGCCTAATAAGATGTCCGGTAATCAAGCCTGAACCAGCGGAGGGGAATGGTGGTGGCCATTTGCACATAGCGAACTAGAGACCAGAGGATGAGAGTATTTTTCAGTGATACTGAGGTGGAGCCACACCACAGGGCCACACTTATTCCATCCAGCTTCCTTTACCCAGTTCAAACAGAAATCCCTGTGCAACCTCCATCACGGTGTAAGATTTGAGCTTGAGGGCCGCGTAATCGAACTAGGAACCGTGTTAGGCTTCTAGCCGAACGCTTTCTAGCCCCAACGGTGGCGAACCACGGAATCACAAATGACTGTTGTAAGCGGATGTTCTTATTTTGGGATCATTCGCGAAATCCCTCACTGTACAACCATACTGCTTACTGCTCCCTGTAAGTTGAAAAGCATGATTAGTTCATACAGAGAATGGTTTGTGAGACACTACTTCTAAAGAGAGCCGGGTGATGGTATATTCTTAATATCCAATGAAATTAGATTATATACAGAGCCATTCTGATTAACTTTAATTATGTTAAAGCAATAAACTTATACAAATCGCCGTTCATCCGTTATAATATTCATATTCAACTGAGAAACTCAAAAAAAAATTTGGGGGGAGGTTTTTGTTTTTTGTTAACATTTTTTAAAACCGGTTTATTTTTTAGTTTCTGGGGTGACTCACGACAGATTATAACAGGTGTATGACGGGTGTTTAAGTTCTTCTCTCCTGTTCTTTGAAAGTGATTCATTATATATACTATTAAATTATATAGTATATATATATATATTGTATAATTTATTACGTAATATAGGGATAAGAGGCGTAAACGTGAAACTGTGTATGTGTGTGGTGTGTGAGTGTAATTTTTGAGAAATATCAGGTCTCCTGTTTCGACGTCTTATTGGTGATCTTTTTCAAGCTTTCATAGCCCCAACCTTTTTATTTTGGATGAAATTCACAGCGATTAGTACCTAATTCGCATCGAAGTGCATATCAGGGTTGATGTGTTCCAGTTTTTTTTTTCTATGTATATGGGTGCTGATCTGCCGCTATCTGAGCCAGAATAGACGGCATTTCTACATAGTTAGTTCAGTTGTGAAGCAGTCTGTGGTTTATTGTTCTTTTTACCCGCAGATGGGCCCACCGCCGGATCCATGATTGTTTTATGTCACCATTGTCATCATATATGAAACCCTCGCCATACAGCCCTGCCACATCAGGCTCGACCCATTAGAATGTTTCATGGCGTCCGTATGTGTCTTCGAGGCGTGGAGGGCCTCTTACTTACCTATTAGAATCCTACTTCTTACCCAGCGCTCCATCGGCCCTGTCTTTACTCACGAGGCTGCTGCTATCCACGCCCCCCCCTTCCTGTTCGCAACTGGCTTCTATAGCTGAAACTGACTTACACGCAGGGCAGTTGATGTCGGCTCATATACGAAGCATGGCTGCCCTAGTTGCAATAGGCTCAAAGATCGCAGTAGCTATTGCCGGGTATATATATACCTAATCTCATCAAGAAGTGTCAGAGACAATATATAATATACTATTATTCTTTTGGGAGCGGTGATACTACGCTATCGCTTCCATTTTCATCGCGATGGGACCCTAGTGAATAATACTCATAGTATTATGCTTATGTTGCTGCGCTCGTGCGTGTGTTCCAGTTTATCATATAATAGTTATTGTATAATAATATAATAGTACTAATATATAGTAGGTAATACCTAGTGGTACCTATATATCACATCTATATTAGGTAGATGGTCCCTGGTATGACATCGCTTGAAACCGTGATGTAGTTGGAGACAACGCTTTCTATAGCTTGGTGGGGATCTGGAAGTGTGATATGTGTTTCGCTAGTTTATGGCTGACAGTTTATCAGAGAATAGATATTGTATTGATTGTGAAAATCTGATATCGGAATGATAGATTATTATCGTGAGTAAATATTGGTATTCAGGATACAGATCTTTATAACTATTTAAGTGGTATAGAGACTAGTTAAATAGTAGACTATTATTTAAACGAGGTGAATATAGTATTGTTAATGAGTGTCATTAGATTCACACTTTTGTCAGATACTGTTGTCTGAGGCAGCAGTCCGATGACACAAACACTGCGGACACTGATGTATGCCTCGCTTATCTAGTGGAAGAACGGAGCTTAGCACGGGTGGTTCGTATAAGGGTCCCATATGAAATCAGCGCTCAAGTCGCCTCTAGGATTAAAGGCACTTAGTCTACGTAAAGCCCTAACACCGCCTTGTCAATGGCGTTGTTCTCCGCGACTGATTGTCCTTAGGGAACCTCACCTGGTATGCTAAGCACGTGTTGTATGGCTCGATTGTTATGATGAGCTGATGTCTAGAAAGACGCTGGGAAAAGTGGATGTATGAAGGGTCCTTCTTATGGCGCTGGGAAATAGAACGGATATAGTACAAACACATATCTGATGTTGAGATTTCATGTGTTTGGGAGAGATGATGAGATAGTGACCATAGTCATGATTCACTCGAATTGTTCCCAAGTCTACGCCTAAGTTGCTCGCGGAAGTTGGTAAGTACCAGTTAGGCGTTTCCGATCAATATGGGTTAAATAGAAAGATGACGTTATACAAAAAAAAGTTTAGTTTTAAAAATGTGTCTGACGCTTAAACGTATCACGATAGAAATTTTGAAATTGGCCGGCATTGAAGTGACCCACCGAGGTTGAAAGCTAAAACGAAAACAATAAATAGAATAAATAAATAATCAAAACAAATCAAATATTGTAACTAGTTCCAACAACTATTAGACTAATAAAAATTAAGGATATTGAACTATTTAAGAACAAATTTAAACCTAAATAAATAGAACCGAGTTTGAAAAACAGGCCTTTGTTTGAATAGTGTTAAAGTTGAAAATATACTGGATTCAAAGATATTTCTGTGTTTGTTTATTTACATTTTAGCATCTTTAAAATAGAAACTACGTTCGGCTTTCTAAGTTTGTGTTTTACTAACGCATTTTTTATCATCAACCAATTGTCTTGATATGCCTGAACACAATAACATCGTAAGTCGTTACACTTTCTTTTCTTACCAGCCACATGACAAGGACTTAACAACTTTCTCTACTAAAGACTATATTCATGTTATGACCTTTCGCTGATAGAATTAGGAACTTTTTTGGCTAATTTAAAAATATAGATAATAACTAATGGTTTAAATAGAAAATATGAGTTTAAAAAAATATGTTTATCAAAATTGAGTTTAAAAAAATTTGAATACCCTATCAAGGCATAAATAGAAAAAACGTCTAGTCGGCATCAAATAATACACCAACCGAGGGTTGGCATGGCTCGTAAGATCCAAAAAGCAACCAAGCCATTATAGAAGTATATAATTGTTAGTTCTGACCACCGATCCCTTGGCAGTTGAAAAGGGCTTAAAGTAAATAGTCTGAGCTATAGATCATTGGGTAAGTGAATAAGTTCTTGAGGTTATGGAATCCTACTGTAGTGTCAAGGTCAGTGCATATAATCACTATGTTCCGTCGTCCACAAAGGTTCAAAGCAATGTGCAGTAAGGTATGACAGAACAAATATTAGCGCAGAGTACTGCCAGAGGATTGCCAAGAATATGGTCCACATGATATATCGCCGGTCTATTAAATAAGAAGTAGCATCTAGGAACACCTATATCAAGAAAAGTCCAAACATGCAGTGATAAGAATGTCCTTATATGAGAATTTCTTGTTTGAGTAATAAGTTTTGTTATGTAGGCAGGAAAAAAATGGAAATGAAATCCGACAGTCATGTTGAAAAAGAGTAAGAACTGAAAAAGTAGAAATGAGGATGATTCATTGATATTATGGTAAATAATCCGATCACTTCATGTTTCGATTATGGATCCACAGTATTAACAAAAAACAAAATCAACACATGATATTTTATTACTCTGAATAGATTAGAAGCACATACTAAATACACAATTTATTTCAAATATGTTTTTATACACTGGATCCATTAATCCAAAAACACTTAAGTGTTAGGTTTAACATTTTACCAAAATATCAATAAATGATCATTTTCCTATTTTTTACTCTTGCCATTTTTCAAATCAGTTTTTTATTACTCTAACTTTTCCTTTTTCCTCCCTTTTGTTCTGAAATTATCAGATTTTATAAGCATTATTGTAACAAATTCCTAATGTACGGCATTTTTTGATTTCATATGTTTGGTGGAATGGATTAGAGAGAACATTGTCCCTAACTTTAGTCAAGTATTTTTTTAACAGAAAATATATAAAATGATTTTTACAAATGAAAGAAAAAAAATATGGCTTTATCAAGATTTAAAAAATCAGAACATTTTCTATCTTTTTTAAGCTTAATCGTATCTCAAATTTGTAATCTGCAACACAAAGTAAAAAAAATTAACCGGTGAAAACTTGTAACTCGGAAAATCCCAAGTTAGCACTCTCGGTGAGTCAAGGTACCACTGTTGTTTTTAATAAAGAAATAGATTTTTTTAAATGTTTTTTTACATAAAAAAAATCATTTCTTTTAATTTTTTTCTTAAAAAGACAGTGGTCTTGACTTATGAGTGCTAAGCTTAGGACTGACCCTATTCTAAGTAGTGACGCAACGCCATGAGGTTAACGAGGTTGAATTCAGAGTTTTATCCTTCTCCTAAATGGTTGTTTAAAACCAAAGTTAAAGAGCCCAGTAGCTGGGGGGAGAGTAGTTGGATCCATAACCCGTTTCGCAGCAAGAGTAATTAGCGCTGATGTGAAATATAGCTTCGTCAGGATTGAACTGGTCGACGAGATCCATATTAGTTTCACAACGACTCTAACCATTTATCACTCGTCAGGTCAGAGTGATGCAATGAAGGGGATGGTATGAGATTCGCTTAGAATCCTCTAGAACTGGACATTTCAATCATGCAGTTAGAGTTTAAATGTCATACCTAGAACAGGTAAGACCCTCAATCACCGCCTTCTAGCACCTATATGATAAAACGGGGTTGGGGCTTGCCATACGAGGGCATTGGATCGGGACAATCAAATAACTGCTAGAGCTTGACAAAAAAAAAACAAAAAATACATCGCTGTGATGGCTGTTCAGTCCATAATATGCATCTACATCGAACGGTTTTGTTAAGATTTCTGGTGTACAAATGAAAAAAAAAAGAACAATTTTTTTAAGGTGTGGCAAATGAAACCAGACAAATTTTTTAAACAGGTGTGCAAATGAAACCAGACAACAATTTTTTAAGGTGTGCAAATGAAACCAGACAATTTTTTTAAGGTGTGCAATGAAAACAGACATCTTTTAAGGTGTGCAAATCGAAAACCGAGGCAAATTCTTTTTAAGGCGTGCAAATGAAACCAGACAGATTTTTTTAAGGTGTTTCAATGAACCAGAGCACTTTTTTAAGGTGTTTCAAAATGAAACCAACATTTTTTAGGCGGTGCAAATGAAAAACAGACAATTTTTTTTAAGGTGTGGCAAATGAAACAGGAACAATTTTTTAAGGTGTTTCAAATGAAACCCAGGCAATTTTTTTTAAGATGTTCAAAGTGAAACCAGACAATTTTTTTTAAGGTGGTGGCAAATGAAAACAGCCAAATTTTTTAAGGTGTGCAAATGAAACCAGAACCAATTTTTTTAAGGTGTTCAATGAAACAGAACAACTTTTTTAAGGGGTTCAATGAAACCAGACAACTTTTAAAGGTGTTTCAAATGAAACCTGAAAATTTTTTTTAAGGGTGTGCAAATCGAACACCATTTGAGCAATTCATAAAAAAAATAAACCACTGACGTTTGGTCTTTGAAGTTTGGCAAAATGTAAACCAGACAAGTTTCTTAAGGTGTGCACAGATGGAGAACAATTCTAATCTCTCTCAAGGTGTTGGCAAATGAAACCAGACAATTTTTTAAAGGTGGTGTAGAAGAAGTGAAAAAAGCAAGCAGTTCTTTTTAGGTTGTGCAAATGAAACGAGACGCATATTTTTTAAGGGGCGGATTACAACCGCATAACCGGGCTCCTACGTGCCAATACATCAGCGCTGTTCATTTGTTCGGAGTGCTACTTCCGGAGATTTGTTCGAAAACAGATATAGACGGGATACTTTTGTGATAGCATTACCTTTAATACAGGGAAACTGCTCACACTTCTTTAAACAGAACAAGCCAGTCTCACCCCAAATACATATTCTGAAAAAACACTTCTGTGCAATTAAGACCAATTTAGAATCATCGGAATCATAGATGTTACCGCTTACAAAGGCCAGTCGCCAAACATAAAGAGAATAAGCTTTTTCTTTGGCAATTAAACTAAGCACCCACTTCCTGTCAGAAGCCTCTCAAGCGCCTTAACTCAAGATATAGCGCCATATAAATATCGACGTGAAGTTCAGGGTGACGTTGGTCAGGGATGTTTCCGTACGGTGCAGAAGGTCAATCAAGACAAATGCACTATCGCAAGAAGAAAGGGAAATATTTATCATTTATTGATGTCCGTTTATTTGATTTTTTGTGTTCCTCTCTTGGGCTGGATTATTATTTTGGCAAAGAAATAACGTAAATGAGTTAAAATTGATATCCTTCCTTCCCACACAATAAAGTCATGATTTGTTTGAGTTAATAAATCATTCGTTAGACAGAGAGAAGAGAAGAAAGAAATTACCGTAATAATATTTCTCTTTGACAAACAAGATTTTTAAGTCGCACATACACGACACGCTTAGAGTTGGCTGTTAAAATATTGATAAAAGAGAAAATTCTCTCTCTCTCTCTCTCTCTCTCTCTCTCTATATATATAAATATATAGTATATATATATATATTTATATATGTGTGTGTGTGGTGTGTGTGGTGTGTGTGTGTGTGTTTAGATTAAATTGATACATTTGTTAGTGCAATTTATAAATATATAATGTACATATAATATATAGTGTGGTAATATATATATATATATTATACACACACACAACACACATATGATTATATATAAAAATATTCACATATATATATTTGTGTGTGTGTGGTGTGTGTGTATATAAAAAATGAAAAAACAGCAAGGTCCTCAATTGGATGATATATTTTTTATATACTCACATACCGTCGGATTCATTTTCCATTTTTCCTTATATTATATAATATATAATATACATATATTATAATATATTTATATTATTGGTATGTATGTAATGGGTATGTATGTATGTATTGTCGTAAAAAATAAGCAACTAATAAATGGGAATAATGAATAAATATGAAAAGTGCTCAATACATATGTAGAGCTGGTTTTGAAAAAAAAACATAATAACAGAAATATATCTACCTAGGTTTAACCGAAAGTGGATCTTCAGGATTACTGTGAGTGTAAGTGATGAAAACAAGTGGATGTTAACAAAAGCATTAGAGACGGAACGCGCATGTCGTTTGGATTTTTAACGTTTGAGACGCCATCTGTTTTTTGTAGCCTACACCCGCTAAAAGTTTTCGGATATTTAATTTGATAATTCTTTAGCGTTAGGATAAGATTCAATAGCTAATTTTTTGTTCCATACAGAGAAGTCAGATTTATCACACACTTTTTAATTACATTTTTGTTTTTGATAATCTCCATTTCATAATAGTGGACTTTGCAATTTTGTATTTTTAATATCCAAGACATATTTGGAAAAGGCTGTACTATTCAAATATTTTCATTATATAGGTTTAAGATTGTGAGATCTTTTTTCAAAGTACCTGGAAGTAGAGCCAACTATATTTTGACCGTTAATTTATACGCGATACAATTACTCTGTCATTTTACCATCAAGGGAACATTTTCCTTTTTATATTACAATTGCATCGTGGACTTTCGTTTTTTTTTTTTTTTTTGCTTTTAGTCAATTTACTAATGTTTGACTTTGCTGATGTTTCTGGCAACATTAGGGCATGCAACTTATATATATATATATATATATATATTATATATATATATATATATATATATATATATAGTATTGGCCATGAATAAGTACACTTGTAAAAAAAAATTTTCGAAGTTAATATATATATATATATATATTAACTTCGAAAATAAAATTTACAAGTGTACTTATTCATGGCCAATACTATATATATATATATATATAAGTCATCTACAGGCACCATGTTTTGACGTTTCATGTCTCTTCAGTGTGGCTAGACACGAACAACTACCCTCGACCAGGAGCGAAACCCGACTAAATTTTTCACCAGCCCGATTCGTTAACCTCTCGGCCATCGACAACAGCCATTAAGCAGCGGTGTTTTAAACTGTTGAATACATACATCTGTGTATATATTTCATGATCACCAAGAGATATCAAATCTGTAAAAAAAAAAGACGATCATTGCTTTATGCTGGCGATGAAAGTCAATTAAAATCGCTCTTAGTGGCCATGAATAAGTACACCAGTAAATAAAAAAAGAAAATTTAATCCAATTGATCCTCTCCTAAACCAAAGATACGATGATTTTATTGTTTCTAATAGAATGTTATACAATCAAAATGGATATTATTAGTGTAGACGTGAGTTAGTGTACTGTTGGTTTGAACAACAGCAACTAGCTAAGCACAACTGAACCAGTGCCAAGACAGTTGGTACTTATTGACATCAAGAATAGTTCATTCTTGCATTTGGGTGATTCCATTCACTGAGTCCTGATTGGTTGCTTGGTTTCTATGAGTTTATGAGGCTTCATAAATAGCCTGGCATTTTTCAGTGGTATTGCAGCAAGATAGGTTCGTATTCAGTTTTGACTGCTTGCTGCCTTGTCTTACCAATTCGACGGTAATTTGAACTTGTACGATTATTCTAAATCTCCCTTTCCTCCCCCCTCCCATCGCACGAGAGTATTGGCCTTTGAAGGGAAATTAGTTCCTTTCGGCCAGGCCTATTACATGGGAGCAATCTTGACAATGCACGGGGTATTTTCGTCGGCATTGGTTTAGGGGGTGGAGTGATATTGGGTGAGGCCAGGTCTCTTGTGTTGAAGTGTGGGGTGTTAGAGTTGGGGCCAATGGGATCAAGCATAGCACTGGGCATTGCTGTGGGTTTGGGTTTTGTGATCAGCTTTTTCAGGAAGCGGCGGTTTCTGAGTGTGATCCTACCCGATCCATCGACTCGAACCCGGTATTGCCGATGTGGGAGAACTTCTATGATGGTGCCTGTAGTCGTCCACCGGCGGTTTGATTGGTTCTGGATGGCTACTTTTTCGCCACTCTGCAGCAGGCCAAGATTGTGTGTGTGCCTGATGTATCTTTCTGTCAGCAGGGCGTTCCGTTGACGAATGCTCTCCTCTCGACGTGGTGCCGCGCTTATCCATTCAGAATGTGGTTTGTAAAGGATGAGTCTAAACGGGATCGAATCCCGGAGCCGGTAGTATAGCAGCAAGAAGATAGACCGATGCCTTGACAGGGGGTATTACGGTATTGGAGGATTGCTTGGGCAACTCTATCGTTGTCTAGTGAACCCTGGGGGCCTGTGTTGCCATGTATTATCCTTTTGGCAGTTTTGACAGCGAGTTCCGCTCAGCCATTGGATTGAGGGTATGCTGCTGATGATTTTCTGTGTTTTACACACCATGACTTGAGAAACTGCTGAAATTGCTCAGAATTTAAAGGTGGGCCACCATCACTACTCAGCTCTTCAGGGGCGCCATAAGTGTGGAAGAGTTTCCGACAAATGGATACTAATTTTGGAGTGGTGGCATGACCAGGTTTTAGGTGATATAAAATGATCCGGCCTGTGAATCGGTCTGCGCAAACAAGGTATGCAATATGCCCAACGTAAAATATATCCATTACTATTTGTTGGAAGGGCCAATCTGGAGTTGGCGTTAATGTGATTGGCTCACGAGATTGGGATGGGGAGATGCTGGTGCACACTATGCAATTATTCCTGAAATTGCGCATGGATGCGTTCATACCAGGCCAATATACTGAATCATTTGCGCGAGCTTTCAAGCCGTCTACACCTTGGTGAGCTGAATGTAGGCAATGTAGCACTCTCCCTTGTAGGGTCCTAGGTACCACAATTCTTCCGTCCATCAGTGCTAAGCCTCTGTCTGTGGTGAGTCTGTGACGTACCTCTCAGAATTGGTGGATTCCCGGTTCGACATGAAAACGTGTAGAAGGGGAACCTTGTTCAATCGCCCTTAACAGTGATGTGTAATGTTGATCATTCTGGCCCGATGCACAAATGTGGTCAGGTGATATGACAGTGTTGCTATCCCCACAATTTGTCATTGCCTGACGGGTCACCGATTCCATCAAGTCTATTCATCCGAGAGGTGTGTATCCTGGTTAGAAGATTGTGTTGAGAATAAGGTAGTAAGGGCTTCTACTGTGGCAACTGGGTTGCGGGAAATGGCATCAGAACCCTTGGGCCACTTGGCAGGGCAGTGCTGGATGGTAAAGAAATATCTCAGGGACCTCTCTTTGAGTTTAAAGAGGCGTGGGTTGTAAATCTTACTGAGGTCCCTATTACCAAATACTCCTGTTAAAGGCTGGTGGTTTGTGACCACTATTACATTAGGGCATCCCATGATAAACATGCGGCATTTGTCTAATGACCAGGCGATTGCAGCTGCTTCGCCCTCAACGGGTGCATATCGGCGCTCTGTCTCAGTGCAGAATCTGCTACCTGCAAATATGATGCGCCAGCCCTCTGTGCAACAAACTGGAGCCTTCTGCGTGGGGCATGTGCAGTGTTTTTGAAGCAATAAAAAAGCCATACCTTCTTTGCTCCAATCTGGAGCTAGGCAGGTTGCGCGATTGATGTCGAAGGTTGTAACTTCCTTCTTTACCAAGCCAACGTTAGACTTGCGGAACACGCTCTCGAGATCTTGGTTCCACATAAAGTGTGAATTCTATTTGACCAGGTCTCGAAAGGGAGCCATTATGGGGCTTAGGGAGTATGCCCATGCCACCTGATTAACTAACCCAAACCAGGACCTCGCGTCGGTTATGTTTTTGGGGATAGGAAAGTTCGTTATTGCATTGAGCAGATCTTTGGAAGGGGCAACTCCTGTTGGTTTTATTTGGAGACCACCAAACTGAACCACATCCTGACAAAATTGGATTTTCCTTGTTGAGCCTGATCCCATTTTCTGCACACAGGGACAAGTAATCGAAGGTGTGATAAAAAGCACTTCTATACTTTCGTCATAGAGTAAAGTATCATCACTTTCCATTCCTTGAGTCCTGATTGGCTTCTTGGTTTCTATGATGTTATGAGGCTTCATAAATAACCTGGGATTTTGCAGTGGTATTGCAGCAAGATAGGTTCGTATTCAGTTAAGACTACTTGCTGCCTTGTCTTACCAATTCGATGGTAATTGGAACTAGTATGATTATTCTACACTTAGCTATTATTTATTACCTGAATCTACAACAGCTCTGTAAGCAAAAATAAAATTGCATAAAATAAAACATATATATATATTGAGGCGCGTGGTGTAAAAAATATTGTCGCGAGAAAATGAACACAGTGAGACGATTTCAAATCCAGAATGAGGCTATTTGCCTTTCACATAGCGCTAACACCCTTGGAGAGAAGTATGAATAAACTATTCTCCCTCCAACTATGGGTAAATAGTAGTATAAGAAGTTATATTTAAGTTGGAAGGCTTAAAGTAACCTTCCAGCGTGGGTACATGAATGTACATAAAACATTCCGACAAAGTTGTAGAAATATAACAATATTTATTCCGTAAGCGACGGAGAAACGCATACAAGACAAGAATACATAGTTAACAAGTATAAAGAAAGTAGGGCTTCGTGCTACAGAAGTGATGGAAAGTCCAGAAGGAATGCTAGTTACTTATAGCAGGCTGGGGGCAAAGCCCCCCACATAAAAGGTATAGACGCAAATGTCTAACCCATGTGTCTTGTTTGATGTCCCGGAAAAAAAGAGAACTAAAACTTTGCGGTTTCTTGATTAAATACCATGGCTCCCTAGCGGTAGAAAACCAGCATCAAGGGAAGATAACACTTCTGGACCAAACAGGGGAAGGCAATTGCTACAGTAGAATTGACTGGGCTTTTTAAACTTTGTTAGGCTACCAGTCTAGGAGAAGAAAAAACTCTGAATTCAAACCTGTTAACTCAGCTTAATAGATTGACCTTGTGTCAATTCCTACTCGGAGAGGTTGGTAAATATATAAAACATATATAAAGGGTGTACTTAGTTTTGTATGGCTATATATTCATATATATGTTGCAGGGATTCATTGCTGTAGTTTCTTTATAAACTGATACCTATTATATGTTTTTTTCTTTTAAACAGGCTTTGCTATATATATATATATATATATATAATATATATAATATATATAATATATATATATTGGTCCGTCTGGTTCAGCTAATTTGAATGACTACTGTGGTTAGTACTATTTAATTCGTTTTGCTCCTTGTCTTTGTAGTCAGATCTTAGCCCTGAAAAGGATTAAGCGAAACTAATAGTAGGTTCGTCTGACTCATTAGATTTATCTTTATTATTTGCTCTACTTAGGTATTAAGCACTTTTTACTTATTAGCTTATTCTCCTAGCGGTTATATGAATATATATATATCTTATATACATATATATATACATATAAATTGTTTTTTCTTTTGGCCAAATACTGTACCAATAGATTATTTTTTGTTGGTACGATTTATATATTATATATATATATATATATATATATATAATGATCTAGGTAATTATTTTTTTCTTCTTCTTCTTCTTCTTCTTCTTCTTCTTCTTCTTCTTACTACTTAGGAACCATTACAGTACTAACTAATTTTTCTATAAAATAGGGGTGAACTTTCCACACACATTAAGCAAACTTTCATCTATAAATTCGTGTGGAGTACCCCTTCGTTCCCATTACTCCCATGTCCACCCTGACCTGGAGTGGTATCTATCTATCTAGATCTACACACGCGCGCACACACACACACACATATATATATATATATATATATATATATATATATATATATATATACATTAGGTATACCCAATTTTTAAGGTCAAATTTTTGTCAAAGTCGAAAAAGTAGAAACAATAAGCGTCATTAAAAAAAGGCAAACAAATATCACACATGTAAATTATTTTAATACATTTTAAAGTATTTTTTCGGTCAATTTTGCTCAAAATATATCTTAACATGGCAGCTGTAGTTGCCATAAAATCCGTGTTTACAAAATAATTTAACCCTCCCGATTGAAAAAATTACCAAAAGTCAGGGAATTGTCCGATTTTAATGAAATTTTCAATGTTAATTTATCAATGAATGAATTTTTTATATGAATCAGGAATTTTATTTCAAAACTTTCTGATTTAATTAGATATTTCTGCTGTGATAAATTAATATATAAAATTCATTTAAAATATGAATATCATGATGTTAAATTTAAAATGTCATATTTTTAGATTCTAAAAATATATCTATTTAATAATTACTTTATTATCAAATAAAACATGGATTTTTCGACAAATTGGGTATACGTAATATATATATATATATATATATATATATATATAATATATATATATATATTATATATATATATATATATATATATTATAAAGATTCTGTATGTGTATCTGTTTGTAATGTTTGTTTGTACAACGACCGAGTGGGGCGTCCTTTTATAAAGAGTGGAGACCAGCGAAGAAAAACATTTGAATACTTATTATGAATGAATAAATTCGGCATGAAATAACCCAACAAATGTTAATGTGCCGTTCTAACCAACAAATTAGCGATAGCCTGAATTCCAGCCGTTCGGGTTTAGGTATTTTAGGTACTGGCAAAAATGAGCCTAAAATGCGTTTTTGACAAAATTACTTTATTACTATATATTATATATAATATATATATATATATATATAGCAAAGCCTGTTTAAAAGAAAAAACATATAATAGGTATCAGTTTATAAAGAAACTACAGCAATGAATCCCTGCAACATATATATGAATATATAGCCGTACAAAAATAAGTACACCCTTTATATATGTTTTTATATATTTACCAACCTCTCCGAGTAGGAATTGACCTAAATTAATTTACCAAAAAATCAGGGAAATATCGGATTTTTAATGAAATTTCATTGTTTATTCATCAATGTTGATGTTAATAGGAAATGTATTATTTTAAATAAGTCAACCCATCTCTTTTGTTTACATGTTTGGATTTTTTGGGATACCCAAAATGAGACTAAATTGCATTTTTGACAAAATGAGTTTAGCCACCCCTAGAGAAAATAATTTACAAAAATCAGGAAATATTAGATTTTTAAATGAAATTTTCAGTGTTTATTTACAAATTGATCTTTATAATGCATTATTTATTTATTTCAAAACTTTAATTTTTTTCAGGTCACTTATTTTTTTACCCCCCCTTGTGTTGGGGGCGTAACTTTTTTTTCAGTTGGTCTTAGAGTTTTCTAATTACAGTATAAATAATGAGATAAAAGACCGAACTTATGAATAGAAACAAAAAAATTTTTACGGTAGCTTTTCTATGAGAAAATAAGTACCGAAATTGAAAAATAAATGTAAAAAAATAATAAATAATTAATTTTTTGGGGATTTCTTTTTTACTCATTTTGATAATTATTTAATTGGCTATTATCTTATAAAATAAAAAATTATACGTTGATATTTTTTCTGCTTAAAAAGGGGGGGGGATATTTTCAATCGAGTTTTTCTTCAAAACTTATTACTCTATGTCTAAAATAAGGTTTGCATTAAGTAGATATTTATTTCTAGAATGTAAAAATATACATTTTTAAACTGAACATCAGGCTTTTCAAATTTTAATGAATTTTATATATTAATTTTTTCATAGCAAAAACTAAATTAAAGTTCTGAAATAAAATAACTGATGCATTATAAAAATTCATTAATTGATAAATCAATACTGAAAATGTCATTAAATTTGGATAATTACCTGATTTTTTGGTAAATTTTTTTGCAATCGCGAATGTTACATAAAAATGTAAACAAGCGCGTAAAACCATTGAAAAATAGACAGAATGGTGGATCGCGTCGAAATCGACCAAAACAAACAGTTTTACATCTATTAAAATAAACTGCATATGTAATGATATTTTTCTTTTTTTAATGATGGTTATTAATGTTACTACTTATCGATTTAGACAAAGTTTGACCTTAAATAATAGATTAATTATTTTTAATTCGCTTTTTAAAATTCGTAGCAGACGATAAAAATGCCAGTCCCTAAGGTATTTCTAAATTGCGAACGCAAATACGACCGATCAGGATACTGAGATTAAATAATTCCAAACCTTTAGTTATATGACCTTTCTGTTTAACTTATCAAAGTTTCACCCACTAGTCCAGAGCTCAGTAACTTTTACTAAGTCATCTCACTGACTAAGCTCTGAAGGATTTACTTAATTACAAAAGGCGCACTCTCCTGTGTGCTGAGGTTACAAAATTAGACAAGGCCATGAAAGTCTGTTGATAATTTAAGCCAGGAAGAAATTAGTCCAGCAGAAGGCAGTTAGATGGTTCAAATCAACCTTTTACTAATTAGCCAGATGTTGTTCCGTTGTAATTACAAGATAAAAGTTATCCCTTTATATATATATATATATATATATATATATATATATATATATATATATATATATATATATGTGTGTGTGTGTGTGTGTGTGTGTGTGTGAGAGAGAGAGAAAGAGGGGGGAGAGAGAGAGAGAGAGTTTTAGCTTATATTTATTATAATTGGAACAATTTTTGCTTATTATCATTGAAAAAGCTGAACTTTTTATTTTTTAATTTAACGCTCTATCACAGATATTGAGCACTCTTCTGATAACACTGTACGTTAGATTACTACCGCTTCAAGTATAATAGTGCCAACCACACACAGACACACACAGACACACACACACACACATATAATATATAATATATATATATATATATATATATATAAGAAATAACAAAAGACTTAGAGATTTTGCGTTATAGCCTATTTCAGGGAGTTTAGACAAAGTGTCTAATTCTCCAGCTCATCTGATGAGCTGGGAGAATTAGACACTTTGTCTAAGCTCCCGAAATAGGCTATAACGCAAAATCTCTAAGTCTTTTGTTATTTCATTACTTATAAATTTGCTCTGTGACTCTAAACAATAAGAGCACACATTGAGCTCTCAAACTGCGACAGGTTGTTTAAAAAAAACTCCTATGTCGTAAGGAAGATTTCTTCTCTGGACTTTGATTATATATATATATATATATATATATATTATATATAATATATATACGTGGTTTGAGAAATCTCCTCGGCGAGGAACTGACAGTTACCAATATTTGTTTCATTTTAGAAATCCGAAGCTAGATATCCAGATATTACATAAAATTTATCATTACGAATACAATTTCAAATAAATAATAAAAATTTCAATAAATAAAAAGATTAATATTAATTTAGTAATTAATAAAGAAGACTTTTTTTATTTCGTTTTCGATAGTATTTTCGGATGACAAATAATCCATTTTTTTTTTTACCTTCGTAAAAAATTCTAGCGTTCCGTTTCATTTGTTTCCATCGATGCGCAAGATTTTTAGAATTAATTCAATTTTTAAATAATTTAATCATTCGTGTAATTTAACAATTTTTTTATTTAAAGAAATATTTAATGGGTATCTGTAGCAAGGGACAAACAATTTACCTCTGAGCTCAATGCGAGCACGAACGTGTCACACGTGCAAAATGAGTGAGAACTCGAAAGGCAAAAAGAAAATATGGCCACTCTAAACACTTTAACACGATCTCAAAACCAGGAGATTTGGCGAGAATAGTTGGCGCGTAAATTTTCTATGCAAATTTTCTTGAGACCAGCAATGCATAAAACACCACAGGTGATAGGAAACGGGCGAGACGCTTTTATACGTGGTATTGCGGATACGTTGAAGACTGCTGTAATATTCTTGCAAACGGAGAGACTTTGTCGTCAGACTTTAGAAGTTGGAAAAGCGATTTCTCTGACAAGTTTCGGTAGCATATATTATTGATAATTGGTTATTTCCTATAAGTCTAACATAAACAAAGGGGAACCACTCTTGACTGATAAGTTATTTATTTATTTATTGATCTACTAGGAAAAAAGAAGACAGGATTAGGGTTAGGGTTTAGGGTTAGGGTAATGGGAAAATAAATAAATGATTTATCAGTCAAGAGTGGTTCCCTTTGTTTATGTTAGACTTATAGGAAATAACCTGATAATTTATCTTGTAGTTTGATTAGGCATTAAAAATATTATCTTTTCCCTAAGTTAAATATTAAAAAGGTAGACACAAAAATTTTCTTTTTTTATTTCGTTATGCTTGTTTATTTAAGATATTTACACAGTTTGTTTTTTGTTTGTTTTTTTTGTTTGATTTTTTTTTTTTTTTCATTATTATGAATTAATTTGTGAACATGACCAATGGACACATGACATGGGAACCTACACCTCCACTATCAAGAGTGACAATTCTATTTGTGTCTCCAAATCTCCTCGCAATCCTCCCCATACTTGCGAACTTTGTGTCACATCCTATCGTGGTAAACAGGTTAGGTAAATATCTACATAAGAAACAAAAAATGAAATTATTGTGCATAATTTGAAACTGAAAATGTGGACGCCATGTCATGAGGTGGTGATAGTTAGCTAATCTGGCAGACTATGGCTAGTGAGTTTGATTCTCACTGGGTTGTTTCTGACTTTGTACCAAACTAATCAAAACTTAATAACTGATCACTTATATGGCTAATGTTTCAGTATGAAACCACTCCCCATTCCGTTTATTAAGAAAACTTAAAAATTGTATATTATTTCAATTAAATATTGTGAAATTTCAACGTTTGTGATAAAACTCAGATTGGCATGAAGTGATATTTTGGGTTGTTTCTTGTTGTAGTTTTACAATCCAGAAGTAACTTATTATTTAATAGTAAAATTATTATTATATTAAATATTAAAATAGTTTTAATAAAACTGAAATATGTGATTGTGAAATTTCAAACATTTTAATGAAACTCAAGGTGACATATATGTGGCAAACTGAATTTTTTACCCTTAAGAACAGAGCCAAAACTTACAAAGTGTTTTTCTATGAATTTTAGAATTATAACAATGAAAAAATCACATTAAATGGAGGAGTTTCAAGAGAGAAAAACGTCAAAAATGTACCATTTTCCGTTCTTAAGACTTATAGAACAAATATTTTTAAATGTGATTATTTTTTACTGCTTCCTCTTCATAATCAAAACAAAAACTACGGGTCTATAGATATTTAGTGTCCCGGATTCCTGTCCTTATTAACGCTATGTTTTTTCCTGGATGGTAGCAGGCCCAGGTTAGATAATTTACCAAAGGTTATTTCTCGCTTTTTATCGGCAAATTAATTTAAATATTTTACAAGCCCTCACGGTATAAAATGCAAATAAGAACTCAGACATTTTTTTTTTTTTTTCAATTGAAATTTTTACAAAAATACAAAACTGAAATTTCAAAACAATTATCATACAATTATCCCCATCTTCATTGTTATTTGTACAACGTTTCGGCCGATATGCCCTCCGGCCTTCTTCAGGTATTTCTTGTCGGACTCGGGATGGCTCCCGATTAACGACAAGAAAGTTCCCGAGTTCGAGAAGGTTCCGCCGATCCCGACAAGAAATACCTGAAGAAGGCCGGAGGCAATATCGGCCGAAACATTGTATAAATAACAAAAAGATGAGGACAATAGTCCGAATAACGCAGATTAATACTAATCATCAAAGCCTCATCTCAAACATTCAGAGAAATAATGTTCATACCATGCGCTCTTTCTCTGTCGAATGTGTTTTTTTTATCGGGGAAAATTCATCTTTTCTTTTTTTTAATATATTTTACAATGCCCCCCCCCCCCCGGATAAAATAACAAATAAGAAACTCCGACAATTTTCTTTTCAATTGAATTTTTACAATATATTTTTTAGTGTTTTTTTGTTTTTTGTTTTTTGTTTTTTGTTTTATCTAATTTTCAAATTCATTGTAAAATTGTAAGCTGGGCCTTTACCGTCAAGGAAAAACAGCGTAAATTAAGGGCAGGAAATCCAGATCGACAAAATGTTAACAGAACAAAAACTACGTTAAACTTCATTCCCTTTTTGCGAGTTTTGTAGAATTTTGATTTTCCTGAGGGAGTAAAAAAACGTGAAAATTTTATTTCAAGTGACTCAATGACCTCACTAGACTACATTTAGTTTTTTTTTTTTTTAATTAAAGGTGAGAAATTATCAGCTAAGGGAAGTCCTCTGCTAAAACAAACAGGTCAAGGGAGGGTAATTTGTCCTTGTGTTATGATTTAAGCGAAAATAGATCAGCCGGTCGTGTTGTGTCAACTTTTTTTTAAAAGCAAGCATTTTTGTACGTTCTTTTTGTTTGTTTATTTTATCAATGTTCTTAATTCGAAACCGTGTTCAACTTAAATTTACTGTCTTACTCATTAAGGCGGCTGAATATATTTGTACTTACTTTGTCATGGTAAAAAAAACGATTTAGGATTTTTTTTGAATACGTGAGTAGTGCTTTAAATTTTGTAGTTTTCTTTTTACTTTTTATTTTACAGATTTTTTTAAAACATTAAAACTGGTTCAACCTAGATTTTCCTATCTAGTCACCTCTACGCAATGTCGAAAAAACAAACAAAAGTTTAATTTAAACCTAATGTCATCCGTAAGAAGAAATTTATGGAACTGTTTTGTGTTTCGGATGCAAAAATCTACGATTAAACAGGACATTTTTTGTATTTTAAAAATATTGTTTACACTGTAAGTAAAAATTTACTTACAAAAAGAATCTTTAAAATGAAAATAAAATAGAGGTAAAATTCAAGTTTAGCGTCGGTATTTATGGACTTTCAGAAAAATATTGTTTATGAAAATAAAAACATTAATAATATTAAGCACTTATTATTTTACGTATAAGTTCACTTAAGTTTCCAATTTACTACAGTAAACAAAAAAAAAATATCTAAAAAAATATAACATTAAAATATATTACAGCATATGAAATTTCACGGTATAGTGTAAATGGTTCATTAAAAAACATTTAAGTTTCCAAGTTATTAATAGTAATTTGCAAATCATACTCCAAATTCCGATATACAGGGTGACCAGAAAAAAAACAGAACCCAAATTATTTATTTATTTTCACATTAACTACCTAAACGCTAACCACCCTATTTAAATTAGACTGTTTTATTACAAATTGTGGGTTTCTGTTTTTTTCTGGGTCCACACCTGTAATATCGGAATTTTGAGTATGCATTTTGCAAATTTTAACTATTTTTAATTAACTTTGGAAACTTAAATGTTTTTTAATGAACCTATTTACAATCTATACGTGAATTCAATGATGCTGTAATATATTTTAATGTTTTATATTTGTTTTTAGAATATTTTTTTTTTTGGTTTACTGTAGTAAATTTGGAAATACTTAAGTGAAACTTATACGTAAATAATTAAGTGCTTGTATATTTAATGTTATTTTTTCAAATAAACAAATTTTCTGAAAAAGTCTCTATATATTATCACGACAGACTTGAAATTTTACAATACTATTTTAATTTTCATTATTAAAAGTTCTTTTTTGTAAGTAAATTTTTACTTACAAGTGTAACAATATTTTTTAAAATAAAAAAAATGTCCTGTTTAATCGTAGATTTTTGCCATCGCGAAACACAAAACAGTTCCATAATTCTTCTTCTTACGGATGACATTAGGTTTAAAATTTAAAAACTTTTGTTTGTTTTTTTCGAGCATTTGCGTAGAGGTGACTAGATAGGAAACTAGGTTAACCAGTTTTAAAAATGTTTAAAAAAATCTGTAAATAAAAGTAAAAAATGTAAAAACGTTACTGAAAAATTATATATGTCTATATCACACGTATTCAAAAAAAGTCCTAATCGTTTTTTTTTACCATGAAAAGTAAGTACAAATTATTAATGAACCGCCTTTAATATATGGTAAGACAGTAAATTTAAGTTGAAACACGGTTATTCGGAATTAAGAACATGATAAATAAACAAACAAAAAGGGAAAAAAAAGAACGTACAAAAATGCTTGCTTTTAAAAAAAAAAGTTGCAACAAACACGACGGCCTGATCTATTTTCGCTGTTAATCATAACACAAGGACAAATTACCTCCCTATGACCGTTTTGTTTTAAGCAGAGTGACCTTAGCTGATAATTTCTCACCTTTAATTAAAAAAAAAAAAAAAATAATTGTAGTCTAGTGAGGTCATTGAGTCACTGAAAATAAAAAATTTTCAAACGTTATTTTTTTACTCCCTCAGGAAAATCAAAAATCCTACAAAACTCGCAAAAGGGAATAGAAGTTTAACGTAGTTTTGTTCTGTTTAACATTTTTTTGTCGATCTGGATTTTCCGCCCTTATTTAACACTGTTTTTCCTCTGAACGGTAAACAGGAGCCTCCTAGCTATAACAATTTTTAATACAATGAATTTTGAAAAGAAATAGAATAAACTAAAACCAAAAAACAAAAAACAAAAAAAACCTAAACAAATGATATTGTAAAAATTCGAATTGAAAAGAAAAAATTGTCGGAGTTTCTTATTGGTATTTTATCCGGGGGGGGGGGGGGGGCATTGTAATATATTAAAAAAGAAAGATGGACATTATTCCCACGTAAAAAAAAAAAACACAATCGACAAAGAAAAAAAAGGGGAGGCCCCCCGGCCATGGTATGAAAACTTATTCTCTGAATGTTTGAGGATGAGGCTTGATGATTAGTAATTATCTCTGCGTTATTCGGACTAATTAAAAAGTAACTCTTCTTTATTGTTATTTATATATAAACAGGAGGGTTCAGGTACCAATGAAATATCTTGAGGTCCCTCCGGGCCTTTTCTTCAGGAAGATATATTTTTTGTCGGAGCTCGGGAACCTTCTCGAACTCGGAAGAACTTCCTCTGTCCGTATGCGGACCCCGAGTCACGAAAAGAAATACCTGGAAGAAGGCCGGAGGGCAATATCGGCCGAAAACGTTGAACAATAACTATATGAAAAAGAAGGGATATTGTATGATAATTGTTTTGAAATTTCCAGTTTGATTATTGAGATTGTAAAATTTCAATGAAAAAAAAAAAAATGTCTGAGTTCTTATTTGCATTTTATTACCGATGGGGCTTGTAAAAATTTAAATTAAATTTTGACCGATAAAAAAAAAAGCGAGAAATAACAGGTAATATCTACCTGGGAACCTGCTACATCCAGGAAAAACATAGCGTTAATAAGAGAATATAAAGGAAATCCGGGACGCGAAACAAAATATCCTATAACCCGTAGTTTTTGTTGTATTAATGAAGAGGAAAGCAGTAAAAAGAGAGAGGATTTAAAAATTGGGAATAATGTTCTTATAGTAAAAGAACGGATGGTACATTTTTGGCGTTTTCTGAAACGAAGTACGTTGGAAGACCATCCTCCATAGGAGAGATTTATTTCATTGTTAAAAAATTCTAAAATTCATAGAACTTGTAAGTTTTGGCTCTGTTTTAAGGGTAAGAATTCAGTATAACACATATATGTCACCTTGAGTTTCATTAAAATGTTGAAAATTTCACCAAAAAATCAACAATATTTCAGTTAATTAAACTTTATTTTTAATATTTAATATAAATATTTTATCTAATAAATATAAGTAATTCTGGATGTAAACTAAACAAGAAACACCAAATATCATTCATGCCAATCTGAGTTTTATCAACAACGTTGAAAAATTGTCACATATTTAATTGAATAATATACAAATTATTTTAAGTTTTCTGTAATAAACGTGGAATGGGGAGTGGTTTTTCATCTGAACATTAGCCAGCCCAATAATAAGTGAATTATTAATTTTTGATTAGTAGGTAGCAAGGTCAGAAAAAACCATAGGCACCCAGTGAGAATCAAACTCACATAATAGGCATTCTTGAGTCTGCCAGATTAAGCTAGCTAACTCTATTAGCACACACAGGAGTCATGAAAGCATGGCGTCCACATTTTCAGTTTCCAAATTATGCACAAATAATTTCATTTTTTTTGTTTCTTATGCGTAAGTATTTACCTAAACCTGTTTACCACGGATGGTATTGTGACAACAAGTTTCGCAAGTATGGGGAGGATTTGCGAGAGGAGATGTTGGAGAACACAAATAGAATTGTCACAAACCTTTTGATAGTGGAGGTAGTGTAAGGTTCCCATGATCAATGTGTCCATTAGAGGAATAATCATGTTCACAATTAATTCATAATAATGAAAAAAAAAAAAATCAAACCAAAAAAACAAACAAAAAACAAACTGTGTAAATATCTTAAATAACAGCATAACGAAATAAAAAAAGAAATTATTTTTTTTTTGTGTCTACCTTTTTAAATATTTAAACTTAGGGAAATGTGGAATAAATATTTTTTAAATTGGCCTATCAAACTATACATAGATATAAAATTATCAGTTATTTTCTATAATCTATAATCATAAAAAAACATATTGTAGGGAACACTGGGGAGATTAACGTACTGATTAGAAAGATAATCATAATAAGAGGAGGTTTGTTTATTTATTTATTTTTTTTGGGGAATCATTACCCTAACCCTAAAACCTAACCCTAATCCTGTCTTACCCTTTTTTCCTAGTAGATCATATAAAATAAATAAATTAACTTATCAGTCAAGGAGTGGTTCCCCTTTGTTTATGTTAGACTTATAGGAAATAACCATATGCAATTAATATATGCTTACGAAACTTGTCAGAGAAAAATTGGCCCCCCTTTTTTTCCAACTTCTAAAGTCTGACGACAAGTCTCACCCCCCACCACCCCGCCCCGTTTTTTGATAATAAGCAGTCTTCAAACGTATCCGCATACCACGTATAAAAGCGGTCTCCGCCCGTTTCCTATCACCTGTGTGTTTTATGCATTGCTGGTCTCAAGAAATTTGCATAGAACGCGCCAACTATTCTCGCCAAATCTCCTGGTTTTGAGACGTGTTAAAGTGTTAAGGCCATATTTTCTATAATTGCCTTCAAGAGTTCTTCACTCATTTGCAACGTGTGACACGTTCGTGCTGCATTGAGCCTCAGAGGTAATTTGTTGTTCCCTGCCTACAGATACCTTTAAATGATTTCTTTAAAATAAAAAAATTTGTTAAAATTACACGAATGATTAAATTATTTAAAAAATTGAATTAATTCTAAAAATCATTGCGCATCGAGTGGAAACAAATGAACGGCAACGCTAGAATTTTTTTACGAAGGTAAAAAATGGGATATGTCATCCGAAAATACTATCGAAAACGAATCGATTATAAAAAAAGTCTTCTTTAATTATTATAATTAAGTATTAATTTTTTTATTTAATTGAAATTTATATTTATTGAAATTGTATTCGTAATGATAAATTTTATGTAATATTGGATATCTAGCTTCGATTTCTAAAATGAAACAAAATTGGTAAATATGTCCAGTTCCTCGCGAGTAGATTCTCAAACCAAGTATATATTATATATATATATAAAT
The DNA here is from genome assembly GCA_023376005.1 of Doryteuthis pealeii. Lineage (NCBI taxonomy): Eukaryota > Metazoa > Mollusca > Cephalopoda > Myopsida > Loliginidae > Doryteuthis > Doryteuthis pealeii. The sequence continues at coordinate 7,131,589 of CM042159.1, forward strand.
ATAATTATATATTGAGGAATATATATATATATAATTCAAAAGTCCAGAGAAGAATCTTCCTTACGACATAGGAGTGTTTTTTAAAACAACCTGTCGCAGTTTGAGTAAGCTCAATGTGTGCTCTTAATTGTTAGAGTCACAGAGCAAATTTATAAGTAATGAAATAACAAAAAGACTTAAGAGATTTCTTGCGTTATACCTATTTTCGGGAGCTTAACAAAGTGTCTAATTCCTCCAGCTTCATCAGATGAGCTGGGAGAATTAGACACTTTTGTCTAAACTCCCTGAAATAGGCTATAACGCAAAATCTCTAAGTCTTTTGTTATTTCTTTATATATATATATATATAATATATATTATATATATATGTGTGTGTTGGTGTGTGTCTGTGTGTGTCTGTGTGGGTGGTTGGCCTATTATACTTGAAGAAGCGGTAGTAATGCTAACGTACAGTGTTATCAAGAAGAGTGCTCAATATCTGTGATAAGAGCGTTAATAGAATAAATAAATAAATTAAAAGTTTCAGCTTTTCAATGATAATAAGCAAAATTGTTCCATTATAATAAATATAAGCTAAAACTCTCCTCTCTCTCTCTCCCCTCTTTCTCTCTCTCTACCCACACAGCACACACACACACACACATAGTATATATATATATATATATATATATTATATATATATTAAATAAATAAAATTATATATTATATATAAGGGATACTTTTTTAATCTTGTAAATTACACGGAACACAGTCTGGCCTAATTAGTAAAAGGTTGATTTGAACCATCTACTGCAAGCTAGGAAACGAGGTCCTAAGTGCTTATTATCAACAGACTTTCCATGGCCTTGTCTAATTTGTAAACCTCAGCCACACAGGAGAGCGCAGCCTTTTTGTAATAGTAAATCTTCAGAGTTAGATCAGTGAGATGCTCAGAGAAAGTTTACTGAGCTCTGGACTAGTGGGTGAAAACTTTGAATAAGTTAAACCAGAAAGGTCATATAACTAAAGGTTTGGAAATTTATTTAATCTCAGTATCTGAATCGGTTCGGTATTTGCGTCGCAATTTAGAAATACCTTAGGGACGGCATTTTTATCGTCGTTCTACATTTTAAAGCTGAATTAAAAATAATTTAAATCTAATTATTTAAGGTTTCAAACTTTTGTCTAAATCGATAAGTAGGTAACATAATAACCATCATTAAAAAAAGAAAAATATCATTAAACATATGGCAGTTATTTTTAATAGATGTAAAACTGTTTTGGTTTTTGGTCGATTTCGAACGCGATCACCAATTCTGTCTATTTTCAATGGTTTTTACGCGCTTGTTTACAATTTTTATGTAACTTCGCGATTGCAAAAAAATTTACAAAAATCAGGTAATTATCCAATTTTAATGACATTTTCAGTATTGATTTTATCAATTAATGAATTTTTATAATGCATAAAAAGATTTCTTATTTTCAGAACTTTAATTAGTATTTTTGCTATGAAAAATTATATATAAAATTCATTTAAAATTTGAAAAGGCCTGATGTTCAGTTTAAATGTTATATTTTTACATTCTAGAAATAAATTGCTCTTAATGTGCAACCTTAATTTTAGACACATAGAGTAATAAGTTTTGAGAAAAACCTCGTTGAAAATTTA
>CM042159.1:7133336-7145836 GCA_023376005.1 Doryteuthis pealeii
AAAGAAGAGAAGAAATATGGTAACACAAAAGTTTTTGCACGTATGGGAGGCATAGAGTAATTGAATTGAACTCGTCATGCCAGTAGTAATGAATTTACTTTGCTTGCTATCTTGCTTGCTGATTGTTACACCAAATGGGCGCAATTCCTTATTTAACCGAATCAATCACACAGGTGTTTTTTTGGGAAAAAAAAAAAAGTTCGCAAGTGCGGTGCATCCAGCGAGAATCGAACTCGCTAATGCAGCAGTAATGGATCTTATCTTATTATTATTAAACTAATACTTTTTCTAACATTGCAATTCAACAGGAAAAATAAATTGGTTCAAAGGAGTTTGGGGTAAAAAAATTTTAAAATATTCTAAATGTAGGTTTTTATCAAACCAGTTCGCCACAGGTAGGATGTGACACAAAGTCGCAAGTATAATGCGTCCATTGAGGATCGACCTCGCTATTCAGTAGTAATGGATCTGCAAGACTGGCTGACCGCCATGGCATGGATTCTTTATTTACTCGAATTGTTCACCACAGGTGGGATGAGACAAAAGTGTGGGGCATCCAGTGAGACTCCAACTCGCGACTCAGCAGTAAAGGATATTATCTTATGAGTCGACTTATCCTTCAGAAAATATCTGTGACAGAGAACACGAGGTGAGTGGCAAACGTTAAGGTCTGCCGTATTCTCGAAGGAAGCGGGCTAGGCTTTGCCTGGCATGTAGGACTGTAGAATCGAACCCACGTCCTTCAGAATGTGAACGGGTGACACATTGGCACCGAAGTCGAGATGTTACAGTTCCGTGTGTAAGCGCCAGGTGCCCGGATGATAGCTGTGAGGATTCCGGCGGCCGGGATTAGCTCGACAATCTCGTGTGTGGGGCGCAAACACCCGAATGTTAAGGGGAAACTAGTATAAGTAGAAGTGGGGTGACGGCAGGAGTTGAGTTGCGATTTTGAGTTGCTGAAGATTTTACGACGACGGATTTTCAGCTGCTGAAGATTTTTTTGACGGCGACGACATTGTTTTCTCAACAAGTCGAATATTTATTTTTTCCCCTCTATTTTTTTCGTTCTAGAATGTCATTGAGAAATAAAATCTCAAATATAATTTGATATGTTTATTAGGAGGAAAAGTACAAATTTAGTTTTTCATTTTTACTGATGAAATTTTAAATTAATTTGTGGGACTTGCCAGAGTTCTTCACGAGTAAGAATGATGTTTAAATATTCCAAATTCACATTCCAAAATAGTTCATTTTAATTTAGTACTAATTGTAAGAAAAAAAGATTAATTTTTGGTAACTAAAAAATCATGATAATCTTTCAGACTAATTGGTACCTTTTATTTGAATTACTATCCTAAATGTACTCCCCCCCCCCAGAAAAAAAGATGACGAAAAAATATCTATTAATTCTTTTTATTGTTACATTTTTATGGGGTAAAAAATAAAATAAATCAAACTAAAACATTTTCTAACATTATAACTCAACAAGAAAAATAAAATTGGTTCAAACCACTTACGAATTTAGGGTAAAAGATTTTAAAATATTTTAAATGTAGTTTTTACCTAATCCGTTTGGCACGGGTAGAATGTGACACAGTCGCAAGTATAAGGCATCCACCGAGGATCGTCCTCCCTATTCAGAAGTAATGAATTAGACGCCCTTATTCTTTAGACAAACTGCTGGCCACGCGTAGGATGTGACACGCGATCATAAATATGGAGAATCCAGCAAGGATCAAATTCATTATTCTGTAATAATGGATCGGCGAGACTATCTTGCTCACCATTACACCTTGATAGGATGCTCTTTTCAAACCGGTTATCATGTGTAGGATGAGACACAAAGGTCATAAGTAAGGGACATACAGCGGAAAAAATAACCACTACACGACAATGCGACACCATAATCATTTACCCAACATGTTCGCTGTGGGTGGGGTGTGAGACAAGGTTGCAGGTATGAGGCACACAGTGTGGATTGAACTCGTCGTGCAGTAAAAATTGATCAGCGAGAATCGAGCTTGCTGACTGTCACTCCGTAGTGGGATGCATTCCTTATTTACCCGTATCGTTCACCAGAGGTAGGGCGTGACTAAAGTTGGCAACTGTGGGGCATCCTGTGATAATCGAACTCGCTAATCAGTAATAATCGATCTGTGAAGTAGCTTCCTTATTCTTATACCACGATGGAACCCTTCAAATATTTTTAATGTAAAAAAAAAACATTTCCTAAAATAAAAATAAAAACATTGTAATATGTGAATTCTTTGCGATTTTTTTTAATTTGGTGAGAAATTTGCTAAATTATTTTCATCTCTTACTCCCTTTCTTTTCTCTCCAATCACTGTGTTCTTCAAAAGCATTTTTCTCCGAATCATGGACCGGGTACTTTTGCTTTTATATATATATATATATATAATATATAATATATATATATATAATTATAATAATATATAGCAAACAAAAAAAGAAATATATCTGAAATTTCAAAAGTTCCCACAGAACGCCATAACACGGGAATTAACGGGATATGACGGAATCAACCGAGTTCTATATTTACATGGATTATACATCACGGTCTATTTCAACAAGCAAGGATATAAACTTTCAAAACTCTGTATACTCTGAAGATGGCGGTTTCCGCTGAAAATATTTAGTATTTAACACCAAAGAATTTAATAAATATGTTTTCTCAACATATATTTTGCATTACTTCGCTTTCAAAGAAGTTATTATTACGTTTAAGATTAATGTTTCTAATGCTATAAGAACAAACAGAAATCTTATATATATATATATAATATATTATATAATATATATATATATATATAATTATATATGAGGCGCGTGTGCTAGTGATTAGTGTCGTGGAAATGGACGTCGATTCGAGTTCAATTCCTAGACGAAGCTGTTGGCATTTCACATAGCGAAAGGAAGGTATGAATCTATATATTCTCCCTCCAGCTATGGGTTAAATAGTAGGGCAGACTGGGCTCTTCAGCCTTGGGTAGGTAACCAGTCAAGGAGAGGGATAAATCTGAATTCAAAAATTCATGAGGTCGGTCGTTGATTGGGTTTGTGGCAACCTTTGATGCACCAATTCTTTCCTATATCGACTGTGCCAAAAAGTGTGGATGGTCCAACACAAGCCTTCACCACTATAAAAAAAATCCCTGGAGTTCATTGTGTGTATGAACCCTCATACGTCGAAAATCGATGGGAGAGTCCATTTTATATATATATATTAAACATTAATATCATATTGGAAGCCCTGATTATTGATGCTATTTTTTTTAATATATTGATATATCTATTTTGAAAGCAATGGCAAGAAAATAAATTCTTTATAAATATTGTTCATTCTCGAATTATTTAATGATTATTATTGTCGAATAATATGTTTTCATTCGTGGTGTTAATTTATTTATACGCAGAGGCAACGGTAGGTTTTACCTCGCTAGTAAATTATAAAGACCAATTCCTTTCAACATTCCACTTCTGGATGAACGAAGACCAAAAGAACAGTTCAAGGGAGAAAACTCATCATCAATTCTTACTAATACAAGCGAAGGGAAAAACTGGGGAGAAAAAACTTATAACGCCTCATTCAGCTTCTTTTATTTTTATTTTTATTTTATTTATTTTTTTTTTTTTTCAACACTGGTTCTCCGATATTGTAACTTTAGGTCAAATTCATTGGAATAACAAAGTTTGCTTATATTCTTTGCATAATAAATATTTAGAAATTGCAAAATAAATAAATATGTATATAACAATATAACCTTGCTGATGAGACCTAATAGGTCGAAATGTACATTCAGGGATTGACATTTTCTCGATTCGTTTAGTCTTACATTTGAACATATATGCCCGCCTAAAATTCATTAATTATTAATTAATTAATTTTCAAAATTAGGTACGACTTCAATTAAGCACATATCCTCCAAGAATTGTCGGTTTAAAGCCATATAAAAAATAAACACATTTGTTTGTCTACTTAACCTCATAACAATATACCAAACACTTCATTCAACGCGGTTGAGCCAAATTTGAACCAAAAAGCTTGATATGCCACAAAAAGAAGAATACTGACCGAACTAATTTCTCTTTAACTGCATGTATGCATGAACGTCCCCATTCTAAATTCATATTTCATCGACGCTGTGAGATAAGTATAATAATTATTTGTGTATATGACGCACTATTTTTTCCAGAATGTTTCATCCCATACGTCAGGGGAAAACTATATAATTCACTTTTTTTCCGGCCATATGGCTCACCATAGTCGGAATGGAATGACTGTAAGTAAGTGATATCTATAGTTTAAACCAGGGGTCGGCAACCTACCGATCCGCGGCTAGATCCGGCCGCAATCCATAACATCTGGCTGTAGTCCCTAAGAAAGTATTTTGTTTTTGTTTTTTTTGTTTGTTTGTTTTTTGTTGTTTTTTTTTTTTTGAGGGGGGTCTTATTTTATAAACGTACACCATGTCACGTACTATTTCTTTGGTAAGAATTGTTATTCCTTTCATAGATATTGTAAGATTATATAATCTTGATTATTAAAATCTAGTAATGAGTAAAGCCAAATCTGGTAATTAGCCCACGAACATATCTGGTGTATAAGACGTATACAATGTTACAATCATGTTGCTTGACCCCACACCACGCGATAAATCATTACTATAGTCTACAAGGACTACGGTGATATATGTGGTCGGCCATTCTCTCATAGAAATAGCTCCTGGTCTCTATGTAGTACAAGGTTGCCGACCCCTGGTTTAGAACTAACGTGTTTTACGCATTTACAGAGAAATATCCACTGGAATGTATGTTTATTTTAATAATTTTATTTCTCCTAAATATTTTCGCCGCATGCTTGTTGCTTTTTTCTATGAACATGTCTGTTTATTTGCTCTGAATTTTGTGTTTTAATACATAATGTAAATTATAGGTGTGTATATATATATATATATATATATAATATATATATATATACACATAAACAATAGAAGTAAAAAGAAAATCTCAATTTTTTTTTTTTGTGGGGGTTGTGTTTTTGTTGTTTTTTGTTTTGTTTTTTACATTTAACTTTTAGATTTTTGTATTTTCTAGGATATTCTCTCCCTTCATATCTTCGGTCTTTTGGTTTATACTGTAATTAATTTCGAAAGTATATAACCCCACCATTATTTTGCGACCCCAAAATAAGGGGGGGGGGTCAAAGTTAAGTGACCTGAAAAATATCAGAAAGTTTTGAAATAAAATAACTAATACAGTATAAAGTACATTCACTGATGAAATCAACACTGAAAAGTTCATTAAAATCGGAAAACTCCTTTTTTTCTTTCTTTTTTTAACCGGGGCGGAGGTAATTTTTTTTTTTTTAATACGAGTGTGGCGTCACATTTGGCTGATCCTTGTAAATAAATTAATAAATTATAAATTCTATTTTTTAGTACAGAACGTATAAAAAGTTGAACAAATTCTGAAATTCGGTAAAATTTAACTGCTACAAAATCTAAATAGTTCGTATTATACACAAGAATTGTTTTGCAGAAAAACGTAGTCCAATGTTAAAGTTGATTGAAATGTAAATGAGTAAGAATTTGCGTAAATCCGACAAAAAGTTTTAAATGCACGCGATATTTATTATCTCCCTTGTATCAAGGCTTCATTAGGATTTACCTCCCTTGGAAATAGCATCTGCTTAATATTACTGAATGTTCAACATTTGTAAGGATCTTCACCGGTGATAATAACGAAGTTGTTTATTCATTCTATTTTACTAAAGATTAATCGTTTTATCTATTCAGCCTGTTAACTTATTATAGAAGGGAGATAAAATAGAGGGGGGAAAATAGATTTTTCCTGCTGAGGGGGGGGGGACCAAAAAGAAGCGATTTCACTGTCTTCTCGCAGGCCAAACTTTCTTTTGATCAAAACAGTCTTCGACCAGCAGCTGAAAATCCGTCGCCATCGTCAAAATAATATTTTCTGACTGCCGTCTCACATAAACCGAAAGCTTTTCTGCTCGTCACGCCACGCTCCACTCGCTTTGGTTATTTTATGGGCATATTACCCAAACATCCGGGCACATCAGTCGAACCTCGCGTCCGTCAAGTGCCTAAATCGCATTTGTTTTTGTATGCGGGAGGACGTGGGTTCGATCCCGGCAGGCAAGACAATGTTTTGCTCTTTTTCCTTTCTCGTTCTCCGTCATACGTATTACGAGACAAAGCGAGGAATTTCACAAAGCCGTACAAGACAACGTTTTAGACAAATACCAATGAATTGTGCATAAGCGCTGAACTTTTATTATTAGTAACTGACCTTATCAGACTGATGTCCTTTTCTTGATTCTTATTATTGTCACAGGGTTTCCCATTCCTGGAAACAATATTTGAAGTCTCCAGGTTATTGTTTGTCTCCAGTTGATTCCTCACCACATGTGTTACATAATGGATAGAATATTGGAAAAATTAGGGATAAATTATCTGCCCCTGTCACCAGGGGGGCGAATCTCCAATATTGTATATTGGCGCCTAAATTGAATTCCATGACTAAGTCACTTATAGTGTTGATCTGATAGCAACGAGACGTCTAAATCCGGTCGCTCCCAAAACTTAAAAGAACCTCAGCAGATAAGTCTTGCAGCAAACGCCATTAAGTTTGTAATTTGTACCTTTCTTAATCTTCAATTTTTTTATATTCAAATGTTGTTGTGTTATTCACCCGAATTTGATTGCCTACCTTTTAATCTCGGAAATTATTCAAAGCCCAGCAAAAAAAATCATAAGACACACCTATTATTTTTGTGATCAAGTGTGGTGCAGGTTTTGAAACTAACGGTAACAACGGTGGGAAATTACAGTTTAAAGTTCAGAGAGTTTTCATAGACAAAAGTTTCTTCCCATGTTCATCTGGGTCTGGACTTTCATTGGTTTTGAGAGTCATGTGATTAGATGCGTCTTGGAAAGTAGATTAAGAGTTAGTCAGAGTTGAGATAGGATATCCCTTCTGGATGAATGTGTATTTCGTCTCTGTGATGTTTCCCTGCGCGCGTGCTGTATAAAAATATATCGGGGAATTGGGGAATTAAATAAAAATGTGCACACGTTAGACAGAGACCCGAAGAACACACGAACTCACACACATACACACTCACCCACACACACACGCGTGTGCGCGCGTATATATATATTTGGAGGATATGTGCTTAATTGAAGTCATACCTAATTTTTGAAAATTAATTAGTTAATAATTAATGAATTTAGGCGGGCAATTATGTTCAAATGTAAGGCTAAACAAATCGAGAAAAATGTTAATCCCTGAATGTACATTTCGACCATTCAGGGATTGACATTTTATTGGATTTGTTTTAGCCTTACATTAAACATATATCACCCGCCTAAATTCATTATTATTAACTAATTAATTTCCAAATTAGGTATGACTTCAATTAAGCACATTCCTCCAAATTGTCGCTTAAAAAGCATATCAAATAAACTCAGTGTTTATTTTACGTATTCCTCTATATTATACTATATATATATATATATATATATATAAAATATATAATATATAGCAAAAATTAAAAACAAGAGTTTTTTTTTTATTTTTTTTTCAGAAGGATGATTTTTTTTTATTTTTTCGACTGCTAGTAGACGTTTCGGTTGTTCATTAGGGTCGTCATCCAGGGCTATCATTTATATGGAAAGAAACTTTGACGAACAGAAGTTTGTTAGGCTTACGTGGCGTTTAAGTTTTTTTGTTTTTTCATATTTGTGGAATAAACAGAAGACACTGAGAAAAACATGAAAATAGATGCTGATAATGCGACATGATAAACATTTGGAAAAACAATCTAGGAGAACGAAAACTAAAAATTCAAAGCAGTTGTACTCTCTCTCTCTCTCTCTCCTCTCTCTCTCTCTCTCTCCACACACACACACATTCCTATTTTAATCACCCCTGGAAGGTCTTCCATATAGTAACAAGAATTTGCACAAAGCTGATTGATGGTGTGAGGATGTGTAGGAGTCTTCAGAAGAACATCACTTATGAGCTCGTCCTTGCTTCTTGGCTTACCAAGTCTAAGTAATCCAGTTTGCTCAACTATTAACCATAGCTGGGGAAGGGAAGGTATGGATTCAAGCGCAAAAAGAAACACAAAGAACCTCGTCTAGGATTTGAACGTGAGTCACCGATTATATTTCCCACCTGGATTAACGTTTCGGTAAGCGCGCCACTCAAAAGTTATTCTATACGTAGTTTCAACAAATTGAATTAACAGTCTGAAAATACATTATTTTTGGGGGGGTCGATGTGACTAAGAATCATTACAGCTATGGGGGCTAATAGCTAAATGTCAGAAGTGGCACCCAGTTAGAATCGAACTCACATGCAATGATCATCTAGATGAGCTCGCTAACCATTGCGCCACATGAGGCACCCAGGGAGCTTTTAGATGTTACCTTGAAGTCAAATACAAGTTAATTGACCCTTTACAGTCAGGGAGGCAAAACCCTTTTTATCAAGGGGTCGTTTTCGTTTTATAATCCGTATGTAATCCTATTCGTATTCGATCAAGTGGTTCTCAAGAGGGATACCTTTCCTGGCACCGAAAAGCAATTAGGCCGGTGTCAGTTGCATTGGGCAGGTCTAGCTGTGAGAATGAAAGGGAAATAGACTTCCAAGGGCACTGGCGAGCTTACTTCCGGCAAGCTACGCCAATATAGACCGAGAAAGAGTTTCAAAGAATATTCAAGATGTTCTGAAAATCAATCCGCCCTGATTAAGATAGTTAGAATTCACTATAAATCATTATATATATATATATATATATAATAAGTGAATTCTAACTAATAATATATATAATATATATATATATATATATAAAGTAAGTAAAGTCGTCGGGGCGGCCTAATGTCGGTATCAGCCTGACAGCGAGGGAGTCTATCCCTTTTTCACTAGCGCTAGACCAAGGAGATTATTTTTAGTGTCTGAGGTGGAGCGCCACACCTACCATCAGCTCCTTACTTTACCGCACAGATCCCTGTGCTACTCATACGCTGAGTTGGCGAGAGCCGGTATCGAACTAGGAACGGTGTTGCTTCTAGCCGAACGCTCTACCAACTGAGCGAACCCGGAATCCAAATGACTGGTTGCATGGCAATGATTCTATTTGGGATCTTCGAAATCTCACTGTACAACCATACTGTATGCTCCTGTAGGTGCAAACATATACTCATACAAGGAATTTTATAAATCCCTAAAGAGAGCTCAATGTATAATAATCAATAAATTAGATTATATACAGAGCAATGATTAACTTTCAAAGAAAGAAAAACTCAACAAACCGTCATCCCGTTATAATTTATTTCAACTGGAAACTCAAAAAAACTTTGGAGTTTTTTTTAATTTTTTTTAATTTTTTGAAATTTCTGGTTGAAATAAATTATAACGGGATGACGGTTTGTTGAGTTTTCTTTCTTTGAAAGTTATATATAATATATATATATATACTATATATAATTGGAGGATATGTGCTTAATTGAAGTCATACCTAATTTTGAAAATTAATTAGTTAATAATTAATGAATTTAGGCGGGCATATATGTTCAAATGTAAGGCTAAACAAATCGAGAATTAGCCTTACATTTGACATATGCCGCCTAAATTCATTAATTATTAACTAATTAATTTTCAAATTAGGTATGACTTCAATTAAGCACATATCCTCCAAAAATTGTCGACTAAAAAGCCATATCAAATAAACAGATTGTTTGTTTACTTACTCTCATATATATATATATGGTGTGTGTGTGTGTGTGTGTGTGTGTGTGTGTGTGTGTGTGGTGAATTAAACAAAAGGCAGGTTTTCTGTTTAACGTTTTATTGGTGATCTTTTCAAACTTTCTGACCAACTTTTTTATATTTGGATGGAATACATGGATTAGTCCACCGAAGTTCATATCCCGAGAATTTCGCACTTTGAAGTGCTATCATCAGGGTTGATGTGTTCCAGTTTTTTTTCTAATGAGTGTGTGTGGGCGTGTGTGTTTTTCCAGTTAATATATATATATATATATATATATATATATAGTATATATATATATATATATAATATTTGTGTGTGTGTGTGTGTGTGTGTGTGTGTGTGTGTGTAAATTCGCTGACTGTATCCCCCTACTAAAAGGGGTGTCCTGGGTATGACACTTTACTGTATCTGTTGGTGAGGTTCCTGTTCTGGGGATCTGGGAAGTGTGGATTCTCCGTTCATTGACAGTTTAAGAAATTAATTTGATTGGAAATTATATCGAAATGATACAAAGTGAGTATAATATATTAAATAATTAATTAAAACTAGTTAAAATTAGGGATATTGTAACTATTCAAAACAAATAACTATTTAATAACCATTCATTATTAACTATTCAAATTGGCTGAGCAGTCCATGACACCCAACACTCCACTTTGCCCCTTACTAAGACTTGACGGGCGGTCGGAAAGGCCCCCTCCGCTCAGTCGCCAGCCTTGTCAAGCCCTAACACCTATATGGTTGTCCCGACACTATTGTCCTTAGGGAAAACCTCCTAACCGTTTTTATCATATATGTGCTAGAAGGCGGTGGCTGAGGGTCTTCTTGTATTGGGAATGACGTTAAACTCTATCTGATGGTGAGATTTCAGGTTTGGAGATCTGGAGAATGTGGAGTACCCATTCATCACCTTTGTTCCCAAGTTTACCCTACCTGGATTGGTAGTACCTGCTAGGGTTCCGTCTATGGGTTAAATAGAAAATGCTATCACTAAAAATCTTTCAAAGCTTTGCCGGCATTGAATGACCCACCGAGGTTGAAATGTAAAACAAAACAAACAAATAAAATAAATAATTAAAACAAATAAATATTGTAACTATTTCAAACAACTATTTAGAACTAATGAAAATTAAGGATATTGCAACTATTTCAAACAAATTTACCTAAATAAAAGAGACCGGTTGGAAAACCGAGCCTTTGTTTGATAGTGTTAAAGTTGAAAATAATACTGGATTTAAAGATATTTCCGCCCTGTCGGCTGGGGCGTTGAAGCACCGACTGCACCTCTGCAGGGGGGTAAGACTCCCCCAATGGGACCACCTGTTGGCCGTGGTGGTGACCCGTGATGCTTAAGGATAGAGCCCAAGTGGAATGAGCAGTTATGACATCAATACTCCACTTTGGCCCATCTTGAGCTAGACGGGCGCGTCGGAGAGGCCCCCTGATCAATCGGCTGGCCACGTCAAGCCTAGTACCTATATGATTTTCCCTACCCCTATTGCCTTATTGGCAAGCCCAACCTCTTTTTTATCATATGGGTGCTAGAGGCGGTGGCTGCGGGTCTACATGTCTGGGAATGACGTTAAACTCTATCTGATGGTGAGGTTCCAGTTTTTGGAGGTTTGGGGAATGTGAAGCACCTCTTCATCACCATTGCTCCTGGTCCACTCTGACCCGGAGTGGTAGTACCTGTTAGGGTCCCATCTATGGTTAAATAGAAAAAACAGGAGTTGATAAACAAAATTGTATTATATCCATTAAGAATTGATTTCTTTCAAAACTTTATCGGCATTAAATGACCCACCGAGGTTGATATGCCGTAAAACAAAACACACAAACAAACAAACATCAAAGATATTTCTGTGTTGCTTATTACATTTTAGCATCTTTAAAATTAAAACTACGTTGGCTTTCTAAGTTGTGTTTTACTAACGCATTTTTATCATCACCAATTGTCTTGATGTGCATGAACACAATAACATGCAAGTCGTCACACTTTCCTTTTCTACCAGCCACATGACAAGGACTTAACACTTTCTCTACTAAAGACTATATTCATGTTAAGACCTTTCGCTGATAAAATTCAGGACGTTTTGCTATTTAAAAATACAGATATAATCTAATGGGTTAAATAGACAAAAATGTTTTAAAAAATTGAGTTTAAAAAAATTGAATGCCTATCAAGCATGAATAGAAAAAAAACGTCGTCGGCATAAAATAACCCAACAAGGGTTGGCATGCCGTAAGATAAAAAAGCCAACCAACCATTATAGAAGTATATAATTGTTAAGTTTCTGACTGCCATCCTTGGCCAGTTGAAAAGGACTTAAAGTAAGTCCTTTACTATATAATCCTTTGGTAAGTGAATAAGTCCTGAGTTATGGAATCCTATGTAGTGTCAAAGGTCCAGTGATATAATCCTATATTCCGTCGTCCACGAAGGTTCAAAGCATTGTGCGTAGGTATGACCAGAACAGCCGGTAAAAATAACAATATCAGCAGCAGAGTACTGCCAGTGATTGGCCAAGAATATGGTCACATGATTATCGCCGAGTCTATAAATAAGAGTAGGCATCTAGGACACACCTTAAATCAAGAAAAGTCAACATGAGTGATAAGAATGTCCTTATATGAAGAATTTCTTGTTTGAGTAAATAGTTTTATTATGTAAGCAGGA
>CM042159.1:7150836-7265836 GCA_023376005.1 Doryteuthis pealeii
ATGTGGTTTGTAGAGGATGAGTCTAAACGGGATCGAATCCCGGAGCCGGCAGTGTAGCAGCAAGGAGATAGACCGATGCCTTGAATGGGGGTATTACGGTATTGGAGGATTGCTTGGGCAACACTATCGTTGTCTAGTCAACCCTAGGGGCCTATGTTGCCATGGATTATATATTTGGCAGTTTTGACAGTGAGTTCCGCTCGACTGTTGGATTGAGGGTATACTGCTGATGATTTTCTGTGTTTTACACACCATGACTTGAGAAACTGCTGAAATTGCTCAGAATTTAAAGGTGGGCCACCATCATTACTCAGCTCTTCGGGGGCGCCATAAGTGTGGAAGAGTTTCCGATAAATGGATACTAATTTTGGAGTGGAGGCATGACCAGGTTTTAGGTGATATAAAATGATCCAGCCTGTGAATCGGTCTGCGCAAACAAAGTATGCAATATGCCCAACGTAAAATATATTCATTACTATTTGTTGGAAGGGCCAATCTGGAGTTGGCGTTAATGTGATTGGCTCACGGGATTGGGATGGGGAGATGCTGGTGCACACTATGCAATTATTTCTGAAATTGCATATGGATGCGTTCATACCAGGCCAATATACTGAATCATTTGCGCGAACTTTCATGCTGTCTACACCTTGATGAGCTGAATGTAGATAATATAGCACTCTCCCTTGTAGTGTCCTAGGTACCAAAATTCTTCCGTCCATCAGTGCTAAGCCTCTGTCAGCGGTGATTCTGTGACGTACCTCCCAGAAATGGTGGATTCCCGGTTCGACATGAAAACGTGTAGAAAGGGATCCTTGTTCAATCGCCCTTAACAGTGATGTATAATGCTGATCATTCTGGTCCGATGCACAAATGTGGTCAGATGATATGACAGTGTTGCTATCCCCAGAATTTGTCATTGTCTGACGGGTCACCGATTCCATCAAGTCATCTATTTCGTCCGAGAGGTGTGTATCCTGGTTAGAAGGTTATGTTGAGAATAAGGTAGTAAGGGCTTCTACTGTGGCAACTGGGTTGCGGGAAATGGCATCAGAACCCTTGTGCCACTTGCCAGGGCAGTGCTAGATGGTAAAGAAATATCTCAGGGACCTCTCTTTGAGTTTAAAGAGGCGTGGGTTGTGAATCTTACTGAGGTCCCTATCACCAAATACTCCTGTTAAAGGCTGGTGGTCTGTGACTACTATTACATTAGGACATCTCATGATAAATATGCGGCATTTGTCTAATGACCAGGCGATTGCAGCTGCTTCGCCCTCAATGGGTGCATATCGGCGCTCTGTCTCAGTGCAGAATCTGCTACCTGCAAATATGATGCGCCAGTCCTCTGTGCAACAAACTGGAGCCTTCTGCGTGGGGCATGTGCAGTGTTTTTGAAGCAATAAAAAACCCATACCTTCTTTGCTCCAATCTGGAGCGAGGCAGGTTGCGCGATTGATGTTGAAGGTTGTAACTTCCTTCTTTACCAAGCCAACGTTAGACTTGCGGAACGCGCTCTCGAGATCTTGGTTCCACATAGTGTGAATTCTGTTTGACCAGGTCTCGAAAGGGAGCCATTATGGGGCTTAGGGAGTATGCCCATGCCACCTGATTAACTAACCCAAACCAGGACCTCGCGTCGGTTATGTTTTTGGGGATATGAAAGTTCGTTATTGCATTGAGCAGATCTTTGGAAGGGGCAACTCCTGTTGGTTTTATTTGGAGACCACCAAACTGAACCACATCCTGACAAAATTGGATGTTTCCTTGTTGAGCTTGATCCCATTTTCTGCACACAAGGACAAGTAATCGAAGGTGTGATAAAAAGCACTTCTATACTTTCGTCATAGAGTAAAGTATCATCACTTTCCATTCCTTGAGTCCTGATTGGCTTCTTGGTTTCTATGATGTTATGAGGCTTCATAAATAACCTGGGATTTTGCAGTGGTATTGCAGCTAGATAGGTTCGTATTCAGTTAAGACTACTTGCTGCCTTGTCTTACCAATTCGATGGTATTGGAACTAGTATGATTATTCTACACTTAGCTATTATTTATTACCTGAATCTACAACAGCTCTGTAAGCAAAAATAAATTGCATAAAATAAAACATATATATATATTGAGGCGCGTGGTGTAAAAATATTGTCGCGAGAAAATGAACACAGTGAGACGATTTCAAATCCAGAATGAGGCTGTTTGCCTTTCACATAGCGCTACACCCCTTGGAGAGAAGTATGAATAAACTATTCTCCCTCCAACTATGGGTAAATAGTAGTATGAAGTTATATTTAAGTTGGAAGGCTTAAAGTAACCTTCCAGCGTGGGTACATGTGTGTACATAAAACATTCCGACAAAGTTGTAGAAATATAACAATATTTATTCCGTAAGCGACGGAGAAACGCATACAAGACAAGAATACATAGTTAAACAAGTATAAAGAAAGTAGGGCTTCGTGCTACAGAAGTGATGGAAAGTCCAGAAGGAATGTCACTTACTTATAGCAGGCTGGGGGCAAAGCCCCCCACATAAAAGGTATAGACGCAAATGTCTAACCCATGTGTCTTGTTTGATGTCCCGGAAAAAAAGAGAACTAAAACTTTGCGGTTTCTTGATTAAATACCATGGCCCCTAGCGGTAGAAAACCAGCATCAAGGGAAGATAACACTTCTGGACCAAACAGGGGAAGGCAATTGCTACAGTAGAATTGACTGGGCTTTTTAAACTTTGTTAGGCTACCAGTCTAGGAGAAGAAAAACTCTGAATTCAAACCTGTTAAACTCAGCTTAATAGATTGACCTTGTGTCAATTCCTACTCGGAGAGGTTGGTAAATATATAAAAACATATATAAAGGGTGTACTTAGTTTTGTATGGCTATATATTCATATATATGTTGCAGGGATTCATTGCTGTAGTTTCTTTATAAACTGATACCTATTATATGTTTTTTTCTTTTAAACAGGCTTTGCTATATATATATATATATATATATATATATATATATATATATATATATATATATATGTCCGTCTGGTTCAGCTAATTTGAATGACTACTGTGGTTAGTACTATTTAATTCGTTTTGCTCCTTGTCTTTGTAGTCAGATCTTAGCCCTGAAAAGGATTAAGCGAAACTAATAGTAGGTTCGTCTGACTCATTAGATTTATCTTTATTATTTGCTCTACTTAGGTATTAAGCACTTTTTACTTATTAGCTTATTCTCCTAGCGGTTATATGAATATATATATATCTTATATACATATATATATACATATAAATTGTTTTTTCTTTTGGCCAAATACTGTACCAATAGATTATTTTTTGTTGGTACGATTATATATATATATATATATATATATATATATAATGATCTAGGTAATTATTTCTTCTTCTTCTTCTTCTTCTTCTTCTTCTTCTTCTTCTTCTTTACTACTTAGGAACCATTACAGTACTAACTAATATTTTTCTATAAAATAGGGGTGAACTTTCCACACACATTAAGCAAACTTTCATCTATAAATTCGTGTGGAGTACCCCTTCGTTCCCATTACTCCCATGTCCACCCTGACCTGGAGTGGTATCTATCTATCTAGATCTACACACGCGCGCACACACACACACACATATATATATATATATATATATATATATATATAATATATAATATATACATTAGGTATACCCAATTTTTAAGGTCAAATTTTTGTCAAAGTCGAAAAGTAGAAACAATAAGCGTCATTAAAAAAAAGGCAAACAAATATCACACATGTAAATTATTTTTAATACATTTTAAAGTATTTTTTCGGTCAATTTTGCTCAAATATATCTTAACATGGCAGCTGTAGTTGCCATAAAATCCGTGTTTACAAAATAAATTTAACCCTCCCGATTGAAAAAATTACCAAAAGTCAGGGAATTGTCCGATTTTAATGAAATTTTCAATGTTAATTTATCAATGAATGAATTTTTATAATGAATCAGGAATTTTATTTCAAAACTTTCTGATTTAATTAGATATTTCTGCTGTGATAAATTAATATATAAAATTCATTTAAAATATGAATATCATGATGTTAAATTTAAAATGTCATATTTTTAGATTCTAAAAATATATCTATTTAATAATTTACTTTATTATCAAATAAAACATGGATTTTTCGACAAATTGGGTATACGTAATATATATATATATATATATATATATATATATATATATATATATATATATATATATATATATATATAAGATTCTGTATGTGTATCTGTTTGTATGTTTGTTTGTACAACGACCGAGTGGGCGTCCTTTTATAAAGAGTGGAGACCAGCGAAGAAAAACATTTGAATACTTATTATGAATGAATAAAACAAATCGGCATGAAATAACCCAACAAATGTTAATGTGCCGTAAAATCTAACCAACAAATTAGCGATAGCCTGAATTCCAGCCGTTCGGGTTTAGGTATTTTAGGTACTGGCAAAATGAGCCTAAAATGCGTTTTTGACAAAATTACTTTATTACTATATATATATATATATATATATATATATATATAGCAAAGCCTGTTTAAAAGAAAAAACATATAATAGGTATCAGTTTATAAAGAAACTACAGCAATGAATCCCTGCAACATATATATGAATATATAGCCGTACAAAAATAAGTACACCCTTTATATATGTTTTTATATATTTACCAACCTCTCCGAGTAGGAATTGACCTAAATTAATTTACCAAAAATCAGGGAAATATCGGATTTTAATGAAATTTTCATTGTTTATTCATCAATGTTGATGTTAATAGGAAATGTATTATTTTAATAAGTCAACCCATCTCTTTTGTTTACATGTTTGGATTATTTTAGGGATACCCAAAATGAGACTAAATTGCATTTTTGACAAAATGAGTTTAGCCACCCCTAGAGAAAATAATTTACCAAAAATCAGGGAAATATTAGATTTTAATGAAATTTTCAGTGTTTATTTACCAATAAATGATCTTTATAATGCATTATTTATTTTATTTCAAAACTTTCTAATTTTTTTCAGGTCACTTATTTTTTACCCCCCTTGTGTTGGGGGCGTAACTTTTTTTTCAAGTTGGTCTTAGAGTTTTCTAATTACAGTATAAATAATGAGATAAAAGACCGAACTTATGAATAGAAACAAAAAAATTTTTACGGTAGCTTTTCTATGAGAAAATAAGTACCGAAAATTGAAAAATAAAATGTAAAAAAATAATAAATAATTAATTTTTTGGGGATTTCTTTTTTACTCATTTTGATAATTATTTAATTGGCTATTATCTTATAAAATAAAAAATTATACGTTGATATTTTTTCTGCTTAAAAAGGGGGGGGGGATATTTTCAATCGAGTTTTTCTTCAAAACTTATTACTCTATGTGTCTAAAATAAGGTTTGCATTAAGTAGATATTTATTTCTAGAATGTAAAAATATAACATTTTAAACTGAACATCAGGCTTTTCAAATTTTAAATGAATTTTATATATTAATTTTTCATAGCAAAAATACTAAATTAAAGTTCTGAAATAAAATAACTGATGCATTATAAAATTCATTAATTGATAAATCAATACTGAAAATGTCATTAAAATTGGATAATTACCTGATTTTTGGTAAATTTTTTTGCAATCGCGAATGTTACATAAAAATTGTAAACAAGCGCGTAAAACCATTGAAAAATAGACAGAATGGTGGATCGCGTCGAAATCGACCAAAACAAACAGTTTTACATCTATTAAAAATAAACTGCATATGTAATGATATTTTTCTTTTTTTAATGATGGTTATTATGTTACTACTTATCGATTTAGACAAAGTTTGACCTTAAATAATAGATTTAATTATTTTTAATTCGCTTTTAAAATTCGTAGCAGACGATAAAAATGCCAGTCCCTAAGGTATTTCTAAATTGCGACGCAAATACCGACCGATCAGATACTGAGATTAAATAATTTCCAAACCTTTAGTTATATGACCTTTCTGTTTAACTTATCAAAGTTTCACCCACTAGTCCAGAGCTCAGTAACTTTTACTCAGTCATCTCACTGACTAAGCTCTGAAGGATTTACTTAATTACAAAAGGCGCACTCTCCTGTGTGCTGAGGTTACAAATTAGACAAGGCCATGAAAGTCTGTTGATAATTAAGCCAGGAAGAAATTAGTCCAGCAGAAAGGCAGTAGATGGTTCAAATCAACCTTTTACTAATTAGCCAGATGTGTTCCGTTGTAATTACAAGATAAAAGTATCCCTTATATATATATATATATATATATATATATATATATATATATATATATATATATATATGTGTGTGTGTGTGTGTGAGAGAGAGAGAAAGAGGGGGGAGAGAGAGAGAGGGAGAGTTTTAGCTTATATTTATTATAATTGGAACAATTTTGCTTATTATCATTGAAAAGCTGAAACTTTTATTTATTTATTTATCTATTAACGCTCTATCACAGATATTGAGCACTCTTCTGATAACACTGTACGTTAGATTACTACCGCTTCTTCAAGTATAATAGTGCCAACCACACACAGACACACACAGACACACACACACACACATATATATATATATATATATATATATATATATATAAGAAAATAACAAAAGACTTAGAGATTTTGCGTTATAGCCTATTTCAGGGAGTTTAGACAAAGTGTCTAATTCTCCCAGCTCATCTGATGAGCTGGGAGAATTAGACACTTTGTCTAAGCTCCCGAAATAGGCTATAACGCAAAATCTCTAAGTCTTTTGTTATTTCATTACTTATAAATTTGCTCTGTGACTCTAACAATAAGAGCACACATTGAGCTCTCAAACTGCGACAGGTTGTTTAAAAAAACTCCTATGTCGTAAGGAAGATTTCTTCTCTGGACTTTTGGATTATATATATATATATATATATATATATATATATATATATATATATACGTGGTTTGAGAATCTCCTCGGCGAGGAACTGACAGTTACCAATATTTGTTTCATTTTAGAAATCCGAAGCTAGATATCCAGATATTACATAAAATTTATCATTACGAATACAATTTCAAATAAATAAATAAAAATTTCAATAAATAAAAAGATTAATATTAATTTAGTAATTAATAAAGAAGACTTTTTTTATTCGATTCGTTTTCGATAGTATTTTCGGATGACAAATATCCATTTTTTTTTTTACCTTCGTAAAAAAATTCTAGCGTTCCGTTTCATTTGTTTCCATCGATGCGCAAGATTTTTAGAATTAATTCAATTTTTTAAATAATTTAATCATTCGTGTAATTTAACAATTTTTTTTATTTAAAGAAATATTTAATGGGTATCTGTAGCAAGGGACAACAATTTACCTCTGAGCTCAATGCGAGCACGAACGTGTCACACGTGCAAAATGAGTGAAGAACTCGAAAGGCAAAAAGAAAATATGGCCACTCTAACACTTTAACACGATCTCAAAACCAGGAGATTTGGCGAGAATAGTTGGCGCGTAAATTTTCTATGCAAATTTTCTTGAGACCAGCAATGCATAAAACACCACAGGTGATAGGAAACGGGCGAGACGCTTTTATACGTGGTATTGCGGATACGTTGAAGACTGCTGTAATATTCTTGCAAACGGAGAGACTTTGTCGTCAGACTTTAGAAGTTGGAAAAGCGATTTCTCTGACAAGTTTCGGTAGCATATATTATTGATAATTGGTTATTTCCTATAAGTCTAACATAAACAAAGGGGAACCACTCTTGACTGATAAGTTATTTATTTATTTATTGATCTACTAGGAAAAAAGAAGACAGGATTAGGGTTAGGGTTTAGGGTTAGGGTAATGGGAAAATAAATAAATGATTTATCAGTCAAGAGTGGTTCCCTTTGTTTATGTTAGACTTATAGGAAATAACCTGATAATTTATCTTGTAGTTTGATTAGGCATTAAAAATATTATTCTTTTCCCTAAGTTAAATATTAAAAAGGTAGACACAAAAAATTTTCTTTTTTTATTTCGTTATGCTTGTTTATTTAAGATATTTACACAGTTTGTTTTGTTTGTTTTTTTTGTTTGATTTTTTTTTTTTCATTATTATGAATTAATTGTGAACATGACCAATGGACACATGACATGGGAACCTACACCTCCACTATCAAAAGAGTGACAATTCTATTTTGTGTCTCCAAATCTCCTCGCAATCCTCCCCATACTTGCGAACTTGTGTCACATCCTATCCGTGGTAAACAGGTTAGGTAAATATCTACATAAGAAACAAAAAAATGAAATTATTGTGCATAATTTGAAACTGAAAATGTGGACGCCATGTCATGACTCCTGTGGTGTAATAGTTAGCTAGCTAATCTGGCAGACTATGGCTAGTGAGTTTGATTCTCACTGGGTGCCCTATGTTTCTGACCTTGTACCAAACTAATCAAAACTTAATAACTGATCACTTATATGGCTAATGTTTCAGTATGAAACCACTCCCCATTCCGTTTATAAAGAAAACTTAAAATTGTATATTATTTCAATTAAATATTGTGAAATTTCAACGTTGTGATAAAACTCAGATTGGCATGAAGTGATATTTTGGTTGTTTCTTGTTGTAGTTTACAATCCAGAAGTACTTATTATTTAATAGTAAAATTATTTTATATTAAATATTAAAAATAGTTTTAATTAAACTGAAATATTGTGATTGTGAAATTTCAACATTTTAATGAAACTCAAGGTGACATATATGTGGCAAACTTGAATTTTCTTACCCTTAAGAACAGAGCCAAAACTTACAAAGTGTTTTTCTATGAATTTTAGAATTATAACAATGAAATAAATCACATTAAATGGAGGAGGTCTTCAAGAGAGAAAAAACGTCAAAAATGTACCATTTTCCGTTCTTAAGACTATAGAACAAATAATTTTTAAATGTGATTATTTTTTACTGCTTCCTCTTCATAATACAACAAAAACTACGGGTCTATAGATATTTAGTCGTCCCGGATTCCTGTCCTTATTAACGCTATGTTTTTCCTGGATGGTAGCAGGCCCAGGTTAGATATTTACCAAAGGTTATTTCTCGCTTTTTATCGGCAAATTAATTTAAATATTTTACAAGCCCTCACGGTATAAAATGCAAATAAGAACTCAGACATTTTTTTTTTTTTCAATTGAAATTTTACAAAATACAAACTGAAATTTCAAAACAATTATCATACAATTATCCCCATCTTCATTGTTATTTGTACAACGTTTCGGCCGATATGCCCTCCGGCCTTCTTCAGGTATTTCTTGTCGGACTCGGGATGGCTCCCGATTACGACAAGAAAGTTCCCGAGTTCGAGAAGGTTCCCGAGTCCGACAAGAAATACCTGAAGAAGGCCGGAGGGCATATCGGCCGAAACATTGTATAAATAACAATAAAGATGAGGACAATAGTCCGAATAACGCAGATAATACTAATCATCAAGCCTCATCTCAAACATTCAGAGAAATAATGTTCATACCATGCGCTCTTTCTCTGTCGATGTGTTTTTTTTTATCGGGGAAATAATTCATCTTTTCTTTTTTTTAATATATTTTACAATGCCCCCCCCCCCGGATAAAATACAAATAAGAAACTCCGACAATTTTCTTTTCAATTGAATTTTTACAATATATTTTTTAGTGTTTTTTTGTTTTTTGTTTTTTGTTTTTTGTTTTATCTAATTTTCAAAATTCATTGTAAAATTGTAAGCTGGGCCTGTTACCGTCAAGGAAAAACAGCGTAAATAAGGGCAGGAATCCAGATCGACAAAATGTTAACAGAACAAAAACTACGTTAAACTTCATTCCCTTTTTGCGAGTTTTGTAGAATTTTGATTTTCCTGAGGGAGTAAAAAAACGTGAAAATTTTTATTTCAAGTGACTCAATGACCTCACTAGACTACATTTAGTTTTTTTTTTTTTTTTAATTAAAGGTGAGAAATTATCAGCTAAGGGAAGTCACTCTGCTAAAACAAACGGTCAAGGGAGGTAATTTGTCCTTGTGTTATGATTTAAGCGAAAATAGATCAGCCGGTCGTGTTGTGTCAACTTTTTTTTAAAAGCAAGCATTTTTGTACGTTCTTTTTGTTTGTTTATTTTATCAATGTTCTTAATTCGATAACCGTGTTCAACTTAAATTTACTGTCTTACTCATTAAGGCGGCTGAATATATTTGTACTTACTTTGTCATGGTAAAAAAAAACGATTTAGGATTTTTTTGAATACGTGAGTAGTGCTTTAAATTTTTCAGTAAGTTTTCTTTTTACTTTTTATTTTACAGATTTTTTTAAACATTAAAACTGGTTCAACCTAGATTTCCTATCTAGTCACCTCTACGCAATGTCGAAAAAAACAAACAAAAGTTTTAATTTAAACCTAATGTCATCCGTAAGAAGAAGAATTTATGGAACTGTTTGTGTTTCGGATGCAAAAATCTACGATTAAACAGGACATTTTTTGTATTTTAAAAAATATTGTTTACACTGTAAGTAAAAATTTACTTACAAAAAAGAATCTTTAAAATGAAAATAAAATAGGGTAAAATTCAAGTTTAGCGTCGGTATTTATGGACTTTCAGAAAAATATTGTTTATGAAAAAATAAACATTAAAATATTACAGCACTTATATTTTACGTATAAGTTCACTTAAGTTTCCAAATTTACTACAGTAAACCAAAAAAAAAATATTCTAAAAAATATAAACATTAAAATATATTACAGCATATGAAATTCACGTATAGTGTAAATAGGTTCATTAAAAACATTTAAGTTTCCAAAGTTATTAAAAATAGTAAAATTTGCAAATCATACTCAAAATTCCGATATTACAGGGTGACCCAGAAAAAACAGAACCCAAATTATTTATTTATTTTCACATTAAACTAACCCTAAACCCTAACCACCCCTAGTTAAAATTAACTGTTTTATTACAAAATTTGTGGGTTCTGTTTTTTCTGGTTCATGGGATTTTGAGTATGATTTGCAAGTTTTACCAAACCTTCTAGTTTTCAAATTTATTACACCAAAGAAAGTAACTTAAGTATGAGGGGAAAAGTACTAGTGATGTTTCATATTGTCTTTTAACTTTTAAGTTTTTGTATGCTGCCATGTGTTCTCAATGTTTTCTGTGAATGGTATGTCTTCTTTTCTGACGCTAAACTTGGACTTTACCAAAGTTGTTTAGATTGTTAAGAGTTTACTTAGAGAATGGCATCTTCTTAAAAATTAGAATATAATGATAATTTCAAATCACAAAATTGTTTAATTTCTCTTTTAAAACAACATCAGAACGAGATAATTTCTTTTTTATTTTATTAATCCATTTTTTTTTATTTATCTATTACAAGCACGTGGCAGTCATCACATGTACTTAGTTAGAGTCAAATCATGCTGAAAACACGTCTCCGCTTGATCACCGAAATTAATCAGCAATGAACCTGTTCAATAATTAAATGGGTAACCATTTAGGTGCTGTTAGTAAACTAAGGTCTGTGTTGTCATATCTAAACAAAGCTTAGTAAATAATATATCCACTGGCCTTTTTGTCGTCTGCTAGGAGTTTTAAAAGCGAATTAAAAATAATTAAATCTATTATTTAAGGTCAAACTTTGTTTAAATCGATAAGTAGTAACATAATGACCATCATTAAAAAAGAAAAATATTATTACAATATGCAATTTATTTTTAATACATTTTATACATTAAAAATCGTCCGAATTTCAACAAAAAGTTACGTTGAATTTATTTTGATTTATCGTGTTCAATAATGGCTTTAAAATATTTTTAAAATACTTATAAACATTTCTTTTTAGAAATAAGTAAAGCGTTACTTTAAATACATATTCATTAAATGTTACTGAAATTTTTCACACTCGTTTTAACTTTTAAAAGAGCTGGGTATACTGCCCAGTGCCTGAGCCCCCACCCCACCCCATTGAAGGGGAATGCCGACGGGATCCACGCATTTTTTGTGACTGCTATCCTTCGGCTCGTGTGTGGTCCCACATTATTGGGGCCTTGTGCCTGACCCACATATGTGGGATGCGAGGTAAATAAATAAATCACATGTATGGGATATCCAGCGAGGTTCGAACTCGCTTTTCAGTAGTAAATGATTTGCGAGACTAACTTACACCCCTATGTGAAATTGTTTCATGATAAAATAGTATTTTCAGGTGTTTGTGTTTCTTTCTTTTTTTGTTATAAATAAGATCAAGTGAAAGTCATTGCTGCAACTTCTGGATTTAGTATTTCAAGACTCAGGGGAAAAAAATCACGTTTTAAGGGTATAAAGAATAATTGGTTATTTCCTATAAGTCCAACATAAACAAAGGGGAACCACTCTTGACTGATGAATTATTTATTCATGTTCCCATTAAACTAATCCTAAACCCTAACCCCATCTTCTTTTTTCCTAGTAGATCAATAAATAAATAAATAATTTATCAGTCAAGAGTGGTTCCCCTTTGTTTATGTTAGACTTATAGGAAATAACCAAATTTCCCCCACAACTGTACCAAATTTTCTTGGTATTTCTTACCCGTAATGATCATTGCTGGATGAGACATCCCACTAGTAGCAAACGTTTTGGGTAAATACTAAATAACTACTACTGAATGTGGAACACCCCATCATCACCATTGCTCTTATGTCCACTCTGACCCGGAGTGGTAGTACCTGTTAGGGTCCCATCTATGGGTTAAATAGAACAAAATGAGTTGGGGTTTTTTAATGTACTTTTAAAAAATTGGGTTTAAAAAAACTGAGTGCATAAAAAAACTGAATGAATAAACCAAATGATTCAAATAACCCAACAAGGGTTGTCATGCCGTAAAGTCCTACCAACCAACCTACTACTGAATTGCGACTTCTATCCTCACAGGATGCCCCATACTTGTGACCTTGTGTCACATCCTACCCATGGTTAACAGGTTGTGTAAATACCTTCTACAAACAAGTGTGACGAATTTGTATTTGAAGAAATTAAAACCATTTAAATCGGATCTATTTCTGTGAATTCTTCCTGTAAACTTTCATTGTTTATTTTGCGGATTAGTTTTTGTTCAATTTACTTGTGGAAATAGATTTACATGTTTTAGGGGGGGGGGGTCCTTTTTTTTTTCTTGGTTTTTTTTTTTCGTATTTTCTTTTCTTTCTTTCTTTCTTTTTTTTTTTTTCGTGTTTTAGTTTTCTTTTCTTTTTCTTTTTTCATTTATTTTCCTTTTTTTCTTGTTTGTTTTTTTCGTATTTTCTTTTCTTTCTTTTTTCTTTTTTTTTCTTTCGTTTTTTTTTTTTTTTTTTTTTCTCTATGTAAAACATAGATCGCTAAATAATTCTACAATACAGATATAGTACTTCTTTTTTTTTTTCTATTTTTTTTCTTTTTACAAACATTGCTCTGCAACAAAAAAGTAAATATTCAACTGATTTAAGTAGTTCCCAATTTGTTCAAAACCTTCGACAATTGTCATTATCTGTTACTGCATGTGAAATTTTTGTTTGAAAAAAATCTTAGTTGAAATTGTTTCATTGATAAAGTGTCTTGCCTTAATTTATTGCATATATGCCAAGGTAAGAAACTTAAACTTGTAGTTATTTGATAATTTCAAGATTTGACACGGTACGTTTATACCTACATATAATATTCTTCATATCATTTTTATTTTACATACCCAAACTCTCCACCAAGGCTCGGATACAACACAAGATCAAGTTTTTTTAAGCGGAGTACAGCTGTATTATTTGGATATTTTGGACTGTTGTCCTCATTGTTATATACACAATGTTTCTGCCAATGTATCCTTTGGCCTTCTTCAGGTATTTCTTGTCGAGATTGTGAACTTTCTTGAAAACAGGAACCTTCTCGGAACTTTGAACCAAACTCTTTATTCAATACACCGGAGTAGACTGTTCTCATTCTGTTAACCATGACCGAGTACAACTGTTAAGCTGTGTTAAGTATTCTATGTTATTATTGCCCTTGGCCAGGATTGAACCTGCAACCTACAGATGATCGTCACTTAGAACTGTATTAACTCAATCCCTATATCCATTGCACCATGTATCCAACTGGATGTTGTGTATATAACAATGAAGATTATCACAACAGTCAGAAAAATCCAAATTATAGAAATTATCAAGCTTCATCTAAAACAGTTCAAACAAAGAGTACAGCTGGTTTGAATCTCAGAGTTTTCCTTTTCTTAGACTAAGTGCCATACTAACAACCCAGTCTGTCATACCATTTCTCTGTAGCTGGCATTTGGTATCTGTCAGTTTCTTGCCTTTGTGATTTTCAAACCAAGTCTTGGCCTGAAAATCACATAGACGAGAAACTATTTACCCAGGACCATTGACTTTATGTATTCGCTAATGTTGACTTATTTTGATATATAAGGTGTGTGCTGGATGTCCGCTTTTACTTATAGACTCAGCAAGAACCATGTGATCTCTCTTGGCCAATCACTGGTAGTACTCTGCTGCTGATATAATACTTAAACCAACAGTACTGGCCATAACTACTTTCAGCCTTCGTGGACGACAGAGATAGGAGTAAATCACTGGACCTTTAACAATACGCAGGATAGAACTTATTTACTTACCAAAGGATTCCATAACTCAGGACTTACTAACTTTACGCCCTTTTCAACTGGCCAAGGTTGGCATTTAAAAACTTAACAGCTACTCTAACTTATGTATATAAGTTAGAGTAGCAAAGGGAGAGGATAGAATTAGCACACTTTGTGCATGTTTACTTGGATATATACTTATATATAATATTTCACTTCACTTGGATATATACTTATATATAATATTTTTTTCTGTTTGCATATTAAATTGCTGCCATTTTAATTACAGGGAACATTTTTAAAACAAGGGCAATATGTTGTGGTCCCGTACCAACCTGGTTCAACGCAGACTCACCCATGCAGCCTGGAATTACATTTGGGGTGCCAGTGTCACATCGTTTGTTATTCAAGCACAAGTAAGTCCTTTTGCTGTTCTTGTCAGAAATATTAGTTCACTTTTTATTTGTGGCCAGAAAATTAAAATCCATGACAAGTTCTTTCTTTTTTTGTTAATTAGCACAAGGTCTGATCTTCAGGCCACAATTAGGTGATCCTTTTATATCTCAAAATCCCAATGAATTTTATGCATCTCTTTCTCTAGGATGGATTCCATTCTGTACATATATATAATATAATAAAATAAACATATAAAGGTTTTACAATTTACAGCAATCATCAGGTGAACTTGTTTCACCTGATGATTGCTAATGCATGAAATCAAAATGGTTGTGACTGTTCCTTTGTCACCAAATAAATAGATATGTAAAACCTTTATATATTTATTTTATTATATAACAGCTCTATTTTATATTGAGCACTCTCCCAATAATACTGCGTTTGACACACCGTTCCAGTAAAAGCTGAAACAGTGACAATCCCACACTACAGGTATATATATATATATATATATATATATATATAATAAAGTTTGTTTCTTTATAGTATCATTGAAACAGTGTGTGTGTGTGTGTAATATAAAGATTTTGAAGGCAATTTACAATGCAATATGTGTTGAATTTATTTAACTTTCTTTTTTTTTTTTTCAAAACTAAATATTTTCGGAAGTAAAATTCCATCTTCAGAGTTATTGAAAGTTGAAAGTATTGAAAGTACTAGGTGATTTTTTTATAGTACTTATCCCACGGCGATATTGTAATCTTCTGTTGTTTAAGAACTTGATGAACGCCGTATATTTGAAAAAATTTTCTTTCCGTGATGTTAAATCGGCTAATTCCGTGATGTTAATACGGCTTGGCTGTTCCTGCGCGTGGTAAATGTTCGAAATTCTTTTAATTTTTACTCTAAATATAAGCCTTGCTCGGCATATTGAAATAAAGTTTGTTTCTTTATAGTATCATTGAAGCATTGTGTGTGTGTGTAATATAAAGATTTTGAAGGCAATTTACAATGCAATGTGTTGAATTTATTTAACTTTTGTTTTGTTTTTTTCAAAACTAATATATATATATATATATATATATATATATATATTATATTTACTAATCCCTCTGCACAAGTAGGATGTGACACAAGGTCAATTTCTAAGCAGAGTTTAGCAGGTTTGAATTCAGAGTTTTCCTTCTCCTAGACTGGTTGCCTAACCAAGGTTAAAGAGCCCATTCTGTCCTACTATTTACCCATAGCTGGAGGGTGAGTACACAGATGCATACCTTTCCCATGGTTATTAGTGCTATATGAAATGCAAACAGCCTGGTCTAGGATTTGAACTTGTGTCTACAAATCCATTTCCTACGACTTTAACCATTATACCATGCACTTCCACTCTGTGCATATACAATAGTATGGTATTATGGTGAAAATCTAATTTCTTGCACAATTCGCAGTGGATCACCTTTCCCACCCAGTCATACCAAGTCTTGTATCATTATTAATATAACTAGCAAAAGTATTCACCCCTTGGGCGCAAGTATTTAAATTATAATGTAATAAATATATTAAATTAGACTAATGAAACTAAATAAGATTGAATATAAAAATATTACACTTATTTTAATGCTATTTTAATTGATTTCTATATAAAATTCTATATAGGATTGCTTTTAATAAGTTTGAGAATAACATGATAGTATTAGAAATCAGAAACAGCAAATAATTATCTATTAAACCCAGTTTTGTTAAAATTATTATGCAAATTATTCCCACCATATACTATGTAAATCTCTTACTTCTTAGACATATATAACACATATTTCAGGATTTTAAATTTTAAATCTGTTTTGCAGCAAATCTAACTCAGCTAGATTTTAACAGACATCATTAATAAATAAGTTACTAATTAAGATTAAATAATGACTATTTCATAATCATTAAGAATATAACTTAAATAACTAAGGAAATTGTGGTGTTAGTGGTGATGTAATTTCGGTTACAAACAGTTACTTAATCTCCATTATGATAAGATTATTATTATTATTATTATTATTATTTATTATGCTTCTTGTGTTTCACCCTGTCACTTTATGTTGATTAATTTTCTTAATTCTTATTACATTCTTAATGTTGTTAAGAGGAGATTTGGGTTTTAAATTTTTAAAGATTTAATTTTTTTAATATTGTATATTGAAGTCTTTTAAGCAAGAAAAGGTGATAGTTTATAAAAGCTTGGTCTCTGAGTGACGGTGCTGAGGAGAGAAATAGTACACGACTCAACCATACGATGCTTGTTTTAATCATGGATAAAAGCAATTATCAAAGAGTTTTGCAGATTGAAATTGTGATTCGTTAATATATTGTGTGTTACTAACGAATTAGATGTATTTCCAAATTTTAGGTCTTTAAAATGTTCATACATTTTTTGTTTTTTTTACTTTCTCGCCGAAACACGTGTTGGCATTTCATTAAACCATTTTTATCCATTCAACATTTTCTTTCCTTTATCTATTTATCCTTACAACATATTTTCAGATTCATTTCCATTTTTCAACTTATATATATATTTACCAACCCCTCCGCACGAGCAGGATGTGACACAAAGTCAATTTCTTAAGCGGAGTTTAACAGGTTTGAATTCAGAGTTTTTCTTCTCCTAGACCGGTTGCCTAACTAAGGTTAAAGAGCCCAGTCTGCCCTACTATTTATCCATAGCTGGAGGGAGAGTAGGATTCATACCTTTCCCAAGAGTATTAGCGCTAAGTAAAATGCAATTACCACGTCCAGGATTTGAACTCGTGGCAATGAGTCCATTTCTCATGACTTTAACCACGTGCTTCCTTATATGTATATAATTTTCTTAATTCTTTGAAAATTTTTATACCAGTAGTAACTGGTGACCTTTACTCACGTCTACTCCAGGACTCTCCTCAGTATACCAGCTGACCAATACTGTGGCTTAGATGGTCTCATTTTTTTTTTTTTTGTATTCGCAACTTCCCAGTATTACTTCATGTGATGTAATATTGAGAATTCTGAGGTATAGGGGTTATTGTCCTTGTCTACGAGCCTCTGTTTCGAACCAACCAATCACAGGCTAGAATACTTTGGCGGTAAACCCAAAGTGGGAAACTCTTCCTTTTTTCTGCTCGACCAACATCAAAGATGGACCTCAAATTGAACGTCTCTCATATCCTGCATTATGACAGAGAAGCCGTAGCAGGGGATCCGATAATTCACCCTACCTCAGGAGTCAGCTAAGTTTTTTACAAATTATATACATTTGTGCACCGCCCTGTTGGCTGGGGTGTTAGAATGCACCTCTGCAGAGGGGTAAGACTCCCCCAATGGGGCCACCTGTTGGCCGTGGGTGGTGACCCATGATGCTTAAGGATAGAGCCCAGATGGATGAGCAGTTCATGACATGCAATACTCCACTTTGGCCCTATCTTGGGCTAGACGGGCAGTCAGAGAGGCCCCCTCCGATCAATCGGCTGGTCACGTCAAGCCCTAGCACCTATATGATTTTCCCAACCCTATTGCCCTTATGGCAAGACCCAATCCCTTTTTATCATATGGGTGCTAGAATGCAGTGGCTGTGGGTCTACATGTCCTGGGAATGACGTTAAACTCTATCTGATGGTGAGGTTCCAGTTTTGGAGGTTTGGGGAATGTGGAGCACCCCTTCATCACCATTGCTCCCTGGTCCACTCTGACCCGGAGTGGTAGTACCTGTTAGGGTCCCATCTATGGGTTAAATAGAAAAATGTATTTATAAAAAAATTGTATTATCCATTAAGAATTGATTTATTTCAAAACTTTATCGGCATTAAATGACCAACTGAGGTTGATATGCCGTAAAACAAACCAAACATTTGTGCAGACGCACTAAAAGTTTGCAACCTTATTGTTATATATATATATATATATTCTGTAATACACGTCTTTATTCCTATTTCAAGTTGTTTGTTTTATTCTTAACTCTTGACCTGTCTGTCACCATTTGTGGTTAAATCTTTATAATAACATTTTAATCAAATGCTTATAATACACAATTGTTATTTCAGGGTTTTTCTACAAATCCAACAGATGAAGTAAGTAAGGCCAAGGCAGCAGCAAAGAAGTACCAAAACCAACAGCCAACTATCTTCTCAAAAATTCTTGACAAATCGATTCCAGCAAATATTATATATGAAGATGACCAGGTAAATCTTGTTATCTGCCCTGTTAGTAACGCTTAGAATACACTGGCATGAAAGTATAACTCTTTAAGCCACTCACAGTGGCTCTCCCAGCACTGCAATCCTACTGTAAGTAACTGATGATTAGTTCATTATAATGGAGCAGAACGACTCAGATTGCAATAATAATAATTGAAGGGCCGGTTTAGCTCAATCGGTAGAGCGTTCGGCTAGAAACCACAAGGTTCCTAGTTTGATACCAGTCCTCGCCAACTCAGCGTACGAGTAGCACAGGGATCTGTGCGGTAAAGTAAGGAGCTGATGGTATGTGTGGCGCGCCACCTTGGATGCCAAAACAATCTCCTTGGTCTAGCGCTATTGAAATGGGGATAGACTCCCTCGCTGATTGGCTGATACCGACTTTAGACCGCCCCGTCGACTTTACTTTTTACTTACCATTATAGTATGTGGCCTACCTTTTGAATGTGGCCTACGAAATCATGTCTCTCTTATAGTATGTGGCCGACTATAAAAAGCATATCATAAGGTTATAATAATAACTGCTAACCCTAACTCTAACCCTATTTCAGAATTTTAGAATATTTTACAATTAAATAGATCTCTGATTCATGTAAATTATGGATAAATTCTTTTTTAATTATTCTTAATTACTATATACAGCTTATGACTGAACTGCATTTCTTGAAATTTAATATATCTGAAAAATAATTAGTTTCAATAAATTGCCTACTACTTATATCTATAAATATACTCTTAGTTGAGGTAGGACACATTCAAACCGGGTAGACCACATACTATAACAGAATCAAAAAGGTAGGCCACATACTATAACTGCATCAATAGGACTTTATTTGAATAGAATGACTTCTTGAGGTGAATAGATAGTGAAATTTGAAATATCCTATCATACAAGTAAAAAATACCAAGAAAATTTGATACAGCCATGGGGGGAATTTGGTAGACAAAGTGTTAAATCTATTCTTTTGGCAGCACTTGAAAATTAGTTAATTTCTTTAGTTCAGTAAGTGGTTGGTATTTTTCTATTTGATTATGTGGATTTTCTCTTCTAGGCAAAGGTTATATTTACTTTTAAAGTTTCTAGGTATTGTTGATTTTTTGATAAATTTCCATTTAATTTGTGGTGGGAGGCCTCCATCTCTCAAACTCCAAAAACATCTCTTGATTTCTGAGGGACGGCAAGTGAAAAGTAAAAAGAGTGCCTGTGCTTATAGAATCTCTCTTTCCAGTTTCCTGTGAAGTTTCTGTTGAGAAATTTCTCTTATAAATATTTACCAACCCCTCCGCACGAGCAGGATGTGACACAAGGTCAATTTCTTAAGCGGAGTTCAACAGGTTTGAATTCAGAGTTTTCCTTCTCCTAGACCAGTTGCCTAACCAAGGTTAAAGAGTCCAGTCTGCCCTACTATTTATCCATAGCTGGAGGGAGAGTAAGATTCATACCTTTTCCAAAGGTATTAGCGCTAAGTGAAATGCAATTACCACATCCAGGATTTGAACTCTGGGTGATGAGTCCATTTCCCATGACTTTAGCCATTACACCACACGCAAAATTTCTCTTATAAGGTGTGTGTTAAAAACCCACTTCTATTTATAGACTCGGCAAGAACTATGTGATCAAACTCTTGGCCAATCACTGGCAGTACTCTGCTACTGATACAATACTTAACCAGTCAGTACTGGCCATAACTGCCTTGCCTTTCGTGGACGACGGACATAGGATTAAATCACTGGACCTTTAACAATACACTGGATAGGACTTATTCGCTGGATAGGATTTATTTGCTTACCAAAGGATTCCATAATTCAGGACTTACTTACTTTAAGCCCTTTTCAACTGGCCAAGGATGGCATTTAAAAACTTAACAGGTTATGGGCCCAGCACACTTCCACAATATTTTTTTTCTATTTCCTGTTTTCCACTGGTAAAATAGTTGCCTGGTACACCACCTTTTCTAAGTTGCATATTCCTCGCACAGGACATTCTCCTTTTACTCTACAGTTGCATAATAATTTATCAATGCTCTGACTATTCACATGTGATTTATCTATTATTATACCCTTGTTTTGTATACTAATTATCTTATATAAATTTTTTGTGAAAAAATAACTGATTTATATGTTATTATGGTGAAAATATAATTTCTTGCACAATTCCTAGTGGATCACCTATCCCACCCAGTCATACCAAGTCTTGTATTATTATTATTACTAGCAAAAATATGTGCCCTCTGGGCACAAATATTTAAGTTTTAAAATAAAATATAAAATATCATATTGAATTAGAAAGACTAATGAAATTAAATAAGAACACAAAGAGATTACACTTATTTTTACTTTATTCTAATTGATTTCAACTTAAAATTATACATAGGATTGTTTTTTATGTTTGAGAATAAAACAATAATATTAAAAATCAATAAAACCAAGTAATTATTTATTAAACACGGTTTTGTTAAAACCGGTATGCAAATTATTCACACCATATACTATGTAAACATTTATATTTTAATGATATATAACACACATTGCAGGATTAAAAACACATTAATAATATGGGCTGTTTTGAGGCTAATCTATCTCAGCTGTACTTTAATAGAGACATTGTTAATAAATAAGATCCTAATTAAGATTGAATAATGATTATTTAATAACCTTTGAGAATATAACATAAATAACTAAGGGAATTGTGGCATTGGTGGTAATGTAGTTTTGGTTACAGACACATAATCTCCATTACAATAAGATTATTATTATTATTATGTTTCTTGTGTTTCACTTTATGTAGATTCATTTTCTTTATTATTATATTCTTTGCAATTTTTCACACCAGTTTTTGGCATTATATAACCCACATGGTTATTATACCATTAAACAAACCAAATGAAAGAAATTATCTATAGCAATTCGAAGATATTAAGAACTTGAAAAATAGAAACTTTTATTAAAATGACTTGTTTCGGCATTCAAGGACCCAAAAATGGTTGATATACCATAAAACAAACAAACCAAACCCTTTCTTTACATCAAATCAGACCTGTTGTTGTGTAAGATTTTCTTAAAAAAGAATTCGCAGGAAGAAAAGTTTCAAAAAGCGAGGGAAACCTGCAATACGAATGACATTCTGAAAAAAGGCCACAATTCACCTTTTCTTCTACACATCGTCGTCGTGGCGGCCTAATGTCGGTATCAGCCAGACAACTAGTGACCTTTACTGATCTCTCCTACAGGACTCTCCTCAGTATACCAGCTTGCCAGTGTTTCTGTTTAAATATAATATTTAAAAATGCTTATATAATATTTTCTATATTTATAAGTACAGAGTGCTCAATATCATTGATTGAGCATATATATCTAACTTAGGGAAGCACATGGTGTAATGGTTAAAGTCATGGGAAATGGACTCGTTGCCCCGAGTTCAAATCCTGGATGTGGTAATTGCATTTCACTTAGCACTAATAACCTTGGGAAAGGTATGAATCCTACTCTCCCTCCAGCTATGGATAAATAGCAGGGCAGACTGGGCTCTTTAACCTTAGTTAGGCAACCGGTCTAGGAGAAGGAAAACTCTGAATTCAAACCTGTTGAACTCCGCTTAAGAAATTGACCTTGTGTCACATCCTGCTCGTGCAGAGGGGTTGGTAAATATATATATATCTAACTTAGGGTTGCAAAGACATAAAGTCAACAGCATTTGGTATCTGTCAGTTTCTTGCCTTTGTGATTTTCAAACCAAGTCTTGGCCTGAAAATCACATAGACGAGAAACTATTTACCCAGGACCATTGACTTTATGTATTCGCTACTGTTGACTTATTTTGATATATAAGGTGTGTGCTGGATGTCCGCTTTTACTTATAGACTCGGCACGAACCATGTGATCTCTCTTGGCCAATCAATGGCTGTACTCTGCTGCTGATACAATACTTAAACCAACAGTACTGGCAATAACTACTTTCAGCCTTCGTGGACGATGGACATAGGATTAAATCACTGGACCTTTAACAATACGCTGGATAGGACTTATTCACTTACCAAAGGATTCCATAACTCAGGACTTACTTACTTTAAGCCCTTTTCAACTGGCCAAGAAAGATGGCATTTAAAAACATAACAGCTACTCTAACTTATATATATAAGTTAGAGTAGCAAATACAATAATACAGCAACCTTTCAGAAATAAAGTGAGCGCACTCAATTGAGGGAATTGTAACTAAATAAACATAAAAAGCATTTGTCCTGTAGTTTATTTTTATATATAATTTATTTTTATATATATATATATATATATATATATATATATATATATAAACAGCAGGACAAACTTTCTTTTTTTAGTCTGTATTGTGTGCTCATTTTATTCACAAAAGGTTACTGTATTATTGTTGCAGATTTCAGTGCTGTAATTTTGTGGTAGGATTTTTGAAATTTGTGTAGGAGAGGGAGACTTCGTAAAAAAAAATATTTCCCCATATATATCTTAGGAAAAAAAAACATTTTAAACATAATTTCATCAACTAGTGAATAATTACCGACATTCTTATGAAAATTTGACTCTTAATTGATTTTTCATAGAATATTTTTAAGGCTTGTTGTCGTAATTTGCTATGTTAAATTTCAATTGATTTAATGGTGCAAAAATGTAAACATTGTTTTCGTTCATAATTTTCATTATTTTCGTAAGCTGAAAATTTTTTTTTTTTAAATCATAAGGAGTTTTTGTTTTTTTTAATGTTTCTTTTGAATGGTCCAAAAATTTTGAAGATAATATTAACCTTTATTCAAGTTTCATTGTGATAAAAATGGGGGGGGGGGGAATTTGATGAAGTAGCACGAAGGTGAAGGTCATCTATCTTTTGTAGACAATTAAATATAAAAGCTCAAATTTATGTTAATTCTCCTAAGTACTTTTAGTACAATCTTTTACAAATTTAATTATAATATACAAAAAAGTAAAAGTAAAGTCCTCAAGGCGGCCTAATGTCGATATCAGCCAATCAGCGAGGGAGTCTATCCTCTTTTCACTAGCGCTAGATCAAGGAGATTGTTTTTGCATCTGAGGTGGAGCGCCACACCTACCATCAGCTCCTTACTTTACTGCACAGATCCCTGTGCTACTCATATGCTGAGTTGGCGAGCGTCGGTATCGAACTAGGAACATTGTGGGTCTAGCCGAACGCTCTACCGACTGAGCTAACCCGATCCCTTATTATAATATATAGTAAATTGAAATTAATTGAATCTTATATTAAAAAAGCATACAGAAAATGTATAATAATGATAAAAGTTACTAACAATACCGGCGCTTTGGCACATGACAATAACGATATAACGCAGTGAATCTATTTAAAAATAATTTTGTTTCTGGCCATTTAAGAGTGGAAATCTTAGGTGCACTTGGGTTAAATATACATTGCCATTAAAGATTTCTGTGGCTTGAAAAATATATATATATATACACAAATATATATATATATATATATACATACAAGGTGTCCCAGAAGTCATGTATTATCCACGTTTTGAAAAACAACACCTTTAGTTATTTCAAAAACATATTCATAGATATTAATTGACACAATTAATTTTCTATCTCTCAATTTGAGCATTTATTATAATTATTCTCAATAACAGTGATTTGAAATCAACAAAGGTGTATTTTTGAAAACCAGGATGGTATGTAACTTCTGGGACACCCTGTGTATATATATATATATATATATATATATATATATATCCGTATATACACACATACATAATTATTGTTATTCATTTTTTGTACATCATTTCTGTAAGGTATACTGGCAATCAATAAGAAATCCACATTAAAAATAAAACAAACTGAAAGAAACACTGACACTAAAAAGACAAATATTTTTTGTTTTGTGTTTGTTTTTATTGTAACTGCTGGTAAAACATTATCGTTTTTGTTTATCCAAGAGAAGATGCTTTTTAGACAATGGCTCTCATCAATGAAGTTATGACTGCCAGCAAAAAAAAGGAGAAAGAAAGAAAAGAGATAGAAAGCTAATAAAAAAAAGACAAAAAAAAAGCCTTCTCTTGAAAACTAAGCCAACCATTAACGTTAATTGTTCTACGGACATTTTATTCAATTATGGACAATGGCTATTCCGAGAATGTCCTCACACCCGAAATAATTACAATTTTTTTTTTCCTTTGTTTCCAGTGCATTGCCTTTAAGGACGTACAGCCACAAGCACCTGTCCACTTTCTGGTGATTCCTCGCAAACCAATTCCTGGTCTTAGTGATGCTGATGATGAAGACCAAATGGTAAGTAACCCTGTTGGTGAGACTTAGAATATGCTGTCTGTATTCCATTAAGAAAGGCTGTCTTGCTTATGAGGCTAAATTGCATCTGGGTGTGATGTTCTGGACCACTGAATTAGTGGGGCTTAAAATACGCTGTCCATATTTCCTGCTGAAGGGCTGTTCTAATTATGAGACTACAGTGCATCTGGTGGTGAAACTCAAATTCTGGACCACCATATCAGCTGGGCTTAGAATATGCTGACTGTAGCCCCTGCAGGGGTGTAAGATTCCCCCCACAAAAAAGGGGTTGTGAGTATGACACTGCTTAGTGTCATACCTGTATGTATATATATTTACCAACTCCTCCACATGAGCAGGATGTAACACAAGGTCAATTTCTTAAGTGGAGTTCAACAGGTTTGAATTCAGAGTTTTCCTTCTCCTAGACTGGTTACCTAGCCATGGTTAAAGAACCCAGTCTGTCCTACTATTTATCCATAGCTGGAGGGAGAGTAGGATTCATACCTTTCCCAAGGGTATTAGCGCTAAGTAAAATGCAGTTACCACGTCCAGGATTTGAACTCGGGGCGACGAGTCCATTTCCCATGACTTTAACCATTACACCACACGCATACCTGTATGTATATGCCTGTATATGTAAACGTTTCACCTTTTGATCAAGCCTACCCTTCTCATCAATTACCAAACTGTAGAGGTGTAAAATCCCCCCCGCCCAATTGGGCCACCTGTTGACCATGGGTCATGACCCATGATGCTTAAGGACAGAATTCTGGTGGCTGAGTAGTTCATGACATGCAACACTCCAGTTTGGCTCTTACTTAGACTAGATGGGTGGCCTGAGAGAACCCCCATCAAATCAATTGGTTGGTCACATCAAGCCCTAGCTTCTATATGACTGTCCCAACCCTATTACCCTTATGGATAATCCCCAACCCTTTTTATCATGTGTGCTAGAAGGCGATGGTTGGGGTCTTAGTATTCTGGGTATGATGTTAGATTGCATCTAATGGTGAAGTTTAAATTCTGGAGTTCTAGGGAGTCAGGAGTACACCTTCATTGTCATTACTCCCAGATCCACTCTGACCTGGAGTGGTAGTATACATTAGGGTCCCATCTATGGGTTAAATAGAAAAAATGAGATTTAAAACTGTACAGAGACATGTGCAGGCATCTACCTACTCTGAACGTCTTGCTGCCTGGGAATGAATTTGCTGTGACCTGTAATTTGATTTTTGATCTCCATCCTACAAAGTCAGAAAACAGCACTGCTCACGTGACTTTCGGAAACATTTTTTCACGCTCAGAATTGCAGAGACATGGAAAAACTGCCGTGTTTGCTGTAGGCTATCTTCAAAGCTCCATGCTTCCTGTAGTAACACTAACCTGATGCACTCTCCACATATATATGCACACACGTGCAACATACATGCATATTACTACTGTAAACTGTTCATGTTCCTCAGTGTAACATGAGACTTTGATGAGTACACAGTGTTTCGAGAAATAGAAATATTATTTCGTCCATGTTTGACATGTTTGAATAAAAAGGTAGAAATGCTTATACACCAGCCAGTACAACTTGATTACAGTGTTGTTGTTATTTATGAGTATTTTCAAAACAAGCTGTGAGATTCAGTATTTCTGTTTCCTATTCAAAGCAATATGCAACACATGGTTACCTATGAATGAAGGAAAAATAATATTGAATAAATCCATTGCTGCATTTTTTTAAATACATACTTCTTCAGTTTGGGCATTCTTTATTGAAATCATACTCTTCAAGCAATCTGTATTTCAATCAGTTGATAGTTTGAGTAATAATTTTTCAAGCAATTTCCTTCAATTAGCTTTTAAGAATTTTTTTTGCTTTTTAAGAAATTTACCTAGATCTGTGTCAAAATGATGAGGATCTATTGTTTAATACATGTAGAAATTTACCTTGATGAGGATCAACTAGATCTGTGTCAAAATGATTCATATTCAACTGAACTGAATGAAAAAGCGAAACTCTTTAGAAACAACAACAAAAAAAAAATGTGAATGTAATTCCTTAATCTCTCAGCATAAAATAACCCTAGGTGGGTTGAGATGTTAAAATCAATCAATAATCCTGATTTTAGCTCAATCTAAATGTGTTAATTCCATAATAATAAAATGATTATAAAAATGTCCCTCATGTAAAATTGTTGTGTTATTGTAAATAATTGAAAAAAACACAAGTTTAAAATCGATTAATGTTTATTTCGCCTACGCTGCAGTGTTTCGATCTGTTTCAATAGATCTTCATCATGGCTTTCGTTAGTTTGAGGAAAAATAAATTTATCACAGAGAATAAGAAGTCTGTGAGCCTCTGGGTTTTTTTTCCAATTTTTTTACAATATTACATACTTTCAGATTCACTTCCACTTTTTCTTCCCAATTGTTGTGTTAAATTCAATTTCTTTTCCTTTTTGTCTTTTTTGTTTTCTATATTTGTAGCTTCTTGGCCATTTATTGTTGGTAGCAAAGAAAGTTGCTGCTCAGCAAAATTTAGAGGATGGTTTCCGTGTTGGTAAGTTTTCTCTTTTCTTATCTTAATGGCCGAATGAAGTGAAAGAAGTGTCTTAAATTAGATATGCAAAAAGAAAAAAAAATGTTATTTCTCTGAATGTTTGAGATGAGGCTTGATGATTAGTATTATCTGCGTTATTCGGACTATTGTCCTCATCGCCATTGTTATCTGTACAACGTTTCGCCCGATGGCTCTTGATTTCGACAAGAAATTTTCCGAGTTCGAGAAGGTTCCCAAGTCTGACAAGAAATACCTGAAGAAGGCCGGAGGGCATATCGGCCGAAACATTGTACAGATAACAATAAAGATGAGGACAATAGTCCGAATAACGCAGATAATACTAAAAAAATGTTATTTTTTATAATAATAGTTCTTAAAGTTATGTTTTTTGTTTTTTTTAAATTGCCAATCAAAATCTTTTTTTTTAAATTAAAAGTTGACAATCAAAGCTCTTTATTTATTCATTTATTTTTAAAGAAAAAAATACAATTGAGACCATTAAAAAAAAAATTGACAATCGAAACCTTTTACAATAGTCCGAATAACGCAGATAATACTAAAAAAATGTTATTTTTTATAATAATAGTTCTTGAAGTTATGATTTTTTTTTAAAATAGAAAGCACACTCATGGTTTAATGGTTATCATTGTTTTTGTTTGTTTTTGTGTTTGTTTTTTCCATTCCGTTCTTGTCAATGTTAGAGCATTTGGGCAAAAGGAAATGAAAACAGCCCCATGCAGGAAATAGACTCAATAAAAAGGCTTCCGAAGCACTGAATCTCTCAAAGCCTCCATGCTTCCTGTAGTCCGCCAACACCATACCTGATGCCACTCTCCACATACATATGCACACACGCGCACACACATGCATATTACTACTGTAAACTGTTCATGTTCCTGACACTAATACATTATTCTGTGTACTTGACATGAGACTTTGATGAGTTGTGGTGCACCTGAGCACTGTACACAATAAATTTCATTATTATTATCATAAAAACTTATTCTTTTTCTATTCTATATAGTAACATAATCAGTTTGCAATAAAAACTTAGAATTGTTGTTAACGGAGAGTTGCCTCATTCTTGGAGTTACCAACATCTTCAGCAATTTAAGTTTTAATATAATGAAATATATCAAATTAGAAAGACTAAAGAAATTAAATAAGAACGCATATAAAAAGATTACTTATTTTAATTATAATGTATCCCTACCCCGTAAAATTCTGTTGACTGTTCTTTGAGCCACTTCTTCACTACAGTTTTCACTTCGTTGTCACTGGAATAATGTTTGCCTCTCAAATACTCTTTCATGGGGCTGAAGAGATGATTGTCTGAAGGCGCTATATCTGCAGGGTGTGGAAGATGCGGATCTATAGTGAAGAAGTGGCTGAAAAAAGTCAACAGAATTTATGCTCTCATTCGAAGATGGGACATTTCTATTGAGAGAAACAGTGACTATGTGGAGAAGTAGAGATGTGATCCACAGAGGACCAGTTTCATTTTGATGCCTTTGGGTAAAATAAAAAAAAAATAAGTTTGAAAATATGTTTGAAAAATTGAGTTAAAAAAATTTTTGTATCCATCAAGAATTGATTAAATTAAATGTATTTAGCATAAAATAACCCCACAAGGTTTCCAAGCCATAAAATCTAACCAACCAACCAGTCACAAAGACACTCGAACCAAGTTGTGACAACCCCCATTCTGTGGATCTTTCAAAACACCACGTGGGCACAAAACATTGAGAAAGCAACCAGTTGACAAACATATGTAGTCAACCTAGTGATTGGACAACATTAGGTGCCGTGACCAGAATTTCTGCTGGCATTTAAATAATTTTAACAAAATTAGTTTTTCTGACTTACAAAAAAGAAAATGACTTTTCATTTCCAACTTATAGAATTTAAATGCCAGCAGAAATTCTATAATAATAATAATGAAATTAATTGTGTACAGTGCTCAGGTGCACCACATTCATCAAAGTCTCATGTATAGTACACCGAATAATGTATTAGTGTCAGGAACATGAACAGTGTACAGTAATAATATATGCATATGTGTGTGAATGGGGGTATCAGGTATAGTGTTGGCGGACTACAAGAAGCATGGAGGCTTTGAAAGATGTAGTGTTTCAGCAACCCACAACGGATACAGGTAGCTTATTCCATGCCTTGGCAACTCTGAGCATGAAAAAATGTTACTGAAGTCACGTGAGCTATGTTGTTTTCTAACTTTGTAGGCATGCCCACGTATATTAGAAACATGGAGATTGAAAAGGTGTTCAAGGTTGCTGTTGTTAAGATGATTAATGACCTTATGAGTGTTTACCAGGTCAGTTGCCAGATGCCAGAGGTTCAACAAATCCATTCCCAGGGCAGCAAGACGTTCTGAATATGGCA
The DNA here is from genome assembly GCA_023376005.1 of Doryteuthis pealeii. Classification (NCBI taxonomy): domain Eukaryota; kingdom Metazoa; phylum Mollusca; class Cephalopoda; order Myopsida; family Loliginidae; genus Doryteuthis; species Doryteuthis pealeii. The sequence goes on from CM042159.1 coordinate 7,181,284, forward strand.
GATGCCTGATGGAGGGTATTTGTTTGGTTGCACGTCTCTGTACAGTTTCTAGGAGATTAATGCTTTGAGGGAGCTCGGGGTTCCAGACTGATACAAATTCCAATTGTGGCCACACCATAGCTTTGTACAGCTTTAAATTCTATGTATGAAGAATGCATTGACAAAGCAACCAGTCAGAAAAAGCATGTGTTCAACCCAGTTCAACCTGGCGCCTCCTCGTCAAACAAGGAACAAAAAGAAGTGAAGAAGATAGGAAAAAAGCTGCCACAGAAAAGAGAGCTAAAAGAAAGGAGAAACAGCAGCTCCCCCAACACCTACAGAAAGCATCACCTTTTGTTTGCAGCCATTGCACCAGAGACTGCCATTCGAGGATCGGTCTGTTCAGACACTCACGTAGCTGTAAGTGAGAGAGAGAGAGAGAAAAAAAAAAAAACTACGCCATCGTCTAAAATAGACGGAAGGTTGCTAACCAACCCAGTGACCAGGTTTTTTTGTTGGAATTTAGATAATTTCATCAAATTTATTTTGACTCACAAAAAGAAAACAACTTTTCTTTTCACATTAAAATTTAAACACAAGCAGAAATCCTTGTTATGTCTGAAGAGTTCAAATGGGATTTGAACTCTGATCATCAAGTCTATTTTTATGGTTTATGATGACCATTTTACCACACCAAACTTTCATTGGTAAGTTTTAGTGATTATCCTTTTTTTTTCTTTTTCAGTGATAAATAATGGTAAGGATGGTGCCCAGTCTGTGTATCATCTTCATATTCATGTTTTGGGCGGCAGACAGATGACATGGCCTCCAGGATAAATCAAAGAAATACCAGTGACCATATTGACTGATTTTTTTTCAGTGTGACAGATATATTTACAAATTATAAACTTAACCTGATTACTGAGAAATAAATTCTATGATTTTGCAGTAGTTTTTGTTCTTTATTGATATGTGTTACGTTTTTAATGTACAAGAAATATTAATAATGGAGATTCACTTCCGGTTTTTGTCTGTAACAAAAACTACGTCACTGCTTATGTCAATATACCCGAAATCGTCATAACATAGAATAAATATGCTCAAAATTTGAGCATGCAACATTAGACAGTCCACATTGTTTTTTTTAAAACAAGTTTTGATAAATACATGACTGGTATTATATATCTATATATAGTTTGTTTTATTTTAATACATATTTAAAGTTTACATTTCAAATTGTTTTATTTTTTAATCCTTTAATGAATTTGATGATTTTACTTACTTAGGGTACAAACTCGCTGACATTGAATTTTTAACTCCCACCCCTCAGGCAATATGTTTCAAAAATCTATTTTTACATCGCCTGGAGGGCGTTTTTTTATTTTGTACTAGTATTAATAATCGAGGTTTAATAGATACATCCCCGGTATCATATATTTATATATAGTTTGTTTTATTTTAATAGATATTCAAAGTTAATAGAACTTTGTTTCGATTTCAAATTGTTTTATGTTTTTTACTCCTTTAATAAATTTGATGATTTCATGATTTATGGTTCAAACTCTCCGACATTTAATTTTTAACTTCCACCTCCTCAAGCAATATCTTTCAAAAATTTATTTTTACATCACCCGGATGGTGTTTTTTTATTTTGCTAGTATTAATAATGAATGAAAGATGAACTATAAGTAGAACAAATGATGGTTTTATTTAATTCAAGGCAGAATTAATAGCTTCTACCAAAACCAACAATTAAACTTAAAAGAACAATCTCAATTAGGCACCCTAACTCAGACCAGTAATCAAAAGGACAGTTTTGCTTCCCACCGCAAACTTCCACTTATTTATAAACAAACCAACATATGATTTTTGACATTAGAATTTCACTGTAAGATTTTTTAAGAAGTTCATGTTTATTTACAAACCAAAGACATTTTTATATTAAAGTAGTTTTTGATTTTAATAAAAAAATTTTAAAAAGTTATTTCATATTGTTGTTGTTGTTGTTAGCATATGTGAAAAATTAATTTTGCACTAGCGATAAATTAATATTGTTATTGTTATACTTTTTTTCTAATTTTTGGAAAATATTAATTTTTAATTTGATCACATGGTTGGTACATGTAATCAAATTAAAATTCAATAGCAAAATATTTTTTTTTAATTATAAAACTTTAAACAAAAGACACATTTTTATATTAAAATAGTTTTTATTTATCAGAAGAGAAATGTAGATTTGCTTATTTGAATAGAAATACAGTTTTTATTTAGAAAAATATTTATTACGTTTATTTGAATAAAAGGATGTTGTTCAGAAATAGTATCACACAATTTGTAAAATTTGTTTTTGTCAGATACAATTTAAGTGTGAAAAATAGTATGTTGCGTAACACAGATTCACAAATATACATGGTTTAAAGTTAATTGACCTGAAAAAAATGTAAAAGTTTTTAAATGAAATAACTGCTTGCATTATATCTTTTATTCATTAATGTATCAACACTGAAAATTTCATTAAATTCGGTTAATTCCTTGCTTTTAGTATTTTTATTTCTTCTTTTGGTGGGGTGATATACAATGAATTTATGTCTGTTAAGTAGGATTTAACCAATTTCTCCGTCATAAGGCCGTCCTTTGACGTAAATATTTTTGAGAAAAGAAGGAAAATAACAGATTACAGAAATTCAGAGAATTTCTATTTTAAAAGAATATTTTTGAGAAAACTAAGAATAACAGAAATGAAAGAAATATTATGAAAATTAATTACAATTAAGTTTATTTCAAATAATGTGCAAGCACAATTAAAAACACATTTTATATTTTCATGTTAAAACATGCAGTTGTATTGATTCGAACAAAATCGTATTTTCAGTGTAGATTTACAGTGAAATGAAAATGGCTGACCAAAACATACGGCTTCCTCAAAGTGAAACAAACTAGGGAAGGTTACTCTCATTTATGTAACTAATGTTCAGATTACCCAATCCAATCCTCAGGCATGGCCAACTGGTGGCCAAATGAGGGGGGTGGGCTGAAGATGGGAATATGAATGGATAAGTGTAAGAATTTCATCTTTATTACAAATTAATTTTTAAGTTTAATTTATTCAAATATTGTAAATATCATTAAAAGAAGAGAAAGTTACAAAGTCAAACGCCATATTGGAACGGTTTTGTTTTCAATTTTCGGTTTATTTCCTATAACTCCAACATAAACAAAGGGGAACCATTCTTGACTGATTAATTATTTATTTTCCCATTAAATTAACCCTAACCCCTAACTCCATCTTCTTTTTTCCTAGTAGATCAATAAATAATAAATAAATAATTTACCAGTCAAGAGTGGTTCCCCTTTGTTTATGTTGGACTTAAAGGAAATAACTCGATTTTCTCTGTTATCATTGATTTAAACGAAAGTTAATTAAGTAGTTACCGAACATCAAGGGACGCAACCTTGAAAAATAACAACAGAAGTTGCGCCCCTTTCACCGAGATCGGTTGATTGGGAAAATTTCTCCATCATAAGGACACCCTTTGACGTAAATATTTTTTAGAAAAGAAGAAGGTATCAGAAAATTACAGAAGAAATATTTTTGAGAAATTCTATTTAGTAAAAAAATTATTTTTGAGAAAACTAAGAGAATAGCAGAAATGAAAGAAATATTATGAAAATTTTCGTTTGAACTGAGCAAAAAGAAAGATCTCCTTTTGTATGAAAAACACGGTTATTCGTTGAACGATTAACTTCATTAAAGGGTCATTCCATGTCAAAACACCGGAAAAATTTGAAATCTGCACCCACCGACACCGAATTACTTGAAATTTGGCACAAATGTTCCCCTTCATGAGTTAGGAAAGTGTGCCAAATTATTTTGTCTTAAACCTTACAGTTCCGATTTTAGAGGGGGGGATATAATTTTGCTATTTTGCCTCAAAATTAAGGCTGTGCGGTGTCGCAAAATCTCAGTGTTTTTTTTAATTTTTAAAAAATACTTTCATACATTCAATATTTCTGAAATTTGGTATGTAAGGCAAATAAGGACTGTAGAATCCAAATATCCAACTATTTTAACCCTATACCTCACAGAAAATTTTATTTTGCCACCCAAATGCATGACTCTAAAATCAACAACTTTTCACCTATGTAGCTTACGGTCAGTCTATCGAAAATGGGTCCTCTTCAATTTTCATAATATTTTTTCTTAACATCTACTATGTCTGCCTAAGTTCACCAAAGAATTTCGTGAGGGGGTCAAGTCTACTTTAGAAGATATGAACCTGCCAAGTTCAGAGTTTTTTCCTATGTACGTGCAGGATTTCAGTGAAAGATTATAATTAAAGACAATCATCCTAATTCTCCATGAACTCTCAAATGTTGATATTGTGCTCAGTGACTTCTTAAACTATTCAATGATATTATTTTTATCAATTTAAAAAAAAAAATTTAAAAAAATACGAGGGTGAGTCAAAAAGTAATGCCATTTTGTTTAGTACAGGTATAATTACCGACACAGGAACATGTATCATGAATTAAAATGAAGTTGGTCCTCTGTGGATCGCTCCCTACTTTCCCACAGTCACTGTTTTTTTTTTTTTTGTTTTTTCAATAGCAATGTTCCACCTTCAAATGAGAGTATGTATCACTATTCTATTAACTGTCCTTTGAGCCACTTCTTCACTACATATTTCACTTTGTTTTTGTTTTTTTGTTGTGTTTTTTGTTATTTAAAAAAAAAATTTTTTTACTATTTTTCAATCAAAAGAAAGTGATAATAAAAATGAATATATAAGGAGTCTTTAAAATATTACATTTTAAACTACACTGTGCCATAAATTTTGTTGTGTGTATAGGCCATCTTGGACAGATGATAAACTCTACCATTTGGTGTTATAGGGACATCAACAGTGCACAGAATATTTGTGAATGGCACAAAACATATCCTTAAAATTCTCTTCCCAGTAAAATGAACAAGATGGAAGAGCTGGGCACACTAACTTAATCAGCAAGTCATTCTCTGTATCAATCCAAATTTTATTGTCACACCTGCAACAAACATATCCTGAAACAACAAATTTCACTGTTTTTCTTCAGTTCCAATAGAGAAATCATGTATTAGGTCATAGTTTTCATCTTCACTAGATTGTTTTATGGCTATTTTATCTCTGATGAGTGGAATAAATTGATGAAAACTTCTTGTTCCTGGGACTGTGGATGCATTTTTGAATCTCATGTTGAGGCTCCTCCTTGCTTTCTCAACTTCCTCCTTTTCAACCAGAATTAATTTGATACCTTCAATTGCAGATCTGCAATATTCAAACATAGATTTTTGGAAAGGATTTCTTTGGTAGTTGGTCATCGGAGACTTTCTTTTGACACTATCCTTTTCACTGTCCCACCTATACCATCACATGGTTGTTTACCATGACTTGTTGCAAAGAGATTCCATTTTGTATTGAGACCCAAATATTTCTGATGGTTGCAAAATTGGCAAAGTTCTTGTATTGTACTGTGCAACTATCAGTAAAATACTCACTATTTTTTATATTTGGCAAGGTAGGCCCGATTACCTCAATTTTTTTTCTGTACCATATAAATAAATGCTACAACATGTGAGTTATCACTCAACATAATGCAGAAACAATGATTTTGCATTGCATTTTCAAGTTTAAAGTAGGGTACCACTGGATTTAAAGTACATTGTGAGGTACTCCAATGAAACCTCTGGATCTCATCTTGAACTACAAATTTGTAGTTCTCAGCAAAATCTCCCAGGAACAAAACTTCAAAATCACTAATCTCCTCCTTTCTTTGCTTTAAGTATCTGGATTGTGATTTAGCCAATTAAGAATGAGGTGCTAATTTATTCAATTGCAAAACAACTAAATAAATGTAAGCTTGACAGGATTCCTTTTGTGTTCTCAAAGTCAATTGGTCAGTTGTTATCCATTGTGAGAACTCTATTGATTCAGTGTTATCAATATTTCCTTCGATGATGTCATAAATTTTTATTCAAGCTGCCCTGATGATTTAGGAAAATTTGGCCACCTATGAATCATATACTCTCTGCTACTGGTATTACAGACAATATATTTCAAGAGATCTTGATATTATACATTCAGTGGTTCCAGTAATAATTTCATGTTTTGTTGGATGGTACATACACATATGGCATGTGTACCTGCACTACCAGCAAGGATACAGCATTTCAGCCTTAGACTACAAAATTTTGAAAACTCCATGAATGCTATCAGGTTCTGTTCCTTGAATGGTCTGAAGAGCTCATTTAGGTTGCACAAGATGAGTCTTTTCTGCTGATGAATATTATGTTTAATACTAACATAGTCTTTCCTGCCTGGCATCAGTTGAGTATATTCATCATCTTAGTAAAATGCTTCCACTAGCTGTGCAATATTAGCAGACAAAGATTTGCCCCCTTTTGGTTCTGGCACAGCTAAAATACCTCTTACAAACACAATTTGTGAGCCTTGCGTACAATGTGTTCTGAAACTCCAAACACACACATGACTTTTTTGTGTGACCAGTCGGTAGGAGAGCAAGTGTCAAGATTTGTATTTTTATGTTGGTTGATTCCACTCTCTTCATTTTTGCTACAAGAAGCTTTATCATTTTATCAAAGTACTTAGCTTTATCTAAAATTTCAAAGCCTCATCATTCAACAGCTCAGAGTCAACATTTAACGACCTGCCTACTTTGGTCTTTATACATTGCAATACAGAAGAATGTTTTCTCTTACCTAAATGAGCTTTTCCAGAGTAATGATGTCCTTTTGTTTTTATTGGAGAAATTCCAATAGCAGAGAAACATTCATTGATATTTCTCTTCTCTGTTTCTGCAGAAGTACTTGTATCAAGCTTTTTCATTGCTGATCTGATACATGTCTTGGTTCTTCATTATTACTACTCTTTTCTGATTCTGCAGAAGTACCTGCTTCAAGCTCTTTCATTTCCTCATCAGGAAGAAGTTTGTGGATTTGTATTTGACAATTAGGGCAGAGTTTCTTGTCTGGGATTAGTACCAACTTAGCCTTTACCTTGTCTGCCATCACCAATGAAATTGGTTTCAAACTGCCTTTAATTTGCTTTTTATGATTTTTAAATGGAATACAACATCTCTTTCAAGCCATTCATATTTAGTCAACAAGGTCTGTTTGTGATAGCAACAGATAGACTGTATTTCATCCTCATCACAATCTTGTTCTATAGGCAATAAGCTTTATATCCATCGCATCTAACTGATCAATTGGAATCACTCCAACCTGTTTATCATGGAATAACATTTTCAACTGTTAGCTCAGTACAATAATGTTTTTGCCTCTAAAACTATCTTTCATTCTTTCTTTTCAATAAAAACATTATTCCAGTGATGAGGAAGTGAAATCTATAGTGAAGAAGTGGCTCAAAGAACAGTTAACAGAATAGGGATACATACTCTCATTTGAAGGTGGAACATTGCTATTGAAAAAAAAAAACTGGTGACTGTGGGAAAGTAGGGAGGTGATCCACAGAGGACCAACTTCATTTTAATTCATGATAAATGTTCCTGTGTCGGTAATTATACCTGTACTAAACAAAAAGGCATTACTTTTTGACTCACCCTCGTATTTTTTTTTTTTTTTTAATTGATAAAAATAATATTATTGAATAGTTTAAGAAGTCACTGAGCACAATATCAACATTTGAGAGTTCATGGAGCATTAGGATGATTGTCTTTAATTATAATCTTTCACTGAAATCCTGCACGTACATAGGAAAAAACTCTAAACTTGGCAGGTTCATATCTTCTAAAGTAGACTTGACCCCCTCATGAAATTCTTTGGTGAACTTAGGCAGACATAGTAGATGTTAAAAAAAAATATTATGAAAATTGAAGAGGACCCATTTTCGATAGACTGACCGTAAGCTACATAGGTGAAAAGTTGTTGATTTTAGAGTCATGCATTTGGGTGGGCAAAATAAAATTTTCTGTGAGGTATAGGGTTAAAATAGTTGGATATTTGGATTCTACAGTCCTTATTTGCCTTACATACCAAATTTCAGAAATATTGAATGTATGAAAGTATTTTTTAAAAATTAAAAAAAACACTGAGATTTTGCGACACCGCACAGCCTTAATTTTGAGGCAAAATAGCAAAATTATATCCCCCCCTCTAAAATCGGAACTGTAAGGTTTAAGACAAAATAATTTGGCACACTTTCCTAACTCATGAAGGGGAACATTTGTGCCAAATTTCAAATAATTCGGTGTCGGTGGGTGAATTGACATGGAATGACCTGTAATTTACCAGAAAAGACAATAAAATCAACACCTAAAATTTGCACAAAATATGTACTTTTTAAGGCATTGTCAGAGGGGGTTTTAAAGTCTCTATACGTCCGCCATTTTCGGAGAACAATAGGTACCACCAAAATACGTTACGTGATCAGTTTAGGCCATATTGAAGGAAGAAACGTAAATATTTTTAAACTTATTTTTTTAAAATCTTGCAAAAAAGAAATAACGAACATAAAGAGTTGTTATAAAGAAAAACAATTAATTCAAAGATCAAATTATCCGATTAGGGAAAAATTACTCACCATTATCTTGAAAAATAAATAAAACAGTCCGTTCTTTTACAACACAGTTTTTTTATTGATACTTTTTTAGCAGAATCCTGTATTCATGGTTCTTTTACTAATAAGCTCTCGCATATAAATTTATAAAAATATTCTGATATAATTATTCAGACTATCATCTTTATAGAAAAAAGGTAAAAAATCGTTTTTTGTCGGTTCATTTTTTCATATTTCATAAAATAAAATAGGGGCGGGGACCTCATAAAAAATATTTCCCCTAATATATTTTAGGAAAAAACTATTTCAGACATATTTTCATCAAAATGTAAGTAATTATGGAAATGTTTGTAAAAATCGGACCATTAATTGATTTTTCATAGAATTTTTTAAAAAAGCCTCTAGTCATAACTTGTTTTTGGCTACGTTAAATTTCAATTGATTTAACGGTACGAAAATGTAAACATTTTTTTTTTTGTTTATAATTTTGATTATTTCTGTAAGCTGAAAATTTTTGTTTTAAATCATCATGAGTTTTTAAAATTTTTTCTTCTTTCAAATGGACAAAAGATTTCCAAGATAATATTAACCTTTATGCAAGTTTCATTGTGTTAGATATAGCGTGTGTGTGTGTGTGGGGGGGGGTTAAATTTCACAGGGAAAATTGGTGGTACCTAGAGAAGAATTTCCTCAAAAATCCATCCCAATTGCATCTTTCAAGTTTTGTATGCATTATAAACTTACCTTCACGTGTAGAACAAAATTTGGCGACATGTTTCGCAGTTCAATTATCTTCTCTTAATACCTGCCAAATATCCGGTTATTTCCTATAAGTCTAACATAAACAAAAGGGGAACCACTCTTGACTGATAAATTATTTATTTATTTTCCCATTAAACTAACCCTAACCCTAACTCCGTCTTCTTTTTTCCTAGTAGATAAATAAATAATTTATCAGTCAGAGTGGTTCCCCTTCGTTTATGTTAGACTTATAGGAAATAACCAAACATCCTTTCCTTTGCACAATTTCTGAGCATCTACAGGGTCAACATTTTGACTAATTAATATTTGCTGGAATCGGTCAAGGGCTGAACCATCTTTGATAGAATTTTCAATCTTCTCCCGTCATTCCTCTAGAGCCGTGTTTCCCAACCATTTTAGTACCATGCCCCACCTTTTTTATCACAAATTTCTTCATGTCCCCCACCCATTAATTGTTTAGTATGATATAACAATATCAGTTTTGAAGAAGTATAACATAAAAAAATTGTATCTTTCAAATAAAACTAAAGGGTTTAACTTCAAATTTAATCAAATAAAATCCATTTTATAATGTGTATAATTGCGGGGGTTGGGGGGCAACAGATGAAGAACTGCAAAGTTAAACAAGTCAGAAGCCACGCATATAGCTGGTGCCAGATGCACGATAACATTAGTGGGTGAACACTTGACAAGATTTCACAAGCTATTGTGCTCAGCTAGGTTGTAATTACAATTTTACCATATGAATTTATAATTTTTACCTATATAGGATAAAATTTTTTAAAATGTTGATGTTACTATATTTTTCATATTGCCCCCCTATTATTATTGAATTACCCCCCAATGGGGCAGAAGGCCCCATGTTGGGAATTACTGCTCTAGAGTATTCACCTTATTCATCATCTGCAATAGATGTTCTCCTATAAATTAGAGAACATAAATATGGTTAGGAAATTGTTTTAAAATACAGATTATTGGTTAGTTGGTTGGATTTTACGGCATGACAAGTAGGCGCGTGGTGTAATGGTTAGAGTCATAGGAAATGGACTCATCGACCTGAGTTCAAATACAGGATAAAGCTACAGTTCCAATAGCGCTAATACCCTTGAGAAAGGTTTGAATCCAACTACTCTCCCTCCAGCTATGGGTAAATAGTAGGGAAGATTGGGCTCTTTAACCTTTGTTAGGCAACCAGTCTAGGAGAAGGAAAACTCTGAATTCAAACCTGTTAAATCTGCTTGGGGCGGTCACTACTAAAATAGACTCAGTCCTTATTAATGATCTATTTCACTAATTTTAAAAAGATTTTTACAACATGTCAACCCTTGTTGGGTTATTTTATGCCGAGGACATTTTGTTGGATTCATTTTTCTTGGATACTCAATTTAATTTTAGACACATTTTTTTTAACACATTTTTTTTTAAACTTATTTTTTATCTATTTTTTCTATACTCACATACGTATATAGAAATAGAAAAGTCAGGTATGGCTGACCATTTATGGAATGAAAAGGGAAACTATCTGCCCTTATGGGATGAAGTTAGAATAATAGATAGGGAAGAACATTGGAAAAGAAGACACCTCAAAGAATCAGCTCATGTGATAGGCTGTAGGGGCCTTTTAAGTAGACCGAGCATAGAAATGAACAGGCTTGGTTTGTTTTACGGCATATCAACCTCGGTGGGTCATTTAATGCTGATAAAGTTTTGAATTAAATTCATTCTTAATGGATACTCAATTTTTTTTATAAACACATTTTTCTATTTAACCCATAGATGGGACCCTAACAGGTACTACCACTCAGAGTCAGAGTGGACCAGGGAACAATGGTGATGAAAGGTTTCTCTTCATTTCCCAGACCTCCAGAACTGGAACAGACTGTAAGAGAATACAAGTTCTGTATCAACTGCCAGAACACAGTCAAATGTTGGGTATATATGGATAAAAGTATACACACTAAAACCAGCAGCCAATGAGAATCCTGAAAATGAGCTTGGCCAGAACTGGAACCTAGGTGCTAGGGCTTGATGTGACCAGCTGATTGATCGAAGGGGGCCTCTCCGACTGCCCGTATAGCCCAAGTAAGGTCCAAAGTGTAGTGTTGCATGTCATGGACTGTTCAGCCATCTGGATTCCATCCTTAAGTATCACAGGTTGCCACCTACAGCCAACAGGTGGCCCCATTGGGAGGGGTGTCTTACCTCTCTGCAGAGGTGCAGTCAGTGTATTCTAACGCCCCAGTCGACAGGGTGGCAAATTATTTTTAAATATAGATATTTACTTAATTATTTTCAAATATAAATATTTACATAAAACCATATAATTGAGTATAAATGATTAATGTTAGTTAAAAATACTTGATGTTATTTAACTATGTGCAAACATATGATTATTATTAAACAGAAATAATTACTTGAAAATATAATTGTGTATGAATTAGTATTAGATACAAACACTTGAAACAATAGAACCATGCAAATTATTTGTATTAGATAGGAATACTTGAAGTCATTTAACTGTGTGCAAACAAATAATTATTATTTACAGTCCACAACATTATTGATGTCTATTTTGTGTGTTTTACTCAGTAAATTGTTACTGCTAGTTTAAACCCATTAATTTCATTGTTGAATAAAGCTTGTTGAAATCTTTCTTTTGCACAGAAAATATTTTTTTCTCTCCCTGCCCTTGTCAAAGCTATATCTATCTCCCAATAACTATAGAATCAACATCATACTCACCTTCACAGGAAGGCTGTGACTAGCGTCCAGCCACCAGACAAAAAAAAGACAGACTGTAAGAGAATACAAGTTCTGTATCAACTGCCAGAACACAGTCAAATGTTGGGTATATATGGATAAAAGTATACACACTAAAACCAGCAGCCAATGAGAATCCTGGAAATGGGCTTGGCCAAGGTACACAGTGGAATATTCCAACCTGCTATCTAAACCACCTACCAAATCTGGATTCTCAGAACAGACTTAGCTTATGTCACAGCTGAATACTGATCCCCTTATATGAATTTCAACAAGGCACCTCCCATGTGTAATGGTTAACTAGCAAGATTTGCAGACCATTGTTAGTGAGTTTGATTCTCACTGGGGCCCCCTTGCAATATGGCTGTGTTAAAATGTTCATTTGCTCATTATAATAATAATAATAATAATGAAATTATGCATACAGTGCTCAGGTGCACCACAACTCATCATAGGCTTATGTATAGTACATAGAATATGTACCAAGTCAGGAAAATGAATAGTGTATAGTCATAATATAAAATATATGTGTGTGTGCACGCATGTATATGTGTATAGAGGGGGATATCAGGTATAGTGCTTGTCAAATTACAGGAAGCCTGGAGGTTTTGAAAGATGCATTGTTTGGCAGCCAACAATGGATGCAGGCAGTTTTGTGGCACAGCAACTCGGAAAAAATATTTCTGAAAGTCATGTAGCTTTGCTGTTTTCTGACTTTGTAGGCATGCTCACGTGTTTTAGAAACATGGAAATCAAAAAGGTGCTCAAGGTTTGTTAGTTAAATGGTTAATAATCTTATGAGTGTTTACCAAGTCAGTTGCCAGATGCCAGAGTTTCAACAAATCCATGCCTAGATGTTCAGAATATGGTGGATTATAATGGGGGAGGGGTATTCATTTGATTTCATATCTCTGTACAGTTTCCTGGAGGTTAATGTTTTGAGTGAGGTAGGAGTTTCAGACTGATGATTCAAATTCCAAGTGTGGTCAACACCATAGCTATATACAACTTTAAATAGATATCCTGTTAACCATTACACCACGATGGGATGTCCGTATTAGTTTAAATATATAAAGAAGTACAAACATATGCAAATTAAAAACTGAGTGTTATTGCTTTTTTATTTTTATTCTACAATGGGACAATGAAAAGGTTTTTTTTTTCTTTTTTTTTTTCTTTCTTTGAAAAGATTAAAGAAATTTGAGAAGCAATGTGCCAAGTGTATTGGATTTCAAGATAAATATGTGAAATAATTGGGTACATTTCTTGACTCTTGGCCATTTCCTTCTTGGCTGAGATTTTTTTTTATATTGAAAGAGTTTTAAAGAAAATGAATAAAATAAATGATAAATATTCAGGTGAACTTTTACTCTTTAAAATAGATTTTTTTCCCAAAATATATAATTTAAATAGTTTAATAAAAAAAGTTTCAGGAAAAGTGATTTATCTAGAAATTATCCAGTCATATTGCCCATTATGATTATTAATTCTTGAAGGCATCTCTCATAATATTATTGTTTATATTCTCAAACATAAAAAGCAATCCTATGTATAATTTTACGTTGAAATCAATTAGAATAAAGTAAAAATAAGAGTGATCTTTTTTGTGTTCTTATTTAATTTCATTAGTCTTTCTAATTGAATATGATATTTGATTATATTAGAACTTAAATACCAGTGTCCAGAGGGTGCATATTTTTTAAAGGTTTTCCTATCTAAGTAGTTTTATTCCTTCTATTGTTTCTCATTTCTGCTTTTTCATTATCAGTATGTATGACGGAGAACGAGTACTACAGTACTCATTTAGAAAAAGAGCAAGACATTGTCTTGCCTGCCAGAGTTGAACCCACGCCCTCTGAAATGCAAAGAAATGCAATTCAGGCGCTGGATGGACGTGAGGTGTAATTCAAGTGCCCGGAAGTTGGGGGACAGTGTCCATAAATAACATGTGAGTGGAGCGCTGAAGGGAAGCACTTGGCCGACACGAGACGGCAGTCAGCGACGAAGCGTTTTGTGAACGACCCAACAAAGAAATTGATTTTAATCCAACAAAGAAACAAAACTAAACGGGAGTTGCGATTTTTCAGCTGTTAAAATATTTTGACAATGACAGCTTTTCAGCTGCTGGTCGAAGATGAAGACAAAGACGAAGACAAAGACTGTGTTGACCAAAAGAAAGTTTGGCCTGCGAGAAGACAGTGGATTCTCTTCTTTTTGGTCCCCCCACCCCTCAGCAGGAACTTGTTGACTCGAATATCTATTTTCCTCCTTCTATTTTTTCCTTCTATAGTATGAAACATTTTTTCAATCAAAAATTCCATTCCTATAAACTGATTGTATATTCTTATGGTTTGCATAAGTTTTCTAGTTCTTTTTTTGGTAATCTGAACATCAGTGACACAAATGAGAGTAACCTTTCCTTGTTTATTTTACTTTGAGGAAGCAATATGTATTGCTCGGCCATTTTCATTTCACCGTAATACAACTGCATGTCTTAACACGAAAATATCATAAAGTATGTTCTCGATAACAATTAAGTTCATTTCAAATAATGCACAATCACAATTAAGAACACATTTTATTATATTTTCATGTTAAAATATGCAGTTGTATTGATTCAAACAAATTCGTATTTTCAGTGTAGATTTACGGTGAAATGAAAATGGCCGACCAAAAGATATGGCCTCTTCAAAAGGAAATAAACCAGGGGAGGTTACTCTTATTTATGTACCTAATGTTATGTAGCTTTTTTTGTATTTTTGGGCAATATCTTGATGTCATCCATGGGCATAAGATGATTTATTTCATGCTGTGATTTTGTAAATTTGTAGCCCCCTGTGCATTTCCTAAGTATGTAATTGAGGGGTATCATTGCTATGACAAATATCAGTGGTAATAGGGTGTCTTCCTGGAAGATGTTTCTTTGGATTTTCAC
This sequence comes from Doryteuthis pealeii, assembly GCA_023376005.1. NCBI lineage: Eukaryota > Metazoa > Mollusca > Cephalopoda > Myopsida > Loliginidae > Doryteuthis > Doryteuthis pealeii. The sequence goes on from CM042159.1 coordinate 7,196,290, forward strand.
CTCTGCTAGGGTTTATTCTTTTTCTTCTAATTCGACTTTCCAGTTTCCCATCACTCTTCTTCTTCTTCATCTTATTTTAGATACTTTAGATAGATGTAAATGGACTGAAACAGATATGAACACAGGTATGAAGATAGATACTATTAGGAAGACCTAACAAAAATAGAGTTGCTCCCCTTTGATCAGTAAGAGTCTCGCGGGAACCCGGATATGGGAATTCTGCCATGTTACTTTAGACTAGGCTTTTGGACTGTACAGACGTGCATCAGCACAGTTGAACTAGTGACCACGTTCGTCAGCACGGCTGGGCTAGTTAAGTCATTTTAGGATAGAAGCATTTTCTACCCCGTGTTAAATAAAGACTGACAAGCAGAGAGTCAGCAGACAAGGACTGACAGTCAGACAGACAAGGACTTGGGCCCATATGTGACCACACACATGATACAAACCGTTGAATTCTATCCAAAACCATCCGACTGTATTCCCTGTCAGTGAGAATAAATAAAACAAATATTGTTATATGTTAAACATATTTCACTGTTTTTATTATCATTTTGTTATTCCTACATCTCGGAATATAACAGATACTAAAAACATGATTTATTACCAGTATGAATGTTAATATGTACAAGGAACTAACCTTCATGCCACAAGCGGACAAATCCAGTGCCAGTACTAAACTGATCTTATTTCCAACTCTTCCAGTACTATGTTTGTCGACCAGGGTACCATGAAACTATTCCATTCTAATTTGCAGCCAGAACAGATCATTTCATTGGTCAGATGGGTTGTTTCAGTTACATTAATGTCTTTGAGAAAAATAGCCATCAGTATAGCACCTAAAAATAGGTATATATATATATACATATATATATATATATATATGCATGTTGAATTAATTAATTATATATATATGTACATACAATCATTATCAATACTAGCAAATATATGCACCCACCGGGTGCAAGTATTTAAGTTTTAATATAATAAAATATCATATTAAATTAGAAAGGTCAATGAAACTGAATAAAAATGCAGATAACATGATTTGGAACAGAGGGGGTATGATTGAAAAATAGAACAACTTTAGAAACTCTTCCATCATTTTCAATTACTCCTATTCCTAATTTAACTATTTAGTTAAAATAGGAAGTAAAGAATAATATTACAGTTATTTCTTTTTGTTAAGGGATTTCTTTTAAGATTTATTGAAGAGAATTTTGCTCATATTCAATAAGATAAAACTAAACAATTAGAAATCAATAATATTAAGCACATATTTATTAAAATCAATTTTTTAAAGATCAATATGCAAATTAGCCTTCCCATTCACACTGTAAACCACTATTTTGTTGTATATATAAATACAACTGCATGTTATTAGTATGTAGAGATGGTCAACAGTCTTAATGATGTAAAACAATTTTATTAATAATTGAGGTTTAAATAAAAGTAAAATCATTGAGAATGGGATGCAGATAACAACGGGAATTGTGACTTGTATAGTAATATAGTTTCGGTTACAGACAGAAAAACATACAATCTCCATTATAATAAGATATTGCAAAAGCACAAAAATGTTATATATGCAAGGGTGAGTCAAAAAAATAATGCCATTTTGTTTAGGACAGGTATAATTACCAACACAGGAACATGTATCATACATCAAAATGAACCTGGTCTTCTGTGGATCACATCCCTACTCCTCCACATAGTCCCTGTTTCTCTCAATAGCAATGTTCCACCTTCGAATGAGAGCATGTATCACTGCCCCGTAAAATTCTGTTGACTGTTCTTTGAGCCACTTCTTCCTCATCACTAGAATAATGTTTGCCTCTCAAACCTTCTCTCATGGGGCCAAATTTAAAAAGATGTGACATTTGTTGTTGGATTAAAATAAAAAATAAAAAGATTTTAAAAGGGAGAGGGTTAAAATATTTATATTTACTTGTCGATGAAAAAACATTAATTTGTTGATAAAAACGCCTTCGAACCGCTTTTCAGTTGATAACTAGCACTGGTCAAATTTTCAGCATGCACCGTGTAGCGTATTTTAGGGCAGGAGTCCAGGACAACAAAAACTGAAATTACCCAATATTTTCCAAGAAATATGTTCCAAATAAGTGAACTTGGCTTTTTCATAGAAATGTTTGTGTTGTTAGAGCGAATCGCAGTGATTATTGACCTTTTAAACAACCGCACAGCTAACCAAGTTAATTTAAAAAATAACATGTACTAAGTATTTGTCCAAAAAAACATTAATTTGTTGATAAAAACGCCTTCGAACCGCTTTTCAGTTGATAACTAGCACTGACATACAAGGTTCGAAGGTGTTTTTATCAACAAATTAATGTTTTTTTGGACAAATACTTAGTACATGTTATTTTTTAAATTAACTTGGTTAGCTGTGCGGTTGTTTAAAGGGTCAATAATCACTGCGATTCGCTCTAACAACACAAACATTTCTATGAAAAAGCCAAGTTCACTTATTTGGAACATATTTCTTGGAAAATATTGGGTAATTTGTGTTGTTAGAGTGAATCGCAGTGATTATTGACCTTTTAAACAACCGCACAGGTAACCAAGTTAATTTAAAAAATGACATGTACTAAGTATTTGTCCAACCCGTTTGCCATGGATAAAATATGATACAAGCTCACAAGCATGGGGGTATACTAGTAGAACTCACTATTAAGTAGTAATAGATCTGGGTTAAATCGAACTTAATGGACCTAAATACCACCATTGTATGTCACCCCGCTGAAAGAAAAAGAAAACCCCAAAAATCAGGGAATTAATCGAATTTAATGAAATTTTCAGTGTTGATATATTAATGAATAAAAGATATAATGCACTAGTTATTTTATTCTAAAACTTTTACATTTTTTCAGGTCAGTTAACTTTGAAACACGTATCTTTTAGGCGTAACACAGATTCTTTCGACAGAGTGACATACGATGGTGGAATTTAGGTCCGTTAAGTTCAATTTAAGCTAAATCTGGACCTAGTATGTAACCAAATTTTTTGGGTTAAACTTGCAAATCATCGTCAAAATTAAAACTGAAACTTATTTGGTAATTCATTACAGTTTAACTACAGTGTATGAATTAACTTTTTTTGCAAAATTGGTTAGGGTTTAGGGGTTTGGGGATTAAGGTTGTTTTTAATTACGGATTGCTTAAAAAAAACAACACAAACAAAAATAAAACAACAAATTACTATACATTTAATGTTAAAAATTTTTTTTTTTTAAACCAAGTTTAATTGAAATTATACATTGCAATACTTAGTATACCAATTTGACCCTGTGCAATATACCCCCCCTACATTTAACACAATGAAACTTGCAGAAAAAATAATATTTTCTTGAAAAGATTTTTTCCATTCGAAAGAAAAAACATTAAACAAACTCCTGATGATTTTTTAAATTTTTTATCAGCTTACGAAAATAATGAAAATTATGATTGAAAAACAATGTTTTCATTTTTGCACTGTTAAATCAACTGAAATTTAACGTAGCTAAAAACAAGTTACGATAAGAGGATTTTTTTAAAATTCTATGAAAAATCAATTAATAATCTGATTTTCACGAAAATTTCCATAAATGTTTACCATTGGATGTAAATACATCTGAAATAGTTTTTTTCTAAAATATATTAGGGGAAATATTTTTTACGAGGTCTATTCCCTCCCCCCTATTTTATTTTATGAGATAAAAAAAAATGACGCGTCAGAAAAATTTTTTTCTTTTTTTCTATAAAGATAAGAGTCTGAATAACTATATCAATGAAATTGTATGAATGTACGACGTCTAGTTTTTTGAGGAAAAATTAATGAAATCGGAAATAAAAAGTGCAAAAAAATGTCATAATATTAATATTTGAAAACTTTTTTTTGCTTTTATAATTGGTATGTACTATATTCTATTAAATTGTCAACAAAAAAAAAATTTTTTTTAAGAAATTAATTTTTAAGAGATTTTCAATCTTTTGTGTGATTAAATATTTTTATTTTCTGCGTGAAATAAATTAAATTTTTTTTTTTTCCTGCGTCAAAAAATCGAATTTTTCACGGATATTTAAAAATATGAATTTTATAATTCATGTGCACTAAACATTGGTCCGATACGAGCTCGATTAATATTTTAAAAGAATTTGTAATTTTTGTTGTTGAATAGTAATGTGTGATCCTTAGAATGTACGGAAGAGCATTGCTGACATTTGTTTTACAAAGAAACGAGACGCTTCTAAGTAACCAAAGTTTGTTCCTGTTAGGCTGACAGTGTTAGCGTGAAAAAAATTATTTTAAAAAACTTTTTTCAATAATTAAAATAAAAAGTAAGTATAATAGATTATTTTATCAGTTTTTCTCTTAGAAAAAATATTCAAATTTTCATTCCATACTTTTAGGGTTAATCGTAAAAGGGAAATAATTAGTAACTTTTCTGTCCCTTTCGCATGTAATACGGGCAGGTTTGTTTATTTTTTAAGATAACGATGTAATTTTTCCCAGTCGGATAATTTGATCTTTGAATTAACTATTTTTCTTTGTAACAACCCTGTACGATCTTTTTTTTTACGAAATTTTTGATAAACAAAGTTCGGAAATATCTATTTCCGTTTTATTCAAGATGGCATAAACGGTCTGGTGGTACCTACAATACTAACACAAACAACTGAAACTAATGTGTCTACCGTTGGATTCAATAATTAATTTCAATGGTTAATTAAATGTATAGTAATGTTTTTTTTTGTTTTTTTTTTAACAATACGTAATTAATTAAAAAATACCTTAATGAGAGTCTGAATAATTATATCAGAAGATTTTTATAAATTGAAAAAAAAATCAACTGTTTTACTTATTTTTCAAGATAACGGTGAGTAATTATCCCCGAATCGGATAATTTTTTTCTTTCTGTTTTTTTTTTTTAACAACTTTTTGTGTTTTTTTGGGGTTTTTTGCGAGATTAAAAAAAAAAATCAAAAATATTTACGTTTCTTCCTTCAATTTGGTCTAAACTATGTGACCTATTAGGTGATTTTGAAGAGTGTATAGCGTCATCTTTAAAAAAATTTTTTTTTTTGCTCCCTACCAACCTGCTTTGAAATTCAGCACCATTCAGCTTTTGAAAGTGTTTTTTTTTTCTTTTTTTTTTATCTACCTAGATTTGAACAACAATCACTGAAATAAATAAATAATAAATTTTTAAAAGATTTAAAAATACATGTACGTACAACAATCTAGACCATTTGCAATTCCTTCAATATAGGCGCAACACAGTCTTACGAAACCACCCAACTAAATTAAACTTCAGAGAGAGAGAGAGAGAGAGAGAGAGATAGAGAGAGAGAGAGAGAGAGATAGAGAGATAGAGAGAGAGAGAGAGAGAGAGTATCGGGGGCGACGAGTGAGCGAGATAGATAGATAGATAGATAGATAGATAGAGATCATATCAACACGAGAGCACATGTTTGTTACAAAACTAGTTTAATAATATTTTCAGAAAGTTTTTTAAAAAATTAAAAATAGATAAATAATTGCAACCGAATGATAAAAAATTAAGAAATTTTTTTTTAGTTTGTAAGTATTTATAAAGGAAAATTATCATTTATTCCTGCATTTTAATATTGTTTTCCGTCGATAAAATAACTTTCTAAAATTGTGTTTATATCGGAAGTTGTCATTATTATTGTGTACATCCGCAGACAAAAAATAGTACTGTTTTATTTATTTTGTAAATATTCTATAAAATAAAAAATAGAGTACTGAATAAATAAATATGATGGTTTGTTTTTAACTATCATTAAAAAAAATTAAATGAATAATAATTTTTTCTTTGCTAGAGTTAAAAAAAAAAAAAAAAAAGATAATAATTACACCGCTGTAGTAGTAAGTGAAGTGTGTGCGTTGTTGCGTGTGGATGACCAGCCTCGTTCTGAAATTTGGCGCCAATCGCAAAGAACGTGAACTAAGGGAAGTCGGATTTGTTTATTTTTTTTCTTTAATGGATTTCTCTTTGTATTTGTTTTAAGTTTTTTTGATCACTCGGCCTAAAAATGATGCACGTTGAGTTACAAGCAACCTGCAGTGCCCTTGGATACCAGGAGGGCTCGAAATATCTTAAAGAACCCGACTGTCTCGAATCGGTGAAAGATCTCATTCGTTTTCTTAAACATGAAGATGAAACTGTGGAAGTTCGTCGTCAGTTGGGAGAGGCTGAAATTTTACAAAATGATCTTGTACCTTTGGTGGTTCAGTACAAAAGTGATCGGGTTTTATTTGAATCTGTTATTCGTCTTATGGTTAACCTTACACAACCGGCACGTTTATGTTTTAACAATGTTGTCCCGGTTGATAAAACAGCCCGGAATTATTACATGGAAGTCGAAGTGTGTCTTCGAAATTACAAACGAGCTTTTGCCGATGAGGAATTGTTCGCCGTTCTTACTGATAAATTGAGTGGACTTTTAAAATTAGACTGGGAACACCGACACGAAGAGGACCGACTTTTAATCGAAAGACTTTTAATTCTGGTCCGAAATGTTTTGATTGTACCATCCGATCCGGGTGAAGAAAAAAGGACTGATGATGATGCCAGTCTTCATGATCAGCTGTTGTGGGCGCTGCACGTCAGTGGTATGGAAGATTTACTTCTTTATTTAGCAAACTCTGATGAAGAACGACAATATTGTATGCACACCCTAGAGATAATATCTCTGATGTTTCGTGAACAGGGTGCTGAGATGTTGGCTGTTGCCGGTGTACAACGTGCAGTCAGTGAAAAAGAAAAAGATGCACAACAACTGGAAATCATTCGGGAACAGGAATTAATGGAAAGAAAAGAACGGGCCCGAAAATTAAGTTCGAGACATTCAAGATTTGGGGGGACTTACCTGCTGAAAAATATCAAATCAATCAGCGAAAAGGATGTGATTTACCATCGGAAACTGGATCAGGTGAGCAAACATTCGTTTGATATCACAAAAAAACCGCATAAGATCGCCAAGAATCGCGCACCTATCAAAGATGTTGAGGTTGTTCGCCGATCGACGCTCAGCATTCGACTTTGTTTAAAAGAATTTTGTGTTCAGTTTTTAGAGAATTGTTATAATCGATTAATGAGTGCCGTGAAAGACAATTTGGTTCGGGAAAAAGCCCAGGCACACGACGAAACGTATTATATGTGGGCTCTTCGATTTTTTATGGAATTTTGTCGTTTACATAGCGGTCAGGTGGAGCTGGTGTGTGAAACGTTGAACGTTCCCACATTTCATTATATTCAGGTAAATCTTTTTAATTATTACGAGATGATTTTGACTGAGAAAAAAGAAGCCGTCGTCTGGGCCAGGCGAGTCCATTTAGCCCTTAAAGCCTACCAGGAACTTCTGCTCACTTTACACGCCATGGACAATTCTAAAAATAACCACCTGATATCAAGTTCAAAGGTAATTAAAAGTAACATTTTTTATATGATGGAATTCCGTGATATCTTTGTCACCTTGTTAAATAAATTTGATCACAGTAAACATTCGACATCTTATCTTACCGATTTGGTTCACACCACTCATCTCTTTTTGAAAATGTTGGAAAAGTTCAGCAATTCTAATCGGCACGTTGTTGTGCAGACCAAGAAAAAAAGTAAAAAAAGGAGACCCAACCCCCAGAAATCTGCGGCCGCTAAACTCGCCGACAGTCAGTTAAGCGAAGAACAACGTCAGGAACGTTGGGATGATATTTCTGAAAATCTATCTGCCGTTGTCCGAGGTGAGGGTTCGCTTCCGACTGACGTGTTACCATTTGATGCAGCTTCTGAAGTGGACATGGAACAGCAAAAAGCTGATGCCATGTCGCGTATACAACGGTGTCTTCGCAATAAAAATCTCTTGGAGGCTGTAGCTTTATTTCGATCTGCGCGAGAAGTTTGGCCAGATAAAAATGAGTTTGGTGCTGCCGATATATCTCCTGAAGATGAATTCATGGCGCTTAGAGAAATCTTCATGGTCGAACTTGCTCAGCCGCCAGATCCAATTGCCATCGATGAAGAATTAGAAGAAGAGGAAGAATTTAATGAAATTGTAGAAGAAGAAATGTCAACTATTATGGTTAATGAACAAGAACTTAATTTCAAAGAATTTGTTTCCAAATTTGCCAAGCCAACAATTTTAAAGAATTACACAATTTTGTTGTCAAACTTCAAGACAAATACTGCACACACCAATCATTGCATTGTTAAAATGATGTATAGAATTGCAGTTGAATTGAAACAGGAAGGAATTCTTTTCCAAGCGAGTTTGTTTTGTATTTTCCGTAAAATCTTTGCTTTGTCTCGTGTTAAACATTTTCATGAAATGGCCAAATTTGCCAGATTCATTATCGGAAAATTCATTTCGGCTGCCGAAGAAAATAAAAAGATTTTCATGGAGATTTTGTTTTGGAAAACTTCTCGGGAAGCTGCACAAATGGTCACTGGCTATACGAACGATTCTGCCAATACGGGCAATCCAGTCTGGACTGAGGACCAGAAAATTGAACTGGAACGTTTATTTGAAGAATCGAAAGAGAATAATGAGCAAGATGGTTTAAGTTACATTATGACTCGTATAACGGACGAAAACAAATCCCGGCGACAGGTGTTACGTCAATTGAGGGTCTCTGAACTGATTCAATCAGCAAAAGATCTAAAGGCCCCAACACCTGCATCCGTTGACCGAAGTCCATGGACTGAGGAACAAGAAGAGGAACTGAAAAGAGTCTTTGAGGATGTTCGGAACACGGAAGATCCTTTTAGTAATTTGTTAGAAAACTTGTCGTTCAAAAAACCAAAGAATTGGATAAAAGATAAACTGTTCGGTTTGGATCTGATCCAGGACAAAAAAGAATTGAGAAAGAAACGGTTGTCAAAGAATAGCAGAAAAAAGAAAAAATCTTCAAAAGACGACGACGACGACGAGAGTGACGAGAATAATGATCTGTGGAATAATGAAGAAATCCGAAATGAATCGACTGCCTTTTGTTATTCTTCTGAAGAGGAAGAGGATAGCTCCAATGATCAGCCTGGAGCTGATCCAGCTTCAACGGAGGAAGTGAATAATCCTGGTTTGGTCCAACTTGATGTGGATATTGATGAAATTCTTCAACGTTTGATCGGACATGGTTATACAGTGCAGATTAAATGGATTCAAAGAAGTCTTCAAAGAACGGCAGATGACCGAAAAGAACCTGGAGAATTTTTGGGAGTGCCAATTGTGCCACTGACCGAAGATAATGAAAATGCCATGGATGATCCAGAATTTGTTAATTTCCTTGAATTAATTGGATTATCGAGACCTGTTGTTGGTCAGGAAGCGTTCTGGCGAATTGGAGGAGAACTGAGTTACACTCAATTGACGCAAATAATTGAGGGTCTGGCGCTGGACGAGAATGGTCAACCTGTTAATACTGAAAGTCTCAAGTCTTGGTTGTCCAGCAGAAATTCAAAGTCTAAAAAGTCTAAAGCCAGTTCTTCAAAAAAAGATTCCAAATCGACATCTAATAATTCCAAGCGAAAAACTGCAATGGCAAATTTGATAAAGAAAAAGAACCAAAAAGATGAAGATTCATCAAAGAAAAATAATGGTCAGCGTCAAAGAAGGAAAAAGAAAGAAGATGAAAATGAAAATTTGGAAAAGAAAGAGAAGAAAAGTAAAAAGAAAAAAGAAAAGTCTAAAATGGCACTTGATGAATTCACAGTTCCTCCTGCGACTGAAGAACAGTCTGGTTCTGATTCCGATTCTGCTCCAAAGTCAAAGAAGAAACGACAGAAACGGAAATTGGCGGTTAAGAGCAGTGATGACAGTTCGGATGATGAACCTTTGATTTCACAAATGAATAAAGATGAGGGAAGAGCTGATAGCACCGAGAGAGAAAGTCGGAATTTGGAAAGAAGTTTAATAGAAACATCCGACAGCGATTCTGATAGATTGGTTGTTGATGAGGATGATGGTTCACCATTGAAGAAGAGGAAAAAGAATAAAAGAGTTTTAAGTGATGATGATGATGATGATGAAGAGGGGACCACAAATGATCAGGGGTCATTGGGTATATCATCATCACCCCCAAGGGCATCTTTACATAAACGGCCAAGAATCATGGAAAGTGATGATTCTGATGATGATGATGACAATAAGGAAAACCATCATGTAGAGTTAAATGTGCCTCCTTCATCCGAGGGATCTGCGGATCCGTTTGATGTAGCTAAAAGTATTTCTTCAAATAAATCTTTCAGTCAGACGAATGTGACCATGGCTGTTGAGACACCAGCAGACACTTTTCCTGCAACTTTGCTGACTGTTCCCAGGGATCAATCAGATTCAGAAATGGTAGATGACTACATTCCCCTCACTGCTGTCGTAAAGAAGAAAAAGAGACTCGTCCTTATTAGTGATGAAGAGGACGATTAATGATGACAAGATGTTTATTTTCAAAATTTTAAGACTCACAATTCTTTATGCTAAAAATTGACCCGATTTTCAAAATGAAAAAAAAAATCTCCTTCACTTTGTGGATTTTACAAGTCTATGATTGTACTCTTTAGGCTAATTGTGGAAATTACTGACTTTCTCTGTATGTAAATCTAAACATCATTATCCACTTAATTTCATCTTTCTCACTCTCTCCCCCCCTCTTCCTAAATTGATTTTAATATTTAATCCTTTGAAAATATTTCCTTTAAAATGTTTTATTACAGAAAAGGATTTTCTCATCAACATGTAAAATTCTGTTGTGATCTGATTTTCACAAATTTTTTGAATTTCATTCTCATTGCAAAGATGTGGGTCCTTGTTTGAATTATGCATTTTTTATGTCTAGCATGTTTTATAAAATAAATATAAAACACTACCATAAAATTTAACAACTGGGAAATATTTTATATCTAATGGGTGAGTAAAACATTTTTTTTTTTTTTTACATTACTCGTTAAAAGGGTCACATAATATTTCTTATGAATAACGAAAGTGTTTTTTATGTTTGATGAAAATTACTTTTGTTTTATCTACAAAATAGATTTGACTTTTGAAGAAGAAATGTTTTGGGTTTTTTTCATAATGTTATGAGAATTTTACAATTTTTTTTTTTTTTAATGACATAAACATTTTTCAAAATAATTTTTTTTTCAAAATGACGTGAAAATTTTTCAAAATCATATGAAAATTTTTTTTTTTTTTTTTTCTCAAAAGGACATTAACATTTTTCATTTTTTTTTTTTTTTTTTTAAATTTCAATTTCTGAATGAAAATTTTTGAATTGTTATTTTAATTGATTTTGGAAGTTGTTCCTCTAAACCACTCTGTACAGATTATTTTAATAAAAATTGATTTATTTCTATTATTTGGATATGTGTATGGAAAATTTATTGACTGCAAATGCATTTTTTTTTTTTTTTTTTTTCTAATGAAAAACAAAGAAAATGATGTTAATGTTGTCAAAATTAGGGGTTAATTTTTTTTCTTGAAAAATTTGAAAAAAATCTTTTTCTTTTTTATCCATCAATACATTTTTATGTTTTTATAAAATATTCTAATGTAGAATATTTTTTTCTCAGCTGCTGCTGATTGTTCTACTTTGGAGTAATGCGGATTTTACAAGAATATTCATTCAAGAATCTTCTGATTGTTGAAAGGACTATATTACGTTTAGGCACCCCTTTTTGATTTCGATTAAGAAAGGACATGTTTTTCATTTACACCGTCAATATCCGGTTGTTTGTTAGAGGTTAGGGGTTAGTTTTATAATTAAAAAAAAAATCTAAAAATTGTCTGTTAAAACAACCGGATATTGACGGTGTAAATGAAAAACATGTCCTTTCTTAATCGAGATCAAAAAGGGGTGCCTAAAGGTCATATGGTCCTTGAAATTACTTTTCCCAAAACTTCAAATTGAGGGATAAGAAGTTTAGTTGACCCTCCAGATGAACAAACCTTTTTAAAGTGAAGAATTGAAAAAGATGATTGTGTTACCAAGTTGGAGATTTGAAGTATTACATTAAAGTATCTTTTAAGGAAGGCATGAACCTAAAAATCCCTTTCATAAACATGCTGAGTCATTTTCTTGAAATTAAGCAAATTGTGCAAAGAAAAAAAAATCTGATTAATTTCAATTTCCATCAAAGTGGCTGCAGTTATTAAAATGCTTGTCTAAATTTGATAATCTACAAAAAAAAATTCAGTCTTTATTATTTAGATTTTTCGGACTGTTTTCTTCATCTTGAGTGTTATATATACAATGTTTCGGCCGATGTGCCCTCTGGACATTTTTTTTTTTTTTTTTTTTTAACCTTCTTGTTGAATAAATAGCATTCATAAAACTTTGAACTGAACCTTTTATTTACTCCACTTGGGTAGATTATTCTCATTCCATTAATCAAAATAATCTAAATCATATAAATTAGCAGTCTGTATAAATTCAGTCTGTTTTATTTTTCAGATTTTAATATTAATTTACATATTTGGTATAGTTTGTAATTTTGTTTTATTTTATGAATTAACTTTTTTGTTTAATTTTCTTTGTTAAAATTGTTTAAAATGATAAAATTAAAATTTTAAAATTTGATTTGAGGAAATAAATGTTTTGTTCTAATCTGTCCTAATTTAATTGAATAAAAAAAATGAAATTGTTTCTTGCCAAATGTTGATAAATATAATCTTATTCTTTATGCAAAAACAACGGTTGGACTCAAATATTCTTCAGAATTGGTGATTCCATATCACAAGAAATAAAATGTAACTTGCAAAAATTGTATACTCCCACCTATACACAAATGGACATATTACTATTTATGCAAAAGTTTTAAAAAAAATAAACACTCAAGGGAGATAACTCTGTACTTTCTACAGAAGAAGAAAAGGCTGGTTTATTTTCACACATTAACCAATATAAACAATTTCACACAAAACAAAACAAAAAAACGTAATGTTGGTTGTTGTAGTAATGTGTGGAGGATGATCACTAATTAGGACTGAGCCTCTTCTAGTAGGAACCACGTCAGTTTTTTTGGTTTTTATTTTATTTTTACATAGTTTGAAAATTGATTATAAGTTTACTTATACATATTAAAAAATTATATTTTGATAAATAATCTTTTTGTTAGTGTATTCCAATCATTGATGCAGGATCCTGTGATAGATTTAAAGCCATAGGTTTTAGTGTTGGCAAATGATTTGAAGAGTTCACCTGCAGTTGATTACCTAGGGATGAAATAGTTTTTTAATGTTAAGGGTATGTACAAGTCATTTATCCATGGGCTAGCAGACAATTCATTACGTAGACATGGTCTTTGATTTTAAGGATTTTATAATGTTTGTACAAAGGTTCTGCATGTGCATGGGAATCTGAAAAGGAGAGAATACACATAGCATTATTTTGTTGTACTTCAATTATGTGGAAGTTTGTGGACCCTAAATTTGACATGCATATGTAAGGTGGGATGAAAAAATTGAATAGTAAACACTAGGGATTTCTTTTTCAGGAAGATACTGCTGAGCCTTGGCCAGAATTCTGTTGCCTCTAATGAGTTTTGGTAATAGTGCAATACAATGGGATTTTTCAGTAAGTTTCTCATCAGGATAAACACCTAGATATTTGATAGAGATAATGTTCACCTTTTGTTGTCAAAATTCCTAGCATAAAATTGTGCGTGCGCATTATCTGAAATGAACTTAATTGTTATTAAGAACACATTTTATGATATTTTTGTGTTAAAGCATGCAGTTATATTGTTTTCGAAAAAGTTTCTAAGATTTGTTAATTTTGCACGGGACTTTCAAAATAGCTACCGGCTTAGTTTAAAGTGAGAGTCAAGGGAGGTTACTCTAATTTGCTAGGAATTTTGACAGCTAAAGGTGAAAATTACCGATTGTTGAGAGTAGATTTTTGTACCATTTATTTTGATGTTAAAATTCCAGTTAACTGTTTTTTTGTTTTTTTTTAAAGATGATCTCTACAGCCGAACAATTATTATTATTTATTTTATTTATTTTTTTTTTTTTTAAATAAATAAAAATAAAATAAAAGCTTCAAAGATGAGTTTTATCATCTGGTTTCACAAACTTCACAACAGTGAAATATTTATTTTTCAAAACTGCTATGCCACTGTATGTGTTTCTTTTTTGTTTTGTTTTTTCACTAGATGTATTGAGGTGATATAATTATTTTGGTTAAATCGAACTTAACAGACCTAAATTCCACCATCATATGTCACCCCACCGAAAGAAAGAAAATACCAAAAATCAGGGAATTAACCGAATTTAATGAAATTTTCAGTGTTGATAAATTAATGAATAAAAGATATAATGCACCAGTTATTTTATTTAAAAACTTTTACATTTTTTCAGGTCATTTAACTTTAAACCACGTATCTTTGAGAATCTGTGTTATGCCTCAAAGACATGTGGTTCAAAGTTAACTGAACTGAAACAATGTAAAAGTTTTTAAATAAAATAACTGGTGCATTATATCTTTTATTCATTAATATATCAACACTGAAAATTTCATTAAATTCAGTTAATTCCCTGATTTTTTTTTTTTTTTTTTTTTTTTTTGGCGGGGTGACATATGATGGTGGAATTTAGGTCTGTTAAGTTCGATTTAACCATTTTTTTTTTCTTTTTCTCTTTATTTTTACCAAGAATTATTCAGTAAAATATTTGCTGACCCAAAGTCGTGTCAAAGGGAAAATAATTGAACATTTCCAGAACCATTCTTAAAAAGAAAAGATGGAAGCTGGAAGTTTGTGTTGTGCCAATCTTCTAAATAAGGATGGCCTGTCAGCTTTGAAAATCAGCATTCAAGATTCTGGTTTTAGAGTTTGAACACCAACCAAATCTGTAACTCTCATGGCCCCAAGATAAACCCAAATAATTATGATGATGATGATAATAATGAAATTATTGTGTACAGTGCTCAAAGGTCAGTGTGTATGAGTCATGATATTTTTTTTTTTTTTCGTCATACAACGTGTGATAGCATGTGCAATACCCTGCCCTCATCAGCTGCTAACTAGGAGTGATAACACAGTTTCGGTAGCTAAGGCAGGACTGCCACTTCCTAGCGCTACCAAGCAGCTTTCCCCACCGGACAGGGTATTTAAAAAAAAAAAAAAAAAAAAAAAAAATCAGAGAAGAGATTATATGATCCTTTCATCGGAGATGTTTTGTTATCAGTTGGTTTTTAAAAATGTGTTTGTTTTCAGCCGTTGAATTGATTACGCGATTGCAGATGTTACGTAACAACACGGGAATGATGATTCCGCGCACGTATCATTTGTGTTGAAGGCTTTTAAACCTCGACCAGATCCAGCTTGATGCATTTTGCACCGTGGTTTGAAGACGATGTGAGGCAATTTTCAGACAGTGGCCAGTGATTCCTATTTTTGAAAGAAACGAAATGACCGAGTGTCCTAGAAATCCATGACACCCAACCTCAATAGGAATAACATGGCATGTCCACCCTTCCATGCAGTCGGCACGCAGTGACTCGTACCAGTTCTTTTTCCGCTCGTGTGCTTCCTCCTGGTTTTCTTCCCAAGTTACGGTTAATTTGACGTGGAGAACACTCTTTTTTGTGTCAGACCACGCTACAATATCTGGGCGTTTATCAGTTTGAAGTATGTGAACTATATAGAAGTTTGAAGTATGTGAAGTATATATATATATATATATATATATATGTGTGTGTGTGTGTACAGAGGAGGGGGCGTATCAAGTATCATCATCATCATGTTAGCACAGATATCCATGACAATCTCTCTCCATCCGTCCCTATCACTCATCATTCTCGGGAAGTCCTCTATGCAGCATCCTGTATCCACACAGAGCTGATCAATGTACGTCTTTTTTTACGTCAGCGCACACTGTCGTGCCTATGTGCTGGCTTCCACAGGAGGACATCACTTATGAGTTCGTCCTTGCTTGTCCTGCGTGTCTTGTCCATCTTACTCGGATGGTTTGTGTGATATGGGGCAGGTGGCTGTAAAGCTGTTTTTTCGTGGGGTGCTGTTTCCACGTCTTGTTCAGGATCACCCACAGCATTCTTGTGCAGCTCCCATCTAGTTTATTCTTCGTTAGGGTCCAGGTGGTGCAGCCGTACAGCAGCACTGACCCGACAACGGCCTGGAAGAATTGTCTCTTTAACTTGTCTGTGAGTTTGGATTTCCATATGACTGATAATTTATTTAAAGCAGTCCATGTCTTTCCTATGCGTGCATCAACATCGTTTTCTGTGAATGAGATATTACTGCCTGACTTTGTAGGCATGCCCACATGTGTTAGAAAGATGATCAAAAAGGTGCTCAAGGTTGCTGTTGTTAAGATGATTAATGACCTTATGAATGTTTACCAGGTCAGTTGCCAGAGGCCGAAGTTTCAGCGAATCCATTCCCAGGGCAGCGAGACGTTCAGAGTATGGTAAATGCCTGATGGAGGGTATTCGTTTGGTTGCATGTCTCTGTACAGTTTCTAGGAGGTTAATATTCTGAGCAAGATAGGGGTTCCAGACCGGTGATGCAAACTCCAAGTGTGGCCGCACCATAGCTTTGTACAGCTTCAAATAGATAGCCGGTGAGCGGCTGACAAAGGTCTTGCTGAGTGACGCCAGGACACCCTCGGCCTTTTTGACAATTTTGGAGATGTGTTTCGTCCAATGTAAATCACTGCTGACAGTAATACCCAGATCATGTTCACAAGAAGATTCCTTGATATTAGTGTTGTGGAGGGAGTATTTCCTATAAGTCTAAAAAACAAAGGGGAACCACTCTTGACTGATATTTATCTATTTTCCTATTAAACTACCCTAACCCTAACCCCGTCTCCTTTTTTCCTAGTAGATCAATAAATAAATAGATAATTTATCAGTCAAGAGTGGTTCCCCTTTGATCATGTTAGACTTATAGGAAATAATCGGACTTTCTTTTCAGCATTTTTTCAGGGGACAAATTGGGTTAATCAAAGAATGTCACTTGATCCCAATGGCGGAAAGGACAGACCAACATGCTGGTCACAAAAACCAGATTTATTTCCAAGATGTGACATTATTCTTCTGATCACTGTCAAAAAGAAGACATGGATTAACTTTGACCTCTTGATTAAGGAAAGGAAACACCAATTCATTTATAAGGTATTGCACCCACACACACACACACACACTCCCTAATGGGGCTCTGATATCCCAAACTACTCAAATTTACTCTTCAAGTCTCGGTCCCAATTGACTGGAATTCATATCTCTCCAAGTCTCATGTGACTGTCTCTAGCCAATGAATAAATTTCCCAGACTTTGTTTGGCAATTATGACCTCTGAACTCTTAATGTCCTTCATTCCGCCCGGCCAGAAGTCACCTTCATTTTCCTAATCCAACCCAAACAATAGCCTTCGTTTAAATGTAATATTAAACATTTAGAAGTCTTTGATTTAAGGAAAATAACAGGTAACTTTAAATGAAAAGGCCATTTTTAGACATTATTTGATAAATCCTGATAGGAATGGGGCTCTGGACTTAGAAAATTCTCAGCAGGACGTTAAGACCTCTGACCAAGTGCCCCCCCCCCCCCTATTTTTACACTTATTTGACTTATGAGATCATCAATATTCATCCAAAAGTGAAACTGAAAAGTTTAAACTAAAAAGATCAAAAAGAAATAAAAGTTTAAAAAATATAAAAATCATTAAAGTAAAAAAATGATAATTATGTAATACTAACTCGAGGCATAAGTATTATCAAATTAGAAAGACTAACAAAATTAAATAAGAACACATATAAAGAGATTACACTTATTTTAATTATATTTTATTTGGTTTCTATATGAAATCATTTATAGGATTGATTTTATTACATTGGAGAATAAAACAATAATATTAGAGATCAATAACACCCAGTAATTATTTATTAAACCCAGTTTTGTTAAAACCAGTATGCAAATTAACCACACCATATATTATGTAAACCTTTATTTCTTAGTGATATATAAGACTCATTGCAGAATTTTAAATGCACTGGCGTTTCGAGGCCTGTGTTTGTTAGTGTAAATTAACAGCATTGATCCCTTGGCTTGGAAAACGACTACCCATCTGTTGCGGACTAGATTCAAATGGCCTAGGGATTATTTTGGGAGTAGGGAGTCAGTCCCTTTTGTTGGACATGCGTAAAAGGGTTTCTTCCGGTCAAGGCCCCATGGGAGTCTGTTGTTTTTTATTTTTATTTATTTATTTATTTTTTGTATTTTTTTAATCCCCACAGATGAAATGAGAAGTAGCAATCATTTACTGTCACCCCAACCCCAACAGTGCCACACATCAGGTTCTGCAACCCAATCTAAAGTAGATGAAATAAAGTTGAAGAAGAGAACCTTCCCAAAAATGAGGACAATTTCATTTTCACTTGAATTTGCCTTTTAGAATCAAAATGCCTCTGAAGTTGGAAACATGGTGTAATAATCTTATTATAATGGAGATTGTGTGTTTTTCTGTCTGTAACCGAAACTATATCACTACTCAAGTCACAATTCCCTTTGTTATTGACATCACATTCTCCATGATTGTATTTTTATTTAAACCTCAATTATTAATAAAATTGTTTTACGTTATTTATATTGTTGACAATATCTACATACTAAAAACATGCAATTGTATTTATATATACAACAAAATAGCGGTTTACAGTGTGAACGGGGAGGTTAATTTGCATATTGATATTAGAAATATGATTTTAATAAATATTTGCTTAGTATTATTGATTTCTAATTGTTTGGTTTTATTCTAATGAATATAAGCAAAAATCTCTTCAATGAATCTTAAATGAAATTCATTAACAAGAAAAAATAACTGTCATTTTATTCTTTACTTCCGCTTTTAACTAAATACTTAAATTAGAAAAAATAACAATGAAAGACGAGAGTGATGGAAGAGTAAGTTTCAGTTGTTCGATTTTTCGATTATACCCCCTTCTGTTTCAAATCTTTTTAACTGCATTCTTATTTAGTTTCATTAGCCTTTCTAATTTAATACAATATTTTATTACATTAAAACTTAAATACTTGCACCCATAGGGTGCATATACTTGCTAGTAATAATAATAATAATGAAATTTATTGTGTACAGTGCTCAGGTGCACCGCAACTCATCAAAGTCTCATGTCAAGTACACAGAATAATGTTGTGTCAGGAACATGAACAGTTCACAGTAGTAATATGCATGTATGTGTGTGCATGTGTATGTGGAGAGTGGCATCAGGTATAGTGTTGGCGGACTACAGGAAGCATGGAGGCTTTGAGAGATTCAGTGCTCCGGCAGCCTACAACAGATATAAGGGTTAAGTTAATACAATTTTAAGTGAAAATCATTTCTAGGCTTCAAGTTCAATCCTGGCCAAGGGCAATAACATAGAATACTTAACATAGCTTAACACTTGTACCCAGTCATCTAACCCAGTGGATTAAATAAAGAGTTTGGTTCAAAGTTCCGTGAAGGCTCATGAATTCAACAAGAAACACCTAAAGAAGGGCAGAGGGCACATTGTCTGAAATATTGTGTATGAGGACAACAGTCTGAAAAATCTCAATAATACAAATGAATCTGCCTTTCTCATCTCTTAGAAAATGGCAAACTGTAAATCTCCGCCCTGTTGGCTGGGGCATTAGAATGCACCTCTGCAGAGGGGTAAGACTCCCCCATTGGGGCCACCTGTTGGCCGTGAGTGGTGACCCGTGATGCTTAAGGATAGAACCCAGGTGGATGAGCAGTTCATGACTTGCAATACTCCACTTTGGCCCTATCTTGGGCTAGACGGGCGGTCAGAGAGGCCCCCTCCGATCAATTGGCTGGTCATGTCAAGCCCTAGCACCTATATGATTTTTCCCAACCCTATTGCTGTTATGGCAAGCCCCAATCCCTTTTTATCATATGGGTGCTAGAAGGCGGTGGCTGCGGGTCTACATGTCCTGGGAATGACGTTAAACTCTATCTGATGGTGAGGCTCCAGTTTTGGAGGTTTGCGGAATGTGGAGCACCCCTTCATCACCATTGCTCCCTGGTCCACTCTGACCCGGAGTGGTAGTACCTGTTAGGGTCACATCTATGGGTTAAATAGAAAAACATGAGTTTATAAACAAAATTGTATTATCCATTAAGAATTGATTTATTTCAAAACTTTATCGGCATTAAATGACCCACTGAGGTTGATATGCTGTAAAACAAAATCAAACCAAACCAAAACTGTAAATCTGGATATTGCTAGTCCTACTGTAGTTAAATTGCGGATAGACCTACAGTCATGGCGAAAATAACACAGAATACTTAACATATCTTAACACTTGTACCTGGTCATAGATTACGAAATGAGATAAAGAATTTGTTTCGAAGTTCCGTCAAGGCTCCCAATTACGACATGAAGGCTCCAGAGTTTGACAAAAAAACACCTGAAGAAGGCCGGAGAGCACATTGTCTGAAATGTGTATATAACAATAAAGATATGGACAATAGTCCGAATAAATTAAAATAATACAAATGCCTTATTATTGTTTAATGATATACTAAAGGGCAGGTATAGCATTCACCTTGGAATTGCAAGGTTTCAAGTTCGATACGGTCTGCTAAATTAGCACATGAGTAGCACAGCTTGGGTAATCTGATTTATACACTAAAACACTCGGAGCTGATGGTAGGAGTGGCGCTCCACCACAGCAGAAACAATCACCTTGGTCTAGTGTTAACTAAAAAGAGGATAGACTCCCTTGTTGTTTGGTTCATACCGACAATAGGCCATTGACTTTTATAGGCTATATTCAAATAAAAATATAGGATATATAATTATATATATAAAAGTAATTGGTAATTTGCTTGAAGCATTGTTAAGTATGTTATAATATATTAATAATTTGAAGGCAATTACAATGCGTATAAAAAATTAAAAAAAAAAGATGTTGTTTTTTTTGTCTCATCGATTTCAAAGAAAACTTTATCTTCAGAGACGAAAATCAGAAATGAATGTGCTTAAGTTTTTTTTTTGCGTGGTTATACTTTTTTTCTTTTTCTTTCTTTTTTTTTTCCTCTTCTTTTTTCTTTCTCCTCCCTTCCCCCTTCTTTATGTTATGAATGAAATGGGCGAATAACTTTAATTTCTTATTTTTTATTTATATATATATATATATATATATATATATTCAAATAAAAAAATTAGATAAAACAAAAAGGTGTCTGTAAAATCTGTGGACTGCAGTTTTTTTTTCTTTCATTAAGAGTACTAGTACAAAATAAAAACACGCACTCCGGGCGATGTAAAAATAGATTTTTGAAACATATTGCCTGAGGGGTGGGAGTAAAAAATTCAATGTCAGCGAGTTTGTACCCTAAGTAAGTAAAATCATCAAATTCATTAAAGGATTCAAAAATAAAACAATTTGAAATGTAAACTTTAAATATGTATTAAAATAAAACAAACTATATATAGATATATAATACCAGTCATGTATTTATTAAAACTTGTTTTAAAAAACAATGAGGACTGTCTAATGATGCATGTTCAAATTTTGAGTGTATTTATTCTATATTATGACGATTTTGGGTAATGTGACGTAAGCAGTGACGTAACTTTTGTTACAGACAAAAACCGGAAGTGAATCTCCATTATTAATAGATTTATGGAGGTTCGTTTGGAGCTCTTATTCTCCATAGTTGTTATTATTATTTGGACAAAAGAAGGAAACAAACACGAATATAAATTACAGACACATATATTATCAAAAGTAGAGAAATTGTTGCAAAATTTAATGGCATTTGCTACAAGACTTATCTGAGAGGTGTAATAAAATGTTCTTGATGAACTGTGCTAGATAGGTGTTCTACTCGCTGGTTTTGTAATGCTCTTAAAACGCTTTGTCTGGTCGGTTGTGCCTTTTTGCTGGGAATTTAGTTCCTCAGCCTTCTGATAGTATGCTATTGTGACAGCCTTAGAAAATTTGCTGATACAATGCCTTAGAAAGTTTGGTGGTGAGAACGCTTATTTTAGCGTCTCTCCTCGGTAACTGTTCCCTGATAAGTGACGGTGGATGGGGCCCTTTTTAAGTTGACTATTTAGGTCCTCAGCCTTCTGATAAGTATGCTGTCGAAACGGCCTTCAGTAGTATGCTATGAGACAGCCTTAGAAAGTATGTTGGTTATAGGCAAGCTGATGCGAGCACTTATTTTAGCAACTCGCTTCAGTGACAATCTCCAGATAAGTCATGGGCTTTGATTCTGGCGCCAACATCGTATCGGTGATTCGCTCTCTAGCGGCAGGGGAAGATAATTCTCTATCAGATTTCTGATATTTCCAATTTGAAAGGGAATCAACTTCACCAATTTAGAATTCTTTTCACTGATTTTTCACAGCTCAAATTTTTATTAAATTATAACAAAAAATTCATGGAGAACTTATAATTACATTTAAAATCATTTTGTGTAGATATAACCAATTTTAAAAGTTTATACAATAATTTTTTTTTTGCTAGTGTTTTATTTGTTCTTTTTTTGTAAACTATAAAAAATTGATTTGTCTGAATCTTTTAGATGGAGCTTGATAATTTGGATTTCATCTTTATTGTCATATACACAACGTTTCAGCTGATATACCCTCTGGCCTTCTTCAGGTTCGCGAGTTTGACAAGAAACACCTGAAGAAGGCCACAGGGCACATCGGTCGAAACGTTGTGTATATAACAATAAAGATGAGGACAATAGTCCGAATAATCCCAATAATACATATAAAAAATGGCTAAACTTGCAAATTGGTCGAAAATTAAAACGGAAACTTTTTTGGTGGTGTCCCATGACAGTTTAACTACAGTGTATGAATGAAGTTTTTGTGAATTGGGTTACGGTTTAGGGTTTTGGGGATTAAGGTTGTTCTTAATTATGCATTGCTTAATAAAACAAACAAATATTAATACATTTAATTAACCATTGAAATTAATTATTGAACCCAACGATAGACACATTAGTCTCAGTTGTTTGTGTTAGTATTACAAGTTTAATTGAAATTATACCTAGTAATAATTACAATGTATAATTTCAATTAAACTTGCTTTAAAAAATATTTTTCAATGTTAAATGTATAGTAATTTGTTGTTTTTGGGTTTTTTTTTTAAAGCAATACATAATTTATTAAAAACAACCTTAATCCCCAAACCCCTAAACCGTAACCCAATTCGCAAAAAGTTCATTCATACACTGTAGTTAAACTGTAATGGGGAACCACCAAAAAAGTTTACGTTTTAATTTTCGGACCAATTTGCAAGTTTTGCCTAAAAAATATCTCCTTTTAAAAAGCACATTCCTAATATGAGGTTAGTTAAAAAAAACAAACAACAAACGCCACGCACCGGAGACCTTTCGATCTACAGTTCAATGCTCACATTTATTTTAAACGGGACGGCGAAAGGGAGACAATTCATGATTGCCTCTTTAGTAATAGTAATAAATAGAGAATTTCACATAATATTACGTGAAATAGAAAATCGGGGGAAAATCAATTTAAATGTATGAATTTATCAAACATTTAATAAAATCTGAAATATTCATCACAACGTTTACATAAAAACAAAACAAACACCGGACAAATCGCAAACCGGTAGAGGTCAGAAGTAGGGAGCGATTATTATTTGATTATATCAATAAGTTGAATAAACATATTTATTCTCTCGATAAATGGTTAAATAGTGAATAAATCAAGAAAATACATAAATACAAATTGTTAGAACTTAGAATAGTTGAATAAGACGGTATAATTATTATTTGGCGTTATTAGTAATTACAAAAATAAGAAACGGTCCCTGGTGCAGCTATGTTCATAGCAAGCATGGCGGCATCCGTAACTTTGAGGCTTGTATTTAATGAATTCTCTTTAGTCAAACATTTTGTTGAGAGAATGATAATGACACACAGGCCGAGTTGGACCCTTCTTCTTTCGAGGAAATACTTTTATTTAAGCAAAACTAAATCGCCCTGTTTGTTTGCGAAATATCAACCACTTTCCTTGTCCATGTGTTATTCATCTTCATTAGGACGAAGAAGGACGATATGGCACAGAAAAAATTCTTATTTTTTATCTTCTTCTTCCGCTTTTCCCCATTTTTCTTTTTCTATTCGGACTTGTTGTTCTTCTCTTCTAAATCCCAAATCTTTATCAACCACTCTTCTTCTTCCTTCTTGTAATAAAAGAAGATATCACAATGACAATTCGGACCGGGCGCCCTTGAAACTCATGGAATTCCCTGAACTTATTTGGCCAAGTCCAATAAAATCTTTTCGGAATTGGTGGTTTTCCAAATTGATCAAAGGATATTACGATAATTCTTTTACGATGGATTCCTTTTTGGCCGGAGCTGAACAGGTCAGTCATACTTTGTTGAGTTGACAAAAAAAAATCTGCTTTGATTTGGGGATGATAAAAACACAATTTATTACATCACACCTGCTTTCTTTCTTTTTTTTATGTTTATTTAACAGTTAAATTCTATGTGAGACAACACGGATTATTTATTCATTTAAAGTCAAAAAGTTAGGATTTCCATTAAGTTTACATCAAATTGAACATTGTTGTCAAAAATATCGACTTTAAGTCAGGGTTCTGTTATGCATTATACGTAACTGGGAAATCGAGCCCTCACTTTCGGGTTACGTCACTCCGTTCCATTTTAAAATTTAAATTTTCTCAAAAATGAAAGATTTCATAAAAAAAAAAAATGAAAGTCATTTTTAAACGGTGCAGAAGAAATTATATGAGAAAAATACATTTTCTGATGAAATTCCGGTGGTTTACTTAACACGTAACCCTAAGAGGTGAAAACTAATTTGATTGAATGTTTACAGGTACTTGTCCACAATAGTCCACCAAGAAAAAAACATATGCGGTAATAATTTACAAAAACAGGGGGGGGGGCGTTAGAAATGCAATACGTACGTACATCTACCATATAGACAAGAGTAAATTTCAGCTATTTCATTTTTTTTTTAAATTATTAAAGGTATTAAAATTTTAATACGTTAAGGGACGGTGTTAGGGTCTCATCCCCGCTCCCCTAATCTACATGTCAATTTTCATAAAGCAGTATTTATAGAAAATATATGAATTTGCTCTTTCCGTGCTCCCAAGCAATTTCGTCTCCCCCGGCGGGGGTTGGGGGGCTAGTACTCGGTGACCCTGTTTACGTTTTGGTCCTAAAAATCGCCGTAAGTCGCCACTTCTTAGTAGTTAGGGGAGGGAAAGATTAAAGAAATATAACAGCAGGGTGAATTGTAGTGAGTTGACGTGTTTTTTTTTTTTGTTGTTTTTTTTTAATGCTGTTCAAAAAAAAACAAAAACAAAAGACAAGATAATGATTGAAATTTATAATTAATATAATTACAATGTAATAATTCCATTCTTAATATTATTCTTATTTTTGTACATCAGACATTTCGTCAGCAGGATATTCGGGAAAAGTATTGTTTTATTCATTTTGACGTTTCACCCTGTATGGACTTCATAAGATATTGGATCTTTATATCCAACATATCCGAAAAGTTCTTAAATAGAAACTTGTTATTATTATACCATTTTGGTTATTTCCTATAACAACAACATAAACAAAGGGGAACCACTCTTGACTGATAAATTATTTATTTCCCCCATTAAACTAACCCTAAACCCGTCTTCTTTTTTCCTAGTAGCAATAAATAATTTATCAGTCAAGAGTGGTTCACCTTTGTTTATGTTGGAGTTATAGGAAACAACCATTAACTTTTATTTCTTGTTTTACTCGTTTAAAACCCAGGAAAAAATACCCCCCCCTTTTTAATGACAACAAACAAAAATTCAAGTTGAAAATATTTATTTTCTTTTTCATATTTTCCCATTGAAAAATTTTTCAAGTAAAAAAAAAAAAAAGTGTCAGCAAATAAAATGGAAATGTTTTAAATTCCTTTTTTTTACATTTAAAAGTGAATTTTGAAAATAAAAAATCATTGATTATCTATTTAAAGATGGTATTGATTAATTAATTTAAAAACTAATTGTCCTCTTTAGTATCAACATTTTTGGCGGAGTTCAAGGTCTTTCGAAAAGGTCAAGATCACCAATTTTGGTAGAGCCGATGGATACATTTTATAAAAATTGCTTTTGTTGACAATTTCTATTCCCTTAATGTCTCTCTTCTTTGAGTTTAAGAACAAAATGGGGTATTTTGATCTTTTGTCGCCCCGGCTTCTAATTAGCGTTATGTTTTAGCGAGCCAGCGTCAGTCAAATTTCCGGCCCAACTTAATATTTAAGATATTATTTATTCTACATTAATTTGCCGACAAAAACACGACTCGGAAAATATCTAAGACGGGTCGGAAATTCGCCTGACACCGGGACGACTAAAGATAAAAAATTACCACAAAATATCACTAATTAAGAATTTTTTGTTTTCTTTTGTTTGTTTTTTTGTACTTAAAAAAAAAAAATATGGAGGATAAATAATACGTTAAATTGAAAATGTTATCAATATTTGTTGGCGATGAAAATTTAAAAAAAATAAAAATAGTATAAATTTTTAAAAAATACCCCCTCTTTTTTTCTTTTAAAAAGAAAAACACGGTGAACGATTTTTAGAAATTTAAATTTACATTAAAAAAAAAAAAAAATTACAAAAAAAAAACAGTCGATTAAAATCTCAATCTATGTTTTGTTTATCCAGAATTTTGTGACGTGATTTAGTTTTAAAGTTAATTATTTATTTTTTGGTAACTAGAGAATTTAATATTAAGAGTCAAAGTTCAGTGTAGAATTTGTCATTCTGGTGAGTTGGAAATATTCGCCTACAGAATTACCTCCCATTATATATATATTTTTTTATGTAGCCTCATATAAAAAATAATAATAATAAAAATTGATCCTAATTTTTTTCTTATAGAATTACCTCCCCATATTTAAAAGAAAAAGAAAAAAAGTTAGTCATGATAATGATTCAATTAAAAATGATAAAATTCAGAAGTATCATAGCTTCTGTAATTCCAAAGTAAAAATTAAGAATTGTCAACCAAGTTTGTTCCAGGATGAAAGTAAATTTTGTCTAGTTTATTTGGTGATCCAGCTATTTTGGAATGGCTGGAGGAAAGAAAAATGTTAAAAAAAAAATAAAAAAAATAAAAAAATGAATCTATTAAATAAATAAATATTACATCTCCTCTTTCTGAAAGTTTAAAATAGAAATGAATAAAGACGTTCAGGAATTAAACAAATACATTTCATTTCTCGCTTAAAAAATAAAATTGTTTCAAAAATGTAAACAACAAAAAGAGACTATTCTTAAAATAAACGAATATTATAATACACTAATTCTTAGCTTTGTTTATCGTTAAATCTTTAAAGTTTAGGAATGCATTTTTAAAAATAATATCTTAAATGTAAACAAAAAGAAAAAAATTCCTAAAATAAACAAATATTCTACTATACAAATTCTCAGCAATTATTTTTTAATTTCAAAAAAATTTTTAATTTTTTTTTATAAATCATAATAATGAAATTTATTGTGTATTGTGCACCACAACTCATCAAAGTCTCATGTCAAGTACACAGAATAATGTAATAGTGTCAGGAACATGAACAGTTTACAGTAGTAATATGCATGTATGTGTGCGCGCGTGTACATATGTATGTGGAGAGTGGCATCAGGTATAGTGTTGGCAGACTACAGGAAGCATGGAGGCTTTGAAAGACTCAGTGCTTCGGCAGCCTACAACAACATGGGCAGTTTATTCCATGTCTCCACAATTCTGAGCATGAAAAATGTTTCTGAAAGTCACGTGAGCAGTGCTGTTTTCTGACTTTGTAGGCATGCCCACGTGTGTTAGCTTATTTTCTCCCTTACTCCTGTTTTTTCCTCACTCACTCTTTGGTGTTCCTAATTTTTTTTAGTCCGGTCATGGACCGGGTATTTTGCTAGTATTATATAATTATAACAAAGAATAATGAAAGTTAAAACAATAAGTAGTGGTGACAAGACTTTAATATCATATTTTTTTCAATATGAAATATTTCAACTTATATTCATATTTTGTGTCTAATATTTTTTTGAATATCATTAAACTTGTATTATGTCTCATTATTTTAAATTCAAGTTAAATAGTCTGATAAACTACTACTACTACTACCTCTCAAGGCCAACCATGTGACGTAACATAGATAAAAAAAAAAAATGACATTTTGGAGTCTGATAAAAACTGATATTAATCATTTGTTATTTATACATGACTTAAAAAAACAAAAAAAGTAAGATTCCATCAAGATAAACAACTTTGTAAGAATAAACAAACCCTTTTTTTTTTCTCCGTCGGTAGAGCACCTGCTTAGAGGAATCACAAGGTTTCTGGTTCGATACTGGTCTCTGCCAACTCAAATGCATGAGTAGCACAGATTGGGTAATCTGATCTGAACAGTAAAGTAGGGAATAAGTGTGGCACTCCACCTCAGCAAAAAACAATATCCTTGGTCTAATGCTAGCATAAAGGGGATAGACTCCCTTGCTGTCTGGCTAATACCGACAGTAGGCCACTCTGCCAACTTATAATGATTTCTGATTTGCAAAATTTTAACTGTTGTTGTAGCTTTGGTTCTGAGCAAATATCAAACTATCTTTTTGGTACAAATAATGTTTCAATATATATGAAATGATAATAGAAAAATTTTTTTGTCATAGATGCAGTACCACATCAGGATATTGATCTTGCAAGGAAAAAATCAGAAATCATCAATAACTTGAAATTGGTTGACTTTAAAACTTTTTTGATAGCAGTTTTGGGTTTCATGGACAAAAATGCTTTTATAAACCACTTTTTAGTAGTAGGGAAGCTCTAGAACTCATTTTACAGACAAAAATAAATTACAAGAAGTTGCCATTTTTTGCTAACCCCACCAAATTTGGAAAGCTAAAAACCAACATAACTCTGCCAATTTTTGGAATTGGAAGCTCTAATTTTGGTGATTGTCTAATGTTAACATAGTCCACACCTAGGAAAAATTTCCGAAAATTGAAGGGGGTGGTTGACAATTTTACTTTTTTCTGGATGATTTGACTTGGAATTACTTTGTTGGAAGTTTTTGGTGGAGAGAGTAGAACAAACCAGTCTAAATCCAATATTTTTTTCCTCTGTGTTATGGAGAAACACTTATGTTTCTCTTATTAATGAGAGCAGAGTGTTTTCCTAGATGATTTTCATGCAGCTGTTTAAGCTGTTGTGAGTATAAGAGTATTGATTGTCTGATTGTGATTTAAAAACTAAAAAAAAATAATACAACCGCAGTGGTAATTCCACCAATACCCACGGCCTAGCTTTTCTTCCCCAAATACCCATGGCCTAGCTTTTCTTCCCCAAATACCCCCATACGGCCTAGCTTTTCTTCCGCCCATACCCGCGGCCTAGCTTTTCTTCCGCCCATACCCGCGGCCTAGCTTTTCTTCCGCCACGCCTAGCTTTTCTTGAAGCTCTTCCTTGTGGGGTTGGAACCTGTGGAGATTCATCTTTGTCAGTCCGCTGCCATTTGTGTTGAACATCGTCATAAAAGTAAAAGACCCATTTTTCATAACCTGTAATGATTTTCTTGAAAAACGGGCCATTTCTTTGCCTTGAAAGAAGACTTGTCACTATGGATTTGCAATCTTTCTTATTCTTCTCACTAAGGGTATAAAGAACTGTAGTAGATGCAGTCAGCGCCTCCCCCTAAAAAAATGACATAAGATTGCCTGTGCTCTGCATGGTGTAAAACTGTTATTGAAGTCAGTCACTATTCTTAACTTTCATAAATACCAGCTATCTTGGGGCACTGGCAGTTGTGCTTAACCAGTTGCTGTTGTTCAAACCAACAGTATACTGACTGACGCTGCGAACAGGATTAGATTCGTATTCAGTTACGATTACTTGTTGCCTTGTCTTACCAATTCGATGGTAATTGGAACTTAGTGTGATTATTCTACAACTGTGAGATTATTGTGCACTGGAATTTACATGTGAACTTTAAGAACTAAAATAAATCGAGCTGGATTTTTCAGGGGAGGGTCAGTTTTGAGAGAAAAAAAAAAAAAACTGTTCAAAGGAGTTGAGTGGAAGGTGTTCATTGAAATATTAAAACCCTGGATTGGGTTTCAGTGTCAGGTGTTAGTAAACGAAGTAGATATTGTTATCCTTCAGGAACCCAAATGCCCAGTTTGCTAACTTTTCCTATTTTATTTCAAATGGTAGTGGATTGGGATGTGTTGAGGTCAAGTGCTAATTCTCAAGTACTTTTTTTGTGTGGGTTGCTTTCCACCAATTCACTTAAGGCATCTTGATCTCATTTTTGAGATTTGTTTGCTAAATGTGTTTTTAAAATACTTTTTAAATTGAAAATGGTTTTGGTTTTGGTTAAAATCTTGGTACAAAATAATCACCACAATGTTGCTGTATTGTTATTAGTCTTGATTGGGAGAAGCAGTGAGAACAATTTGTCCATGGTATTATTAACAACAACGCCCGTGTGAGAAGAATTTTTCTTTTAAGAATTATATGCAATACAAAATGCTCAGATTTGAAAGCAGAATTAAGTGAAAGAAAAACCAAATTCTGTAAATATGATAATAATTGGTTATTTCCTATAAGTCTAACATAAACAAAGGGGAACCACTCTTGACTGATAAATTATTTATTTATTTATTGTTCTACATGGAAAAAAGAAGACGGGGTTAGGGCTTAGGGTTAGTTTAATGGGAAAATAAATAAATAATTTATCAGTCAAGAGTGGTTCCCCTTTGTTTATGTTAGACTTATAGGAAATAACCTAATAATTATTAGATTATTGGAATTAATTATAATTTTGTAATTATGAAATTATTTCATATTGTTTAGATTTTTCGAACTGTTGTCATCTTTATTGTTATATAAACATTGTTTCGGCTGATGTGCGTTCCATCCTTCAATTTGAAATGAAATTATATCTATTCTACTTTTGCCATTGTCAAACTTTGATTTGAAATGACTTATCTCCCTTGGATTGAGTACATTGTGGTCCAAATGTCTTGTCACTCCTACATATTGTTTTTAACTTTTATTATTATTTTCTTATTAACATGATTGTTTAACTAAGAGAGCTGATGATCACTTAGGATAAGGGAGACCACCCAACAATGTCTGGATTGTCTTGTTTTTCGGAGTCAGTACTCCCTCGTCTATGTTCACCCGCCATTATCCGAGGTGCAAGGTGTCTACATCTCCCCCACCGAAGGGGCTTCAGTCCATGTGAGGGCAGTTAGAATTCCTTGAGACCCGGCTTGTTGTGTGGTTGTAATCTCCTCAATGCCCGGGGCATGTTTTGTGTCAATGGAGCACGTTCTGTTGAGGTGGTCGAGTTGGTGCTCACGTACTCGGTACCTGGTTGTGATGACTCAGGGTGGACAAGGGGTTCATTCGATCCAGGTACATAATTCATTGAGAGGCCTTTGGGTGATTCATGAGGGTTGATGACAACAGTAGTCTCTGCCTGGGTATTCGTGGATGCTGAATTTGTGGTTGGAACTTCTGGATAAAGTGAGAGATTGGGTGAGGATATTTGATAGCACTAGGTCGAAGGAACCTGCGGTTCTGCAAGGTTATGCGGCCTGAACCATTGACTTTCACTCGATATTGCCTGTTTGGAAGGATCTCGACAACTCTACCCGTCTTGTTCCACCTGTGTCGACCCAGTTTGCTCTGTATGACTACATCTGTCCCCACCTTAAGGGTTTCAAGCTCTCGGGTGCCAATGTTATATCTGTTGCGGCTCTCAGTGTTGCGTTTGGACGTCAGCTGTTCGCGTTTCCGAGCCGTTAGGATCCACTCAGGGTGCAGCTTGTAATATATCGGGTTGGTTGGGACTCCATCCCTCAGCTGTCTATGAAGCAGAATTTGTGCCGGGCTGAGACCAACATCACGTATTGGAGTGTTTCTATATTGCAAAAGAGCCAGGGCAACTTTGTCAGACTTGAGGGTGCCATTTGCGCCAATGTTGTCATGGAGAATGCGTTTCATTGACTTGACCGCGGCTTCGGCCCGTCCATTGGATTGAGGGTAACCGGCAGAGGAGAGTCTGTGTTTGATGTCCCAAGCCAATAGAAATGACTGAAATTTCTCTGAGGTAAATTGGGAACCCCCATCTGAACTTATCTCTTGAGGAGCTCCATATGTGCAGCATATTTCTCTTGTGACATCGACTAGGAGCTGGCCTGTGGCAGAATGTTCAACATGATGGATTATTGGCCACCCACTGAAGCGATCGACAGTCACCAAGTAGTGATTATTCTCAATTTCAAAGTAGTCCATGCAAATCTTTTGGAATGGATACTCAGCAGGTTCGTCAGAAGTCAATGGTTCAGAGGGCTGGGATGGTGCGTGCTGAAGGCAATCCTTGCAACTATCACGATATTGGCTTATGGAACGATGAAGCCCCGGCCAATATACTGATTGGTGGGCACGCAGTTTCATTGAAGAAGTGCCTTGATGTCCAATGTGCAAGTGCTCAAGTACTACCTTACGCAGTTTAGCAGGGATCAAAATACGTTTGTCAAGAAAGATGATACCATTTGCACAGCTAAGGCGGTCGCGCATTTGCCAATATGGGCGCATTTCATCATCCAGCTCCCTCTGAGATGTTGGGAACCCTTCCTGTATCTGCCGAATGAGATTTTGATATCCAGAGTCCTTCATTCCAAACTCATACACTGTATCCAATGAGATGGTGTTTTTGGAAAGGTCCCCCAGACCATATGCTGTGAAAGAAACAGAGTGATCTGAGTTGTCATCATCATCAAGAGTTGATTCATGGACTGCAGAAATTTCTGATATTGTTGGGTGGCGCGACAGTGCATCAGGGCCGAGGTGCCACCTTCCGGGACTATGAATAATTTTGAAGGACCAACCGAGAGTACTTTCTTTCAAGCGGAACAACCGTGGTTGTCTATTGAATCAAGTTCGCGATTGTTGAAAACACCCACCAACGGTTTTGATCAGTCGCAACGATCAGCTTTGGGCAGCCCTGCGTGAACAAACGAGAGTGTCGAAGGCTCCAAGAAATTGCTAAGGCCTCACCTTCAGTGGGGGAATACCCCTGTTCTGCTTTGTTTGTGAACCTTGACCCTGCCAGAATAACTTTCCACCCATCCTTGCAACATGTTGGAGCTTTATTCGTGTCGCATGAACAGTGCTGTTGGAGAAGGAGGTATCCAATGCCTGTGCGGCTCCAATCTGGCTGCAAGCATGTGGTTTTGTTGAAATCAAACAAGGAGACGCCAGATTTTACACAGTCAACAATGACTCTTTTGGATTGATGAAAGAGCTGGTTGAGGTTGTCGTCCCAGAAAAAAATTTTGTTTGGTTTGATCAGTTCTCGGAATGGTTCCATGATAGAACTTATGGCGTATGCCCATGAGATTTGGTTCACTAAGCCGAACCATGATCGTGCATCAGTGATGTTGGCCCGGTGTTTTGGGAAGTTCTCAATTGCTGTCAATATCTTTGGGGATGGTTGTATACCCGTTGGTGTGATCACAAGGCCACCAAACTCAACAGTTTCCTTGCAGAACTGGAATTTGTCAATATTGGCCACAATACCGTTGTTGGCAAGAAGGGTAAGGAAGTCCCATATATGAAAAAAAATGTCCCTCGATAGAGTTGTCATACAACAGGGTATCATCTACGATTTTCACCTTCCTCTCCATGTTGTCAATGACTTTGTCAAATCGGTGTGTGTATGCATCACCGGATGCTTTGAATCCCTGTGGCAATCGCAGATACCGATACCGTCCCCATTCAGTAATAAAAGTTGTGAGGTGCTGGGAGTCTGGATGCAATGGTATGCCATGGTAGCCATCAGTGGCATCTATCACTGATTTGAATGTATTGGATGGATTTGAGCAGAGAGTTGAAATGGTGTTTGAACATGATGGGTCTCTCTGATACTGTAGGAATTTAGATGCTGCAATCCACAGTTACGTGGGCTGCCATGCACATCCTTCTTGGTGGTCACAACCATAGGCGCACACCACGTGACTGGGTGCCAATGGGGGACTGGTGTTGATAATGCCTCTTGACACATCCATGTCAAGACTCTGCTTGACTGCAGCCTTCCAATGATGTGGTACTGGGATTGGAGTGTGCCGTACATACGGTGTGGCAATTTGGCATAAGGTGTATTTTTGCCGGTTCCGTGTTCATAGCTGGGAATATCCCAGAGTTATTAAAAGTGCTTTGAACGGAAATGCCTCTTTGATTGTACGATGTCAACTCCGGGATGTTGTCAGGGATGGGCTCAAATGGTATTTTGCTAGGTTTTGGAGGAGGATCCTCTCTGGGTAGATCAACAGTAGCAATGGATTCTGAATTGTGAACTGTCATTGGGTATGGAATGTCCGTGCAGAATGTTTGTCTCAATGCAACCTGTTCTACTAAGGTACAGTCTGTCAACTTTGTCACAAATGTACACGACGGCTGTGTAGTTGAGTGTCCACTGACATTGAAACGAAGAGGGATCCAGCCATGACATGGAAGAGAGGAGCCTCCACAGCAACTATCCTCCTGTGGAATGGGCGTAACAGAGACCATCCATACCAAGAAGCTCCAGGTGTTTACTGTTGCCCGATGCAGCATATTGGAGGCCCCGCTGTCGGGGAAAATGTTTATCACAGTACCATTGCGTGACTGACTGTCCGCTGATGAAACAGTAGCTGGAATCTCTTCAATTTCAACGTTGTTTGCTGAGCGGAGCAGTCCCTATCGTATCGTATTGGACATGCGCAATGAGTTCGAGCCCGGCTACTTTGAATTCCTGCTCGGCAGACAGAGGAAAAGTGGTTTTGACGCTTACAGCTGCTGCAGGTTTGTCCCCATGCAGGGCACATCGTCTTCCTGGCAAATGATGAATGTTGCAGGCTACCACCCCAGAACAAGGATAGTTTGACTGCTGAGCTCGGTGAAATGGGTGAGACGCTGCATTTGGAGGCGTCTGGCCCAGATTGTTGCTCCGGGAAACACGTTTTCGCTGTTGATTTCTGTACCTGACAGACGGCAGCCATGAACTTCGCTTGAGTCGTGGAGCTTGGCTTGATCGCGAATTGCCGACTCAACATACCTTGGCATGGTTGATCACAAGATCGAGGCTGATAGTTGGGTGGTCTTGGCAAGGATATCTGTTGTGAGGGACTCATTGAATAGTCCGTTGACAAATTGTTCCTTGATATGTCCTCGGATAAATCTGTGATTGCAATGGGAACAACAATACGCACATTCAATAACGCGGTGCGCAGGGCGTATTTCATATTCCTGAATTGATTCATGTTCATTGCTGTTGGAATAGACGGAATGCAAGCCGATGGACGGAGGGATTTGAACTCCTTGTAACCAGTAGATTCAATTGTCTCAAGGAGGTTCATCTTCTGGTATGTCAAGGAACTGTGGCCAGTGTTGACAATACTAGTTTGAACAGACTCACCAGCAGCAATTATACAGATGAGGAATGATGTTCATTTAGCAATTCCAGTAATGTTCTTGTAGATCCCCGCAGTCCACACGGAAATTTGCGAACTGTGGCTTGGTCATTTTCTGTAGAAACTGATGGTGCTTTGACTTTGCCGAAGTATCCTTGACCGAGGACAACAGGAGTAGTGGGTTGAGAATGAAATGACCGTGCCGATTTAAGGATTGCAAGTCTGTCGCCAAAGAGATGTTATACCAAGTTCAGTCAGTGCATCCTTGTCAAGTTCTGACAATGTTGACATGGTGATTCGATTCTGTTGGAACGAGCTGAGGTACTGAGCAGCGATGTCTTGTGGGATCCCAGCATCGGAAAAGAATTGGTCCACGTGTCCTCACTCGATCCTGTCCGCAGCGCCATGTTTAACTAAGAGAGCTGATGATCACTTAGGATAAGGGAACCACCCAACAATGTCTGGATTGTCTTGTTTTTCGGAGTCAGTACTCCCTCGTCTATGTTCACCCGCCATATTCCGAGGTGCAAGGTGTCTACAATGATAGATGTTATGTAATATTTTACTGCTAAAAAGATCTTTAAAAATTAAGTTGTTTTTCTAGAATTTTCAGGTTGTATTATGTAATTATCTTACCTCTAAAGTAAATATATAGGAGTGACTAGAATTTTGGGGTAATTTTCACCTTTTAGTTGTCAAAATTCCTCGCAAATTAAAGCAATTAGAGTAACCTACCTTGACTTTCACTTTGAACTAAGCCGGTAGCTATTTTGAAAGTCTCCGTGCGAAATAAACAAATCTTAGAAATTTTTTCGAAAACAATACAACTGCATGCTTTAACACAAAAATATCACTAAAATGGGTTCTTAATAAAACAATTAAGTTCATTTCAGATAATTTTATGCTAGGAATTTAGCCAACTGACTTTCACTTTGCAACAAGACGGTAGCCGTTTTGAATGTGTACGTGCGAAATATACAAATCTTAGATCATATTCGAAAACAATACCAACTTCATGGTTTAACACAAATAAAATGTGTTCTTAATAACAATTAAGTTCATTTCAGATAATGCACATG
Organism: Doryteuthis pealeii; assembly: GCA_023376005.1. Taxonomy (NCBI): domain Eukaryota; kingdom Metazoa; phylum Mollusca; class Cephalopoda; order Myopsida; family Loliginidae; genus Doryteuthis; species Doryteuthis pealeii. The sequence continues at coordinate 7,232,881 of CM042159.1, forward strand.
CACAATTTTACGCAAGGAATTTTTACAACTAAAGGTGAATAATTATCAATCCAAGAGTGGTTCCCCTTTGAATATGTTAGACTTATAGGAAATAACCGACTTTTATTTTGAACTTGCCCAGTGCATTGAAAAGTAGCTTACGTACTGGACCTTTCATCTCTATTTGACCTCGGGTATATTTGCAGATTTCCGTCCCAGCCTCCTGCCTTAAAAAACCGCTAGCCGGGCTGGCTGAAAAAAAAAAACACCAGCTACGATTGAAGTCCGTAGTCGAAGTGTGTCACTTGAAAAAAGACTAGGGTTGGGGTTTAGGGTTAGTTTAATGGAAAATAAATAAATAATTTGGGCTCTGTTTTTTTCTGGGTCACCCTGTATACAAAGTGACCCAGAGAAAACAGAACCCACACATTTTATAATAAAACTTAATTTTACCATAGGGCTTTCTTTTTTCTTCCCTCACCATTCAGGCTAACTGTAAATACATTTAATAGTTTTTAGAAATGAAATGAATTAAACACAGGATAGGTTACAGGTAGGAGTTAGATGGCTTTAGTTGTTTCCCTTTAGTTTTCGACCTTAGTTGGGACTCATTAATTTTCCTGGAAACTCATTCAAAGTAAATATGTGCATCCAGGATGCACTGAATTAAAAAGCTATCAGCATCACTGTGTGTTGTGTGTGATTGTGTATGTGTGTGTATATAGCTTTGTGACTCTGACATTAAGAACACACAATTGAGCTCTGCAAATTATGATAACTGAAAAAATACTATGTCGTAAGGAAGAAATCTTGACTCAATCTTTGGTTATATATAAAGGATGAACAAAGATGATAAGACAAATTGGAATATTTCTTTTATTTATTTTTTTTTAAGGGTAAAAATTCTGAACATCATTTATTTAAAAAAATTTTTCCCGTTTCTTTTCAGGCAATCATCATCTGTATCAAATTGTTTAGCAGAAGGGAATTTTGAAGAACTTCAGATATTGTAGAACCAGCAGTAAGTTCTTTTTTTACTCTTTTCTTCAGATTCAAATTGGAAACTTTTTTGAATTTTTAAATGTCATTTGAAAATGGTCATCCTTGGTTGTGAAATTTTAATTATTTCTAAAATTCATTTTATGTTGTTAAATCAATTTTGAGTGGTCAAAGCCACTGAATGGTTCTTCAGGCAGTTTGTAGTCAAACCTCCCCAACAACCTCCTGTGGCATATGTGTTAACTAAAACAAATCCATCTATAGGAAAAATACATTCTAATTTTGGTATAGTAGACTCTAGGTTTGTTAGTTGGTGTATCATTTTCTGGTATATACTATGAATATAATTGGCCAAATTCCTAGCATAAATGGATGAGCAGTTCATGACTTGCCATATTCCCTTTGGCCCTATCTTGGGCTAGACAGGCGGTCGGAGAGGCCCCCTCCGATCAATTGGCTGGTCACGTCAAGCCCTAGCACCTATATGATTGCCCCAACCCTATTGCCCTCTATAGGCAAGCCCCAATCCTTTTTATCATATGGTGCTAGAAGGCGGTGCTGCGGGTCTACATGTCATGGGAATGACATTAAACTCTATCTGATGGTGAGGTTCCAGTTTTGGAGGTTTGGGGAATGTGGAGCACCCCTTCATCACCATTGCTCCCTGTCCACTCTGACCGGAGTGGTAGTACCTGTTAGGGTCCCATCTATTGGTTAAATAGAAAAACATGAGTTTATAAACAAAATTGTATTATCCATTAAAAATGAAATATATTTCAAAACTTTGAAAAAATAGAAGTATTTGGCATAAAATAACCCAAGGGGTTGACATGCCATAAAACCCAACCACACCTAGCATAAAATTGTGCGTGCGCATTATCTCCCTTAACAAATTTGCTTGTATAGTTTTTCTTATGAGATTTTCTTAAACAAATTGAATGAATAAAAATACATTTCATTCTTATCAGCACGTATAAACTTTAGTTGGCCAAATTCCTGGCATAAAATCGTGCGTGCACATTATCTGAAATAAATAATACTTAATTGTTATTAAGAACACATTTTATGATATTTTTGTTGTGCAGTCCTTATCAACACATTTTGGTTTTTTGAGAAATAAAAATTTTATCTCAAACAAAAATGTGTCGATGAGAATGAAATGCTATAGGAGAAAGAAAACTCCGAATTCAAACTTGTTAAACTCTTGCTAAGAAATTGACCTTGTTCATATCCTATTTGTGCTGGATGGGTTGGTAAATATGTATGTATATAAAAAATAAAAAAAAAAACCTGATAATTGATAAAAAATTGTCTAGTACATTAAAACAATAAAGCCACTCATCTTTTACTTATATTTTCCAAAAACAACCTTTACACAATCCTACAGCTAGGGGAGGGCCTTCTAGCAATGTTTTCTATACATTAACATTGTATGACAAAAATTCACTAAACTAACCCTAACCACCCTAACCCCGTCTTCTTCTTTTTTCCTAGTAGATCAATAAATAAATAAATATTTATCAGTCAATCAGAGTGGTTCCCCTTTTTTTAGGTTGGAGTTATAGGAAATAACCGGAAATTGTTATGTGAATTTTGGTTAAAGCTGCCATTTTGTTTGTTGCTTTGCTAAATGTAATTTGGAAATCTTTGAATGTCCATGTTGTTGGAAGATGAAAAAATCTCCATTGAAATCAAAAGATTCTCAGTGCCCTGAAAGCTTTGACCAAATTCCTTAAATGGAGAATGGTTAGGGATTAAAAACAAATCTTAAAAGTAAATAAAAACCAAACCCAAACAAAACATGATAATATGATCAGCAATTGTGTGTCCTCGTACAATTGCATGAAAACAATAAAGCACTAAACTTATAATTATGATATTTTCCAAAAACAACCTTTACACAATCCTACACTACAGTGTGGCCTCCTAAAGATGTTTCTATACATTAACATTAAAATTGGTCAAGAAATAGCCAATAGAAAAATGCCTTACATTGAGCTACAAAGTGACAAAAATATCAGTTATTTCCTATAACTCCAATATAAACAAAGGGAACCACCCTTGACTGATAAATTATTTATTTATTTTCCCATTAAACTAACCCTAACTTCTTTTTTCCCCTAGTAGATCAATAAATAAATAGATGAATTAATTTCATCAGTCCAGATCGTACCCCTATTGTTTATGTTGGATCTTATAGGGAAATAACGGACCATATGACCTTTAGCACCCCTTGTTGCGATCTTCGATTCATAGGGTACATTTTTTTCCGTTTACACCGTCAAATTCCGGTTAATTGTTAACAGACGATTTTTAGAGTTTTTTTTTTTTTTTTTTTAATTATATAAAAACTAACCCTACCCTAACCCTACCAAAACAACCGATTTGTAAGGTGTGTAATGAAAAGTCCCTCGAAGACTTGAAAAGGGGTGCCTAAAGGTCTGAAATACACCAAATATCATTCTACCTGTGTTGCTATTGGCAATAAAAATATTGCTTTTGCCTGAAAGAATTAAGAGTTTGATTGTTTTGAAGTTGAATTTTTTTTTTTTTTTTTTTTTTGTTTTTTGCTTTTAAAAGATTTTTCTTCATTTCACTTCTGTGTCACTTAAGATTTGTACTTACTTTATTTTTGAAGAAATTCAGATTTATTGAATGTTTTTCAAACTTACCATTTTCTTTCTTTTTTTCTTTCTTTTTAGGCTCTTCAAGAAATTCAAAATAATTATGCTGACCTAAGCTTTAATCAACGTAACTTCTTGGCAATAAACCTGAAGATCTTTTTTTACGATTTATTATGAAATAGAATGATGTTGAATGATAATGAAAGTAAGTTTTATTTTTATATTTATTTTTTGTCTGTGAATTTAGTTTTAATTGGTTGGAATTTTATTGAATGGGAATTAATTTAATTTTGACTTCTGTTTCAAAAAAGCGTGTGCATGTGTTTATGCGATGAGAGTTGAGAGAATGAACAAAAAAATATATAACCTCAAAGTTACAACAAAAGCTTTAGAAGTTTGCTTTTGTTAAACACAAAAATCTTAAATCTGTGCCACAGACTCACCCCATCAGATAATTTTTGAAGAAATCAATTTTCCCATCATGTGAATTTACTGCATTATTCAAAAAATTAGGGTGTGTATTTTTTGTTTTTTAAATTGCTATCATCCACCTGCATAATTATTAATTTAAGAAAGTTTGACGCTGTCAGTTCGATCAGGAAAGTAACTTTCACAACTGCAATAGGGGCTCATGAAAAATGGCAATAGATAAATTAACATTTTGTTTGTTATCACTAGGGTACAGTGCTTAAACATTAGCTTTTGAGGCCTTACGTAACTTAGCATCTAGAATACTATCCTTGTCATATATTTTGTGTATATCAGACCAGCTATATACCCATTCTCAGAAGAAATATGAATATTTTATATTTCAAATAAGGAAATACAAACTTCTTTCAAACTTCAAAATCCGGAATATTTTATAATAAATGTACAGAGTCCAAAAATAAAATTCACATGATGGGAAAATTGATTTCTTTCAAAAATCTTATCTGATTGGGTTTGGAATCTTGGGCACAGATTTAAGATTTTTGTTTAACAAAACAAACTTCTAAAACTTTTGTGTTTTTTGACTGAACATTTATTAAAAATATTCCAAATATTTTTTAATAATTACACGTCAAAAAACAAATATATTTTATGAGAATTAGGATAGTTAGTACTTTTGTCCCCCTCAAACTTAGCAAGTAAAATGTTAAATGCATTCATATTGGGCTGAATAGTATTCATCTGCAACAAAGCCCTAATAAAAAAATCCAGCATTTAACTTGAGAAAATATTTCAGTATTTCTTGAGAAAAGCCACCACCTTTTACTTCAGGACAGGCTTTTAACAACCAACGATTAATGTTTTTTTTAAGACCAGTAATCATGAATACTTTCTACCTTTATAAAGTTATTATAAACCTCATTTTGCCACCAATCGTACCATATTTTTTTATATAATCTGAAAATCTCTCTAACCTGCTAAATCTGGTAAGTTTAGACATTAGTGTCCAATGTATAAACCACCATAGGTGCAGCCGGTAATTGACAGCCGAGGTTTCTACTGACTCTACATGAGTATGAGGCCCTGTACTGTGAGATCTTTTAAGCTGAGATGCTATTTGTATCTCAGTCTGGCCATTCCTTTATCTATGAGCACTATGAAGACTAAACTCGTGCTTTTCAGACGGTATGTCTAACAACAATACGTACCTATTTCTCAAATAAATCTGATGCTCCATCCAATCCTATCCAATGCGATAATACCATTCCAATTTTTAAAAAAATCCAATACCCCCTTGACAAACAAAACTTTTCTTCTTCCAATTGATTTACGATACCTTATCGTCGTCAAGTTGATCAGAAGAAAATCTTTGTAATTCATTCTGGTTTGTGAATCCGATTGGACTTTTTTATGAGGCTTTCTCACTGATTGCGTTTGTATTATCGGCACGGGAAAGAGACGGATTTCATTATTTGTTTTTCCCTATGCAACGCATTGTCAGGAAGCATTGGAATGTAAATCCCACTTAGATAGATGTGTTCCCCTTTCTTCAACATAAATTTCTCTTGCACAAATGCTTCATACAAAGAACTGAATTCTTCGTAGCGAAACCAATCATGACGGTTAACAATAATTTGATCCATTTACTCGCAGAATTTCGGATTTTCAAAGGAAAAGAAAATGTTGTAAGTCCCTTTTCCACTATCAGTACAGATTATCCACTAGTGCAGACCAATGCAACACATTTGTTACCATTTTTGTTAAACAAAATATCAGTCGGAAAAACTTTAAAACTTCAATATTTCTAAGATGCAATAGATATGCCATCTTTTAACAAATGCCATAGCATTGTAATAATATCTTACGACAAGTAACTTAACAAAGCATACAACAGCGAGATAATTTCAGCAGCCGTATAATATTCATCGATAAGCATAATACAGATCCAATTTGTAAATCCCGTATTCGACGATTAGTCAAAGACAAAGATACCTATTTTAAATACGTATTTTAATTTTTGAACAAGAATTTAATAATACAAACTAACTAACATTCTCACAGCTGCATCTATTTCTGTTAAATTTTAAAAAGTTACCCTCCTTCTGCCGTGTCAAGTTCGTACCAGAGTCCGTTTTGCCTTACGAATGAGTGTTAAAATTTAATAAATCCGGACACCTCATGTTAATTTCCTCGCCTCGTTTCATGTGTCATAGTTCAGAGCGCGTATAATAAATACACTAAGGTCTGACCTGTAACTGAGCACTACCGGCCGTGCACATTGGCGAAGTACAATTCTCATTTCATTACACTTTATATAGGATACTACAAGACGAATTTATCGCCATCCATAATATCTACATAGATCACTCACATCCAACCAACTACATCTACTCTCAGTCTCGTGCGTTCAATACGCAAGAGTCTATTTTACAGCCGGTTATTTCCTCATTAAGTCTAACATGATCAAAGGGTGAAACACCACTCTGACTGATAAATCATTATTCATCAACTTAAAGTCTTCTGTTTCTAAGCTGCCCCTTACTACGGATAAAAAAGAAACCGACTCGAGCGGGTCATCAGAAGTTTTAGACCGTCCGTGAATCCAACGTTTAAATGCGAAAATAAAACCATAAACTAACATTTATATCAGTCAAGAGGGTTCCCACTTTGTTTATATGGAGCTCATATAGGACATGATAACCGTCATTTGAAATCACCTATTACATCGCATGTTGACAGTTTGAATTTTTATATTCAAAGAAATTTATAGTTTTCAAACGTTCTCAATTTTATGTACCATTGTTGGCTGATCATCATAAACTTACATTCATCAGCTTTGTGCAGACATTGGATGCTGTCAACAAGAATGATGGCTGTTAGAGGTGAATGGTGACGTGAGAATCAAGGGAATTCATGCTGTCATCATGCCATGATGATAGATGATGATGATGAAGGATTCTAATTAGCTAATCACTAGCTATTATCTCTGTTATATTGAAAATTTAGATGATGAAAACTAATGTTTTTAGACCCTAAGAAGATATCACTGTTTCAAATTGGACACCAGACATCACACACTGACCTACACTCTGACTATCAAATTTACTTCAAAGTCAATTGACTGATTCCCATAAAAATACCATAACCCACATACTAAGCCCACCCTACTGTTCTCATATCCTCGTATACCACACACTAAAACCCTCTCCTCTTTCCTCCCTTACACCATATTACCTTTTCACTATAAAAGACAGAATGTACAAGCATTTATCTCAATATAAAATTTTAAAAAACTTCAGTCAAACAATGAGGCAAAATATCAATTGAATTTAGTTGCTGTGTTGTTATATCCACTTTTTTTCCTCTATTTTCAACCATATATCTTTTAGGAATATCATATTTGTAATAGCAAAATTTCATTAAAAAAATTTTGTTAGCATTTCTATAGAAATTCTGGACCATATGACCTTTTAGGCACCCCCTTTGCGATCTTGATTCTTGGGACATTTTTTTCCATTTACACCGTCAAAATCCAGTTGTTAATAGATGATTTTCTAGAAGTATTTGTTTGTTTTTTTAAAATGATAAAAAACTAACCTCTAACCCCTAACTACACACCGGATTTTGACGGTTGTAAATGAGAAAAAGTGTCCTTGTAAGTCGAGATTGCAGAAGTGGTGCCTAAAAGTCATATGGTCCGAAATCTTTTTAAAGGTGAAGTTGGAATTATTTAGATTTGAGGTGGAGATGCTCAAAAAAGGAAAAAAAAAAGAAGTTAGAAATTTTCAAGTGGGACTTGGATTTTGTAATGATTTTTATTCCCATAAATGCAATTTTTTTTTTTTTAAGTTGGAAGAATGTATGATTAAAAACAAAATGTAAAGAAATCCAACTATCGTAATGGAACTAGCTACATTCATCGACTCGTAATAAAATGAAATGTCATTTGAACAGTTGGTTGGTTTTTATGGCATATCAAAACCTTTTCATGTCATTTTAATGCCGAATCCAGTCATTTTTGATAAGTCTTGAATGTTTCAAGGGTTATTCTCCATAAGTCTAACAGGATCAAAGGGGAACCACTCTTGACTGATAAATTTATTTTTATTATTTATTTATTTATTGATCTACTAGGATAAAGAAGTTAGGGTTAGTTTAATGGGAAAATAAATAATTTATCAGTCAAGAGTGTTCTCCTTATCATGTTAGACTTCTAGGAAATAACCGCTTTCAAGTTCTTAATTATATTCACAAATTTATTCATGGCTGTACATGGTGTTCTTTTTTAAGCAAGTAGGAATGCGTAATCGTTTCGTGTGACCAATGCCAAGTCTGGATAATACTACTTCTTCCTTTGTCTTTTTTGAATCTTTGTTTCCATTCTCTTAAAGAAATTTTGGTCTGTTGAGTTATGTCCCTTTATTTTTCTAGCTGAAAATAGGGAGAAAGTTGGTCAGTTAGCGGTTTGCATTTTAACATCTTTACATTTGAATTGTTTAGAATTTGAGTTGCTGAGTCTTCTGCTTCTGTTGGAAATAATTGAATATCAAATGGGGGGGGGTATTTTATTGAGAGGAAAAAGAACAACCTTACACAACAAAACAAAATATCGGCTCAGCATAGAAATATACACTTTATGATAGAGATATGCTGTTCAATCCTTATAATTCAAAGGCATTCAATTTATCAGTTCGCAAGTGGTTCCCCTTTGATCATGTTGGAGTTATAGGAAATTAACGTAAGATTCCCTTAAATATTGTTCACACATGTTTTTAAAGCTTCACTGAAAATACTTTTTCTTCTGAAATTGTTGGTCACACTCGCAAAGGAATTAGATAGTTCTCATTTCTGGCACCGACATCTAGACCTACACCCCTTGAATGTTTTTCAAAGCGGTTTTTTTACATAACTTTTTCACCCCCACTTCTCTAAAACAACAAACAAAACCCCAATTTCCTTCCCCTACTTTCTTCTACCCAGCAGGGGGTCATCCTCGACGCACAGTACGACACCGACGTCATATATCAAAACACCGTACACTCGCTCAGGTGCCTACATCCACGCCACACCACAACTCACGCAANCAAAGAGAGAGATAAAATAAATTCACATGATGGGAAAATTGATTTCTTCAAAAATTTATCTGATTGGGTTGAGTCTTGGGCACAGATTTAAGATTTTTGTTTAACAAAGCAAACTTCTAAAGCTTTTGTTGTTTTTTGACTGTACATTTATTAAAAAATATTCCAAATATTTTTTAATAAATGTACAGTCAAAAAACAAATATATTTTTATGAGAATTAGGAATAGTTAGTACTTTTTGTCCCCCTCAAACTTAGCAAGTAAAATGTTAAATGCATTCATATTGGCTGAATGATTATCTGCAACAACAGCCCTAATAAAAAAATCCAGCATTTATAACTTGAGAAATATATTTCAGTATTTCTTGAGAAAGCCACTCACCTTTTACTTCAGGACAGGCTTTAACGACCAATGATAATGTTTTTTTTAAGACCAGTAATCATGAATACTATTATACCTTTATAAAGTTTATCATCCTCATTTGCACCAATGTACCATTTTTTATATAATTCTGAAAATTTTCTAACATGCTAAATCTGGTAAGTTTAGCATTGTGTCCATTTATAAACCACTGGGGTAGTGGTATTGGGTTTCGATCACACTGGAGTTTAATGTGAAGATTTTTATCAATGCAAATGCATTCTTTTATAGATGGAAAATGTGTTTTGGTGTCAAAAACTATTCTATAAATTAGAATATAATCTTCCATTTTAAAAAATCCAAACCCCTTAAACAAAACTTTTCTTCTTCCAATTGATTAAGATCCTTTATCATGTCAGTTGAAAGAAAATCTTGTAATTCATCTGGTTTGTGAATCCGTTGGATTTTTGGAGGCTTTCTCAATTCTATTGTAATCGGCAAAAGAGACTGTTTTCTTATTTTTTCTGAATGTTGATCCATTTCTCGAGAATTTTGGATTTTCCAAGAGGAAAAGAAAATGTTGATACTTTTCCACTATCAGTATAATATCCACTAGTACAGCCAAATTCAACAAATTTGTTAACCATTTTTGTAAACAAAATATCGCAAAAAACTTTAAAAATTCAATATTTAAACGCAAAGAATTATGCGTTAGTAATTTTACCAAATAGCGTCTATAAGGCAAAACATACTGTATACGCATTGAAAAGCATAAAAGCAAGGTAAATCACAGCCGTTTATAATTCGTAGATTAGTAAAGACAAAGTATAAATACGTATTTTAATTTTGAAAAGAATTAAAATAACAACTAATAAATTCTACCAGCATTATTTTGTTAAATTTTTAAAGTTACCTCCCTTTCTGCGTCAAGTTCATAAGCGGCCCAGAATAAGTTAAAATTTAAATCGACCTGTTAATTTCTGCTTCTTAATGTGTCATGTTAGGCAGTATAATAATAAGTAGGCTGTGTACTGACTTGGCTGCAGCTTGGAAGAATTCTCATTTCATTTTATCAGAGATTAGATTTTGCTTATATTCATTAATCTGTCAATAGCAGTCTGTTTTACTGGTTATTTCCTATAAGTCTAACATGATCAAAGGGGAACCACTCTTGACTGATAAATTATTTATTTATTGATACACTAGGAAAAAAGAAGACTGGGTTAGGGTTTAGGGTTAGTTTAATGGGGAAATAAATAAATAATTTATCAGTCAAGAGTGGTTCCCCTTTGTTTATATTGGAGTTATAGGAAATAACCGTTTTAACTATACGCATGTTGACAGTTTGAATTTTTATATTCAAGAAATTTATAGTTTTCAAACGTTTCAATTTTTTTGTACCATTGTTGGCTGATCATCATAAACTTATATTCATCAGCTTTGTGCAGACATTGGATGCTGTCTACCAAGAGTGATGGCTGTTAGGAGTGAATGGTGAGTGAGAATCAAGGGAATTCATGCTGTCATCATGCCATGATGATGATGATGATGATGAAGGATTCTAATTAGCTAATCATAGTTATCTCTGTTATGATGAAAATTTAAATGATGAAAACTAATGTTTAGACCTTACGAAAGTATCACTGTTTCAAATTGGACACCAGACATCACACACTGACCTACACTCTGACTATCAAATTTACTTCAAAGTCAATTGACTGATCCCATAAAAATACCATAACCCACATACTAAGCCCACCCCTACTGTTCTCATTCCTCTATACCACACACTAATACCCTCTCCTCTTTCCTCCCTTACCCAATTACCTTTTCACTATAAAAGCAGAATGTACAAGCAATAAAATGTTTAAAAAGCTTCAGCCAAACAATGAGGCAAAATATCAATTGAATTTAGTTGCTGTGTTGTTATATCCACTTTTTTTCCTCTATTTTCAACCATATATCTTTTAGGAATATCATATTTGTAATAGCAAAATTTCATTAAAAAAATTTTTGTTAGCATTTCTATAGAAATTCTGGACCATATGACCTTTAGGCACCCCTTTTGCGATCTTGATTCTTGGGGACATTTTTTTCCATTTACACCGTCAAAATCCAGTTGTTAATAGATGATTTTTAGAGTATTTGTTTTTTTTTTTAAATGATAAAACTAACCTCTAACCCCTAACTAACAACCGGATTTTGACGGTGTAAATGAGAAAAGTGTCCTTGTAAGTCGAGATTGCAGAAGTGGTGCCTAAAAGTCATATGGTCCGAAATTCTTTTTATAGGTGAAGTGGAATTGTTTAGATTTGAGATGGATAATGCTCAAAAAAGAAAAAAAAAGAAGTTAGAAATTTTCAAGTGGGACTTGGATTTTGAATGATTTTTATTCCCATAAATGCAATTTTTTTTTTTTAAAGATTGGGAAGAATGTATATTAAAAACAAAATTTGTAAAGAAATCCAACTATCATAATGGAACTGCTAATTCATCGACTCGTAATAAAATGAAATGTCATTTGAACAGTTGGTTGGTTGGTTGGTTTTATGGCATATCAAACTTTTTCAGGTCATTTTAATGCCGAATCCAGTCATTTTGATAAGTTTGAATGTTTCAAAGGTTATTTCTTATAAGTCTAACATGATCAAAGGGGAACCACTCTTGACTGATAAATTATTTATTTATTTTATTGATCTACTAGGAAAAAAAGTTAGGGTTAGTTTAATGGGAAAATAAATAATTTATCAGTCAAGAGTGGTTCTCCTTTGATCATGTTAGAATTATAGGAAATAACCGTTTCAAATTCTTAATATGTTCAAATATTTATTCATGGTGTTGTTTTTTTTGTAGGAGTGCGTAATCGTTGTGTGACCAATGCCAAGTCTGGATAATACTACTTCTTCCTTTTGGTCTTTTTCTGAATCTTTGTTTCCATTCTCCTAAGAAAATTTGGTCTGTTGAGTTATGTCCCTTTATTTTCTAGCTGAAATAGAAAGTTGGTTCAGTTAGGGGTTTGCCATTTTAACATCTTTACATTTGAAATGTTAGAATTTGAGTTGCTGAGTCTTCTGCTTCTGTGGAAATAATTGAATAATATCAAATGTGGTGTGGGGGGGGGTATTTTATGAGAGCGAAAAAGAACAACCTTACACAACAAAACAAAATATTAGCATAGAAATATACACTTTATGATAGAGATTGCTGTTCAATCCTTATAATTCAAAGGCATTCAATTTATCAGTCGAGTGGTTCCCCTTTGATCATGTTGGAGTTATAGGAAATAACCGTAAGATTCCCTTAAATATTGTTCACACATGTTTTTAAAGTTCACTGAAAATACTTTTTCTTCTGAAATTGTTGTCACACTCGAAAGGAATAGATAGTTATTTTGGATTATTTGACTGAATGTTCAAAGGGTAAAATACATTAACACACACACGTGCACACACACACACACACACACACACACACAGGAAACTTTTCTTCTTTATTTGATTGTTGGCATTTGAGAGTTTTGTCCATTTTGATGTCTGAATGATGATCTTGTTTCCTGATTGTTTTCTTCTTTTTTGTTGTCAATTGTTAATACCATTGGATTCTTGCCAATCTCAATTGTTATTGTGTCTGGTTAGTCACAATGCAATAAATTACTAGTAAAGACTTTTTTGGTCCCCATTGTAGGTGCAAATGTCATAGCAATGATTTCCATTGCAAATTTCTCACTTTGCGCACACAGCAAATTCTTATGATGAACAATCAGAAATGAACCCTTTTGAGACTTCTTAGATGATGAAATCATATGTATATATATATATATATCTATATATATATATCATATATATCTATATATATATATATATATATATATAATCATATGAAAAAATTGAAAACACAAGTTTATAAATGAGTAATTTTTAAACTTGTGTTTTTCAATTTTTTCATAATATTACATACTGTCAGATTCACTTCCACTTTTTCCACACACACACACACACACACACACACACATATATATATATATATATATATATATATATATATATATATATATATATATAATAAAAGATTTTTGAAGGCAATTTACAATGCAATATGTGTTGAAAGTTATATTTAACTTTCTTTTTTTTTCTTTTTTTTTTAATTCTAAATATTTTCTGAAATAAAATTCCATCATCAGAGTAATTGAAAATTCTAGGTGTTTTTTTTTATAGTACTTATCCCACGGCGATGTTGTAATCATCTGTTGTTTTAAGAAGTTGAGGAACGCCGTATATTTGAAATTTTTTTCCTTTTCGGTTACTTCCGTGATGTTAAATCGGCTATATTACAAATACGCACAATGCTTCAAAGATACTATTAAAAAAGAACCTTTATATATATATATATATATATAATATATATTAGTCAATTCGTACACCCATAAATATTGAATATTTTGACCCATTTCTTAGAATGTAATACCTATATGATGTCAGACTTTTCATATATTATTAAGTTCATAAAAATAAATATAAAACTCAATTTTTAGAAGGATAGGTTAAATTTATTAAATATGAGAAGAAAAATAAACAAAAAATTGAACATTCTTTTTACAATATTAATATTCAATAATATGAACTCTCATCTTTAGAACTAGCTGCAATAATTTTCTAAAGTTTTTGATCAGATTTGAACAATTCTTTTCTGTGTTTTTCTTGCATTCTTCAATCGTTACATTCTAATTTCTAAAGACTGTTTGGTGACCCACGATTTATTCAAACTTTCGATTCTTGTCATAGATTTTCAATAGGATTCAAGTCAGGACTCCTTGAAGGTCTGGACAGAAGTGTAATCTTCTTTTTCTGAGGCCAATGCAGTCACTGATTTAGACATATTTTGGGGATGATTATCTTGCTGGAAAGTAAAACGCTGACCTAGATCAAGTTTGGTTTGGTTTGTTTTACGGCATATCGACCTTGGTGGGTCATTTAATGCCGAGAAAGTTTTGAAATTAATTCATTCTTAATGGATAATCAAATTTTGTTTATAAACTCATGTTTTTCTATTCAACCCATAGATGGGACCCTAACAGGTACTGCCACTCCGGGTCAGAGTGGACCAGGGACCAATGGTGAAGGGATGCTCCACATTCCCCAAACCTCCAAAACTGGAACCTCACCATCAGATAAAGTTTAATGTCATTCTCAGGACATGTAGACCCTCAGTCACCGCCTTCTAGCACCCATATGATAAAAAGGGTTGGGGCTTGTCGTAAGGGTAATAGGGTTGGGGCAATCATATAGGTGCTAGGGCTTGACATGACCAGCCGATTGATCGGATGGGGCCTCTCCGACCGCTCGTCTAGCCTAAGTAAGTGGAGTGTTGCAAGTCATAGATTGCTCATGCACTAAGACTCTGTCCTTAAGCATCACGTGTCGCCACCCACAGCCAACAGGTGGCCCCATTTGGGAGAGTCTTACCCCTCTGTAGAGGTGCAGTCGGTGCATTCTAACGCCCCAGCTGACAGGGCGGCCTAGATCAAGATTTTGTGCTGATAGATTTGTAGATTTTTATCCAGAATCTTTATATAGTTTTCAGATTTCATTATTCCTCTTATTGCAATTAATCTTCCAGTCCCCCTTGAGCTAAAACAATCCTAAAAAATCATCGAGCCACTTCCATGTTTTAATTTTGGCACGCAAGATGATTTTCTAAACATTTAATACATTTACTTAAAGGAATATTAGTATATAATGATATTATGTCTAGACTGGCTAAAGATTTATTTTTTATATACATGTTATTTATTTTGTTGTGGAAGTTTCTAATGGCATCGAAAAAAGAGGAATTAATATTTTGTGTGTGTGTGTGTGTGTGTATATATATATATATATATATATATATATATATATATATTATGAAAAGGTGGAATGAAAACATCACACAATGCTGTTAAAGAGAAAACAACATAATATATCATTTCCTTTCTTTTAACTTATATATATATAATGAGATAAAATAAGGAATGAAAGAACAAAACTCAGACAAAAATGTGTAGTATATTTCTCTGTAGTATATTTTGCCCTTTTCCTCACATATATATATATATATAGGTTTGTTGGTTGGTTTTGAAGGCTATCACAATGCAAGTGTAAAGAAAAAAAAGAAGGTAACTGGTGTTGTTTGTTAACCTGTGATTTATTCTCAATTCTTAATATTTCGGGATAAAAATCCCTTCTACAGAAGATTAGTAGAACTGAAGTTGTTGCTAGTGGCTGTTCATTTGTTCTGTCTCATGTCTTCCAAATTCTGTGTGTGTGTGTGTGGGGGGGTGCTTGATTATGTGTGTGTTTGTGTAAGTGTGTGTGCACTTATGTCTGTGTGTCTGTTCATTTCCTTTTTATATATATATACACACACACTAGCAAAAGTACCCGGTCCATGACCGGACTAAATTCTTTTTAGGAACACCAGTAAGAAAGGGAGAAAACAGGAGTAAGAGAGAATAAAAGGAAAATATTTTATTAAATTTTTAAAAATCGCTGAGAATTTGTATATTACAATGTTTATTTTTTGTGTTTTTTAGAAAATGCTTTTTTTTTTTGTTTACATTTAAAATATTATTTAAAAAAATGTAATCCTAAACTTGTTTTAAAACATAATTTTATTTGAAAGAGATGAACACAGAATAGAGAGAGAGACAGAGAGACGAACAGACTGGGTGAAAGAGAGAGTACCTAGCCTGTTGAGTGAAATGTATTAGTCTAATTCATTTCCTTTTTGACCCAATTTTTCCTTACTGTGAAGCGTTCTAAAAATGGGTTGATTTTTGTTTATTAAATTTTATCACTTAATTAGTAAAAATCAAAAACCAAATTTTGTGTGTATCTTAGTTAGAAACACATTAATGTGTCTGCGAGATTTCAAATCCGAATGACATCTCTTTTTGGTGTTATAAGTCGACACGTACATACCAGAAACATTTTTATATATATATATGTATATATATTATATATAGAGTAATGGAGTAGCCTATTGTCTGTATTAGCCAGACAGCAAGGGAGTCTATCCTCTTTTCACTAGTGCTTGACTAGGGAGATTGTTTTTTCATCTGAGATAGTGCCACACCTACCACCATCTCCTCACTTTACTGCACAGATTCAAGCTGTGCTACTCATGTGCTGAGTTGGTGTGTGCTGGTATTGAACCCAAAACATTGTACATATCAATGGATTTTAAAATACTAATTGGTCTATAGACCTCAAAGATGAAACGTTGAAGAATTTTGGCCATAAAATTGAATAATCCTTGCAAGAATATCTCTTGTCTGAGAAATAAGATTATAGAATTTTGTTAATTATCTAATATGTTTCTCTCTTTGCTTCATCTTGAAAATGTCTTTTATGCAGTGATGCTGATAGCTTTTTGATTTAGTGCATCCTGGGACCCACATGTTTGCTTTGAATGAGTCCCCAGGAAAATTTATGGGTCCCAACTATCTAAGTTAGCCATCTAACTCCTACCTTGTAACCTATCATGTGTAATTCGTTTCTAAGAAACTATTAAAATGTATTTACAGTTAGCTTGAACATGGTGAGGGAAGAAAAAATAAAAAACTGGGATGTATGGATACAATTTTACTGCGTCCTTTTAGATTTTTGTTCATCAGGGACGCAGGACTCGTCCCTATCAGCATCTCTGTTTATGGCAATGGATGAATCCAAAAGAGGAAGACATCAGGAATTTATTTCTTTTTATTAGGAAATTGTCTTAAATGACAATATAGAAAATATTCATGTAGTGGGGGGATCAATTTTCTGAAGTTGTGGAATTGTTAAACAGAAGCTGGGATTTTTAATGGAATTTTCAATAATAAATCACAAATTAATTGATTTAAAAAAATTTTTTAAAATTCTTTCAAAACTTATCTGTCCGATTTTTATTGTTAAACATTTTGATAAATATAATATAATAACATAACCTAGGTATTTCTGTTGGAATATTTTGGACATATAAGGTGTGCTCTAATTCTCCACCTGGATTTATAGACTAGCCTAAATCACGTGGTCTATTACTTTGCCAATCACCAGCCATACTGCGTGGCTGATACATTACTTAAACACTGATACTTGCCACAATTCACTTGCAATCATTGAGGAGGAACTGAGGATTCTTTACCAGAAGAACCAAAGGATTCTTTATCAGGGGACTCTTTACCAAGGATCCAATTCCACTGGACAAGCGCTCTGGCTTGAAGCCAAATGATGGCCCATAAAAATTTCTTTGATATTAGTTTTTCTTTTGCTGTTTGTAGATTTTCTAGTCTATTTCTAAATACTTCAAAATTTTTCTAAGAAAATCTAATGTACCTAATCAGATGAAAGTCAGTTCTAGTACCAATACTAAAATTGAAATGGGATGATAGACAATCGTATTGGATGGGGGAGATACGAAGATCAACAAATTCACTTCCTTAAAGCTCGTTAGATTTTTCGCAATATTTCCAAATAAAAGATTCTAAACAATTTTCAAGCTTGTTTTATGAATATGACAAAAGAAAAGTAAATACGATCACGTGACCAATTTAGAAATTAAAAAAAAAAAAAAAAATTTCAAACACCATTTTATGGTCTTCTTTCCCCGCCAATTGTTCCAAACCCGTTCCCTTGGCTATGGTTTCGCTAGATAGTAGGTAGGGACAGTGGGAATCTTGTTGATCCGTTCATGCGTGTCACTAATTAAATGACGAGGCATTTGGCTACCTTAAGAGAGTCATAGTTACTCCCGCCGTTTACCCGCGCTTGGTTGAATTTCTTCACTTTGACATTCAGAGCACTGGGCAAAAATCACATCGTGTCTGTACGGGTCGACTGGCCACATGATGCTTTGTTTTAATTAAACAATTGTCTTCTCTGAAGCTTACCTTCACACAGAGATTTTCCCAGATTCAGAATTGCATCATCTTCACCATTGTAAAAAAAATTTAAATTGTAAAAAAAAAAATCCTTTAATAACATTATCTATCAATGATTATTTTTACATATTTTATTTATTTTTTTAAAAACAAGTTGTATGAAAGTGAACATAATATTGCCACTGGATTTTGAACTCATTTGCTATGATGTCTCAATCCAGCACATTAGCCACTACACTACAGAGAACCCTGCAAAAATGAAATTGTTGAACAGAGTTCAAATTTTGGTGAAGACTTTTCATTACATTTTTTTTAAAAATTTTACATGAAACATTGTCAATCAATATCTCTATAATAATTCTGCTTGTTTGTCCGCACCTTACACACCTCCATACCATCTGTGCAGTCAGGGCATCCCATAGGTATTAGTCCAAAAGTAAGTGTAATAGTGGATTTACTATAATGTTGTAGTCCAGCACAGGATTTGAACTTGTATTGCTGTATCCATTTCCTATGATGATAACCATTACACCACTGGCACCTCCACAGACAGATTTATAGTTGATTAGTTGTTTTGTTGTTACGTGGCATCTGCACAACTGCACTGGCCACTGGTCACTGCACTCTGAAGACAACAATACGTAACTCAAATGTATACCGGCCAATACCCTTGTTCGGCGCAAACTCCAGGGCTTGTTTATGAACACCAACTTTTGTAGCCGTCTTCAGTCAACCTTCAACCCAAAAAGGGATTCTGCCTTTTTTTTTTTTTTTTTTTTTTTTTTTTTTTTTGTGGTCAGCATGTATCACGTTACTGTGGCAGGGGCTAATGTTAATAGCCATGCGCACCGTTGCGGCTAATTGGCTTATCTCAACGGTTATCTTTGCATATCACTTTCGTCTTGGGGTCGAGTCCTACTATTTGTTTACGTTTAGTGACTGGGCACATTCATTCATACTAATTTTTTGCAATGGTAAATGATAACAAAACTTCTTTGTTTTTCACAAATTTATCAAATCAGCTTCTTATTCTTGAGAGAAGAGGTCTTATTATATGTAGTTTTTAAGTTCGGCTTCATTATCTTCATTCAGTATAATTAATTTAGTTCGTTCAGTCGATAAATTCAAGAATATTAAGTTCAATGTTTCTACGTATCAGCGACACCAAATTCCATTCTCATCCGTTCGCTACTAGTCCCGCAACTTGACTGCCTTCATCCAATTTCGTGGTTCCAACTCTCCGTGTGGTCTCTCGGCTCCAGCTAACCCAGTCAATTTAGGCCAGGTGTATAAGAATCCTCTGGCTAGAATTTTCTAGAAAAAGACCGTTGTGGAATCTTCCTTCAGTTTCCACGGATTTCTATCAACTTTTAACAGATTCTAGGACCTTCGAACACTTGACTCGTGTTCACCCCCAAAACATCTGGGCAGTCTGATCAAAGAAATTAATGGCTTATATGTGCCGTCAAGTCTGTATTTTGGGAATCATTTGTACAATTAGACCCCTGTTTACAACCAATAAATGTTTGAATCCCTGTCTTACTATTTTATTACTAAATAGTAATTGACTTTTTTTTTTTTCTCACACCACTTAGCGGCCACCCGCGTCAAGTATCTAATTACGTTACATTGTTTTATGCATTTCAACCTTTTTCAAGCATTTAATACTAATTCTAGTTATTTTGATAAACAAAGGACTTGGGTTGCTTACAGTAGCTACTGTTGCTTAAGTGGTCTCCCAATTAAGTATTAAACTGGCTTATCGCTGCTTAACTTCTATTGTTTGTTTTTGTTTTGTTTTATGGCATATCAACCCTTTTTGGGTCATTTAATTCCAAATCAATTCAATTTTGATAAACAAAGGACTTGGGTTGCTTACAGTAGCTACTGTTGCTTAAGTTTAAGTATTAAACTGGCTTATCGCTGCTTAACTTCTATTGTTTGTTTTTGTTTTGTTTTATGGCATATCAACCCTTTTTGGGTCATTTAATTCCAAATCAATTCAATTTTGATAAACAAAGGACTTTGGTTGCTTACAGTAGCTACTGTTGCTTAAGTGGTCTCCCAATTAAGTATTGAACTGGCTTATCGCTGCTTAACTTCTATTGTTTGTTTTTGTTTTGTTTTATGGCATATCAACCCTTTTTGGGTCATTTAATTCCAAATCAATTCAATTTTGATAAACAAAGGACTTGGGTTGCTTACAGTAGCTACTGTTGCTTAAGTGGTCTCCCAATTAAGTATTAAACTGGCTTATCGCTGCTTAACTTCTATTGTTTGTTTTTGTTTTGTTTTTGGCATATCAACCCTTTTTGGGTCATTTAATTCCAAATCAATTCAATTTTGATAAACAAAGGTTGCTTACAGTAGCTACTGTTGCTTAAGTGGTCACCTGATTAAGTATTGAACAGGTTCATTATTGGTTAACTTTGGTGATTTAGTGGTGGGATTTCCATATAAACAGGATTGGATGAAATTTGAAATTGGGCTGCTGATTCCATTTTTAGTGATGACAATAAATTTGTGTATGTGACACTTTTGAAATGAATGTATTGTTCAATCTCCTCAATTTTATTTCCAATAAAATCTGTCATCTTTTTTTTCTTTCTTTTTTTTTTTTTTTTTCTTTCTTTTGCAAATTGTCTATTGTCCAATTTTTATTGCACATTTTGTTAGGATTTCTCTTTATTATCAACTAAATGAGAAATTTATGAATGTGCAAAGTTTTTTTTCTCTTCTTCTTTACTTTCCAACTGCAGGTAAAAATGATTCTGGACATTGGAGACTTTATTGATTTTAAAGAGTAAAAAAAAAAAAAAAAAAAAAAAAACAAAAAAAAAACCTGTCCAGATTCGAATCTCCTCCTTTTCTCTAAGGAAGTATTCTTCCATTATTTATAGCCTCTCTAATGGGAGGCTGATTATTGCCGAGGGTGGGCGTAGGGGCCTCCTCTATTTTCTGCCTGTAAGAGAATAGACAGATAAACTAGCTGTTACCTTCAATATCCTTATTGTTAAGCAAATATTTATCAAACATTTATTGTCAATAAATCTAGCCGCCACCCCCTCCCTCCCTCTTCCACTTAAGCGTTTGTTACTCTGCCATATGCTGTATCCAGTTGGTCGGACCTTTTTTGCTTCCTATTGGAGTCAGCTCTTACTTTGTTGTGTCTCTACCTTAGTCCGATGAGATTCAAGTCTCCTTTGGTCACTTAAAGCCAGTGTCCACAATCATAAAAACCTGTTAATTCACTTGATTTACATGGGATAAGTGTCTTCTGGATTGGGGAATGGAGTCAAATTGATTTCAACTTCTTTTTCTCCGGTTGAAACTTAAAACGACAAATTGGGAATCTTGAAGACTCTCTTTATTGCTAATTCTCATTAACTTTATTTTTTTATTGACAGGATTATAATTCTTTCCTCTTTCTCTCTCTCTTTCTAACTTTTTCTCTTTCTCTTTTCTCTTTTCTCTTTTTCTTTTTCTCTTTTTCTTTTTCTCTTTCTTCTCTTTCTCTCTCTCTCTCTAACTTTCTCTCTCTCTCTCTCTTTTCTCTTCTCTCTCTCTTTTCTTTCTCTCTCTCTTTCTCTTTCTTCTCTCTCTTCTCTCTTCTCTCTCTCTCTCTCTCTCTCTTTCTCTCTTTTCTCTCTCTCTCTCTCTCTCTTCTCTTTCTCTCTTCTTCTCTCTCTCTTTCTCTTTCTCTTCCTCTCTTTCTCTCTCCTCTCTTTCTCTCTCTCTCTCTCTCTTCTCTCTCTCTCTCTCATATATCTTGTGGGTAATATGGATACTGTATAGTGTAGATAGTGCTCAATATCATTGATAGATCATTTATATTCAAGGTACATGGAGTCCACACTTGATTACTGATAGTTTCTCGTCTATGTAATCTTCAGACCCCCAAATTGTTTTTGCATCTGAAGATCACATAGGTGAGAAACTGTCAGTAATTAGGTGTTGATTCCATGTCCACGCTACCTTAACTTGAATATCCAAGCAAATTCACTAGTTACACACATTAGTTCACATGGTAAGAAATGGATTGTTTATACAGAGTGTGGCCGAAATACCTGCCGCATTTTAAACTCTCATTTGTATGTTCCAAGTGAATTTAGGTAAATGGTAATGGTAGCTCCCATTTTTTTTTTTTTCACCAGACCTGATCAGTAACAATCATGGCTTGGACTGAGCACACCAGTCCAAGCCACTGATCAGGTCTAGAAAAAAATAAATAAATGGAGCTACCATTACCATTTGCCTAAATTTGCTGTTGAATTTTTTTATTTTATTTTTATTTTTATTTTTTTATTTTTTTAAAGACTTATGAATCTGTAATTGCTATATAAAGTTTTTTTTAATGCTCATTTATGTTATTTTTGGATGATGTTATTCTGGATAGAAAGACAATACTGTTATGAGTTGAAAATTCTATTTGGAACTGCATCATTTCGACATAACATGAAATGTGCATGAAAACCTCTCTTTCTAGCAAGTACAGATTCACCATTCTTTAAAAAAAAAAAAAATCTTTCAACAGCAAACCCACAATGTGCACCGATCCAAGTCATGATCATAACTAATTGTATTTCGAAAAAAACATAGTTAAGACATTAGCTAGATGGAGCTACCATTACCTCTTGCCTAAATTCATTTGCACCGTACAGGTGAGAGTTTAAAATGTGTGGGGGGGAGGTATTTCTGCTGTAGCCTGTATAAACTGTTTATGCTTGGAACGTTTTTTTCTTTTGTTTTTTCATGTCAAGCCCTTGCATTGCCCTAACCCCTTTATCATATGAGTGCTAGAAGGCGGTGGCTGAGGGTCTACATGTCCTGGGAATGACGTTAAACTCTGATGGTGAGCTTCCAGTTTTGGAGGTTTTGGGGGAATGTGGAGCACCCCTTCATCACCATTGCTCCCTGGTCCATGCTGACCCAGAGTGGTAGTACCTGTTAGGGTCCCATCTATGGGTTAAATAAAAAAATGTATTTATAAAAAAATTGAGTATCCATTAAAAATGACTTTATCTCAAAACTTTATCGGCATTAAATGACCCACTGAGGTTGATATGCCGTAAAACAAAACAAACCTTTTTTTTTTTTGTTTTTCTTGTTTTTGTTTTTGTAAATGTTTTGTGATTTGGTGTTTTGTAAGTACACAGTTGTCATGATGATGATGATGATGAATTCTAAATTGCCAACCACCTGACTCGTTACTGGTCACCGACCATTAACCTGGCAAAATTTGTTATAAACATTTCTAATATCTTCTTATAAGATTGATTCATTTGTAATAAAATGCTAAGTAAATATAATAATTGTAATTCACTTGTTGAAGATTTCTTTCTCTTTTCTGTAAATTCTCCAATAAGAAATCCTTACTTAAGAAGTCCTTGTAAAGATTTACAACTGGATAGAAAAATAGGACCATATGACCTTTAGGCACCCCTTTTTGATCTCTATTAAGAAAGGACATGTTTTTCATTTATACTGTCAATATCCGGTTGTTTGTTAGGAGTTAGTTTATTTTTATTTTTAAATCTAAAAATCGTCTGTTAAAACAACCGGATATTGACGGTGTAAATGAAAAACATGTCCTTTCCTTATCGAGGTAAAAAAGGGGTGCCTAAAGGTCATATAGTTTGAAAAATATCCAATTTTGTTTGTCAATTCGAGTCACTTCTATAATTTGTTTGTCATCTGATTTACAAGAAATTTAGCGGATTTTTCTTTATTTGAATTTTTTTTGTCTTTTCTTTTCATTGTGTTTTTTTTTTTTTTTTTTTTTTTTAAACTGAATTTTCATGTGGGATGAACTTGGACACACACAAAGAGGTACACACACACACACACACACACACACACACACACGTGCACGCATGCACATGACATGACATGAATGTTAGATTCAGTTTAGTTTAATAACAAATTAAAAATCTGAATATTTACCAAAAACCAAATGCAAAACTCTAACATAAATGTTTACGAACAAGACTTAAGCATTTTTGATTTCAAGGAAAATGGAAATGGTTATTTCTACTCTCTCTTTCTCTCCTGCCTTCTTGTATTTGGTTACTCTCTTCCTCTCATTCTCTCGGTATTTGATCTCTTTCTCTCACTCACCTGCCTTTTTGTAGTCTCTCTCTCTCTGGTCTCCCTGATCTCTCTCTTTCTCTCTGGTCTCTCTCTCCTGGTAATGAATGCTCTTCTCTCGGTGAATGGAGAATATTAATACTAATACAAATTGCTATTTGCTTTCTATTTTTTCCATCCTTGTTGGAGTACATTCTGTCTCTCCCCCTCCCTCTCTCCCACTAGGCCTTGTGCCAAACTAAGTTACACACTAAATCCCATTTTTTACTATATTAAAGTTATCACTTGCATGTCATTGACAATAATTTTATGTTCATCTAGGGAGGGATGGATGGATGGACGTGACATAATCCACCTTATCAGTTATGTTTCAAGAGTTTTTACACCTTTGCTTGCTAGACAATTTTTTTTCTTCTTTGAACCCAAACGATATAAAAATATGATAGTACATATACTATCAGATGTTTTTTTTGCCATTGGTTGCATTTGATACTAAGACTTGTTAGTGTTATACTGAATGGTTGAGGTGCACTTTGCTTAATGGTTATTGTTTTAAGGAAATAGAATCTGTGACTTGAGTTCAAATCCTGATATAGGCTGTTTGCATATCACTTTGTACTAGTGCCCTTGGGAAAGACATGAATCCATCTCTTATCCTTCTCAATTGTGGGTAAATAGTAGGGCAGACTGGGTTCATTAGCCTTGGTAAAGCAACTAGTTTAGGAGAAGGAAGACTCTGAATTCAAAGTGGTTGTACTCCACTTATACTGACCTTGTGTCACACCTTGCTTGTAGTGGAGGGATTCATTCTTTGATATTTTCTAATAGAATTAATGACAAAATCTTTGACCTACAGACTTAATTTGGGCCATGTATGAAATCCAACTGGAGTCTGAGTCAGTATAGATTTACCAACTCTGACTCCAGTGATCCCTAATTGCTTCCGACTCCAACTCCATGATTCCGACTCTGACTCCCTGCTTCCAGTTGGATGAGTAAACCAAAATGCAGATGAATATTTTTTTCATATTTTGTTGAAGTTGGAAATGAAGCAAAACTTGTTATTATTTCTAATTAGACTTGAAATTTTGTCTTGTCACATTCTATCGTCGCATGATAGATCAAACAGCGGACTCGTTTTCTCTTCTTGGTATCCTCAAATTCCCCAGGTCTCTTTAGGAAGATTCTAATCTTGGAGAGAGATGTGCAACTCCTAAACATTAAACACCAACAAAAAGTTCCTTCCATTTCTCTTGGGAATTGTCACCAAGTGCCAATATTCTTTTCTTTTTTTTCTTTTTCTCTTCTTTGAATGATGGTGGTTGTTGTCGTCCAGTGGAATAAATCTCAGTCGACGACTGGCCAAATAAATTATTCTGCTAATAGACTCGGCTGCTTCCAGGATTTGACTCACTCAGCATGTCACAACTAATATCGTTGATTCAATTTGAAAATAGATTTTTGCTTTTTTTTTTTTTTTTTTTTTTTTTTTTTTTTTTAATGTTTCTGCAATCTTAAAACTTTGTTGATCTACATTCCTTATTCTTTTTTTTCTTTTTTGGCGGGGGGGGGGGGATAGAGGTGCTGGTGGTGTGGGGATGTTGTGCGGTTTTTGCTTAAAGACTTGCTTAAGTCTTTCAGTTTGTACAATTATTTGTTGCTAGAATCCAATCTTTTTTTTTTCTTTAATCTTTTAGTTTTTTTTTTAAATTACTTTTTTGAATGAATAAGTTTTAATACCCCCCCCAAAAAAATGGGGTTAAACTTGCAAATCGTTGTCAAAATTAAAACGGAAACTTATTTGGTGATCCATAACAGTTTAACTACAGTGTATGAATGAACTTTTTTGCGAATTGGGGTTCGGGGATTAAGGTTGTTTTTAATTACGTATTGCTTAAAAAAACAACAACAAATAACCCCAAATTACTATACATTTAATGTTGAAAAATAATTTTTTTAAAACCAAGTTTAATTGAAATTATACATTGCAATACTAACACAAACACCTGAGACTAATGTGTCTACAGTTAGATTCAATAATTAATTTCAATGGTTAATTAAATGTATAGTAATTTGTTGTTTTTTTTGTTGTTGTATTTCTTTTTAAGCAATACGTAATTAAAAACAACCTTAATCCCCAAACTCCTAAACCCAATTCACAAAAAAGTTTGTTCATACACTGTAGTTAAACTGTCATGGAGCACCACCAAAAAAGTTTCTGTTTTAATTTTGACAACGATTTTTCAAGTTTAACCAATAATGGTTGGAAAGAAAGAGATTTCTTTACTACAAAAGTTTCAAAAGTATTTGTCTCTCTTGGAGGTGCACTTAGATTAACGGTTATTATCATAGGAAATGGAATTGGCAATCAGAGTTCAAATCCTGGATGTTTCTGTTTGTATTTTAATTTATACTAATACTTTTGGGAAGGGCATAAATCCATCTGTCTTCCCTCTCTCTATGGGTAAATAGTAGAGCAGACAGTGTTCATTAGCCTTGGTTAGGCTAACAGTCTATATATTTACCAACCCCTCCACAAGTGTAGGATGCAATCCAAGATCAATTTGAATGTGAATTTGAATTCAGAGTTTTTCTTTCTATAAACTGGTTGCTATTAAAAAGAAAAATAAATCAGCTAAATGAGGATTGATATAAAAGTGAGTTATTAATATAATTGTATGGATTTTATCAGTGATCTAGAACCCCCAACAAAGACCCCCCCCCCACCGTTCTTTTCTAAGCAAAAGGGGGCGGGGACTCAGACTGTGCCACTCATAATATTATTAATATTTTTTTCTTATTTTATTTTTTTTCCTGTTGATATATTGTTAACCTTTCTAATCCGACAAAACTCAAGAACAGTCTGAGCCCTATCTAATGCCAACATATTATGTGTTCCTTAGGTGAATGACAAAGAGTACATTAGGGTTCCTTTAGAAATTATTGTTGTTATTTAATGTTTCTTTGTTTTGTTTTTTTTGTAAACAATTTCCCAGCATCTTTAAAGCTGGGAATCAAGATGAAAATGCTGGAAATTAATTCATCTTTATCTTTCAATTCTGACTTTTAAAAAAAATTTTTTTTTTTTTAAAGAAGTTTTTAATCTTTGATGTGAGATATTTCCTATTTTTACATTTTCTTTTTTTGCCAATCAATTTCATTGACTTTATCTTCATCATTCAAAAAACTTTTTTAATTTTGGAATTTTCTTCTTGATATCAATTAGTTCAATCAAATATCATTATTGATTGGAATAATTGTTCTCTCCCTCCCTCTCTCTCTCTCCCTCCCTCTCTCTCTCTCCTCTCTCCCTTCTCCTCCCTCTCTCTCTCTCCCCTTCTCTCTCCCTCTCTCTCTCTCTCTCTCTCTGGAGGCACAGGATTGGGAAAAGAAGACACCAAACTACATCATATATATAAAAAAACAAAAAAAAATCGAAGATGATTTAACCAGAAAATGGTTTTCACTCAACAAATGGATATGCCACTTCGTCAGTATGATTTCCCTCCCTTCTTTTGTGGCTTATTAAATACTTTGAAAACTTTTTGGCTGGTAAAATAAAGGATTTTCACTTCTAAATTTGAAAACGGAAGATGTCTTCTTTTTTTTTTTTCTTTTTTTTTTACCAAAATCACTCTTGGAAGTTTTACAATTGAATCCAAGGAAGAAACATTATGAGTCCCTTCATTTCATCTTTTTATTATGTTCAATTGAAACAGATTGCTTTCGTGCACTCACCCACTCTCTCTTTCCCCTATTCTCTTTCTTTCCTTCTTACTATATTTTTTCTGTGTAGAATGTCCTTTTTCTTCCCTTTCTTTCTTTATAATAAAAACGGAAAGGTCCATCATTTAGCTCATAAGAAATAAAAAAAAATTGGCAGATAAGCAACACCAAATAATCCAGATTTACATTTTTGTATTTTTTCTTGGTCGATTTAGACGGTCTCATTTTTAACCAGAGGGTGTTGCAAGATGATAACGGTTGTACAATTAATGAACACGAGTATTAATATATAGATTAAACCAATGTGCATGTTCAATGTATTTTAGTTTCAGCTAAAATTTTAAAGAAAATCTTAGAAAATATAATTTTAACTCTTAACGTCCTATACCACCTCATTCCACCCGGCCGGAAGTCACATTTGTTTTCCTAATCTACCCCAAATGATAGCCTTTGTTTAAATGTAATATTAAACATATTTAGCAGTCTTTGATTTAAAGGAAATAACAGGTAATTTTAGATGAAAAGGTCATTTTTAGCCATTTATTGAAAAATTCTTATGGGGCTCTGGATTTAGAAAATTCTCAACAGGAGTTAAAATAAAAGATGACAGATTTTAAATATGATAATTTGGTCATCTTGATTATTCCATTCCTGTCTCCTCATCACCTGGAAATGAGATGAGCTAATTGTTTTTTTTGGTTTTTTTTTTGTTCCTTTTTTTTTTTCTTTTCTTTTTTTCTTTTTTTTCTTTTATTCAAACAAGTATTATTATTTTGAAATGAATTTACATGTAAATATTTGTGAAACTCTCTTGTTTGTCTGCTGGTCATTTCACCTGTATTTTCCTTTTATTTGAATGGAAATGTTGTGCGTCTCATTCTGTTATTAATATAATGGGGAGGAAGGGGGGGGGTTAATTTGTGTGAGGGGGAGGCGTAGAGGCTGAAATAGAATTTGCTCAAGCGTAAATCTTTGTTGACTGGCACATTCATTGGTCGTCTTAATCATCATCGTCATTTACAGAGTTTGTTTTGCTTTGATTGGCATTTCCTATATCCCTTGCCCCCCCCCCCCCAGTTCCACTCTAACCGGGGTCGTCACAATCCCTGGCAAAGATCTATTTCAAGCAAAGTCAATTACAGTTGCAATTTTGTTGCAAACAATTTTCCACCATTGTCTACAAATTCTGTTATTCCAAATTTCTTTCACTTTGCACATTCAATTGGGAAGATCTGAAAATGCTTTAGATTTCCGTGACACTGCTGCACCCCCTTAAAAAAAAATCAAATTGGGGAGGGGGCAAGGGGATCTAGTTACATTCAGATTAATGTCAATTTTTAAACAGCATCCCTAAATTTAACCCCAAGAGAAATGACATCTATAAATATAGACATCTCATGTGCAGTTGGTTTCTAATGAACAAATACAATAGCCAGATTTTTAAACCCCCCTCCTCCCCCAAAAAAAAAGGTTATGGTGGGGTGGAGGCATAATGTCTTAATTTTGCCTATTCACTTGGGCAGATTTAAAAACTCTTTAGATTTTAGCATTATTTGGATTATTTGGACTATTGTCATCATCTTTATTGTTATCTGTACGTTTCGGCTGATGTGCCCTCCAGCCTTCTTCAGGTATTTCTTGTCAAACTCGGGAACCTTCGAACTTTGGGAAACCTTCTTTTCAAACTCGGAGGAACCTTCTTGACGTAATCAGGAGCCATCATGAAACTTTGAACCTAACCACTTATTCAGTCCACGGGGGTATCCTGTTCTCATTCCACTGGGTACAGGTGTTAAGCTGTGTTAATTATTATTCTTTAGATTTTTATGAACACCCCTCTCCTCCCAAAAACGGGGGGTGGGGGTGGAAGGGGATTGGTCTAGATGCAAACATTTCAGATTAATATGAATTTTTATACAGCATCTCTAAATTGAACGAATTGAAATGACGTGTAAATACAAACTGTCCATAAAGTCCGTGTGCACTTTAAATAATTAAAAATAAAAAAAATTTTTAGTAGTACCTGTTAGGGTCCCATCTATGGGTTAAATAGAAAAATTTATTTATAAAAAAAATTGAGCATCCATTAAGAATGACTTTATTTCAAAACTTATTGGCATTAAATGACCCACTGAGGTTGATATGACGTAAAACAAACCATAATCAATAGGATAGTAATCAATCTGTTTGAAAGATGAAAAATGTTAAAAAATTCTCTTTATATATTTAAGGGGTCAGTTTAGCTCAGACAACACGCTAGAATAAACCGCCATCTTTATTCATACTTCTAAAGACAACAATGCATAAAGCAAGGGACATAACTCTGTATTAACCATTACCAAGTTAGATAACTGTAACTTCAACATGTGTGGCCCCCCCACCTCAGATGCTAAAACAATCTTGCTGGTTTAGCAATAGAGAATAGACTCCCTCACTGTCCATCTGATACTGAGACTAGGCCACTCTGCCAAATTTATTTACTTACATATATATTTAAACCATTGTTTCTTGGGAATTTTTCAGTAATATCCAAGACTTTGCTCATACCTGAAGATGCTGCAGTAATGCGGTTGAAATAAATTATTGTAATGAAGCAAATTTAAAGTTTTTCCCTTCATTTATTGAATATTTTGCTCTGTTCGTCCACTCACTGGGACTAAGCACATTGAGCTCTCATTACGGTTTACTGCATCATTTTGGTTAAACCACACATGGAAAGATCCTAACTACCAGGAATATATATATATATATATATATATAATCCAAAAGTCCAGAGAAGAAATCTTCCTTACAACACAAGAGTTTTAATTAAAAAACCTGTTGCAGTTTGAGAGCTCAATGTGTGCTCTTAATGTTAGAGTCACAGAGCAAATATATAAGTAAAGAAATAACAAAAGACTTAGAGATTTAGCATTATAGTCTATTTCAGGGAGCTTAGACAAAGTGTCTAACTCTCCCAACTCATCAGATGCGAATGATGAATTCTTTATTACTTTAAAGGCATTTGAGAACAGATTTTTATTTTTTTATTTTTTTTATTTTTAAAAATTTTACTATAAAATTTTTAAAAAATTTAGAAAATAAAAAAAATCTGTTTTCAAATGCCTTTAAAGTAATAAAGAATTCATCATTCACATCTGATGAGTCGAGAGAGTTAGACACTTTGTCTAAGCTCCCTGAAATAGACTATAATGCTAAATCTCTAAGTCTTTTGTTATTTCTTTACTTATGTATGTGTGTGTGTGTGTTTACAGAAATGGTTAGAATGTATATGAGAAGTATCTTTGAGTTTTAAGGTTCCTTATTGCAGCAAAATTCTGTTGTTTTTTTTTTTGGGGGGGGGGTGGACCCCCCTCCCAGAATTAAATGAAATTCTCTTGATAGGAAAACCCTTTTAAAGAAATAATTTCTTAGTACTAAAATGAAAAGCAGGTGCTCTTGGACTAGCTGTAGTGATTGTTGGTCAAACGAATACTAATCGATAAACAGCAATGAACTTTTGCCAGCATCGGCACCGCAAGCGTTGAGACTACCTGACTTGAATAATGCAGAATGTTGTTCCAAGAGTGAAATTCTAAAGACATTCCTTGGATTTGATTGTGGAACTTTTGAAGACTCGAGCCAGTAGCAGTAGTGAAAGTAATTCTTGGATTCTGCTAAGGTCAGTTGGTTATTTGGACATTGTCCATCAAATGCTAATTTTATTAACGGACTCAAAGGGTGGAGGGGGGAGGAGGAGAGAAAGATTTACTTGGACAGTGATGAATGGGGGGACGCAAAGCAAACGTTTCACATGGACTTTGGACTTTTTTTTTCTTGGAAGTTACTTTGGTGGTGAGTAAAAAGTTTTGCAATATTTTGGTATGTACCAGTTTGTGGTGCGTATATCATGTGACCGAAGCAATTCAAACCGTGGAAGAGTACCGTTGTGGTTGGTAGTATTGTGGTAGTCAGTACGCTAACACGTGCATTGCTTTACACCATGTGTCATTTGAAAGCTGCACTGATGTGACCGAAGCAATTCAAACTGTGGAAGGGTACCTGTTGTGGTTGGTAGTATTGTGGTAGTCAGTACGCTAACATGTTGTGCATTGCTTTACACCATGTGTGATTTGAAAGCTGCACTGATGTGACCGAAGCAATTCAAACTGTGTACCTGTTGTGGTTGGTAGTATTGTGGTAGTCAGTACGCTAACATGTTGTGCATTGCTTTACACCATGTGTGATTTAAAAGCTGCACTGATGTGACCAAAGCAATTCAAACCGTGGAAGGGTACCTGTTGTGGTTGGTAGTATTGTGGTAGTCAGTACGCTAACATGTTGTGCATCTCAAAAGTTCAGACAAATAGTATTGAAGATTTTGTTAAAGAAAGTTGTTTAAATTTTTTTTTTTTTTTTCAAAGATTTATTAAATGAAATTAATATTTTGTCTTTTATTTCATTTTTATAAATGAATATGTGAATAATAAAAAAAAACATTTTATCCTTATTTTTTATTTTTAGTTGAAATTCTATCATTGATTAAATTAATTTGTTTAGTTAATTATAATCAGTTTTCATTAAATTTCTTGACTGAGAAATTGTTGAAATTTTCTGATTTAATTTGAATTTTCCTTTTATGGAAATGCAACATTAGAAAAGAATAAAATCTTTTCTTCTTTTTTTTGTTAATTAAAATTTTCTTCAATTATTTCTGGCACGTATATCATGGAATTCTAAAAAGATTTTTTTTTTATACAGAAAATGTGACAATTTGAATTAATAAGTTTTTGTT